>JAWWLV010000179.1:24785591-24903152 GCA_035041135.1 Platyrinchus mystaceus | reverse complement strand
GAGTTAAGTTGTTGATTGTTACAAGGAATACAGCAGAACTAAGCTTTCTGAAAAGCTGTAGTGCCGATTTCTCCCCTGATTGTTGTCATATCTTGGGAACTACACTTGAGTTTGTGTGCTTTAAGCAGCATTAGTTTTGATGCTGAGCTCATTGATGATGGTTAGCAGGTTGCTAAGAAGGCAGGGCAGTCAAAAGAAAACAAGTTAATGCTGTTGTGTATAAAGATGGTCTGCCTGCTTTTGGGAGGGAAGAAGCAGGCAAAGGGAAGTAAGTGATAATGTCAGGTGAGTTCTCTGGAAGCGATCCTTTCAGGATCCATTACTAATGTCTGATCCTTGCTGGAGAAACTGAAGCTTGATGTATTTTATTTTTAAGTCAATCAAATAACATAAGTATCCTGTTAAAAAGGTAGAGTAAAATAAAGTAGCTTGGCAAAACAGTGCTTTAAAACTTGAGGTGTTGAAGCTGGACTGGATTCAAAATAGTCTTTGTGTACTTTTTTACCGTTCCCATCTCTTTCAAGCAGTGTCAGTGCTGAAAGATAGTATCTCTGTGCCCGTCCAGGCTATGCAAAATAGAAAACTGATTTAAACCCCTATATCATGCACTATAGGACAGGAATGAGAGGCAGTCAGCTTGAAAGTGGACCATTCCCCTATATAGGAACACATATGTATGAATATGTCAAGAATATTTTCTTTCTGGCAAAGGCAGATCATCTTGATGGCAGTGAAATACACCTTTTAAGGCTGCATTAAGAGCCTGGGTAACGTCTGTCAGGTGGGGGGGCCAGTTTAATTTATTAGGGCAGTGGGGAGATGACCAAATCCCCACCTGTCCATCATAGGCAGCCACTAATTACTGTCCCACAATACAGTATGTTTCCAATCCTGTTGTGTTGTGGCTGATCACTGGATTTCTCAGGCCTTAGGCAGCACTGGAGAACGTTCTTGTGTCCTTGCTAACTGACCCTCTTTGTGCCATATCTTCAACTGGTGAATCAACTGGGGCATTAGTATAGTCCCTGGTGGTTACCTGGTATGGTTGCTGCTGCGGTGACTGCTTCTGACACTGCTCCTGCCACTGGTCTAACTTTAATCCAAAATCAGAGGAATGAAAAGTGTCTAGAGTGTCAGGTCATATTGATGTTCTTGTTTGTGAAGGCAAGCTCAGGATGTGATTTCAGTTAAGTGACTGCTCCGCTTTTTATTAAATTGAAGTGACTCTCCAAAGTAGAATGAGGGCTTGTGGTGCTTTGACATGTGCTTGCGTTTAAGTTATATATTTTGGGATAAGACAGGTGTCATAAATGGGACATTTTCTGCTGAGAAACTTACAGCTATATTTAAGAGAATGACTCTCTGACTGCCTGTGATACTTGGTCTTGTCAGATGTATTTTAGAGATCAGATAAAGGCAAGATATTTTGAAGATGCAGTGTCAAAAGT
Source organism: Platyrinchus mystaceus (assembly GCA_035041135.1). Taxonomy (NCBI): domain Eukaryota; kingdom Metazoa; phylum Chordata; class Aves; order Passeriformes; family Tyrannidae; genus Platyrinchus; species Platyrinchus mystaceus. The sequence continues at coordinate 24,901,704 of JAWWLV010000179.1, read as the reverse complement.
TAAGGAAAGCCCAAGTAAGTATTTTTCTTGCTTGTATTTACAGACAGCTCTGTTCCTTAAAAATGTCATGGATTGTCCTGTCAAAATGATATATATGTTACTTTTTTTTTACATGTCTCCCATACTGTTTAGCAGGGCTCTTGACAGTTGAAATGAAAAGTACTTAGGAAAGGAACAGCTTATAAAAAGAAGAGACAACAGGTGTTGCTTTCTATGGAGTATACAGTAATACTTTTTTTTTCCTAAGTGTGTTCTAGGAAGCAGGAGGAGCATGAATGTAAGTGATAGAGTAAAAGGGAACATGGAGTGTATATTCTGTAGATAATTTTGATTTAAGTATTTGCCTAAGATTGGTCACATCTGTTTTTCTTTATTGATGAACCTTACAGACTTGTGGTGTTTTTCTTCTCACAGTGCTGCAGCTGAATTTCAGAGAGATGGGAAGAGGTTACATACCTTCAAAGTTCCGGGCAAGGTACATTCTTACATAGCTGAGGGCAGTAGTAGAGCTCTTAAGCAGTTTCTTGAAAAGAAATATTCCTAGTTAAACTTTCTGGAAGTCACAGAAGTGGCTTGTGCTGGTGTTGGCAAATTTTACAATCTTAATACATCTGCAGATCTGCTTAAGGTCTAGTGCAGTTCTTGAGCTTCCTTTCAATCTAAAAACATTTTGGAGGATGAACCTGTGTACCTCAAAGATCCTCAATAGTAAAAGGCAGCAGTTACCAAATGCTATTGCTGCCCGAATGAATTCTCACTTTTTAGTTGTTTTAGTTGCTTGTGTTCATAATGATCAAGTGTTTTCTCTCTCCAATGGCTATTTAGTTGCTGAGTGTAGTAACTCTGTTTGGAATCTTGTATGCAGCAAGCTGTGATCTTTCTTACTACTTGGAGTGAATTTGGAAGAAAATGAGATCTCTGTGAAGCCTGAAATAAAAGGGGTGTTATTGCTGGCACTGCTTCTGGCTGTCAAGTTTTGACATGTGGGTTAGGTGTGAAATTGGAGGGCTTGAAAGTACCAGCTGATGTAGTTTTTGTTCTGTAGAGTTAGTAAATATTTTATCTGAAATGTTTCTCCTTCAAAACTCTACAGCAATAAATGCATAGAATGACAAGCTACACTCATCTTAAAGAGCTCTGATCTGAGTTCAGAACTCATTTGTAAGGAAGGAAATACTTAACTACCTATCCATCAACAAAATAAATTTAAAAGTTATGCGGTAAATACATCATATTGCAATGTCCCAGCTAATTCCTGAATGTTTGCTGTTTTGCAGAAAACACATTTTGATTTTCCTGATGAAATAAGGAAACAGAACTAAGTTATGTCCTGAATAAAATATTTTGTATTTATCTTCGATTTCCAGCATTTAAAATGACTTCCAGGGATTTTGAAGCAACTTTTTAACTTCAAATGGATTTGCATCTTTTTTTGTCTAATTTTTAAAAATGAAATTAAGATTTTGGCAAGATAACTTGTGTGTCAAAGTCTTCCAGTGATGTCTCTTCTGACTCTCTTTTGGGGGAGAGTGCTTATATTTTTCAAGCTGGATATATACTTATGTGCTTTGAATTCAAGTCTTACTGTAAAAATTCCTATGTTCTAGCTGTGAAAGCCCTTGAAAAAGTTACTTAAATTTCAGCTCATTAAAACTAAAACAGTAGTAGTGCACATTTAAGGAAATAAATGCATGAAAGTCAGGTTGTATGAAACCACAGTTACAGAATACTGCTTAATGCATCTTTTGATGAGGTTTTTTTTTCTTTTGTTTTGTTTTTTTTTAACTGTGACCCTACTGAGGATAGCGAGAAGGATATTACATTTTAAGTCTCTAGCATGGTTAAGAAAATCTTAACCTCTGTCATATATGCCTATATTATTAGGCAAAGGACTTCTCATTTTTATTTCAGACAAGTGTTTCATGCTGTCTGCAGCTTTCCACAGTGGTACTTCTGCATCTCGTTAGGAAATGGAGAATATTCTTTCTGCAGATCGCATTATCTCGTTTCTTTAGTCAAAATGGAATTAATCATTAAATCCATCTGTCAAGAACCAGGCTAGAAAAAACACATTTGTAGTACATCTGTTAAGTGTAGTTATGTAGAAAGTGCAACTTGAGGCCATCAAGTCTTACTATTGCTTGCCTTTAGTTCACTAGCTCAGCTGTCTGAGTGATCCCCTCCCTCCCCCCTCCAAAGTCTTTGTTGACAGACAGTGAATGACTGGCAGGACTTAGGAAGGCTTCTTCCCACTGAAATTGTCTAAATCATTCAACAGTCAGTTATCAATAAGAATTGATATTTCGAGATTTCATTATTGGTATTTAATTGCTCTCAGATTGGTTTGCTGTGATGCAAAGTCATGCTTTGGTCCTACATCATTCTGTGTCGGACTTGTCTCTGTTTCAGAAGTGGGTGTTTCTGTCTCTATAGGTGTTTCTGTAATAATTCCTTTTCCTATGTATTAGCTTGCCCCCAGCTTGAATAATTGCTGATTGAGTTGTGCTGTGAAATGGCACTTTGCCTTCATGTAACTTCTTTTTCCCAAACAAACGCAATTCAGCACAGTCAAGTTTTGAATATAAGGGGTAGTAGTTTCAAGAAGAATTACAGCAAATTGTTCAGCATGTTTCAGGGTGGCTTTATAGCCTTCACACTGCTGCATGGCACTCTTTAGATAATTGTACTAGTTAACCTGTTTGGAGTGAGAAGTGTTCTCTTTGGGCCACATCAGTACCTGATCAAATGAAATGTGGTTTGTTTGGTTTGTTTTTTGAAACCCAGTCTTGATTTAGTATGTAAAATTCAGATGGAAAATAAATGGTTGACCAAGACAAAATTCAGTAAAATAATTCAAAATCCAGAATTGTCTGATCTCCCACTGAGCAGACTGTATTGGCTGTTTGCTATATAAATGGTGTTATCCGCCCCATATAAAGCATGACCATAAAAAGTGTAAACCAAGCTCTTTACTGGAGTGCTGAATGGAGAATAGATTGTGGTGTCATTAGTGCTGTTGAAAATTTATTTATGCCAAATAAACCCCAGTTTGGATTATTGACAGTACAAAAGTGTTTTGTTGCTGTAAAAATAGGGTTTGACTGTTCTGCTGAGAATAGTAGAACTCAATCTTGATTTGGTATTTGCAACATTAAAACTCTCCTTGCCTCTTTTCTCCACTTCTGTTGTTAAGACAAAATTAAGTGTTGCTGAAATCATAGCCTCCCTAATGTGTTTGTCCAGATTTGGAGAAGACCAAGTAATCTAAGCAGCTTTTTAAGTTCTTTCTTACAATGTACTTTGAACAAATTGGTATAATTTTACACTGCTGTCATCCTCAGCGTTTCTATTTCTGTATTTTCCTTTAGTGTTCTAGGGGAATTTATAACTGCAACTCAAATTCCCCTTGGGCTGAAACCTGGCACAGAAACTCTCATTATAAATGAACTTTGTTCTGCCAAATTAAAAGCAAAGCATCCATCAAGAGGCTTTCTTAAACCTAGAGGAAAGTGAAATGAAATTGTTTATGGTTGCAGATCAATTTTATTCCCTCTGCAGGAAAAATCCAGCCAACTTTGGAAATCCCTAAGGTATGGGTGTGAAATCAGTAGTGATGGCAGATTCAGTGGAATGTTCCTATCGCATTTAAGAAAATTTAAATGAAAGTCTAAATTCCCCAATATGTGGAAAACTCATTGCTGAAATAAAAGCTGCAGCTGCAACAGATACCTGCCTGACAAAGGCACAGTGATACTTTTAAACTTCTGCTGGCTGAGCGTGGCTGTCTGAGCAGTAGAGAATAAGGAGATGGCTGGGTAGTTACATGCTTCAGCTGAAGTTAAGTACCTGTAGATCCTCAGCTCCCTGGAAAATGATGTCATCATGTTGAACTACCTACCCAGTGGCTGGTTGTTTCATTTTTTTTTTTTTTTTAAATACCCAGCCCTTTTGTTTTCTGTTGGTGTTGAGACTTTATGTAATTGCGTAGAAGCAGACCGGGCATTGTGAGCCACAAGCTACTTTCAGATATGGAAGATGGAAGAATTGAATTCGTGTGAACATGAAATTCAAAGATAAGTTCTGCAAAACTTCATAGGAGTGGACAGAGGATAGATCCCAATTTAACACTGTCATTAATTATGTCATTTTAGGACAGCCTGATGAAGGTCAGCTTCATGATTACTGGATCTGACAAGCCCTTTGGAATCTGCAAGCAGTCAGCCTATTCACAATTTGAAGGAAATGAATCTGGGATGAAAGGAGCTGCGTTTTTTTGGTTTTGTTTTGTTTGTTTGGGTTTTTTTGTGATTTTAGAAGGGGGCAAAATATGCAAATATGCAGGAAACTGAATGCAGGAAACCTGATGCAAAAATAGCCAATGATTTTGCTATACTTTAAAAATATTGTTAAAGCACTTAACAAACTGTCCTGTATTTGGGGATTACTTGTTTCTTCCCAGAGACCCACCAAGTCCTGTAATTCTTTAGCAGTGCATCTAACCTTTATAGTTATCAGTTGAGATGTATTTGATGCTATATAAAAAAGGTGTTGGACCTGTGCTGGAAGCTTACAAGTGAGATCACAGATGTGGAGGGGTGAAGCCTAGGCTGCCACCAATTTTCCTGTGCTAAATTGCTTTATTGGAATTGTGCCTACATAGAATACCATGTCTGAAAGTCAGTATTGGGCAGAACAGAGGACATGTGATTTAGGCAGGCAATTGAGGATTTGCATAGAGAGAAATAAGCCTGACCTTGTGGGCTCTTAAGGAGAGGCTTTATGAGGAATGAAGCAGTTTCTTACAGTGAAAGAAGTGAGATTCTAGGCTCAAGTCCAGAATGTAAGTGAATGTGAACATTAATGTCATAAAGAAAAAACTGGAGTAAAGTGTTCAGGAGCAAGAATGGAAATATGAAGATTTAGGTCAGGAAATAAATACCATTTTCAGTGGAAAATACACAGGGAAAGTAGTAGCTAAAGCTGCAGATTTTAGAATTACTTCCAAAGGATAGTCTCAGAACTGAGACAGTAAACTGCTGCTGAAGCCATGACTTTACGTTCCTTCAGCTTCTGTTCTGAAAGGGGAAAAAGATTACTAATAAAATGGAGTATAATGGAGAATAGTATTTGTATTGTGTATTTCCTTTTGGTTTTGCTTATGTAGGGGATTTTTTTAATGTCTTTTAGGAGTTCACTAGGAATGGCAAGAAATAACAGAATAGTAAGATACGTGGTTCTCTGAAGGTGAATGAAGGAAACTTGGGCGTTATTTGCCCCAAACTCATTTAATTTCTTTAATAATTTCTCACAGAATATATCTTTTCAACTTTTGATTGCCCTCCCTCATTGTTGCCTTTCTTGGCCTTTGTTTTGGGGTTTTATATTTTGCTATTCCATAATAAAATGTATTCCTGACCCAGTGAACAGTAAATTGACAGACTCTATTTCAGTTTAAGATTATATACCATAATTAATGTAATGCTTTGTACAAAAGCAGAGTCTAAAAGGCCTAACAGTAGAGCTGGCTTTTTGGTTGTTTCAAGATGGCCTGTAGGGAGTTTCTAGAAAGCTTTGCCGTTTCCAGTGTTTCCTTACCTATTTGGGGCAATTGTTGTGACAGTCTCATTTACCTGTTGACTTACATGCAAACTGGGCTGATACTGATTGACTGGTGTCGTTCCTGAACTATGTGGGTATTTTGAGTACTTAATACTCTGCTGAGACTGGGATAGTACAGGCTCTTTTTATGATTGAACATGCTGAAATCTTTTGTTAGTACAAATGTGGTGATAAATGGAGCTCTTGGTTCTGGTGTCATAAACAAAACTTGTACCTTTTGGAAAATTCTGGCCCTGACTACACAGGAATTTGCTTTCTGTCATGCATGGATTTATCACAGCACTTGATACAGTCTTTAAATATACTAAAAACATAAGCACATCACCAACGTTCTGGTCAGAATTACTCTCAAAAGTATTGTATCCCATGGAAAAATGTGAGGTATACTTTGAAATGCTTGTAGGCGATTTGTCACACTTGTTCAGTTCAGTCCTCTCTATCCATAAATACATAGCCTTCTATGAAACACAGTAAAATACAGCAAACAAACACTAATATATGAAGTCACAGCAGTGCATAGTATTGGAGTTAAACTGCACTGTAAGGTCAGTAGCTATACAGTGTGATCAGAACAGAGGATTGTAAGTTCCTCGGGCAGTTTCTGTGGGAATCCGTGTATGATTTTCCTCTTGATCTTTATCATTTGCTGAATTCATACAAAGTTTTTCAGCTTCTTTGGAGTTCATTGAAACTGTTTGGAGGGACAGAGTAAACTACCTTGAAATCATTGCATCTATAACTTCATTTTGGAAGTGTGGGAGTTCACTTTTTTCTGTTCACCTTGAATCTTGGGTTAAAATATGACATACAAAAATTGCCACTAAATCTTAATAGTGCTCATAGTTAGAAACTCATCAAGTTCTGAAAGGAATTGTACGAACTGCTTCCTAGTGAGAAGAGGGACTGTCTTTGGAGAGCCAGGGGATTTTTCTTATATGTTCCTAGGCTCTGTGCCATAACCTGTTTTTGTAATAATACCTATTTAAGTTTGTGCTCCTTCAGTGGCTCTAGTGGAATGGCACCACATTCTTAATTATAAACCCTAAATAATTGAAAGAATAATATACAGTTAATATCTACTCATGTTTCTGAACTTACTGCATCCTAGCAAAAGAAATCTGTGTACATTCCTTCTGCCACAGTTGCAGCTCCAGAAGATTATTATGGGATCTGCAAGCCAATAACTTATACAGTTGTGTGCATCTCATTCCCCTACTCATCTGTTATGGATCCTTAATGAAAAACCAAAGCATAACTGATGCCTCATTCTTGAAATAATAGTGTTAAAGAAACAAATGGTGAGACCAACAACTTTAACTATAACTTAGTTATAAACCTTCTTAGAAGACAATTTCCTGGAATTTTTGATTGCTGTAGATTATTACTGTGCTGCGAGATGTGTAGATATCTTAAATATTGATTACCAAGCTTGCAGCAGGCTTGGTGAATTGAACTCAGAAGGTATAACTAAAAAAGCAATGGACATGCTAATACAAGATACAAAGCTATTGTAAAGAGACTTTGTAATCTTGTTAATAACACCTGTCAGTGTTTGAGCCTTAAATATTACTTCTACATATGTATATGGGAACCCAGGATTTCATGTGCTGTTAATTTTTTTACATTTTAATTGGTGAAATTCAGTTCCAAACTGTGCACCCTTACTTATTGGTCTCAATGTTTAGACTGATATGCTGAAGTCTGATAAACTGATGTTTATGACACTACTTCTAGAACCTCCCTGTATTATAGATGAATATATATAGTCATGACATATCAATGAGATAAGAACTGGAGTTATTCTGTAGAAAGTATTTCTAACTTCATTTCAGGAATGAGGAAGTATCAAGATTTCAGAGTTTCTTGCAAAACACTTCTTGGAAAAGTTAATTTTCTGATTACTTGACATGCCATGCTTCAGTCTATACTGTTCTAATTTTTTAACATTAAATTGAGAAAAAAAGTTTGTAAATAATTTTTTTTCCAGTGTAAATAATTTTTTTGAAGGACTCTCAAATGATTAATTGTTTTTCAGTAGTGAAAAAAAAGAAAATCCTCAAAAGTTCTGGCCATTTCTGTTAATTGTGAATGTTCTGTAGAAGTAGTAATCTTGTATTGTGTACTTTTTTTCTGTAGGATTCCAGTAGCAAGTGTTAAAGTTTTGAATTAGAGAGAAGTAAATGACGGCAAACAGCATCTCAGCCATCTACTTCATAGTGGTCTGTAGTGGGCTCTGTTTTCCTCACAGCTGGATATGTTAGTGCTAGCTTAGGTACAGGGCTGACCCTCAACTAATATAAATCTTTGTTTTGGGGTAAGTGTTGTCAGAGATAACAATCATACTGAAAGAGTTGTTTTGCTGTGAACACTGAAGAGTAAGTAATTCATGCATAAGGAAAAACAACCCAGTATAATGCCATCACTCACTTTTGATAGCATTTGGCATCCTCTTTGTATTTATGTAGATGACAACAGCTGTAACTCAGACAAGCATCACTTATCATGTGCTGTTGTTGGGAGAAGCTGCTGAGCAGGTTTGTCTCGTGGTAGCAAATTGAGACTACTGACTGTTTTGAAGAAGGAAAGGTAATGTTTTTCTTGCTGGCTTTTCTGTACTCCCTTTAAGTTGGACTGTCTCCTTGGGCAGCATATAGTTAGTATGTGCACAGGTCTCTTTTAACTTTTTTAAAAATTAAAATAATTTTGTTATTGCCAACTGGAAAGTACAGGCACAGGATTCACATTCAAGACCACTTCTCGTTTAGGAGTTCTTTTAGTTATGGTTCAGAATGTTTGCAAGGCAAATATTTGTACCTTATGTCCTGTCTTCATCTTTTATATGAAAAATAGATGTTCTGGTCTGGTATACTAATGTAGTCTCATCTTCTCCTTTCTCCCTGTAGCATTAATGGGTAGGAAAGAAATGTATATACGTTTATTGCCTGTGGTTGATGTAGATACTTATTCAAATATATACTCTATATTCAGTTTGTTGCTCATGTCCAGATTTGTTACACATTCTTAACATCTAGATCACATTTGGGTGAAGTGAGGAGATGGGTAGAACTTGTTGTTGATTACTGACTCTGGGGTTTGATTTTTTTAATTGAACTAAGTGAGGCAACTTACTACTTTCCTGTCTATACCCTGTGGTAAAATTTTTTTTTCCTTGCCATGATAGCTACTACAAGGCATGACTTAATGTTTGAACTGTTAACTGACCAAAGCTGGGCAATTTTGATACCAGGTGTTTTTACATAAGGAGAAATAGGTAAATAGCTTAGGTAAAGCTTGCATAGTCATGGATGAGAAAAATCAAGGTGTGATACTGGCACTGTCACAACAGACCTGTACACTTCACCTGGATGGTCTGTTTTTTCTCTGCTTTAAGACTCTGAAAATAATGTGGTGATGCTTTTTGTTTTCATGTCCATTTTGTTGAAAAAATGGGGAATGAATGAAAACGCAAGCTACTTGTGCAAAGGGTGGAATCTGAAAAGTGTGTTAGTCTTCATTAATATTCAAACTGAGGAAAGAGAGAAAGTGTGCAATTCTTTGGGGGTAACCTTGCAGTCACAGGCTTTGGAAAGTATGAAAATAAATACTGCAGCTTTAATGCTATGATCCCTTTTCTTCTTGAGTTCAAACAATAAAATTTTGCAAGCTGTATTTCTGTAACATTCCAGGTGTATATGTTAATACACATTTTCAGATAGTTCAGACTACAAACTCAGTCATGTTTTCAAAGTGCACAGAAGCTTCATTTCCTGATGACTGCTAAGTTTCTGGTTTCACTCTTCACTGTACTGGCATTACAAAGTAGAAAATCTGTTAGGGGTTTTTTTTTTAAGGAGTCCTGTAGCTATGCCTAGTGTTTACTCTGCTGTTACTTAAAAAAAAATCATTTGTGGGAAGCAGGTGGTGGGGTTTTGTTTGTTTGTTTTTTTCCCCTGTGGTAGTTTGAAACTGAAAAAGCAACTACATTTTTATAGCTCCACAAGTCATAAAAATATTGTATGTGCAAAGTGAGCTCAGCAGCCTTAAATACAGTTATAAATCTGATGACTCTACTCAAGTCCTTACAGCAGTAACATTGCAGGGTCTTTACTAGATTGTGAAGGCTGGAAAGTGGAAATGCAAAACTTTGGAGAGTAGTCTTGTAATTTTTCAGGAATGATTAGTTTGGCATGTTACGCTTGGAGGTACAAATTGATGTATTGGGCATGTAGAGGAAAACTACATGGTCAGTGGTTAGAAAATTGTAAGTCAGTTTGCTTTGTTTTCCTTTGAAAAAAAGAGGCATTTCAGAATCTGTACTGATAAGACAAATCAAAGATTAGGATTTTTCCCTGAAAATTACAAGTATGGTGAATCTGCTGACACCCTTGGTAAATGGAGATTTGAATTTATTATTTTTGTTATATATGTTTTGGAAACAGTAATTTAGAACTGTGCTAACTTAGAGTACTTTTTTTTTCCTCCTTTTTTTTTTTTTTTTTTTTACTTTCCTCTTTCTGTAAGTACTTTGCAAACAAACCACCCAGCAGCTTTCTTTCTCATCAGCTAAAGTGAGCTCCTTGTGTCCTTACTGTCTGGTGTATTATCTAGTCCTCTATTCATTTTTGCAGTCCCTTTCTGAACTTTCTCCAATTTACCTCCTCTTTCTCTTTTGTTCTGCAGGGCCCTAGCTTAGAAACACAGATGGTGGATGATGAGACTGAGACTACAAGTGAAGAATTGCCTCCTCATCTGCGGGAAGAGCCTCCTGAAGGTACAGTGCTGGCAGTCAGTATAAACTCTTTGCAGTAAATTGCAGAACATGTTCTGGCCAAGAAGTGTTATTTCTCTATCTGATTTGAGAGTTTATATCTGCCTATTTTCTGAGAGAACTAAAGCTTTGTCAGTGCTGACAGTTGAGGCAACCTCCCTGCCAGAGGTCTAGCCAGCCCCTAAGCCTACTTTTGCATTCAAAAGGAGGCTTCACGCACTGAGGTGCAGACATTGTTCTGCATTCCCTTTAACAATATGGTTTCTGATTAAAATTGTCCTGGTTGATCATCCTGTCTGTAGCCTTAGGAATAAAATGCCTCCTCTGCTGTCTTGTTTGTGATATTTTGAGCCTTCATTAGGGAAGACTTTGTGAGTAGTCATTTTTTCTCTTGTTACCTCTCCCTGCAGCATCCTGCTATTGAAATTGTCCCCAGCAGAGATTTGTCAAAGTTCAGAATTATAGTGATTTTGTTTCTTTCCACTCTCTCTCTTGGAAGCCAGTTTAGCCATCTGAGGAGGAGGCAGTGAGATGCTGTAAGTCAGCAGGAGGCTCAAAAATACCACTTCTAATTAAAAACCTTGTTTGCATTGAGATGCCCTGGATTTATACAGGGAACAGATTTTTCCCACTGTGTAAAAGTTGTAGACTTTGTATATATGCAACAAAATAGGTGTTTCTTCCTTCTGAATAGAAGCTGCTAACATTGCCACAAGTGATGATACATTCTGAGCTTTGTCTCCAGTTCGGTGACTTTTAAAACATAATCACTTATAGTTGTTGTGGATGGCTTAAACAACCCAGAGACCGATGAGGTTCTCGTTAGCAGCTTACTGTTAAAATACCATGACATGTCTCTGGGAAACATAAGTATGTTTTATATTTTTCCTTTAAGAGAATAAGATGCTGATACAGCATTTATATTGACAGCCATTCTTAAAAGGAATATGAACCAAGTAGATGGTTTTAGGAATTTGCTTCTCCCATCCCTTCTTGTTGAGCATTCTCTTACAGTTTTTTTATTAAGTTGTAATTTCTTGTTCTGCCATTTCATATACCCTATGTTGGCATTTAGATATAGAGGTAAGTGAAAGGCAGGTTTCTTTTTGCAACTCCTGTAAAGCCAGAAGGAAATAAACATGGAAGATGTTGTGATTACTGTATATGTACACATGGAGGATATAACATTGCTATTCCCTCCCTCTCCTGTCTCTGTAAGTAGTGCCAAGTCAGCATGTGATGACAGTGCATTGTTGAAGTGAGAATTCTGGTCACTAGCCTGAGCTGATGATTACATGAGCCTAGAGGCTATATGTAGTGTACATCTTGTCTCATCAGTTTATAAGGAATAGTACTAGATTTTGGACTATGGTTGTGGTGTAATCAGAAGGTTGTATTTTTTTTTTTTTAATGTGCCTAAGTATTTTTGCAAACCAACATTTTCAAATTGAAAGTAAGTGCTTCTGCCTGCAACCATGCTGGTTTGAATGACAATGAAATGTGTCAGTGCCGATATTCCACTTCTGTGACTTGTTGGGTGGTCTGGAAGAACTCTGGACATACCCACTTTGCTGGCGTTCGGAAAAAGAACTGTAATAGTTGAGCTGATTTAGTTAAGCAGTGATACAGTAGATAAAGTCTGAGCTCAGTATGGGTTTTTAAAACTTACACTGATATCAAGAGCAGCAAATAGGAGGGATATTAAGAGCACAACTGAAACTAGAGTCTCCTTGGGAGAGGAGGTGGAAAAGTTGGTCCTGAAGGAGAGCCATCAGGATTATGCTGAATTTACAGCTGGCTTTGAGTGGAGCTAAGTAAGTGTATCTTGGGAACTGCTGCCTACCAACCAAGAATTACTACAAAGGCCATGTAGTTGCAGGAGTGATTGCAAATACCTCATGAAAGAAATAGATATCTGAAGTTCTTTTACTATTAAATGCCATTCAGAGTACTATGTTATCTTTGCTTTTCTACAGATTTCTGGTTTCTTGTGATAGCACTTTCTTAGTTAAATCAAATGCTTTGCAATAAATAAAACTGTGTTGTTGTGACTACTGTGTTCTTGTTTCCTGGGATCTGTGAACTGGAGGCTGTGTCTGCTTGCCTTCTGGTAATGAGTGTGTAAGGGATGGAAAGCTCTCCAAAGTACATGTATTTCTAACACAATCCATTATTTCATCAGATTGCGTCATAATGACTTCGTTTCCTAGCTTGCACTGTGTATCTACTGCCCTCCTGGAAGGAGAATTGGAAGGTCTGTGCTGTATAAATACTGCAGTAAAATAAAAGTTTAAACTTCAGGTATTGTCATATTTCTAAACAGTGCTGCAGCATGGCCTTCTACAAATAATGGGACAATTTTACATGCCCATCATGTACATAACTAAATAGAGTAGATGCTCGTGTGGGTAACAACTGGTTCAGAATAGCAAACGTCAGTTCCAGGTGTAGTGTGGCAGCCTGTCAGTGTTTGAGACGAGAGAAAGTTTTGCGGTTTAAAACTGAGACTAACCAGGAAATCGAGACGTAACCAAGACGTAACAAATGAGATGTAACCAAGGCACAGGCTGGTATCTGTGTAACCCAAATCTGTTTATTTTACCTGCTGTTAAAGTTAGCTTTTTTTGTATTTAACTAAGTCAACAGAGTAAATGAGTTAAAGGTACAGCTGGTGCCGGATCCTGTACGAGGTACTAGGTGTCAAAGGGGCTTTGTGCTCCATGAGGACGGTGTCCTTCCCAGTGGCACTGCTGGCTGTGCCCCGCACGCTCCGGGCTCAGGGCTGCGCAGCTCCGCGCTGCGGGGCCGCGGCCGCGCGGGGGCGCTGCAGGCCCGGCCATCGCTGCATTCCAGACAGTGCTTGCGCACATCCCGGTGAACAGGAGAAAGTATTTAAACCTATTAACTCCTCTCCCATAAGCTGCTTTGTGATATGACAAGGCAAGCTTTCCACACTCTGCCTCAGAAAGGCTGTTTATCCCATAATGATACTTTACCTCTTGACATCATGATCCATCTGCCAAATTCAGTTTTTTATTATTTTTGTTTTCCCTTCTGCATTCGTTTCTCTTCAATCCTGTTAACATACTTTTTTTCCCTCTCCTCATTTAAAAGGCAGGCACGGGGGAGCAGTAGCAATTAGCATTTGGAGTGCTGCTCTGGCTGGTGTGCTTACCATTTCACAAACCAGGCTGTGTAGGGCAGGCTTAACATCACCTAACAGCAAAGGGCATTGAGCTCTGCAGGGGAGCAAGACTACTCTAAATGGTATGAAATGCTTCCCTCTTTGCAAGCGGTTCAGTATGGCTGATCTGTGTTGCCACATTTGAGCATTCAGCTACCTTCAGGTAGATTCTATGAGATCTTGAATGTTAAATGGAAGTCTGATCACAGAGGGAGAACTAGATTTAGTTACCCAAGTGCAGCCACACCTTGCTGTATCTGTTGCTTCTTTATTCTCCACTTCAGAGTTCTGTTGCTGATAACTTAATACAGTGCAATGCTAATTGATATAATCACCTTGCTTTTCTATCCTTTTCCGTAAAATTACTCAAGGAAAGTGACAGCAATGAAATCCGGTGGTGATTAAATCTATGACATTCTCCATTATGAAATGTCAGCACCTCCTTGATTGGATGACTTGGATCCTGATCTCTTTTATTTGATGAATCAGTAACCCTGATCCTGCTTGACGATTTAAGGATTGGTGCATTTCTCCTATGAGGAAAGGCTGAGAGAGCTAGGACTGTCCAGCCTGGAGAGGAGAAGGACTGGGGGATGTTAATGTATACAAATATCAAAGAGGATGGTATAAAGAAGATGGGCCCAGACTCTTTTCGGTGGTGCTCTGTGACAGGACAGGAGGGAATGGCACAAATGGAAATATAACTAAACATAAGGGAACCTTTTTCCACTGTGAGGGTTACCAGGCACTTGGATCCATTGCTCAGTGAGTTGTGGAGTCTCCCACCTTGGAGATATTCAGAAGTCATCTGAACATAGAATCATAGAGTAGTTTGGGTTGGAAGGGAACCTTCAAAGGTCATGTAGTCCAACCCCCTGCAATAAGCAGGGACATTTTCAACTAGACCAGTTTGCTGAGAGCCCCGTCTAACCTGACTTGAATTTTTCCAGAGATGAGGTATTCACCACTTTTCTGGGCAACCTGTTACAGTATCTCACCACCCACATTGTAAAAAAATTCTTCCTTAAAAGTATTCTGAACATGGTCCTCAGTAACCTGTTTGAAGTGACTCTGCTTCAGTAAGAAGGTTAGACCCTATGATTTCCAGAGGTCCCTCTCAACCTCAACCACCATGTGATTCTCATATGTACTCATACTATGATATGATAGTATATATGATATATATCTCATATATTCTTGTGCTATCTCTGTGTATTTAAAGTCTCTTTTCCTGCATATATCCCCCATTTATTACACTAATTTTGTGGGAAAAGTAGCTTTCCTATGTCAAACTGCTAGAAATTATGCATTTCAGGAGTGCATACTTGGTTGATATGAGGTATGACTGTAGTTTGTTTTGGCCCTACATTGCTAAGTAACACTGAGCTCAGTGCAAGGTGATTGCAAAGCTGTGTCATTGGTTAACAACAGTACTCCTTCTTGAGAGTTTACAAACCAGTGCTTTCTTCCATGGTCTTTTAAGTATTAAGCATTAAGATTTTATCAGCCAACCTACTATGATCAATTTGACAATAAACCTGAGTCTTGTGTCTGAACTGTCTGCTACCTCTTCTGCAGTTTTCAGGCTTAGCAGAGATGTTCCTTCTTTGTTGCAGACAGATTGGGCCTTGTGGAGTAAAGCTTTATTAAAAGCAATGGGTCTTAGCAGCTCTGCAGTATATAACAAATCTTAGGAAATTTACTTTCCAAATAACTGTGGTGTTCCTAATTCAAATTGTTTTACACTTGCTGTGGGTAAAGAGTACACAGAGATAGTTACTGTAAATCAGATGATTTGCACCACTTTAGAACGTAGTACCTTATATGAGCCTTATAATCTGCCTCCATGGAGGCATGCAGCCTTTTCTGCTGTTTTATATCTTCTGCAGGATAAAAGTATATTGCATGCCTCTGTAGGAAGCTTTAGGAGTCCTTATTCGCAGTTTGAGAATCTCCAATCCAAAGAATCTGGGAATTTTGTGGATTGCTCATTCAGGATTGACTTTTTATACCAGTATTTTTCCTAGATGTATTATCTGTGCAGATCTAACTAAATAAAAAAAGTTTGGTTATACTTCAGTTGAGGTAGAACCATGCATCTGAAACTTCTGAAATTATTAGACTGTTAACTTCATGTTGGTGTATTCTCTTATAAGAACGTGACAATTCATTGAAACCAGCAGATGACAGAAGAATGTGCCTTTTCAGGTGCGTTATCTGTGATGAGGCCTTGAGCTCAAGTCTGATACAGGTTTTTAATGTTGAAAAGGTATATTCCTACAAACAGATCCAGTTTTGATGAGTGGGCGGCACTTTTCCAATTAGTTTGGTTGAAGTATTCTTTGCAGAGAACAGTTTGGGCCAAATGTCTGCTGCAGTAATTGCCACACCAAGTTTAAATGCTGCAAACTTGATCTGCACTTTTTTGCATCTTCTTGTTGCAACTAATGTCTAGTATGTCTGTCTCCAAACTGCCTTTATTCAAATAACCTCAAAGAAATGACCTTGGAAAACAATGCAGTTAATTGCAATTCCATTTCCTTTCAGTATCAAGCTCTGTATTAAATTTGCCTTTTCTGGTATAAAGTAACTTTAACAAAGTTGCCTGTGGTACTTAATGTCATCTACTACATGCATAAGTATGTGTGTATGTAGTCTCCAGATTAGTATCTTGAAGTTCTGTGAAGCTGGTGGTGCAAAAACTATGGTATCTGCTAAGCCCTCTTCTACTTTCTTTAGTCAAATCACACTCTTCATTGTGCTACCTCATGAGGTCCACCAATGAAATCCTTCTATAGGGGATCTCTTTAAATGATCTGCCTTTTTGTCTAATGGCCAGTTGGCAACATTCTCAGCCTGAATTCGCTTCTGCAGTTCTGTGGTTGTGTAACTGAAGCAAAAGACTGGGAACCGGGACGGCTACAATCTATCCAAGCAATGTGCCCTGGCAGCCAGGAGAGCCAACCATGTCCTGGGGCGGCATCAGCCACAGCATCATCAGCTGGTCAGGGGAGGGGATTGTCCCACTCTGATCTGCACTGGGGCGACCTCATCTGAAATACTGTGTGCGGTTTTGGGCATCACAATATAAGGAAGATATTAAGCCCTTAGAGAGTGTCCAAAGGAGGGCAATGAAGATGGTGAAGGGCCTTGAGGGGAAGACGTTTAAGGAGTGGCCGAGATCACTTGGCTTGTTCAGCCTGGAGGAAACTGAAGGGAGACTTCATTGCAGTCTGCAGCTTCCTTGTGGGAGGAAGTGAAGGGACGGGCACTGATCTCTTCTCAGTGGTGACCAGTGACAGGACCTGAGGGAATGGCCTGAAGTTGTGTCAGGGGAGGTTTAGTTGGATATTAGGAAAAGGTTCTTCACCCAGAGGTGGTTGGTCACTGGAACAGGCCCCCCAGGGAAGTGGTCACAGCACCAAGCCTGACAGAGTTCACTATGTGTTTGGATAATGCCCTCAGGCACTGGTGTGATTCTTGGGGTTGTCCTGTGCAGGACCAGGAGTTAGAGTGATGATCCTTCTGGGTCCCCTCCAGCTTGGGACATTCTAGGATTCTTAGCTCTACTGTTGACTTATTCTATAGATGTAGTCAAGTAATTTGACCTTTCTTGAACCACAGTATTCTTTGTGTATGAAACAGAAATTGCTGTTCTTATTTATAAATCAGGATGTTGAAAAAGCAAACTGTAAGTTTTTAGGCTTTTTGAGATGGAAGATACTTGGAAATTGAAACAAAAATTGTGATCATAATGTATAAATAATACAAAACTTTTCCCGATATGTAACTTGTCAGGTCTTCTTTCTTTGAGTCCTTGAAAAGGTGATTGGACTTGTCAGATAACTCTAAATAGAAAGGTAGGTTTCTTAAAAAGCAGAAAAAGAAATTAGCAGTGAGGCTTTCTGTTCTTTGGAACTGGGACTTTATGTACCGGTGTGTCCTCTCATCTGTAAAAACATTTCCTGAGCTACTTCTGTAACTGGCCTGAGGCTGAAGAGCAACATTTCAGTATCATCTGTCTCTAAGGCATGAATTCCTTACAGCCATACTCTTCCGTTGGCCAGACTGTTTTTGTTTCTGCAAAAGAAATGACCTATGGTGTCAGCTCAGTCTTGTGCACAAAGTCTACCTTAGTATTTCTGGTAGAGCTATAAACACTTCCACATCTATCAAAGTGCTAATGTTGTGTTTCTTTTTATCATCATCGTTTTAGTAAAGCTGAGGCTCTTTTTTGTTTAAATTTTCCATTGGTTATATTGGCTTCCTCATGCTTTATTTAATTTAGTTCTCTAGGGGAAATCGACGATCTGAAACATGATTAATAACCAGTGTCTCCATGTACCCCTTTTTTCCCTCTTTCAGCCCCCTGCCCTTCTGTATTACTGTTGCTTGTTGCTGACAGCAGGCATCTTCCATTCAGCAGCTATGTTACATGGTCTCCTAGAAACAGCATGAAAGCTATTTAAATTGTTTTTATTCCACTTCTCCCTATGTCCTATTCTTTTCTCTTCACTATTTTCATATGATTTAATGAGACATTACTTTGACAGCTCAGCATCCCTTTTCTCTAGCCTACTCCATGCCCTGCAAATCATTCTGTCACTAAGTGTTGTATGTGTGCACAGCATATGCTGTTAATGGCAGCATAAATAGCCTCTAAGTGCCTGGTGAATTCCAGAAGAAAGGTTCTCATAACTTAAGTGTGGGAAGCCACTTATCAGTGGATCTTGTTAATACAATAACGTTGTGAAGTGAGTCAATAACCATCTGGTTTTCCCTGAGGGTCTTTGCACATAGGATGGGGCAACAGTACTTTTACCTTTGCCTGGGCACAGTTACTGTAAGTAAAGTGTACCATCCAAATGTAAAGATATTTCAGTGTGAAAAGCCAGTAGGAACACTCTATCAGACGATACATCTTTATCAATTACTAGTGAATGTGTTATATTCTAGCAATAGGGGTTTCCACTGCGTATCTTATTACCTGGCTGAAGTGGCAGACGTTTGTCACTGGTTTTATACTAATTAGAGATGTATGAAATAATGAGTGTAAAAGAATGTATGTTTTTTTATAATGTATTTTTCATTTTGAGGGGCAAATACATTACCATAAAGATGCGGACAGTTGTTTTTAAATAAGTGTCATGGTTTAAACCCAGCCAGCTATCAAGTAACACACAACTGCTCACTCACTCCCCCACCAGCGAGCTCGCGGACAGAATTGGAAGGATAAAAGTTAAAAAACTCCTGAGTTGAGATATAGACAGTTTAATAGGGAAAGCAAAAGCCATGCACGCAGGGAAAGCAAAGCAAGGAAGTAATTCACTGCTTCCCATGGGCAGACAGATGTTCAGCCATCTCCAGGAGAGCAGGGCTCCATCCTGTGCTATGGTTACTTCAGAAGACAAATGCCATCACTCCAAACATCCCCCCCTTCCTCCTTCTTTCCCCCACTACTGAGCGTGATGTCATATGGTATGGAATATCCCTTTGGTCAGTTTGGGTCACCTGTCCAGCCGTGTCTCCTCCCAACCTCCCATGCAGCCCCCAGTCTCCTCCCCAGCATGGCAGTACAAAAAGCAGAAAAGGCCTCATCCCTGTGTGAAAGGCCTTGGCCCACTGCTCAGCAATACCAAAAACATCTCTGTATTATCAACCCTGTGTTCAGCACAAATCCAAAACAATGGCCGCATACTGGACACTGTGAAGAAAATTAACTCTACCCCAGCCAAAAGCAGCATGATAAATCTTTTGGACTTGTATTTATCAGTCCTGTTTCAAAGCTGAATAAGGAAGCAGTTCTTACTTTTTCCTAATGGACTAAAAAAAGAGTCAGGCAAGTCTCACTTACTTATAGCTACAGTCTGAAGTGCTAAATAAGAATGAGCAATGCAGTAAATCCAGGTCAGGAGTGAAATTGAATCGATATATCAGTGAGTTAACAATGATGATATCTTGAACTGCTAAACTATCAGAATATTATAGCAGACAATTAAATCATAGGGGAGGTACATGAGGCTGTTAATTCTGCTTCAGAACTGAGTGAAATGCCCAGTTAACATTTCATAAACATCTGTAGTCTCATCCAGACTACCTGTCATGATTTCAGCTGTTGGTACTACCTTGATTACCACTATGATCACATCAACCTGGCCTCTCCTGGACTGATCATTTTGAATCACAAAACTAATCTTATTATGAAGAATAGCTTTTTTTCAAAGCCGTTTATGAACGTAAGGGTGAGCTGTAAAGTGAGGAGTTTAGTGTCAGTTTTCTTGCCTTCTGGGACAGTATTCTAGAAGAAAATCTTCATCTACTTGGAAATGGTAGAATTCGAGAGCAATTTTTATAGAGAATGGTCTTGTACTAGTGTGTGCATGGGTAATTCTATCTCTTTTTTATTTTCAGAATACAGTGAAGACCAGTGCATATTCTTTTTTAATATGTAGGACTGTTGAGCTATTGTAGTACCTTTCTTTGGCATTTTATGGGGAATCTGCCCTCTCTCTATCCATCTGAGATTTGCATGGTCAGAGATATTAGTGAAGGCTATTCTTTGTTTTCTTTGTTATGCCCTCTCTTATGCTCCCATGTACCACTAGCATACTACTGGTTTGTATGTAGTACTGTGTACTACTACAAGTTATGCTCTCTCTTATGTACCATTAGAATACTATTGGTTTCAGGTTTTGCCCAAAGTATGTAATATTCAGTAGGATATACCTGCTTCCAAAGATTTAGGTGGCTTTATATTTTTGGGTCTTGTATTATGAAAAATTCATGTATCTTTCTAGATAGTATCCAAAAGGAAATAAGTATTCTTCATAAAAAATATTACATTCATTTTGCAAATAATGCTAAAAATGTGGCCAGGACATTTCTGTGAATTGTGGGAGGGTCTTAGCATATGGGATTAAAAGAATATATTGGAATATTGTTACAGTAGAAAGAACAGATTTATAGTCTTGAACTATAACTAATTCTATTTTCTGGGAACTGAAACCTCATCTTTGGAATAAGTGAGCCATTCACCAAAATACCTGTTCATCCATTTAAGATTCTAAGCTGATAATGTTGTTGATGTCTACTGTTTTTAACTTTCTGGAAATTAAATTTTGCTGTAAAGGTATAATATAAATAATATTTTGTCCTATGCAGACATTCAAAGCCAAGATTGTTTTTTCCTTCTGCTTCCCCCCACCCACTCCCAGCTTCTCTGGAGATTTGTGTGTGGTGGTGATGTGTTCTGGATTTTATTTTTTACTAGTTTGTTTTCCCCTAGAAAGTTCCTATATATCTTGAGTACAAAATTGGAATAATTCTCGTTAGTTATGTGAAGTCATCCTCTTTGATTAAGCCAGCCATTTGTATGTATTCAGTAGTGGAAAGTGTGGTTGTATAAAGTGCCCAGTACTTCTGGGCATCCTCCCAAAAGCCAAAGAACAAACCCCCAAGATTTAATACAACATTATTACAATATGTTAACGTTAGGGCTCACTTTGGGAAATGCAAATTGAGACTGCAAGTTTGGTTTAGTGTTTTTATAGCTTGAGAACATTATTGTTACTGTTACTGTGGTATTTTATTCCTAGCATCTTGGGGGTTGTTTTTTGCACAAAATATTAGACTTAATTGATCAGGGAAGTGGGTAAGTTCTTCCAGTCTATGGATCTTGTACCTTTACATTGAAAAAGGAAAAAACATATTTACTAAGTAAAGAAATCTGTTTCCTATGAGATCTGCAGATGTTTAGAAGATTGTGATTAGCTGAACCCAGCTATAATTGAAAGACAGTTTGGTCACTGGTTTAAGCTTAATGTGTGTCCACACATCTGCTGAAAGAAATGTTCTTGCATTCAGCCCTGGTTGAACGTTTCCAGTTCTGCCCCACTGCACAGCCTTGTGTGTTTGGATCCTGGCACAAAAGCTGCAGCGTACCCACAGAGGGACAAGACCTCTGTCTGGAGAAAGTGTGGACGTAACTGGAGCTAGTGAACCCATATCGTGGGAACAACGTTCCTGTGAACCACAGACTGAAGGATGGGTTGTCCAGCCAAGTAGAGCCTGTACCATGCACGTGAGATTGCATGGAACACAGGGACAGGCTTTGAGTTCCACATATGCTGTGGGGCTCGCCTGGCTTCCTCATTGCTTTAGTGAGGAAGAGAAGTGCAGCCGCAGACATCCTTAGAAACCTCTTTTGTGATAGCGTATAGGACGTCATCTCTATTTCTAGCAACTTCAGTGTATGGCACAATGATTAAGATAGAGACGAACGCAGGGGGATCTTGGCTTTCAAACTTACTCCACCTGGCTCTGATCCAAGTATCATTAATAAGACATGAGACATTTTGTTGGTATTTGATTAACTGAGAGGCTTGTCCTTGTTTTGTGTGACACATTGCAAGTTAACCACCCGGCATGCTGACATGTGCGATTAAAAACAAACGCTTAAACTAAATTGAGGAGCCTGCTGCCAAGTGCTGCAGGGAGGAGCTGGAGCAGCCTGCCCTGTGGGACTCCTCTGGGACAGGCCTCGCCGACTGCTCTCCTGATTTTCCATCGGCAAATTCCTGTATTGCCGACTGTTTAAAAATACACATTTTCTTCAGCTCTCTTGTGCAGTTAAATAAGTCCCGCCAAAACCTAGGAATGGCAAATGGCAACTCGGAGCCGCAGTGTTCAGGCAGATGGTGATATCAGGCCGCTTCGGGGTTTTCGGCACCTCGGGGCAGCGTGGTGTTCCTGCCGTCCGGAATGGGAATGCTGTCAAGTCAAGGGATTTTCCATTCTCCGCTTCCTGGGAGCTGCGGGTAGCCCAGCAGGGGGCTGCCGAGGGCCGGCCGAGACCTCCGCCGGCCTGCCCGGCTGGGCCCCAGGCGAGCAGCGGGGCCGCCGCTCTTACCCTGTCACAAGGGTGCATTTGCGGTTTTCCCGAGTTTAAATTCCAGGACAGCATGAACGTGTCTGCACTTTCTAGTTTTATAATTAATTAATTAATTTCGCAAATGAGACATGGAGACTTAGCAAAGCTGCTTTTTTCTCTAGCACCCTTCTCATTCTCCTCTGTATTTTAAGGTTTTTAACCTCCCCTCTCGTTAGGGTCCTTGCTGTGGAAACAATTCTGCATTCCCAGTCAGCAGCTGGTGTCTAAAGGAAGCCAGACAGAAAACTAGGTTTATGGGTACTAAGTACCCAAAGGAGTGAAAGCCATGGTATGCACAATATCTCTTGAAGTCTTGGAAACCCTTAGCTTTATTTTCAGACCCAAAATGTGCTTCACTGTGTTAATAAAAAACGTGCTGATTCAGTGGTCACTTTCAGTCCCACTTAAAGCAAAACGTGCCCTCTGACCTGTGCACAGATATGCAGTGCTTGTGAAAACTCACAGATCCTCCTGTTTGGAACTGCTGATCTCATCATGTGGTGTAGCCTGGTGTTGGGCAGCCTGGGAGGCTGTTAGCTCCTCCTGGAAGAGACAGACGCTGGGAGAGGTGCAGGAATGTGGGCACTCCTCACACCTGACAGGTTGCTTTAGCACGTGCCTCCTGTGGGAGTGGCAGGGCTGTTCCCATTTTGTCAGCTCTGCAGCTGAATGCTTTACTTCCAGTTTACATGCAGATTTGTTCCTGAAGCAGGGTAGTTTCTTAATTGATTATTGACTCTGTTAGAAAGTATTTTGGAGAAGGGCTAAGCAGGCCTTATATAAAGCTATCTAGTTCTTCAACACCACTATCTGCTTTCTTTTCCTTTGAGGCAAATGCTAGGGGAGAAAAATACCTTTAAACGTACCTGCTAATTCCCAAGTTGAGATTTTAGGCCTTTTGTTTGTAATGATTCTTTTCCCAGAGGAACAGATTTTATGCTTGCAAAACAAGAACCGTGACTAGAGCAGAGGGAAAACAGCAGCAGCAAGTGAAGGGTAGGTGACAGCAAGTGTGCTGGGAGGGGAAACACACACACACACACACACACACACACACACACACACACACACACACACACACACACACACTCTTTCCTGCTGCTGCCATGAATTACAGCCAGAACCAGAAACCTGTAAAGACACTTAAAGTAGGGAACAAATAAGAATGTTTCCAAATAGTTGGAGTCTCCATGACATACCAGCAGTTCTTTTAAATGACCTGTGAATTTATAGTAGCTTCTGGCTAAAAAGCATTTTTAGAGTACAAGAGCAGAGTGTTTTTTCACCTGACTTCTTCCTGTGGCACAAAAAGCCCAGGACTTCAGATGGAGATAAGGAGGGTTTCTGCAAGGACAGCTTGGAAAAATTATTCTGACAGTCTCTCAGAAGGACCTAGTTGGAGTCCATTAGTAGTCATAGGTTTGATTTGAGATCGTGAGAAAGCTTTTAGTTCAGAGAAGCCAACCATCCCTTGCCCTCAGTTTGTCCTGAACAAGCTCCTGTTCTCAGAGGGTCACTTGAGCTGAATTGCTTCTCTCTGCCACACTGGAAAATGGATCTATGAATAGTTAGTTGACAGGAAAACAAATCTTCAACCTGTCTTGGAGTACCTAGGATACTTTTGGGCCACTACAGTTGATAAATAGGGAAAGGGTAGTCTTTGAATTGCACAGCAACTTTTAACTGCAGATTTTGCTCTTGTTCCTAAAAATTGTGGTTAAGATTTTCCTTTCAGATGTTCAGCCCTTCAGATATAGGAATCCATTTCTTGTCAGACTACTAGAAGTTTCACAGTCTTTAAAGGGTGGGCTTGAAGGATGTGACCTTACCCCATGTATTTTTTCATTTCCAGTGCTAGGTGTGGAATGGATGCTATTTGAGTTTAAAAGTATCTTCACTGTTGCTGGACAAGATATCCTATATTGCTAGAGAAAACAGCGTGATGTTAAAAAGTAAAGCAGTAAATATGTGCATAGCTGAGTTACTTTAGGAAAAGCAGGGAGGAAACACAGGAAGGGGGGAAAGAGGTAGGTAAACTGACTCTGG
The DNA here is from genome assembly GCA_035041135.1 of Platyrinchus mystaceus. Taxonomy (NCBI): domain Eukaryota; kingdom Metazoa; phylum Chordata; class Aves; order Passeriformes; family Tyrannidae; genus Platyrinchus; species Platyrinchus mystaceus. Next base: position 24,877,158 of record JAWWLV010000179.1, on the reverse strand, counting down.
TGAGATTTTGACAAGAATGTAATAACCTTAAATGAGATTTGCCCCCAGCAGACACTGAAGACATCCTGACCTTTTTTAACTCTGATTTATTCATCATGGGAATGGATTTTGTACCTCATGCACTCTATGACTGATGAGCAGGAGTAATTTTTCTCTCAATACAGATGAGTATGCTGTAGTAGACTCCATTTGCCACACTGACAGGAGCAGAGTGCCATCAACCACAAAGTTAGCTGAAGAGATATTTTCCTTTTCAGTCTTGCACTCTGATGTGTGCCTGATGTATTTGTAGGGTGGGAGGAAGGTTACTGAATTTAAAGAAACTTGAATCATGAATTTCTTCTACTGTGTGAAATTTTCTCAATTCATATGGAAAAGGAGTATCTATGGCTCTACTTGAAAGATGACGAAGAATAATAAAAAAAAGGCAATGAAGAAAATTATCCCACCCAATCCCAATTATCCCAATATTATCCCAAAATTATCTCAATACCTTTTCTCCCATATCACGGTTTTATGAATGTTTTGCTGTAAGGATGTTCCTTCTATCTATTTTTTTTAACTGTCATGATCCTCATACGCTGAATTTGCTTTGTGCAACTGTTTTGTCACATGGATGTCATTGAAAGTGTTAACAGCCATCCCTTTAGAAAGGACAGTTATATTCATCTTTTGTTTCAAAATATTTCAGCCAGATCAGTTTTTACAACTACTTTTTCCTTGTGAGTGGCTTTGGGGTGAGAGGGGGAAATACAGGAAGGGAAGAATGGGATAGTTGAACCAATGCTAAAGAATATAATATTGACATTGTCAGCTTATTGTATTTCAAAATATACATACACAGTGAAGTCTTGTGTCAATGAATATCAGAACAAAAACCCCCAAAACAACCAAACCCCTGGAATTCTGACAGTGGGTAAGAAGAGGAGAACATCTGTAGTGAAAAATTGTAACAGAAGGGTTTATGTTCATAGGGGTTCTTCAAACATAAATGAGCTACTCATTGGCTCTGGTCACTAAACAGTCACCATGTTAGCAGACTATTCTTGTTGATTTGAGCTGTTTATTGGAGCATATAGGCAGGTTTCATGTTGGGACAGGTGGTGATAGTGCCTCTAGTCTGAAGTACTTTACTACTGTCCAAAAACATATTCAGGAAATAACCAAATTATGTGTCAGATATAGTGATGGCTGAGCATCCATAAATAAAGGAGGAGACAGGGGTGAGAAAGTCAAATGTGAGGATAATGGCATCAGTAGAGCACTGTATTTTTTCATTGTAACCTTATCAGCTTACACGGTGACCTGTGGTTCCAGTGCAGAAATGCTTCAAAAACTGTTGTACAAACCATTTTTGCCAATCCAGTCTTGCAGTTCAAGCATTTCTTCTGCGAGTAGGTGAAGCCCACGTAGAGATGGGTAGCCCCTATTAGATGTAACAGTGTTTTTCAGAGAATCCTTCTGAAATTCGGTATAATCAATTCCCAATGAATGGAAAGCATCTCTAAACCATGGTTTCTTCTACTGGATTAAAAATCTTGTAGGCTTTCCAGAGAACTACTGGCTTTGCTGAGGTAGACTCTGCATCTTCATGTTGTTTTTTCTCAGCTTTATTAATTAAAAGCTTGAAGTCCATTACTGTGTCTCTTTCTAGACCTTGGTGTACTTGAGATTTTAGTCAATACTAACTGTCAGTGCACTGCAGACCAAAGCAAGCATGCAGCAGTATTGTCTGTGATACCGATTCGCTTTATGAGATTCAGGAGCCCAGCCAGAATGTCATTGAAACAGAGGGGATAGCGTGGGGCAGAAGGTTTCAGGAGTTGAGGGGTTTTTAAAAGGCTTTCATAGCTGGCCATCTAGTAATTTTTTCAGTGATATGTTTGGAGTTCTATTGCTGGTTCATTTGGGATTTGCTTGATATCTCAGCTTCTTCATTCAAGAGTCTTTAAAATGGACAGATGTAAGCCTCATGCACAAAATCTGTGGTATCTCCTAAAGTCTGTCTGCTTTTTCTGGAAGATTCACAAAGTAGAGGCCTGTTGATGGTTTAAGAAGCTGAAAGGAATAATATGTTAATATTTTTCCCTTTACTCTTTTTCCAAGGTTACAAATGAGTTCACAGGATTCTGGCCCAGTTGGTTGCCGAGAAGACTTCAGTGATCATAGCTTAATATTAAGTCATTATGGGCAAACTGGTCAAGTCATCAGCTTGAAACAAAATCTTTGTGTTTGCATTTCACATTTCTAGGGATTTTTCTGTAATGACACAGACATTAAATGTAACTAGTAATCTCTTTGAAAAGACCCATCTTATTATTCTATTTATCTCACCAAGTCAAAGTGTTTGTATGTTAATTTCATAGGACCCTCTGAATTTCAACTTCATCTTCTGAGGCTGGCTACTCCCCGTCAGTGTCTGCTGTGCTAGTATTCAAAATAGAAAACTTTGTGTACTAGGAAGTGAATATAAGAATGACATAAAATATACTGGACTTCATATTGAAATTAATGGAGGTCCTGTGTGGTTGTGGTTTTTTGGTTTTTTTTTGGTAATTCATATATAATTGTAAGAGAGCTTCCTTTTATTAGTCTAGATATACCATTGTGGCACGTGAAAGTTCTACCACTGAATTTTGCACTTGCCTACTACATGATAAACAATGTCTTGGCATTTGACAGCTTCATGACAAAAGCTTTAGTATTTTCAGAAGAATGAGGATGCTTGCCAGAGTGGGATGGTTTAATTTCTTCATGCTGCATCTGACTTTTTTCCTCCCCTTTATCTTTAGTGATTCTTTCCTTCTTCACTTTCAGAATATAATTTACCACTGCCTCTTTGCTTTCATGACTGCTTGCTGCTGACCTTTAACAAGCCCTATAAGTGTTATACTGGCTTGTAGGATTTGTCCACTTTTTAACAAATAAGGAATTTGTAGAGCTGGTAAATGATCAGTGAATATCAGCGAAGCGTTTTTAATTGTGTAAACCCCCAAAAGAATAGCTCTAAAGGGATAAAAGGGATAGCCATCCCAAAGAGCTGTTGCTTTTTTAATAGTTTTCCTATAATATCAGTTCATTTCCCTTTTTCCCCCTAAAGTGTTGGCTGATATGCTTCATGCACTAGAACAACAACTGTGGCACTCCAAATCATTTTCAGCAGCTTTAGTGTCCAGACCAGAACTGTTGATCTGGTTTGTGTTGATTGCTCTCCTCCCTCCCTTCGCCTTCTCCTTACTTCTGTCTGTATGGAACTCATGACAAAGTTGAAATGTACTGTGAGACACTAAAGTAGCACTCTTGGGTTTTTTAATGTTTAATATGTTTGGGTATTTAATTTCAAGCCTGACATTAAATTTAATAAGTTCGATAATTCTAAAAACAATTGTCCTTAATTAAACAATTTCATGCTGCTATTCAAATAGAGCTTTCCAGTCTTTCTGTGAAGTGTAGCAATGCTGCTGCTTCGCTTGTGCGTTAAAACCATAATGACCTGTGTGACAGTGTCCAGCGTGCTGTGATGTTCCCAAAGCTTAGGATTCATTTCAGTTTGGAGGGTGAAAATCTATGTGTAATCAAATGAGTGAATCAAATGATTCTGCTATTAACAAGATGCCAAGTGCTCTAGTGTTTCCAGCTGATGGTGGATAATAAGTGCATTGTTAATGGGATGCTGACACCTCTTCCATGCTTTTCCTTCTCAGAGGGCTTAAACAATCTTTTGAAATAACCTTGGGAATTTTAATCCTTACAAAATACAGCAGTTTTTCTTCAGTTTGTCACTTTCTGCTAACCCTACAGTATTTCCTTGCAGTTCTTGCATCAGAGATAATAACATCTAGATGCCTGAAAGTGATAACCTGATGTTGTTTCTCATTAAAAGAGAAAAAAAAAATCCTGTTTGTGATTTCTTACCAAAAAACCCATAAGCATTGTCATGGCACTGCCTATGTGTATGTGTGGGATCCAGCTCCCAAAGACAACTAGAAAGAATTTTTTTGTTTGTTTGGTTTTGGTTTGGTTTGGTTTGGTTTGGTTTTTTATCTTAAAGTGAATCTGCTTAATCTGCTGTCTTCTGTAGCCCATATGTTTTGTGGGTCGCTTGTATAACACTGGATAAAAATTTGGCCTTGTAAGGACTGCTTGTCCATGTGCTATTAGTTTCCAACCTACCTACCATATTTATGGAAATCAAAAATACATTCTATTATGTAACACCTGTAAAACATACAGGATTGCTGAAGAGCAGTCTCAGTGAAATGACTGCTTCCTTCTTTCAGCTGATCAGTCAGAAATTTTAACTGGGATGTAATGGGCTGGGTCACAGCTGCAGTTTTTGGGATCTGTGTGTTTGCATCCCTGGACAGACAGCTTAATTTTCAGTTCTGCCATTCATTCTTAAAGTACCAAGCGATCTCTCTGGGTCTGAATGAGCACCTCCTTATGGTACTATGCCTGAGTCTCAAACTGACCTGTGCTAAAAAAGAATCATCTAGCTTAATTTTTAAATTGTTAAAGAAATAATTTATTTCTTTGTTGTTTTAAATGTCTCATTGGTTCCCCTTGAGCTGTTACAGTTAAAACAAAGGCATGTTTGGATGGATTACCATCTAAAAGATCATATTTAAGGATAGGGGTCAGCTTCTTTTCCCAGGCAACTAGTGACAGGACAAGAGAAAACGGTCTCAAGCTGCACGAGGGTTCAGGTTGAACAACAGGAAAAATTTCTTTGCTGAAAGGGTGTTTAAGCATTGGAATGGGCTGCCCAGGGAGGTGGTGGAATCACCATCCTGGTGGTTGTTCAAGAAATGTGGCACTTAGTGCTATGGTTTAGTTGACATGGTGATGTTCAGTCAAAGGTTGGACTCAATGATCTTGGAGGTCCTTTCTGGCATTAATGATTTCTAACATGGGCATCCTGCCCAGTTGCAGCGACAGAAGTGTCATCATTTATCATTTAAAACCCAACCAAACCCATATAATTTGCTCTGTTATTTAGTGGCCAGTATGCAGTGCAAGTATGTAATACATTTTTTATCTTACCTTGTGTTATAAAATTTTCAAGTAGGCAAAACTAGTCTAAGAATGCATTAGTCAATAATGAACTCAAAAGGGTAGGTCTAGGTAAGGAAATGATCTTTCTGCTCATACCTCTGTGCACAGTTTTCAGCAGGTCTTTAACTTCCATTCATGAACTTCTGTTGCACTTGCAACCTCATGTGACTGTTTTGATACAATCCTTCCATTTTACCTTAAATTGTGAGGAGGGGAGGGGGACTGGAGCAGTTGTCCTGAACATGCTCTCTCTAATGCTCATCCTACCTTTCTGATCCTCTTCCAGAACTCTTGGGGTTTTTTTCTTGGTTTTGGAAGGCTATGTGGATTCTTACTCTTTGTTGGCAGTAAGCAAGTATAATCACAAACTGGTCTTGTTTCTTCTGTGAAAGATACAGTATTGTCCTGAGAAATTTTCCAATCAATGTTGACAAGAGAAATTTTTACTAGAGCAATGTTATGTTTCTGGTGGAATGCAAGAGATGTGAATTCTGTCATCAAACCTGTACATATAATTAGACAATGAATTGGAGGCCTAAGGTTCATGACTGTGGTATCTGACCTGAATTTGGTCCCTTGGATTTGATCTATGTTGTACTGCTCTGTGCGTGCTCTTCCAGCGTCTGCAACTTTTCATTTAACAAATGTAACCTAGTGTATATAAAAAAACCCCAAACCACAGAACAAACAACTGTGTTGCCAGTGATGTTATATTTTAATTGGACTATTGTATAGCTTAGAGGATGGGCCACATGGGAGCAGCCAATTATTCTGTGTGTCTGTCTAAAAGCCTTTTCATTATAGAATACTGATTAAGATTGTATAGCTTCATATTGTTTCATGTTATTGATTTCCACTGGCCCCAAGTCAATGGTTCATTAATTGACAATTACCTTTTTTCACCATGTTTCAGAAAATTGACATGAGCAACTTGAGGTGTTAGGTTCAATTTCAACTAGGTATCAGTGTGCCTGTTTAATCTTCAACAAGACCCATTAGGCTCCCTGTTTTAATTTTACACAGGCCATAAAGGCATCTCCACAGGGAGGCTATGACCCTGTCACTATAAAGAGAGAAAAGATAGTCTTTACAGAAATAATAGGGAATATCTGTGATAGGGCTTCTTGCCCATCTATGCTGACGGGGGAAATCAATATTTTTTGTATCACAGATACACAGTAAAGTTTGGGGCCATTGACATGTACCAGCTTACTTGAGTTGTGCCAGTAATTTGTTTCACTGGATGTGTCTTGTTGGAGTTATCGGATACAAGGAGTAAATCTTTGTTTCATATGTCAAAGAAGAGAATGTTTGAAACCTAAAGGACAGAACTAATTCTTTTTTAGTATGAAAGTGTATAAAACTTTGTTTTGTGAAATAAACATTGCCTTTGTTCAGGACTCTTTACCTTAACAAAAATACTTGTTTGCCTATGTTGTGTAAAGCAGTCAGCCTTTGGTCAATGGTATGTTATATCTACCCTCCTAGCACCTTTGTCTGGCTCAGCTGGCTGGCACTGGTTAGTCTTCCAAGTTTTGCATCCTACCAGACAAGGCAACACTGTTCCTGAATATCAGGCATTGTGGAAGTGGCAGTACAGGGCTTGAGGACATCAGCATGCTGATAGTGCCACAGCCCCATCTCTTCGTGAACTTTCCCAACAGTCCTTAACCACAATGAGAGCCTTCTATATCTGCAGGAGAGATGCTTCGGGGCAAAGAAACAATTGGGACAACCACCCTTTGTGTTTAATCAGAGAAATAAAAATGCCTAGTCTGGTGTCTCTGTGCCAGCAGAACTTTATAACAGTGGATGGCATCAAAAGGTTTTCTCATTGCGCATTATGTTTGTTCAAGCAGAGACCAAAATTAAACAGTGCTGTGGTGCGTTAGTTGGTGTTTCTTGGTCTCAAGTGGGAGCTCAGTGCTATGAAATTCATAGTTGTGTATGTTTGTCTATTCTCAAAACAATTGTTGTTTTTCCCAGTCCCCGTCATCTTGTGAACTTCTGTGTCCAACTGTACTCCACTCGCTCTTGAGAAAAGCATAATGTGTTGCGTTTGCCTTAGAAAGGTTTGTCTTCTGACTGTTGCCTAAGCTGCTCCTCTAACTGACACAGGCTGGTAAGAGCGAGTGGATCCTGCAACCACTCATCAGTGTGAAGTGGAAGTAAACTTGCATGTCAGTATAAATGAACTCACATTTGGAGCATGAAGTGCCTATGCCTGCCATTGATTTGAAACCTGCTTGTTACAGGACAAATTCAGAAGGCAAAGAGTATTGCTTACTATTCAAGGCCAAAGGTCAGGAACTTGATTCCAAGTGTAGCGAGAAATGAATATTTTTGTATAATCATTTTCAAAGATTTACCAGGAGCTTCTCTCAGTTTCATAAAAATGATTAATTACAGTTTCCCATGGCCCTCCCCAGCCATTACTACTGTGTCTTGTTTCGCAGAACTCATCTTTCTGTCTTCTTGCTTTAGTTCTGATTCACTGGATAACCTCAGTGACTCAAAAGATGATTTTGAGAGAGTTTCCTGGGAAGCTTGTGTTAATTTAGATTAAAGTAGTCTTCAGAATGTCTTGGGTACTGTCCAAGTAGAGACTATAATCCCTCTTTCCCAAAGGTTATTAATTCATTGATTATTAATTGTATCAATGTTATTCTTAGGAACTTTTGACTGGAACCGAAGGACTCCAAGTTTAAGAGCTGTTCCTCTTTGTTCTTCATACTTTCTTTCAATTTTTTTCATTATGTGGATTTTAATGAGAGATCATTATAATTTTACTTTGAAATAATATTTTGTTTTGCTACTGCTAAATCTATCACTAAATATCTGCGGTTTTGTTTTATTTAGTCAGTCTTTCTAAGAACAAAGGAGATTTATGGTTCAATTACAGACACTTCGATCTTTAATGAGTTGTGATAGAGGGGATTGTAGCAATCTTCAGTGAGCCAGAATTTGTTACCACAGTTTTCTAAAGAAACAGTTACAGTGTTTTTCATGCTGATGAGTTTAAATATTCATTTAGCTTCTCTTCAGGTTAAACAGTCAATCCATTTGAAGTTGATTTCAAAACTTCTGCTGACTTGAAAACATCAGAATTTTACCCTCCGTTTCCTCTTTCCGATCTCAGAAAAATACTACTTTCCCTTTAGCTATTGCATCAGGCAAAAGCATGTTTTTGAAAGAGATTACTGTACACTGATTACATACATGCAGCCATATACCCATTTTGGTTTCCCACAACCTCACTTTTATTTCTTATCTTGGCCTGTTTTAGGATTGAATCTTTCCTATGTTTCATTTCAGGATGAGGCAATATTAAGGAAGAGGTTATTGTTTTGGTTTTTTGTTTGTTTGGGAGTTTTTAGTGGCTTTTTCCCAAAGGAGAAGAAGCTGGCTTTAACATTTCTTCTCTCCCTTTACTTCCCTCCCTTCCTTTATTTGGTTCTACTTTCTTAGTGCATTTGGAAGAGTAAAAGATACAATAAACTGCAAGCTTTTTGAGGTTTGCACTGAAAGAATTTGAAGCTTGGTGGGTCTGCTTTTTTTTTCTATAAGCCATTGACACACACTGAATTGATGTGAAGCCTCAGGCCTTCCACTGCTGAATTTGTCTAGAGCATGAAGAATCTCATTATTACAGAGTGCACTTGAAGCTTGAAGTACAGAGAGGATGATGACTACATTGATGGTTAACTTCTGCACCCTATGAGTCAGTGTCACCAGTGCATTTAATGTCGAGGTTTGTGCCAGCATTTGCATTCATGTGCTTGAGTGATGGCAGACGATAATGACTCACGCTTCATTTACTGGTGTCCTATCACTTTTTTTCTGGCTTCATGGACTTTTTGTTGAATCTCAAAGAGCAATTACTGGGAAGGAATGAAGTCTCTATGCATGAATAAGGGTCAGAGAACTCAGAGGTACTCTGAACATTGTTTTACCACAGAAAATAGGATGTTCTTCTTTCTTCAGTTTTCCTGGTTTGTGTCATGTTTTCTGGTGTTATGAGAGTAGTTTAAAATGCCGAATTGTAGGTTTAGCCACAGAAATTCAGACGGTAAGTGACTGTGCTCATTTGTCCACATCTTGATTGAAAAGTCAAGTAGGTATTGTTGCTCTAGCTTAAACATTAAAGCGAACAGAAACTGTGATATTTAAATATGTTGCACCAAAAGTGGTTCAACAGTTTCCATTTTGTATCAGGAAAAAACAGTGTTATACTAGTAAAGATCTGGAGAGATTTTCAGCTCATAATTACTTAAATAAGTACTGCGTTAATAAATTAAATTTATTAATTAATTATTATCTAAATGGAGAATTTTTAAATAATACTAGATGAAAGATACCTGGCACCATCCTGCTTCTTCTCTATTTCTTGTTGTCCTTCCTGGCAGAAGCAATGTGGAGAAGTATGGTTGGTAGCATAAACATGTGACTGTTAGGCAACCAAACAGACCCAGCCAGGGTCTGTTCTAAAGCTGCTTCTTGATGCAACATCACATGGTCTGAAAGTTACAAAAAATTGACCACCTTGATGTGTGTAAGGTAAGAGGCATCTGCAGCAATTGAGTATGAAATATTACTAAAGAAAGTTTTAGGTCATATTCGGAAATGAGAAAATATTTTCTGGCATGACTAGTCAAACATCTGTGAGAGGTCTGGGATTTTCATTTGACTCAAGTCAGATGTGCAGTGTTTTGCAAATTCTGTTGTGTGTATGAACAACTAAAATTGTTTTCCCGCTTGTGGGACCTAGAAGTGTAAACACAACTATCTGCATGTGGAAGTAAAAAGACACGTTAGAAAATGTCGGGTGAGTAGCAGGTTTTCAAGGAAATGTAGAGAAGTTTGTGTGGGCTGCAGGTTTCTTTCTTCCTCCAGCTGAGAAAGAAACTGAGGCCAAAGTAACTTAGAAAGTCTAATGCATGTGTTGTAAGGCAGCCTTGCAAGTAGTCTCAAAAGGCTTGCAGAGAAACTTTAAAATGAGGAAGCTGATATAAATACTAGTCCTCAAACAGTTCTTTTCCCTGTAGAGATGCTGAAAGGGAAAGCTTGGGAAACAGCTCCCTGCCACAGCAGCTGAGAACCCTCAGTGCTGCTTAGAGAACAAGGATGAAGCTGCATGAGACAGGAGGATCTCATTCTGACAGTGAAACTCTTGATATTCCTCAACTGAGGAGTTGGAAACTCTGTTCTAAATGTTTAGCCATGTGCTGTATACATGTGCAGTACTCCTAGGGGAATGGCGAGTGTTTATCACTGATTCAAAAATCCTGAACAAGTCCACAGTGCATTAGCCAGCCTTTCCTGCTCAAGGCAGTTTGATTGCAAACTGGTGCTTCTAAGATGGTGCAACACTCGAGACATCACTATGTGACTACTGATAACTTGGTGTGATGTCTTCTACACCTTGTTACATTTTAAGGGGTAGTGGCTTGAATCTGTCCTTTTTGAAACACAAATTTGGATCAGATCTTAGTTACAGCCTGGCAGGTAATGAACTGGTGCTAGGAGACGGTAGCATGCACTTATACCATCCTGGGAGATATACTCATGGCATTTCTTAGATCCCTAAGGTGTGAGCTGGATATGCTGTCTTAATTCCAAAACAAAATTGTTGTGGGGTTTTTTTAAGTATCTAGGCTACTCCTCTGCACTCAGAAGGTAGCAGTTCTGCTCACCAGAATTAGGGCTGTGCCCTGGCTGAATGCACGCAGATGTACTGGGCTCTTTTTGAGGCAATATTCCTAATTGTGTATGTTGCCTTTGGAACAAGATAGACTTTTTTCTCTGACTTTGTTATTTTACTCTTTTACCCATCAATCTTTCTTTCAATTGATTTTAAAAATTAAAAGCAATTAGGAAGTTTTAATAAAAGACTGGGCATCAGATAAACTTGCTACCCATTAAGAAAATCACTAGAAGACATTACTTACTATAGGGAGTTAGAGGGGATGTAGAGAGAGCAGGGTTGGAGTTTCTTCCCTAAATTATCATTATGCTGTGTAATGAAGCAGAAGCTTACACAGCCATGAACTAATTTGTTATGGCTCCTCATGAGGTCTGCAGTCCAGCTGGAGAGAGGTAAAGAGATGACAGTAGTTTGTTAGGAAAGGGAAGGAAGAAGCTTCCTTTAATAAGTTATTTGAAATTTTGGATTTTCTAATGCCATCTTTGTTCAAAAGCCATTTGGATTAAATCAGTTGTGGCTGATCTATAAATTGCTAGTGCTTACCTTCCCCTCCCTCTTTTTTTGTACATCATGAGTGCAAAAAGAGAAGGTAACTAAACACCGATGAGTGATGCTGTTCACACATTGCAGCAATCTGTTACCAGCTCTAAGGGTAGGATGCTGTTTTGGATCTGTTTAAATGAGAAATATGTTTATCACAAGGGTGCTGAGCTGTGCTTCCTTTTTGATTCCTTAATTTTTAATGTGTAATGATTCTGCTGAAAGCACTTCTCTTTCCATTTTTCTTAAGGCACTGCAAATTTCATTAATAAGAGCAGCACTGTTGTAAGGTGCAATGTGTTGCTGCTGTATTAAATAATACATATTTGAAAACTGCATTTAAAATGATGGTTTGAAGTTATGTTTCCCATGAGAAAAACGGAAGAAATGCTATTTTGTCCCTAATTCACCTTGTTATGTTACAGATGGCAAGAAATACAAGAACAGTAATATTTGGAGAAAGTTGTTTTTTGTTTGTGTTTTTTATCATATGTGACCTGTTGTTTTTAACATAAGTTGTAGGGAATTTCCTGTTATTTTTTTATTAACATCTTAATTTATCTTGCAATGAGAAATCTGATGAAACATGCTTAAAGAATTTCATCTATAGCTCAGAAATCTCTTAATTTTTTTTTAAACATGAGTAAGGTTTTAATCTTTGAAGCTTTGAATCTAACAACCTGGATGCAGAAAACAGGTCTTTTAAGGTCTTTACTCAACTTTGATGCACCAGGTATTTGAAGTCAGTTTTCCTGCTTGATGGCTCACCTTCTCTTAAATGAGGTCTGTGTGTGTAGCCCTGTAAAAAATGCAATATTTTGCCTTTTACAGATGAAAAGGATTTCTATATTTTTTTCTTTATCTTAGTCCTTCTTTTAGAGTTCCTTTTTTAGGATTATGGAGTCCTTGACTGAGATTTCAACAGCAAAACAAGCATATGTGCTAGAGTGAATCACAGTTAGTACCAGCTTTGTTTGCAAGTGGTCCCAGAGTGCAGCTCTGTCTCTTACAATCTGGCTTTTCTGGCATGGGGCTCATCTGCTTTCCCTTGATATGGAACAGGGATTTTTTCTGAAGTCCTTCATCACTCAACACCTTTCCCTCCCCTGCATGAAGAGTAGCAAATCCAAGAGCACAGAGCCAGTGTCTGTCATTTCTCCTTAGCTTCCCAAGGACTTTTTGGAGGAAAAAAATATCCAATCTCTTTATTGCAGTAAAGGGGATGATACCTACTTGTCACTGCCAACCTTCTAGCTCTTCTTGCTATCTCTTTTAAAATGCTGGCCGTACATAGGAACAGCACTCTCAAATTTAGGTATTTTTTACATACCTGGAGAGTGGCACATAGTTCTTCTGAGTTCCTCTGGCAGTTTTAGACAACCAGTATCCTCTTGCGGGAAATAATTATGCAGAATATCTATACTTCCATTTTGATTTTGAGTTTGTCATAATGAGCTTGGACAAATTGACAGCTAGGGCATGTTGAAACAGTGGTGCTTAAAACAGCTCACTCTTGTTGAACAATGATACGTTTATGTCTTTTGAATCTGCTGATGTTCCTTGCCTCTTGCTTTTCTATGGTGAGGAGCTCTTCTATTTGTCCATGTTAATCAGGTGTATCTGCCTGCCTGGCTCCAGCAACCGTGTCTGCTGAAATTCAGGGCGAATTATCAGTAGCTGGTCATCAGGTTCCTAATTTATCCTGTGCAGAATGCCTCGCTCCCCTGTTTGCTGAAGTCTACAAAAATTGTTAGAAGGGAAAAAACAGAGCAGAAACTCATGGGTGAGTAAAATGCCAAAGAGCAGTGAAACACTACCCACAGCAAAGGTAGTGAGTGTTGCCTTGCAGCTGAATTCTGGTACTGTCTGGCAGGTGTTTAATGCTTAGAGTAAACTAACTACTGGTTCAAAAAAAACTGTGGAATTTTCCATCATGACCCAGGTAAATACATTTCTGTCTCTTCAAGTAGGAAGACAGCCTCCAGACTGCTGAAGCTGGATGTTGACAGGAAGACTCTGAATTGATAATTTTGAGAAAAATACAACTAACTTTTGAACTCTCTCACAGTGGTGGGTATCCCTTCTCGAGTTTGATGTCTTTTTTTGTTCTGAAAGATGGTATTAAGAGCAGCAGTAAAGAAATGTCACCTGTGAATAAATCTCTTCTCTATAGAGAACTGCCTTTTTGCTTTACTGGTAGTATGTAGACCTTGCACAACAACACTCTGTATGCACTTCTAACTACAAACAAATGTATTTTAAAAATGCACATACAGAATGGTGGAAATAAATGCTTTGTTAGACTAAATTAAAAAATCACCTCAGAGCAAGAATTATATTGAATATACACAAAAATAAAGGGTAATGACTGCTGTATAGGCAAAAGGAAGCAAATTATTTCATTGCATAAAACTATATTATGTGTGACTGGCAAAAAGGAGAAGGGAAAACGTTTTCCTTCTCTCACACAAGAACAATGATTCTTTTGTATGGTTGGCTTTGATGCCAGGTTACAAAAGTGAATCCACATGGTTCCAAAGTGGTAGATTTCCCCTACTTGTATTGCTGGCTAAATTAAATTTCCTCTCAGAGAGCTGGTTTGATAGCTCCTCTGATCAGTCCACATAACAAGAGGATTCATCTCACAATGTCTGTTTGGTGTTAACATACCATTTGGATTTCAGAATAATAAACCAATATGCCATTGCAACAGATCAAGCTTTGCTAGACCGTAATGTAACGTGGACGTGTGAGAAGGCTTCTTTTCTTAATTTAAAAGTAAGACTTCATCATGGCTCAGATTTTTTGGAGGATAAATTAGGCAGGGAATATTTTAATAGTGTTCTTCTGAAGATCATCTGAAGTTATTTTGTTTAGTGTGTATAAAGTACAGTTTAAATATATAACTTTCATTTCTGCTTTCCCGTTTTTCCAGATTGCTTATAGAGCAACTCCCTTTGAAATCTAAGTAGACAACTGTTAAATTGCCTATCTTAAGCAGAGTGCTTAAACTGTAGGTAAAGGTTAGGATCTGGTGCCTTTAAAAACAACAGCTACAGCCATTTTGTTCTGCTGTAAATGACTGTCCCTATTCCTTGTGGTAGATAATAGTGGGAAGTGCATCCTTTTTTTTTTCAGCTGCTTCAGACCAGTCCATGTTGCTGTCTTAAACTGCTGAAGAAGGTGGTTTTGAGCTGTATTGTGAATTAAGGTATAGGCACACACACACTGGCTGGGCTCTGTAATGGAGGTTGTGACCTCTGAAAGTGATAACGTTCCCACATCTATTTTCCTAGTGATTTTTTTGAAGATACAGCATTGCTTTCAGAAGTCACCTTATTTGTAGTGTGGCTTTAGGTTGTGGAGTGCAATGGTCAGTTTTAGTAGCCTAAAGACAGAAGGATATTGGTACTCCAGTATGTTCTCAAAATAATACTCATAGCTGAAGGAATGTGGCATATCTACCCCCTTGCTTTTCATCACAGTTTTCAAATGTTAACACATTTGAAACCTGCTTTCAGATTATCTTATTTCTTTAATGTTAAGGCTTCTATTTGTGTAGATAAGCAAACTCATTGACTACTTGGCCCCAGTAAGCTGATGTACATTTGATGGTTCTTCCACTAGACCAAGTTGCTCGAAGCTCCATCCAACCTGGCCTTGAACAATTCCAGGGATGGGGCCTCCAAAGCTTCTCTGAGCAGCATGTTCCAGTGCCTCGCTACCCTCATAGTGAAAAATTTCTTCTTAATATCTAAAATAAACCTACCCTCTTTCATTTTAAAGACAATCCCCCTTTTTGTTATAACTACCTGCCCTTATAAAAGTCCCTCTCCAGCTGCCTGTTAGGCCCCCTTTAAGTACTGGAAGGTGCTGTAGGGTTCCCATAGAGCCTTCTCTTCTCCAGGCTAAACAACCCCAACTCTCTCAACCTGTCTTCACAAGAGAGGTGCTCCAGCCCTCTGATCATGTTTTTTGCCCTCCTCTGGACTCAACTGATCCACATCCTTCTTATGTTCGAGACCCCAGAGCTGGATGCAGTACTCTAGGTGGGATGTCACCAGAGTGGACTAGAGGAGCAGAGTCACCTTCCACAGCCTGCTGGCCACACTTCTTTTAATGCAGCACAGGGTGTAGTTGGCTTTCTGGGCTGCAAGCGCACATTGCCAGGTCATGTCAAGCTTTTCATCCACCAACAGCCCCCCAAGTCTTTCTCCTCAGGGCTGCTCTCAGTCCATTCTTTACTCAACCTGTGTTTGTACTTGGGATTGCCCCAACCCGTGGGTAGCACCTTGTACTTGCTGAACTTCATGAGGTTCACACAGGCCCACCCCTCAATGCTGTCAGGGTCCCTCTGGATGGCATCCCTTCCCTCCAGGATATAAACCACAACCACAGCTTGGTGTCCTCAGCAAACTTGCTGAGGGTGTGCTCAGTCCCACTGTCCATGTCACTGACATGGACGTTAAACAGTGCTGGTTCCAACCCCGAGGAGCACCACTTGTCACTGCTTTCCACATGGATGTTGAACCATTGGGTGCCAGTTCTTGTCCATAGAGTCCTACATCTGTCAAATCCATGCCTCTCCAATTTGAGACTAGGATGTCTTGTGGGATATTGTCAAATGCTTTGCACAAGTCCAAAATGTTCATCTTTGCAGTTCTCAGAACATTACCATGTAGTCGTGGAGCTGTTCATTACGCTGTAGTTTGGCACCCTTCTCCTCTGTAAGGTTTCTCTCTTGAAGGAAAAAGATAACAAACCTTTAAATTATATTTATTTATATAAATTACATAGTCAAATTCTCTTGTTTCAATTCTGTTTGTAGCTTGTCCTCAGTCAGCTCTTGTGCTAGGGCTCTGCTGCTTTGGCACCTTTACTAACTTTTTAACTTCAAATAACATGAAAATAAATCCAGCCTGCCAACCCTGCATTTAAAACCAAACAGTGCAGAGAAGAGGCACTCGTAACAAGGCATTGTGACAGCTCTGATGCTCCTGCCATCCAGTTTTTTCTTAACATCTGTCACTTGGCAGTTTTTGTGATTCTGAAGTTTTCCTAAGTTAAATCTAGCACCACAAGACCTTGTTATATTGTATTTTGTTTGAATTTATATAGAGTGGAATAGTGCCACTTCACACAGTACTCTATGGCTTTCCCTCAGAAGTCTATGGATAATGAAATCTTGCCCCACAGTTAGTGCAGAGCCTTTGGCTGTTTTTCTGTATTACAAGACAGCCAAGCTGAAGTCTTTGTTCTGATAAGAGTATTTTATCCTATCTCTTGCTGATTCAGCAGTGCAGGTACTAAGTCTGTGCTCCCTGCTTTGGGGGCTGACATTCTGATTTTTTTCTTCAGCCTCAATTCCCCTTCTAATTTTGAGAAATAGTGAGTCAGAACAGCATTTTTTCTTCACGCTTCTGCATTATCCTTAATGCTGATGAGAAAGGCACACTGTAAATCTACCATGCACAAAGGCAGACTGTGGTGTAGTGTAGGCTACGGCCAGTGAACAGAACTGGACAGAAGGCCTCTAAAGGGTTGGTAGCTTTTGCTGTCACTTTCACTACAGCAAGAAGCATTGGTGTGTTTGGGTCTTTGTTCCAGGAATTGTTTGTAATGCTGGTGAAATTGTATGAGTATCTGCAGGATATACCATGTCTTGGAGTTCAACAACTATAAATAACTCTAGTCTCTACTGTTTTTCCTTTAGGCTGTGTTGTTAGGTACAGTAGGCAGCATATATATTTTGTTTTCATTATTGAGCCAATTACTATCTCTTTCATTCTAATATTGAAGATTTTGGTACTTTCTCAAATTGTTCATGGACAGAAGCAATACAGTCTGTGTTGTTAATCTCTTTACTTGTAAGCAGCTATGTAGCTGTGAATGGAGAAATGGAAAAGTAGGAATTATCCTACTTTTACAAGTTCCCAATGTCTCTGGAGAAGCATACTGTTCAACACACAATAAGAATGAAGTAAGAAAATTAGAACATATTCTGGTAGCATACCTGCAAAAATTAAGATGAGTTTGAACAAGAGCTCTAAGAAGCAAGTAAAGTATGATACTTAAGAACAACTGCAGATAATCTTGGGAGAGGAAAACTTTGATCAGTAATAGAGGCTGGTTGTACTCCTGTTCATTCAGGTTATCATAAGGTCAACATCTGGGAAAATACTAGTGCAGGAAGGTAGTGGCTGTAGCCTGTGGTGAGAGGAGAGAATTCTTTCAGTTTCCATTTCATTATTTAACCTGCTTTCCACAAATTTTGGTCTAGCTGGGAACTAGAAACTTTCTTTGGGGGACTTTACCCTAGGCTTGAAGCTGCAGGGCACAGTGGTGATGAGACCGTTTCCCTCCCTCTTATTTTCTCAAGGCAGGGAAACCCATTGCATTGGTGTGATTCTCTCATGCATTTTCAGTATCAACTGACACTGCCATTCCCCCAAACAAACAAACGAAAATCCAACCCAAAACCTCAACAAGTGGCTGCTTTGATCTGACATTTGGTGAGGGAGAGCTTGGCACCAGGTGGTGCTAGAATAAATAAGTTTCATAGGGGCCAATGTACAGGGCCAGCAGGCTGCAAAGAAGCACAGAAAAAAGGAATATTATGAGAGTGTGCTAGTATTGATTCCTAATGTTTTGGGTATTGTTGGATTGTGTTTGTATTTAGAGTAGCAATATGAATGTTGATGGTCTCTGGTCAAGAAAAAAAGTGAAATGGTGCAACTCCAATCTTGCATGAAGTGAAATCTTGGCCCTAGTGAAATGTCACACTGCAGGGTGGGAAATCACTGTACACCTTCCAGACCAACTTTCCTAACTTCTGAATCTTAAAATGTTCCAGTGTTCCTTAAATAAAGACTGTTTGGACCAGTTCTCACATTGGTGCTTCCCATATTGCTTTGTTAGAAATCAATTTCTAATCCTTTTTTGGGGGGTGGACATGACACTACAAGAACTTTAGGATGGTGTCAGATTTGACTTGAAGGGTTGCAGCAGAGATGCAGTGGTATGATTCAGATGAGTTCTCACTGCATTTTAATTTTTGGAAAGGAATTCTTAAATCTGGTTATATACTAATGAAGTGTAACCAACATATTTTCCTTGCCACCTCACCCCGTGACATTGTTTCTTTCTTTTCTCTTTCTGTGAATGAGTATATGCTTTGTAAGGCAAACAATCCCCATGTGAAGGGACTGCGTAACTCTGACAGATTTAATGCAAGTGACAACCTCACAGAGTTAGTGTGCAAGTCCAGGGTAGGTGTTTAATTTTGTAATTTTAATGAAACAGGGTTAAAGGTGGAAAAGACCTAGAAGTCATCCCGTTCATCCTTCAGCTAATGTTTGGGTCATGAAGCATGAGATGCTTGTGCTGTTTGTTAATGCTGCAGCATGAGATTGTCCAGACTGATTTGTTCATCCACCCATCATGATCTTGGCTTGGAAAATGGTGTCAGATATGATCGTCATTCTTGTGTTTTGTGCTGGCAGATTATTGTTGCTGGTTTCAGCTACCATTGCATCAGGCAAAGAAAATAGACCTTTTCCACCCCCCCTCAAATTCAATTACAGCTTTGATTGTGGATATCAAATACATTCATAGCATCAAAGAAAGAAAATAGTCCAAAGATGTTTGTCATAGCCATAGGCTGCAATATCATACTGACTCATTTCTGCGTGCAGTAAAGTATTAGGGAGGGAGGAAAAGGGGGAGATGAAGCAGTGTGCAGATGCTGTGCCAGGCTGTCTAATGCATAGAAATAGATGAGTAGTTTCTGTGGGGCCAGGCTTTTTCTCATAGGAAACCTTGAATTTACAGATTTGTTCAAAGCAATTTGATCTGTACCATTTCCTGTCACGCAATGTGCTGGGTTCAGATATTGCAATGCATCTGTTAGGACAGATATGGTAGATTTGGAGAGTCATATGAACAGACAAGTGGGGAAGCTTACCTATTCATAATTCTCTTTCAGGATGGCTACCAGAACACAGCCGCTTAATTTTGGGGCTGGTGTTTATTCACTCAGTTTATCGCTTAGGAAAAAAAAAAGTACTCCTGCACTGTACATTAACCTTTGCTGAGAACTCACCAAGTATTGTTGCTGCTGTTCTCCATCATCTTTCTGTCTGTGTCTTTATGACTTTTTTGTTGTATCATGTCTGTAAATGTTTTCTGTGTTGCTTGACATAGAAAGCATGGCTATTTTGGTCGACTTTTGGAGGCCTTTTGAGTGCTTCTTCAGTAAGAAAAGGTGAAATAAAAATGTGCCTACCAACTAGTAAAGTGGTTGCTTCCTCTCTTTTGAGAGCTTCCCTGTTTGTTGATACCCTGCTCAAACAGGAATGGATTTGGGAAGAATTATGCAAAATTCCTCCTTTGCCACACCTCCTTTGTCTTGTGTTTCAGTGGTATAGATCTTGTTAGAGTAAGCCATGATGAATTAACATTAGAGAGATGGTTCAGTATCTCAGATGTTTTTTGTTTTGTATTTTGCGTGTAGGCTTTCTTTTCCTCTTATCTTTCTCCTCTTAATTAGTTAGTGCTGTGTGGAAAATCTGATCTGCTTTCTGATTGTTGTCTTCATTATTGAGTTGTAGCACTAAAGCAGTAACATTATCCCATGGACTACTTTATTGTCTTTAATAAATTCACTCTTACTACTTTGCACAGGGTCTTAGATTGATGGCAAAAGCTCAAGATGAGGGAACAAATTTCTTCACTATGTTGTGCTCATGTTCTCTTGCCTTTGAGCTGCTGCTCCTGGAGCTGTAAGCATAAGGAGCATAATCATTTAAATCGTGGCTTTTCTTTGAAAAAAATTAAAGTGTGTTACAATGGGTACCCTGTCTTTTCTTTCCACGCCGTAGAATGAATGTGTTCATTAGAATTAGAAAGCTAGGTGAATACACACAGATGGATTTTTTTTATCCTTGAAACGAATGTGTGTTTATGATCATGTTGTATATGTATGTGTTCCCAATATCAGAAATAAAATGGAAGAGATCCTTGCCCAAAGACAGGCTTCTCTCTTTTGCTTTGTTTCCAGTTGTCATACGATCTTATTATGCATGTGTGCACTGAATGACTTCTACCACCAGGAGAAAATAAACACAGGCCTTGGAAGACTTTCTTAAAATAATTTAGAAAGCAGAAGCTGAAGTTCAAAGAAGTCTCATGTATTAATTATCTTTTTTTTTTTTTTTTTAACCTTACTTCTCAATCTTAGCTCAGAGTCTTAAACTAAATCACAGCTTGTCCAATATAGCAAGTTTAGCAAGTGAGTTGATGCTTGTTTCCAGTTCTTCAGACCACACGTAGTAGAAATTCATCTCCTAAGTCAGGGGTCCCCAAACTTCAGGCCGGGGGCCAGAAGCGGCCCCCGAGGCGGCAGAACCCGGCCTGCGCCCCCCTCCCCGCCACACTGACTTAATCCGCGCCTCGTTCTCCACCTGCCTCCAGGGGCGCCTCTCAGCTACAAACCGGCCCGCGACCAGTCTGTGGGCAATGAAACCGACCCCTGTCTAAAAACTTTGATGGCCCCTGTCCTAAGTAGTTAGGCTCTAGGGCAAATCGTAAGTGCATACTTGCACTGGGAATGGCCACTCAATCCAGAATAACAGAGCAGCAAAACCAGTGTGAGTGTGTAAGGCTGAGCCATCAGAAGAAAAAGTCACGTGCCTGTTCAGACAAAATGGGGCTATGGGGAATGTATTAATTTTACTCATTTGCTGGACATTAAATCTGTATAACCCAGGATATATCATATCTCACTGGTGCTGTATGATAGAGTTCAGCCCCCATCCTCATGTTTTTTATCTTTCAAAATGGGCACAGGCAGAAGAGTAGCAGCCAATCTGGCATAATTGTGGTGAATTCTCTTAAAGCATTGCATTGTTCATCAGGATTAGCAGACTGTTTTCTTTCATAGTTATACTGTTCTATTACCTCTCTCCTTCATAATACCCATTCCTTCTCAGTGAAAGATGGCTATATTTTTCTCTTATAGATAAGACTGATAACTTACTATTACTCATGTGGAGGATGAACTTTGGTTAAGCAAGAGAAACTTGTAAAATCTTTTCCTCAGATAAAATTATTGTGATTCTTCCCTGTGTCAGGTAACTTAATTTCTTCAGGTATATGCTGCCTAAATAAGGGCATGTCCTTCAAAGCCCATCACTCATCCCCTTTTCTAACCTGAGTAAGCTTCTGGTATGTCAGTCACCTCCATTAATTGTGCCATTGTCACTGAAGGATGATATTGGATTTTTTTTTTAGTTAATCTTTATAAAATAACATTTGCATAAATAGCCAGAATATATATGGATATATATAGCCAGAATTAATATAGCCATAGAAATCTGTAATAGTGAGTTGCCTATAGACAGAGAAGCTGAAATAGTTTGGCTAAAGCTTTAAGAACAGCAAGGTTCTTAATGGCATAAGCAAAGTGGAGACAGGAACTAGTTGGTTGACTAATTCTTGCATAATTATCTAATTTTCCTTCCCTTAGCATCCTCACTGAATTTATGAGACTGTATAGAGATCTTAAGACTGATACAAAGGAAGTGATTACAGTATAAAAATGAACCTGTGTTAGTGCCAAGGTGCTGTATCAGCCGTAGCAGATTGGGAACAGAGTTGCCTTGGCATTTGGATATTAATTGTTTGTTTTTAATAAACTCTCAATTTACAAACTCTACCCTTAAGAGTTAAATTCCTTCTCTCTCCAGCAAAAAACTTCCCAGGGAGAATTCTGTAAACGCTCTGTGTGCAGTAAAGCTGACACTTCAAACGGAAGGAGGCTGAGGTGTTAGCTCCTTCCTGTGTGCAGCAGAGCTACACAGGCTATGGCTGTCACAGCCCTTTATGTCCCACCTCTTCTTTCTTCCTGGTCTAAAGCACACAGACTGAAAGAGCAGGAGTCTTTAGAAGAAGGCAGATACGGCTATTTCTACGTGTGCTTTGCTTAAAGGGTAGTTGCAAGTCTTCTCTGAGTGTTGATTCCCATGACTTCCAAGAAAGGAAAACCCAGGTAATCCTACTTCATGGGTGAGAAGACAGTATAAAAAAGAAGCTTACTGAGTTGTCCGAAACTACACAGCAAGGGTGATGAAGGCAGGGAATCCCTGATACTCTACCCCCCTACACTGACAACTTACTCTGACTGGCAACAGCAGAGTTTATAACCTTAAAATCGTGATGAAGTCTGAAATGTTTCAGAAGCATGTGTTCTGTCCCTGCATGAAGCAGCAAGCTCCCTAGCTCCCTAGATCAAATCAAATAAGGGTTGTAATGCATTTTTAATGGCCTTGGTTATTTCCCAGTGCACCATCATGTTAGCTGTGCAGTTCCATTACTCTCTCAGCGTCTTGTTGGGTGCTCAAGCTAAGTTGCACTGCTGTGCCTTCTGCTGAGAGCAGCCTTTATATCACAGTGAAAGTTTGAAGAAGGCTTGGAGTGGTGCAGAAAATCATTCATTTGAAAGGAACACAGTACAGTCATGGTGGGATTTGTATTCTCAGATTTATCATGGGTATTCTTAACTGCACTTTCCCACTGTTGTTCGGAATAAACAGGGTATCTGATTTACTGCTGAAAATCAGTTTTGTTTTGGAGATTGTTGTTGTGGAATGGGGTCTTTAATGTTTTTTTCTGTTCCTGCAACGACACAGGAGTAGCTGTTTTGTCTAATGAAAGAGAACTCTTTATTAAGTGGCAAATTAATGCAGGGTATCTAAAGCACTCAAGTGACTGGCTATGGTGAAAGTACTTTTTCTCTTAGGACTTTACTGTGGGGATTGTACTTTTCCTCTAAACTTTAGTAATGACCTTTGCAAGCTAAGCTGTTTCTCCCATGTGTTGCTTTTGAGAGAAAGCTGAGCCTTACATAGTTAGAGGTATATGTGCAGTGTAACTTACTATGTCTTCTCAATCTTTGCAGAGGACATTGTCTGAAGAGTAGGATCAACCAGCAGGACTGCTACATAGTACTGTCAGCACAGCCTTTCCATTATAGATCTCCAGTGAGTGGCTTATCCTCAAGCTCTGATGTTTGAAGTGCTTTCAGGCTGAAACTAAGTGTACAAGTTCTCTGCCTAGAAGCAATCCCCACCCTAATATTCCCCTAAAAGCAGGTTAGCTACAGAGAATGTCTCTGTCTGCCTTCTGTACTTTCCAGATGAAACTGTTTAAACACTTTTCCAAGCATTAAATTAATACTTGCAGTGCTTCTGTCAAATCAGTGGCTTTATACTAAGGATATGTAGGTCAATTTCATTTATATGAAAACATAAGAGCAGAGTGACATACAGAAGGTTGTGATTGCAGAGCTAGGAATACAAGAGTCTAGTTTCACAAATTCCAGCCTGTTTTAAGGAGAGTCCTTAAAACAGCTGATTAGTTGTTTAGTTTTTGTGTTTCTTCCATCTATGATCATCTTACTGTTGTCTGAGATCTGTGTGGTGGTAAGTCTCTGATTTTTTTAAATGTACTTGTATGGCTCTTGACTAACCAAGCTAACCTCTTGATTTGGCTTAAAAGTGGCCTTAATAAAATAATAAATCATGTTAAGATTTTGTAATAAATGTGTCACTGTAAGTAGGCAATACAGGGCTTTAGAGCTTCCCAGTATTTGCTTTCAAAAACTTCTTTAAATGGTTTGCATACATGAGTGTGTATATCAGTCAGGGAAAATAAAATTGCCTTGCATTTATGCTAAAAAACATTGAGGATAGACTCTGTTGTTTATGCTTGACATGATTATGCCAGTTTCTCTCAGGGAAACAAAAGCCTTTGCTGTCAATGCCCTTGTACTTGTAGGGTGCAGCAAGATTGTTGGAATGTGTTCTGTAATAATTTAAACGAAGAAACTTTATGATCTGCATAAACTGTATGGGTAAGCTTTTTGCATTAGCTTTTGCCCCATTCCCCTTTCCCTGTATTCTTCTGTTTTAGTTCTGGCATATATGAAAATGGAAAAACATGATTTTGATTTGATCTTGGCATGTCAGATGAGTTGTCTCTATCTTCTGTGCATATGCCCTCATGACATGTCTTAGCCTCCATGATTTCTTCAGACTGTTGTTCTTACTCACTTATCTCTAGACAGTAGTTGTCCTAGTCTTTGTTTGAATGCTCTTCCAAAAATGTCTTCCTGTAAGCAATTGGTCACTGTATGTCTGTCTAGTTATTTACTAATCTAATGACCTACTCAAAAACTAGTGACTGTGAAGTCAGCTGTTTGGCATGGATATTCGGAGAGCTGTGGGAGGCTTGGATATACAGAAGTCTTGGCAGATGCTTGAGGCAATCATCTTGCTTGCCTAACCTGAAGTCTCCCTTCTGGGAGGAGGAGATATATGACAGCATAAAACAAAGCCTTTTCCAAAGTGTTTAAATCAATAAAATAAGGAAATGGTGCATTTAGACTTCTGCAGAGTCTTTGACTCAGCCTCTTGTGTGTCTACCTGTTAAAACAATGTCTTTGCTATGCAGCAACACAAATAACTGAGTTTCTATGCTGTTATCACTTTCAGACCAAATGGCAGCATTTCTATATTTGTGTTTAATAATACAGAATTGAGTGCAGGTCTTTAGTTCCCTGCAGAGATGGAGTTGAAACCTGTGAAGTCTACACAAATGAATCAAGAATTTGAAGATTGACTTACTTTATGAATTCCAATAGATCTCTGTTTGCTATTGCATGTTAATAGGAAGATGAAGGAGGAAAGTGATAAAGACACAGCGTGTATGAAAATAAGAGATTCCATTAACCTGAGATCCTGTGGCGTCTAATGCTTGAGCAGCACTCAGGATGTATCTGCTCTCGAGACATAGTTACTTCATGGTACAACTTTATGTATATTGACCTTGGGATCCAAGGGTGATTTTCCAGGTCTGTGTAGGGCCAGATAATTGAAGTGACTTGAGCAGTTGTATAATGGCCTGCACCTCATGCTTGTTGCCATGACTTAAATAGGGAGAGTAGCAAAAGCTGAAAGAGATCTGAAATGAAGCAGTTAAAGGAAACAATATAACCAGAGGTGGTACTGATGGAGGGCTGGGGAGGGTGCAGAGAGGGAGAAGGAAAACTAAGTGTCCGGCTACAAAGATTTCAAGTTCAAAATGCACTGGGAAAAGTAACCTGTAGGATTTTGACTTAATGACTGAGTTTTAATTTTTCTTCCTCCGTGAACAAGCAAATTAGGAACGCATTTCAAAGGAAAGTTGGCAGTCTTTTCTTCTTCCCTAATCTGCAGCTCTGTTGCTCTTGTAGAATTATCTTCATTCATGAGGCAACCATGTAGTTGCTGCTGTAAGGAAACTTGACCTTTGAGGTTCCCATTAAAAAGTCTATACACTGGATGTGGCGTTCTGCCTCACACCTGTTTGCAGAGGTGCTTACCCTCAAGCAAAGGCAGTACACAAGTGACATCGTATTCCATTGCTCTGGCTTTTGCATGAAGTACTGGAGAGCTTCAGGTGACACTTAGATGCCATGAAACACACACTGCAGCCAAACCTCCTGCATTTTTGTTGCAGTTATTTAGTATAGGCTGATCACAAAGCAGCTTTGTTTTTTTTCTAATTTTTTCTTTTTACTTCTGTAAAGGTAAATCCCATTCCTCAAAGTCAAGAATATGTGATTTTGATGCTTTTGCTGAACAGTCTTTTTGGGTCTCTTGGAGTCTCTGGCACATATTGGGGCAGAAGTATGATTCAGTGATGAGCAGACATAAATTTTAATTTGCATCCCTTTTAAAAATTCCCTTGACACAAAACCTCCTGTGAACTGAACTAGAGCAGATTAGCGTTCTGTGCCCCAGCTCTCTGCAGAGGCAAGGCTGCAGCCGCCTGACAGGGATCTGTTTAAAAACTGTTTATATAGATCAGTTTTAGAGATTATGTGTGTATAAGTACCTATAGCAACACTTTCTGTAGTTGTTCTGAAGATCAGAGTGTTGTACCAATAGCTAGCACAGTAGGTGGCACTGGCTTTTGTACTGCAGATAGGCCTACAGATCTGCTCTGATGCATTGTTAGAAATTAACAATAGAAGTTCATGATTGGTTTTGTATTGTTTTTTCTTTTTTTAGTAACTTGTAATTTGTTCCTTGCTTGCATATTATTCTTCTTTCCCTTACTGATACTGGTGACAAGAGCTTTAGCAAATATTCATCATTCTGCTTCTGTCTTTACTCTACTGTGAAGTGCATCTTTCTTTGCTTACCCACAGTCCATGCTCATGTGAACACTGGATTATTTTTTTGCAGTAGGTGGACTCGAAGACATGGTGCTATCATTTTAAAGAGATATTGTACTGTTGGGAGAGCTGTTAGTAATGAGATGAAAAACCCATTATAATCAGTCACTTGATGATATTCCTTCTGACTTTTATGCAGAGAATTGCAGGCTAATTTTTAAATTAGCCACAAAAATAGGTAGCCACCAATTACAATACCGAGCATTGGTTCACCAGCAAATTCAAGTTACTGCTCCTGGCAGCCAAACCTCAAAAAGGCATGTCATCTTGGCAGTCAGACATGAAAGTCCTTTCACCCAGGAGGTCCTCCAATTTTTTCCTGTATGAGAAATATCAGATGCAATAATAAACTTTAATTCTGAAAGTCACAGCTTGTCTGTAAGTAGCAAATCGCTGAACCCTGAGAAGCCAGACAGTACATACAGACTTTTTGCAGCTGCTAGATGTTCCCATGTGCTGTAGTGTTCCCTGGGGACTTGTCATGACAGCATTGTCTCTGGCAGTGATGCAGGTAAAAACTAAGAAATTAATCCAAGATGGAAAAACAAAGGTTTCTTTTGTCTTGATTTTGCCCCACTTACAAAGCTGTGACCATCTTTAATTTAAGTGTACTGCTGCATATCCTGATATTTTGATATTTGGCAAGGAAGAAATTTTTAGTCTTAAGTAATGAATAATTTTTTTTATCTTGATGCTGTCTTATTTCCCTTGATTCTACAATCAGTGTAAGGAATCAGGAAAGTTTTCCCAAGGGAGACAGTAAAGCAAGAGCCTGATGTAACTGTTCTGGACTATCTCCTAGAAGACTCTTCATCTCATATTGACTAAACAGGGATGTGGTATGGCTGCAGATCTACAACCTACAGTTATGCTTTATAAACAGTGCCAAATATTTTTAACCAAGGTTTATAGAAGTAGTTTTATGTAGTAAACTCCTGGAATGTTGGTTTCATAATGATGCCACTTTTAAACAAAATGGTCTCACTAGGGGTTTACTTATGGTGATGTTGGTAACACTAGAAATAGTTTTGGTATTGTCTTCTGTTGCTCCAAGGCCGCAATATACACTTGTGATGTTTCAGTCTTTTGTTATATGCTGAAGTTCCTAAGAGCTTTATGGACATCTTTTTTTCTAGGGTACCTCTTTTCCTTGTTCTGTGAGTCTCTACTGAATAGGATCTCTCGATTCAGTTATTGTATGCTCAGATTCTAAACTCATTCAAGTTGTGTCTTACCTGAAAATCAACCTTACCAACAGTGGTGGTACATTTCTGTCAAAATTGGGCAGATTATGGGCTCTTGCAGAAGCAGGGATTAAATAAGTCAGTTAAAAATTAAAGCAATGGTTTTGAGGGGAACAAATCTTTTTTAGCTTTTCTAAGATTCCAGCTGAATGCAGGTGCCCAGTGACAATCTGATCTTCGGTCATGTAATGCTGTCTCTGTAATGAGCATCAATACAAAGCAAGAATGTGATTATATTGTCACTCTGCTGGTAGGATATAAATAGAGTTTTAACAGATTCCGTATCACTTGCAAGGCTCCTGCTGCTCACTGGTGGTGGTGAAGCCTTGAAATGTTTATTAAAATGACTTAAAGTGTTGTTTAAGCAGAGTGTCTCGCAGAGTCAGCTAAGTTGGCTGCTGTTTTCAATTCACTGTATCAATCAGGACTTTAAGTCTCTACATTTTAATTTCTTTTGCGTCAGAATCAACTTTGTCGGCTCATTTCTGCACCTCAGTTGCATAAATTGCCTCATCAGCTGTCAAAAGTAGGTAATAGACTGCTTTGTAAAGAGGCTGTACTCTGAGGACTCTGGAAAGCTTTTTCCAGACCAGAAATTTTTTAAGTTCAAACTTAACAAAAAACAGTCTTAGCTTTTCTCTTCTGAAGTTAAACATAACAGTTTAGGCACTGCCTCATGTTTTTAATAGCTGATAGTCAAGGTTCAGCCACAGGACTTTCTAGCTGCTAAATGCTGACAAGCACTGTAGATTAATTTGGCAGTATTTGGGGATTCTAACCAAGCACACAGAAGCAGACTACCGATGAGTGTCCAGGACTCAAGTGACTTTTTTTTTAAACTTGAAAAGCTGAAAATCTAGGCTTTCACCTTCCAGATTAATTCCCCGTCTGCCTTAGGGAAGCAACAGGAAAGAGACTGTTGAAAGCAGTGATGCTGGCCTACCATAACTATGAACTTGCACTTCAGTAGTTCTAGTGTTTGATACAGACACTTTGTTTTAACTCATCCGTAATATTCCCATTATAAAATCATAAAATTGATCAATGACTTGGTCTTTTTACGATCTGAAACCTGTGAACAGCCTTCAGAAGAAGCCTGGCTTCTTCTAGCTCTTTGTAAAAATGCATATGGATGAGTTTTCTTCTGTGTTTTCATCCTGTGTCATAATGTGCAAGTCTGGTACCTTGTTTTTATCAGGCAGGGCCATATAACCTTCTATATAAAATGATGAGAAGTTCTCTTGAGGCTAGTTAAATTATTGGTCCTTGGAGTAAGTATCTCCTCTTGCAGTTAGAATCTTAACTTCTTGTGTAAAAGGGCAGTAGAGCATGTCAGCAGTTTGGATCCTTGAGACTGTAAAGAGATTAGTCACAACTTCCTTCTTAAGCTTCAGGACTGGCCCTTTTTGACGAAAATAATCCCTGGTTTAGATGCTAAAAATTAAAACAGTGTGTTTTGTTTGCATATGCTTCCTGTCTTTTTCTTCCATGACTAATGGATTTATACAACAATGAAAATCCTGTTGTTTTCCTCTTCCTCAGTAATGATTGCACCAAACACTGAGTATATTTTGTGATTTCAGCCTTTAGGTTTTTTTATTAGAAAATATTCTGGCTCTGTCACTTTTGTGTCACAACCTTTTAAAGGTGAGCTCTCTGGGTAACTCTTTGAGGACGGTCAGTTCTATCTGTTCTTTCCCTTAAGGTGAGACTGCAGTGAGGTTGGCAGTTGTTGGAATTTGAATTTCTAATGACTATCAGAAGAAAAGGATCTCTGCATTAATGGCTGTTCATGATACTTTTAAAATATGGAAGTAGCAACTTTCAGTGGCTATTTCCAAGCTTAAGGGGTAACAGCTGTGGTTAGTCAACCCACCACAGTGGCACACTCCTAGTTGGTAACTGGAATTTGTTTGCAGAAAAACTCCTGTGTTCCAGTATTTTAAAAAATAATAATAATAAAATTTCTTTAAATAGTTGAATTTGGTGTGAGTGTGAGACCAGATAGGTCGCTGCTCTGTTGAAACCAGTAGTAATGTGGTCTTCATGTCCAATATTTGATCCTGCAGAAGAGCTGCTGGAATGGCTCATGGTATTTAACTGCTTCATTTCAGCTGTTTTGGGGCAGAAAATGGTCTAGTGATATGAAAACAATTAATTACTCAAACACTGCATGATCTGTTGCATCTAACAGAAAAGGAGAACAGATTGCACACTGAGCTGCAAGATCAGTGCAGTTGGCCATGAGTTCAGTGGCAGTAAGAATAGTGTGAGTCTGAAAAGTTCACACCTATGGTATTTCTTTGCTGTTATTCTTAAACTGTGTTCCTGTAGTAACAGCAGAAATGCAAACACCTAAATCTAGGTTCACTTAATGCATGGTTCCACCCCGCCCTCAAATTTTCAGTTTCTCATAACCATTTTCTTAGTAATGTTTTGGAAGTTCAGCATCCGATATGAAATGCACCTTTTTTTTTTTTTTTTTTTTCCCCGGCTGAAATGAGATTGGTGGTTCTAGATGAGATCTTAATTGCTTTTGGTTCACAACATACTCTGTGTTGCTAGGTAGTACAAAGCACAGCGCTACATCAGTCTGCTAAAATGAGTCTCAGGAGAGAAATAACAGAACTGGGGAGCTTGCAAATTAGGTGTGATGCACAGTGTCAAAGAAGCGGTGGAGAAGTGGACTAGAATTGGCCTTCAAAAGCTTCTTCTAGTCCAGGAATAAGAGAAACTGGCATAGAGATAAATTTAACCCCAGGGGTTAGAACTGCAGTAGCTGTCTGGACTGCAGGTCAGAGCTGAGGGATGGCATCAGGGCTCTGTCTGAAAGTTTCAACAGCGTCTGCCTTCTCTCTGCTGTGTAGTGTACAAGCTTGGCTTTGTGAGTGCTAAAATAGGCTAGTATAAAAACACCTAGCATATACTGTGTATAAAGGCTTTCTATAGATTACTCAAGAGAAGTAGTAAGAGGGATATAAACTCTTCTTGCTGTGTTTGTTTGTAGATGACAAGTCAGCTTTGTCAGCTCTGACGTTTTCCTTGAAAGGGCATGCTCTAAAGACACAGAGCAAAAACACTGAGAAGAGAATGTTTTAAGAAGGGCACATACTACATGAATACATTGCTGACAGCCCCATTGTATTAGTAATAATCCATCTCACAAGAAGAAAACTAATAGTGCACAGCCTTGAGTTTATTTTACATCTATCATGTTTTGCAGTCCTGGCCCTGTCTCTGATTCAGATTTTTTATACTGTTCATCTCTCAGGTAAATTACTGAATCTGTGTTGCCTCTCAGAGTATTGCTTCTATGTGAAAGACAGCAGTGTTCCATAGGACAGAAATTAGATAGACTCCTCCAGGGAGAAATATCTGTAAGTCTAAATGCCAGCCAGTTGAGTGAGGCACCCATATTCTCACATGGTTTTCAGTATTGATCTCTGTTGGTATTGCTGAAAAGATGTGTCCTGTCACGAGGTAGGCAAGTGAGAATGTAATATCTGCTAAGGATAAGGGACAAAAATATGTACTTCAGACATTGCTAATTCAGAGTATTAGATGCATTTGACCTGCAGTTGTTGAAAACTGCATCTGTTGGATCACTTTCATTCATTTAGTGCAGTAATTTTACCAAAAGAAGGTAGGCAAGACTTTGTGACATGTAGTGCTTGTGAACACAGTGCTGCTTTTTGCTCCCAGTTTTATCATCTGGTTATTTAAATATTAATTTTATAAATGTTTTTCTACTGAAATCTCTGTATAAAGAATAGAGGGGTTTGTATGGAGCCTATGCTGCTTTCTCATCTTTCTCCTCTCTCTTTTATCATTCTTTTATTTTCCTACAGTACTTGAAGAAAAAAATTATCATGCACTTAGCTATGCCAGCCAATATTTTTGTGTTCTAAAATGGCTATTATTTTTTTCAACTGATACTTGTTAGAAATTCTGCATATACCTAGACTACATTAAAAGAATGTAAAGTGTTGCACTCGTTCTAAACATGCTTCGGTTAAGACAAGCTTTAGTCACTTCCTCAGTTATGTATTATGGTACTGCTTGGTAACATGTTCACATACTGCTGTGATTTCCCACAGAACAGCTGCCTTGGTGCATTTGCTTTTTCTCATTCTTTCTGTGACTGCATCTTAAATACTGCATACAATGCAAATCTTGTGGTAGAGTCAGAAATAATTTCTTCTCACGAGGAGTTCTGTAGAATTGCTGTGATGCCGGTGTTTGACAAGAGTGGGTACAGTTGCACTGTAGCAGTGAAACAAAGTATTTTCATCCCGGCTGAAGCTGCTGCATAACAGAATCTTTGATTCGCTTGTGCCGTGCTTTGTGTTCAATGTTACAGCACGTAGCTGGGAAGTGTTCTCAAGTTGGCAGAAAGATGGAGTAGGAGCAGAGCTCTTCCTGCCCCTGCCTTGACATAACATAGTGCTACAGCTGTGCAGGCTCCACTCCAAGCAGCCAAGGCAGGTGGAGTGGGAGGCTGTGATCATCTTCCCTGCTGAGATGTGCAAAATGGATTTTTCCAAAAGCTTGTAAACAAATAAATCCCCAGTGTTTTGGATTTTTTAGAGTGGAAGAATCAGAGTTCACAAGTGTGGTTGTCACATGTTTTGCCTCCTACTTGCTGATAATCTTTAGAAGTTAATGAGTGGTGGTTGGCCTTTGATTGTATCTCAGTGTAAAGTCACTCTTGTGTTGACAGCCCTTGATAATTAATTGGTAACAGACCAAACATTTCTGTGTGAATCATTCACACCTTCATTTTCTAATCCTTTCTGCCAGCCAAAACCTTTAAGTTCTATTAGGTCACAACACAAAACAACTGGATAACCAAATTGCAGAAGTTTTAATAGCTCCTCCAGTAAAATGTGGGAATTACTTTTTTCCTCGCACAAGTGTGCTTCCATTACAGAACTTTACAGAGAGTTTTTCTCAATGACACTGCTGTGACTGTCTCTAAGCCTATAGAAAAGAGAGGACCAATTAAAGTTGTAAGAGAACATATACAAATATTTCTCGATAAAATTAATGTTCTGTGGGAGGTAATGATAAACCGCTTTTGCAGGGTTTCCTTTCCTGTTTCTGTTCCTAACCTTTATAATGTGTAATGAGGTAGTTCCTTTGTAGTCCAGGTTGTTCTTGGTTTTGTTCCTTTTCTACAAGGGAAGGTATTGCATTTATACTTTTGGTGGCACGTAATAAATAGTAGTTATAATGTGGAAGTGTGAAACTTTTAGTTTTCTTTGAAGTAATGGAAAATCTTTGTCTTTCCAGCTTGAATAAAATTGTTGGAGGGAGTTAAATTTTATCTTTTGATGTGCTTTTGATTGATATTCCATTCTATGTCTGCAAGCAAACAAACAAAGAAAATGTTTAACCCATTCATGTCATTAGTTCCCACTGGAGTTTATTCAAATACTTGAGATTATAAAAAATTAATAAAAATAATCAAATAGGTCCTCAAGTGATGCAGTCAGTCAGATAATTTGAACTTCAAAAATTTATGCAATATAAGAAAAAAACGGGAGCTGGTCAGTCCTCACTTCTGTTCAGTAGGAGCCAGGAAAGAAGATGAAGCCAGCTGGGAGTTGTGTAGCTGTTTGTATGGTGTGATCTGTAAGGCTGAGTCCACAAAGCATGGAGCCAATCTTGCATGCTTTTAACAAGAGAATTAGCTAATAAATCTGCAGCTGTTTGTTGCTGAGGCACAGGATGTGTGCATTTACTTGCCAGGCTTTAGATTTCTAGCTGGGTTTTTGTTTGAACTTGGTCTTATGGAAAACCAGGCAAATGGGCAAGAATAGACATGAAGAGTATTGAGCTGAAGCAGTCCCGTATACACTGCTGAATGCTACTGATTAGAGAGCTTCAGGTCCACTGAGCATGATCAGTATGTAAGGTTGTGAAATGCATTAGGAGCCCTTTTGCCCTAAGTATCCACAGTGCTTTAAAGGTGCCTTGTCTCCACCAGCACAAAGTCATACTAGCTGGAGCCACTTGTATACAGCACTGACTTCAGCAGTGCATGCAGCCTCCAAGTGTCCTTTGTGATATGTACCTTTTCCAGCTTAAGGGTAAGGTGGATCTCTGAGAAACTGTTAGTATACTATTAGTATAATTGACCTCTAGCAGAAGGTAGATGCCACTGGAGAAAACAGACTAGCAACAGACAGTCACTTCCTCAGTTTCCGTTTTGATCCAGAAATATAAAAATATTAATACTAGACAAGAATTTCTAAAGCAAGGCCCAGAATCTTTGGAGGGATGTGGGATGTAAATGAGTATAAAAGGTGGGGTATGAAAGACTCCTCATGGTAGGATTAAAGAAAAATTCATAAAGATCATAACTTAAACATTAGTTTAACAACTGGACAAAGTTCATAATCACATTAATTGAGTATCTGGCACTGAATGCTGTTTAAATTGGTAGCATGTGGCTTGATTAGTTTCTCTTGGGTAATATGTGGAGAGTGAGGTCTGAAATCAAAGTTTATTCTGTTCCTGAGAGTGACTTAACTGCTTTCCCAGATCTAGTCGCGTAGTACTAGTCATCCATCTTGTTAGCATTGCCACCTGAAACAGAGCTTTATGAGAAAGTAAGCTGAATTTTAGTCCTGAAGGATTGTTCTTTGTTTGCTTACCTAAGGCTCCTGTCCATATTGCGTCTCTTCTGTAGATAAGCTGAGGACATATGTTTTAGAGTCATCCAGCCTGGAATTCAGCTAAAATGACCTCTTACTGCTCCAGGGAGGCTTCTTTTGTATTGGTGCTGGAATTATTCCGTAGATGTCCCTACTTCAGCTCTGATTAGATTTTACAGACTAATTTAATGCCAGATATAAGAGCTAGTGAAGACATGGCTGGTCAACTACTCTCTCCTGAGTCCTTGTGGTGTGTGAGATTGTCCCTGCTGAATATTTATGAAGGCTTATCTTTTTTATTTCTGAATATTTATCCAGGAGTGGGTGCTTGCACTCTTGACTTGAAGAGCATGCCATATTCTCATTCTTCTGGAAGCTTTTCATAGTATGAAGACATGGATCTCTCCAGAGTTATATTCTTGCTATCATCTTGAATAGTATCTTTTACTGCCTCTCCGAAGACACTTTGCAGGTATTGATTGACAGGCTAGTATCTTGGCATCTAATATCTTTACCTCAAAACTGTAAATATTTTCTGTCTTCATGTGTCTGTTTCTATGTGGTTTTTGTGTTATTCATGGCTGCCTTTTTTCATTTTGCTGCTTTTCATCTGAAGTCTCATGATTTTGGAGAAAGGCTTCTTTAGCCCACTGCATAATGAGTCAGAAAATGAATTAATGCAACAATTTAGGGGGCCTGTATGCCTGCAGCACTGATTCCTTCCTCGCCTTCCTTCGGTGGACTAACTAAATTGATTTCCACCTGATGAGATCTCAGAGGTATGATTTATACCTTGAATAGATTGATGAAATTTAGACACAGTTTATTAGTTCTGTGGTTTGGTGGGTTTTGTTTGGTTGGTTTTGTTTTTCTTTTGTGTTTTCACGCCAACCAAGCATTGCCACGTGAACAGCTGGTACTGACACCTTGTTTCGTTTCCTTGTGCAGACAATGCCTATTGTAGAGACAGCGGGTTTGGTGCTAGACCATGAGTAGAGTAAGGAAATATTCATGTCTCCTGTGGGGTGGTTGGGATTTGAGCGTCACAATGAGGTTTCTTGTTCTCAAAACCCCTTTCAATGTCTTCAGGTTGTGAACAAGCTATGTTCAAGTATATTCCTCATCTTGCTGTTCTACCTTTCAGTTTAAAAAAATAAGGCAAATAAAAAAAAACCACCCCCAAAAGAAAAAAAAAACCCCTCCAACTGCCTAATCCCCACAAGACACTGTAGAATTTTCTCATGCCTTAATGAATGTTAGTAAGTTGCAACAAACATGAGAAGTGCTGGACATTACTAATTGTAACTTCTCCTGACAGGGGAGTGGTTTTGACCATTTACATGGGTCAGGTTTCCTGAGGCCTTTGAAAAGAAATACAAGCTAGTGCAGCTTCTGTTCTAGAAAGGGTTTTTCATGCTTTCCTTATGTGAGTAGTGCATTTTGTAAAGGAGCCCAGGCTTTCTACCGAGTTACTGATCTCAGTCAAAGACTTTGCCTGCTGTTGCTGTGGAAGGACAGAGATGTCTTCTATCCTCCTGCAGAAAGTAGTGGTCCTGGAGGGTTGTACAATTGTACAAACCACATAGTTCCGTTCCCAGGGAAAGAGTGTAAGACCCTTTCAGGCAAAGCTCTGGTAAAGAAGTGCTGAAAGAAAAGGAGAGAGAAGGAATGATCCAGAACTCTTCTTCAAAGGTCTATTGTGCAGCCTAATGATCTGTGACCCGTTAAAAGCTAGATCATCCCTATTGTGTAAATCATAATAACATGGAAACACCATGTTTAAGTGAAAGCTGGGAAGAGAAGTGAATAGGAAAATAAATGTCATTTCTGTAGCTATTTTTTAACTTCTCCAATGCTTCCTGTAAAATTGTTCCAATTTCAGTCATTGTTGCGAATATTCAGTTCCAATTTGGACAACACAGGGAAATGGTCAGCTGCCATCTGCTAACAGAAGTACCAGCCCTCCCTACTGTGTACACAGATGTGACTGGAAGATCTCACTTAGCAAGCAGATACTGCATGTGTGAACCTCAAATAAAATTGGTCAGAATGCCCTGGGAGTGTTGCTTTCTGGGAGCCATGCCCATCACCAAGCTGATTGCCTCCACGTGTGTCAGAGCTCTACAGCCTTTAAGAGAAATCTGAAGGATTGCTTTTGAATATCTGTAATAGAGGAAAATGTGACTTGAAAGGCACTTCTGAAACTATCCAGGTAAAAATAAGTGAAATATGCCGGATAGTGAAAAGCCTCTGAACTCCAGTGATGTATCTAGAGTGGTAATGTTCACTGCTTATTTTTGTCTTATTAAATGTATAGTAGCACTTAAATTGCTTTGTTTTAACACCTCCACGTAGCACATGCTGTAAAAAAGGAGAGTTGACATCATGGTAACTGTTAGCAAGGGACTCTCAAGTTGCACAGCATTATCACTGTTATGATATTAGTATATTATTATGAGCATACAGATAGGAGGGACTGTTGGGACAATGAGTGTGCTCCTCCATAACAGCAACAATTGTGTTAAGCTTAGAAGTATTCACAGAAAATGAACTCCGCATATGATGGGTGATAGTATGCTTCTTATCAGTGTAGTATGAATTGATAACCTGTAATAAAGGAACAGATATTACAACTAAAATGTGCCATAAAGCAGAGCTAGAGAGTTTGAAGATATCACTAGAGTCTTAGGCCTATGCATTTGCATGGTGTTTATTAGCCAAAATTTGTAGATTAATCTAGGAATTAGACTGTATACCTCATTACAGAGGATGGCAAAAACCAATGCAAAAAAACCTCCTAGCATTCTGACCAGGCTATGAGGTGGTGCTGTGATATAGAGTTTCCTTCCACTCAAAAGTTTTGTAAGTGAATTAACATCAAACATGAGCAGGTCACAGCAGTTAGGCTGCTGTCTGTGTAACTGCAGTAAGAACAGCAACACACTGAGTGGTCCATTCCCTGGCACCTCAAAGCTTTGCTTGCCTTCTGCACCATTATTCTATGCATGTGCTCATACTCATGCTCTCCCACACTGCAGGAGGAAAACATGGAGGCCAGAACATGGAACAGAATTTTATCTCACGACAGGTTTGCCTTAAGAAAACAGGAGAGGAGGTTGGGAAAGTGTTTGGCAGTGGTCCTTCCTTGGCCCAGGTTTGACAAGACCTGGAAGGCAGACTGGAGTCCTCTGTCCTCTGCTCCCACTGTTTCTGAGCTCTTACAGTTGCCTAGTCCCTATCTTTCTCTGCAGTTGTTTCAATAAGCTTTCCTAACTGATTTGCTCATATCTTTTTGCTGCTTTTGTACTGCATATCCATCCTGAAAACAGGCTGATGTCTTACCTTCCCATCTCCTTGTTTGAGCAATCAGTCTCTAGTGAGGAGAGAGTGAAAGTCTGGAGTGGGAGGCTTGTGTTGACAGCAAATCAAGTACTCTCACATACTGGAGTAAATACAGAGTAGTTTTTGCTTGGGCTCTGCATAGATGCTACCAAGGTCAAAACACTGTTCATTTGCAAATCTGTCCTGAAGCACACACAGATGCCTGCCGAGCACCCAAATCATATGGAGATGAAATGGAAACAAATCTGCTTCATAGCTTCTCAAACTTAAAGTTAGCAGATGTGTGTATGTTTCTTCCTCACTTTGCAAAATCCCTTACGGCAGTCCTCGGGACAGAGTACCAGATATTTGCTGCCTTTTGAAATTGGTCTTTGTTTTTGCCTTCTTTTTTAACCTTTTCTGTATTGATATTTTTCACCTACTGGATGAAAAAGTGACAAAAAAAGATATTTTCTTCATCTTTGCCTTGGAAGCGTGACAGATAGGGGCTCTTGAGCCTATATGTCAAGTGCACCATTGTTAAATTACGATACATTATTGCTTCCATTTCTTTGCTCTTTTATTCTTCTGCCAAAAGGATAAGGAGTTTAGGAGAAAACAAAGGGGCAGGCTGCTTTTGGAGGTGGGCAACCTGAGGAAGCAAGACCAT
The DNA here is from genome assembly GCA_035041135.1 of Platyrinchus mystaceus. NCBI lineage: Eukaryota > Metazoa > Chordata > Aves > Passeriformes > Tyrannidae > Platyrinchus > Platyrinchus mystaceus. Next base: position 24,838,688 of record JAWWLV010000179.1, on the reverse strand, counting down.
CACAACCATCAGTAAGAGAAAGGACATGTTGTAAAGGGAAAGGAAAAGGTGCCCAGCAGAGTTGAGATGGGGCGTCTGCACCAGCAGTTGCAGCAGTGGGATGTAAACACTGAAGCAGTGCTGGAAGGAAGGTTAAGATGTATTTAGAGCTTATCACTGGAGGCACAGACAAGCTTGCAAATCATGTTGAAGTGGTCACACAATAGAGACAAGTTTAACCTTGGCACATACTGAAGCATTTTCTTAAAGCATTCACTTTTCAAATGAGTGTCCATTTAACGGATAGAAAAAATCGTGTGTGTACTATAGATCTTTTCCAAGACAGAGAGCTAACTTGTAAATATTTTGTTCTTTTCCCTTGATGGGGTGGAGATGTTTGCCATGACTTCCTTGCAGCGGTGCCCTGCTTCCATGTGGTGCATGTGCCCAGTTTGCTGGTTTCCCTCTTTGCAGTGGGGTTCCTCAGCAAGGCAGCCGTGCCGTGTTGCATCAGCTCCCCCAGCTCGAGTTCTCAGCCACAACAGAAACAAATGGTTGGATGTCTTGCTAGTACATATACTCTTTTCAGGCTGTGAAATTTAAATGAAACTAGTTGTAAATCCTAGGCATGTCAGAAAACTAAATAACAAGTGAAGGACTATATATAAAAGATATATATAGAGAGAGTATTTTTTTATATGTGTAGATATATATGTAAAAAGCAAAAAAGGGAAAGGAGTTATCTTCATGTGCAGCTGGAGAAGAGGAAGACTGAAAGAATGACTTGAAAGAAGTAGGGAGATGGAGAGGGGCAGGCCTAATGTACTTTTTTTCCTGATGGAAATTAGAGGTAAAAATTTTGCTCTAACTTTTCTGAGCAAGAGCAGCAGTTGATTGATTGCATTTCTAATTAGATGCAGTAACATGCACATGCTGTGGATGCATGTGTCTGAAAATTGTGCCCTAAATGAACTCAGCAGTAGAAAGACTTCTTTATAAGTGCAGTTAACAAAACCCCAAACAGAAAAATATCCTTAATCTGTATTCACTTGTGGACAATTTAACGTTAAATTTAGTAATGTTACTTAAATTCTAATCCTGTCTTTTGGTGTGGTCTATGAGCACCTTTTAATTGTTGGGTCACTGATGAATTAGGAAAGCAGACTTGCTAATTGGATGATTCAGACAGAATTTAAATCCAGTTAAAGTTTGAGTACCTTGGGCACATGTTGGTTTTAAGACATGAATTTGACTGCTTTGAGCTTGGGCTTTCCAAACGTTTTTCTTTAAAATACCCATTATTCCTCAGACAAACAACAAATGCAGCAAGACACTTGCTTTAGTTGAATAAGGTGTTAAAACCAAAACACATTAGTTGAATAAGGTGTTAAATTGTCTACTGAGCTTTTGGGAAACCATTTTTACTCTTTTCAACACCAGAAAAAAATGAAGATGACTTACTTTCATTTTGGAGGAATTTATAGTTTAATAATGCAGAATTCCCCAATAATGCCACCATGCTATTTTGTTCTCTCTAAAAATGATTTGAAAATTTAAACTTAAATCTATGTTTTTAAAAATAAATCTGGTAAACTGAACATCAATAGTTTTCACAGGAACTGTGGTCTAGTCCATTAGACATGAAGAGCTTTTTTGCATATTTTTCATTTCCATATCCAGAACTCTCCATTCAAGAGATGAAGAAGTTAAAGCTTGTCAAGCTGTGGAATTCCCATCTGAATTTTAATAAATAGGCAAAAAATTTGCAAACATTCTGTGGAAGAAATTGTAAATGTAAATAATTATGTCAAGATTTTACATGAAAATTACACTTGAGCTCTTGGTGCAGCCATAGCTCTCAGGCTTTTGGCTCATGAGTGCCTTGCCTTGCTTGTGGCAATGAGTGGCAGATGAAATGGGGATGATCTCACAGGACACAGGGTGAGTCTGGGATTTGAACATGTGTATCCAGCCAGCTTGGAAGCTTGCCTGTCGTTTGTCAGATGGTGTGTTAATCAATCTGAAATTTAGACAATCCTCAAACATAGTCCTTCATACCTGTGTTTCATGTGTCCTCTGTGTAAACAGAGGAGAAAGGGGTGTGTTGGTAAGGAAGAGAGAATAACTTTCAGTGACTCCTCAAGAGTAAGAACCTGGTATCTGCTTATCCGTGGAATGTTTAACAGTGGTATTAGAAGGAGTCTTTCAAAATTTAAGTATTTTATTATTTGGGAAAACACTAAAGCAGTTTGTTTTCTGGTCTCCGCTTTTATGACATGCAGTTAAAATGGAGAAGTAGAATTCCCTCCCCCTCCTCCTGATCCTGCCCTCTGGCAGAAAGGTCAGTAGTTGTTTGTGATCTCTGTCATTTGTATCTAAATTCAGCTGGCATGCTCTGTTGACTTGTAAATTTGTAATGCATCACAAGTTCATAAACAACAACAGCAATATAACATGGGATAGAGACCTAAATGCAAAGGGATTTGCAATGTCAGCTTTATTAACATGTAAGCTTCTCTGTAATATTTGAGGTAGCTGATACTGCTTGTCGTTCAGATTTTTTGATTCTCGTTGACAGGAAATGTAGCTTGTGACTTTTATCTGATCCAGTACTTTGATTAAAAATGATGAAACAATTTCTAGGGTGTGCTGCAGGGAGAAGTTGTATTTCCAATGTATTTGCCCTTGGAAGCAAAGGTCCCTTCCTTAATGGTTCCAGTTTTATTAGTCAGGTAAAAACAAGCTTTTACAATATACAGTTCTCCTTTAGAAAAATTATTATTCACCTAAACGTAGCTTGTGGAGATGGACAGAAGGCTTTGAAATGGAGGATTAAAGATTATTTGGAGACCTTACTCAATGTATTCTGAGATGTAGAGCTCTTTCAAGGAGAGAAAATAAATGACTTTTCAGATGTTGGATGAGAACTAATTCCGTATGTTGCTCTGGGTGGTAAACATTGATTTTCTCTTTGATTCAAGAAGCTTAGAATGTGTGAAATCCTCTTTAAGGCAGAGAGTTCCCAGTGCATCGGTAGGGCCAGCTTTTGCTGCAGTTACTGCAGTTTACTGCAATGCTTACACTGTGGTGAGTTGAGATTTTCTCAGTATATAATTTTGTAGAGATTAATCTGGGAAGCAAAACATTATTGTGCTACACTTTTGGAAGGCATTCTGCACGTGGCTATTTTCCAGTTATATCCTTAACTTTAAAATCAATAGAAGCTTATGGCCATAAACCTCTTGTGTAAGAAGATTAATTGATGGTCATTTATTAAGAGCAAATTGCAACAATACTGTGTTGGGTTTCTAAGGGAGAGAGATAGGTGTCCATCGAACGTTTTTATAGTCATTCTGTCTTAGCAGATGTCTTTTCTTTTCCTGACACGATACTGAAAAATATATGGGGTTAGTAATTCTAATGAGCTTAGTAATTCTAACAAGAGAGATGCATTCCTGAGTTTAAAAAAAACCCTCAGAGTGATAAGTTTTAGAATTCCAGGATGAATAAAATTACTTATTTCCTTCATAACAGTGTGATCTAAAGTCTTAACTTCAACAGTGGTTGGTATCCCAAGTTCTGTGTTTGATTCTGCCATAGGTGGTTACCAAACATGTACTTTACCGGACTTAATTAAAAAATTGTCTCAGTAAAGCACTATTATTAGTTAATATACTTCATCTTCTTCTGCAGAAGTGATGCCTTTTTCTCAATTTCTCTAAAGTCAGATAATATCAAAACAAGAGCTGTAGTAATGATGGATGCATATATAATAGTTGTTTGACATCTCCTTGATGAAGGCTGTCAAAATTCTTAATTTCTGTGGACATCATCAAATGCCTGAATTCACTTGAGGTATAGAGAAACCAAAGACAAGTCTGTCATCATCTTTATCGAAGAATAGAAAAACTAATGTACAATGAACTTAGTGCAATTGTGTCCAGAATCCCTGGGTTTGCAGCTTAAAGAAAGGCTAAAACACTAGATTTTTTTGTTGCCTATCAAAATTTTCAACTCTCAAATTTGTTATTATCATGTTCATTTCAACTGCCTTGTATGTGAAGATATATCAGCTTGTAAGTAAACATACATTCACAGAGACAGAGGTCCTCTGGTGAGGAGTTGAAAGATTGCTCTATTTGTCTTTGCCAATATAAATTTCAATAACATGTTTAATAGTATCTGGGTATTATTTTGTAAGCAATTTTTGTGTCTGCCATAGATCTATTATGGGGAATAAAGTAGAAGATTCCTATCATAGTATTTGTATCCAGAAGAGCTGAGTCTCCAGTATGAAGAGTGCAAAAGCAGGCTGCTTGTTGTACCTGTTGAGTCATTCTCCCATCTGGATTATAATTTGCAAATGATAGGAATTTGGGAGGGACTGCAGATATCCTGAAGGACACAGTGAGAACTTGGAAGATACTTCTAACAGGAAGAACTCTTGTTAAATTATGAAGGAGACTGGGATATCATGGAGTCTTGATTATTGGATTTCTTTCTCATTTGCTCTTGGGTTTTTCCCAGGAAAGCCATAAACCTTGATTCTTCTGTGTTCAGTGTGTAGACTAGATGACTTTTTATGATTCCTTGTACCCCTGTTTTTTGTGGGGTTTTATGCTGGTTTTTTAGGGATTTGAGTTGATTTTTTGGTTTTCTTTATTGTTGGTTTGTGGTTTTTATTGCTGTTGTTGGTTTTTGTCTTTTTTTTTTTTTTTTAGTTTTTGTTTTTTTTTTTTCTTTTGGCACTTTATGCTGGACTGCGAATCTGTCTCAAGTGCTTTTATGGATGAGGCATTTTATAAACAATATATGTCTTTTCAAGAATAAAATAGTATACTGTAGCCTGCTGTTTCCAAATTTCTCTCAACAATTCTCTACAAGATATAGTAGTAAAAAGAAAAATGTGTTTATAAAGAAAACCAACTTTTAGAGACTATAAAGAATGGGTAATTTTCCTTTGTGATAATTTGAGAATTATGGCTTGGGGTCACATCAAAAACTTCAAGCAAAAAAAGAAAGAGAGTGAAATTGCTTCTTTTGTCCCTCTTCCTTTCCATTTTACCAAACTGGCAATAATGGAGAGATGTTTTAATTTTTCATATTTCACTATTTAATTTGATCTATTAATTGAATTTTAAATATAAACTAGCTTTTTGTACGTACTTAAGACTTTTACAGTGTGAATATCTTGGCACGTTTAATATAAGTGGAAAATTATATAGAAATTTCCTTATCATCTATTCTCTATTGCTTTTTACTGCTCACTTTATCATTCAAATACACATAGCACAAGCCCAGCTGGTATAACTTAATTATGTTCAGTTTATGTAACTTAATTATTAAACACCAGTTTTTAGAGATTTGATTTCTGTGCTTCCACCAGGACTCTTGCTTGCTTAAAGGAACAGCTGTGTGGAAGAATACATTTTCAAGAAGACGTTCTTTAAAAATTACACATTTGGTTTTACTTTCTTTTCCCCCCATTTCTTTCTGGGACCCTTTTCTTTCTGAATTTCAATTAGGTCAGTAAAATACTACTTTAAAACCAAAACAACTTAACTTATGGAATAAAAAGTAGGAGATAAAGATGTAGTTTGTCTAAAATTTATTTAAAATACTCTCAGAAATAAGATCTTAGAGTCTTCATGAAATGTGACAGTATAATAGCAGGATAATTTTTTTTCCCCTTCTTCTCAGCAGAGACACTACTGAATGGTTGTCTGAACATAGCACTGTGAGTGACAGGCTGAAAAGTTTGCTGCTAGCACTGGAAGACCCCAGGTCACCTGCTGTATGTCTGAATGGGCAAGAAGTTTTGTGGGATGGAATTAGACTGCTTGGGAACTGGAGAGCTGAGTGGTGTGCACATGCAGGCATTGCCCTTGTATAAATGTTCATCACGCTCTTCCTTCCGTGGCCAGTGAGGCACTTCACAAGGCTGATTCAGAACTTGGTGTGAATCATCTTCTGAAGGTTCCTGTTTGTGTAGAAAGATGAAGAAAATTATGCGTTTATTTCAAGGATTCTGTCAGCTACTTAAAACTGGGCTGGATTTATCTAAGCCAAGGTCTCTGTGTCTTTGAAAAGTAAGAATTAAAGAACAGATGAGAAATAGCATTAATGTTACCTGCTTTAATCTGTTAAATCTGGTTCAGGACATGAGATAACCTTTTGACACAAGATACCAGTGTTCTGACACCCCTGTCCTGTTCTGTGTGCACCTTTGGGGTGTGTGTCAGTCCACGCTCCAGGTTTTAGATGGCCATAAATTTGCTCATGAGAACTTTACGAAAGTCCCAGCGGGGAAACTGATTCACAGCAAGTGAATACTTAGTATAGTAAATGTACTTAACTATTTACTGTAGTAAAATAAATAAATGCATACACACATCCATCATCCATTTTCCACGCCTCCTCACCCCCTCAATTTCTGAAATCTTTACTTGGGAGATGAGTATGGTCATACACAGACATTTGTCTGTCCATCCCCCCTGCCACCCTTACCATTTCTGGAATTTTTACTGAGAAGAGTAGGATGGTTCTCTTCTCATGGAGCAGGAGAGCAGTTCTGATGACCGCTGTGGAGGTGTTATGAGCGCATCTGAGCTGAAAACAAATAGAATTAACCTAAACCATATTTTTTACAAGGCAAATGTTTCTGAGTCTCTATTTTGGATATTTATTTCTAGAATATCTGCCATTTTAAAGCAAAAAGTCCGTAGTAAAAATGCTGATAATTTTTTCTAAGTTGTTTTGCTTAGGAGTTGGTTTTATCCCAGGAGAAGAGATAAATTCGGATGTTTTTCTTCTTCATGGATTTATTTTTTCTTATCCATTTATTAACCACAGCAAAAATATTTGTCCCGCTTTGTTAGGTGTGTCCTTTTGGACTGCATCTTATAGGCTGTGTTCAGATTAAATTTAGAGGGAGCTTCACCATTTGTTGCAGCCCTGTAATTATAACTGCAGCAACCTTAAAATCGATCCAACTAAATTAAAATCCAAATTGCTTATGCTGCTCCCACTGTTTGGATCACCTGAATATTTATTCAGTTGGTGATACTTTTGAAACTGGAGAATTTTTGGTTTTGAAGAAGGGGGAGAAAAATAGCCCAGCTGAACTTTGACGTTAGAAACCTCTCTTGGTACTATTTCTGATGGTTTCCCCCTGCTCCCACTATTTGTTTTTTTGTTGTTTTGTTTTTGTTTGTTTGTTTGTTTGTTTTTGGTTGTTTTTTTTTTCTTTTTTTTTTTATCCAGTGATGACCCCCTGGGACAAAGTGCCTTAGCCTTGCTGGTGAGAAGATGTCAATAATTCAGGTCACATTATGCTGGCAATTCAATCAAATAGAAAGTTACCTATGTTTTAGAAACATTTAAAATTCCTAGTTATGTAGGAAGTTAATTTGAAAGAGCAGCTGAATGCCTCGTGGAAAATTCAAAGAGTTTCTCTTTAGTACCCATTCTGCTTGCTTGCTCTTATCGTATATTTTCTGAATTTCTCTAACCTTGTTCTTGATGACAAAAGACATTTGCATGAAAACAGGATCTTTGTTTCTTAAGTGTTCATCTGTTCCTGCTGTTTATTTCCAACCTAAAGTCATAATCCTCTGTTTGTGGCATCACAATTGGTTGCAGTGGAAATTATTATGTCATCACAATTGGAGGATTATGACTTCAGGTGGGGGCATAAGCAGCAGGAGCAGATGAACTCTTAAAAGCAAAAACGCTGTTTCATGTAAATGTCCTTGGTAATAAAGAAGAAAGGGAGGCAAAATACAGAAGACCAGAAAATTGGTATGGGCAGACTTGTGTCTGAACAGTAGTGCAGCAGATTTTCCTTCAGGCGGGAGTAGCTATTTTAAATTAGGGACATGTCCATGTAGAATTTATGCTTTTAAATATTTACCTCTCAATTAAAAAAAAAATTGCAAATACTGATGTTGCTACTCGAATACTGAGATGACTACTCCATTCAGGGAGGGATTTTTCATCTTCTTTAAGCATTCTTTTATTCCTTTGTGTATTTGTTTGTCAAGGCACTTCTAATCTTAAGGGAGATTCCCTTTCTGTGCCTGCTGATAGGATTTTCAAGCCCAAACCCCACCATTTGGAATGGAGCATCTGCCCTGTGTAAAGCAGGATGACCATGCTGGAAGCTCATCTAAACCACACTGCTGAGCCAATCAGCCAAATGCTTTTCACAGGCTGCTTCCATTTAAAACCACAAGCAGCAAGCTGACATTTCTCTTCAGCATCATAAGATGGAAAGCTCTGAAATACGCAGAAGCAATCTCAGCTTGTACTTTTTTTTGGGTTTATCCAAGCTTTTCTTTTTCTCCCCTGCAAGTTGCAGCTGCTCTATTCTTTAGTAACAGGAGGTTAAAAAATTATTGATGCAAATGAAAAGGCTTATAAGAACAGAAATTAAAATAACGAATAGAAATGGGGGTAGGGAAAGATTAGTAACAAAGCCTATTGTGTGCTTTCTGTGGTAGCAGCTGATTTGACTTGCTTTCATTAAAATTCTCCTGGTTAGCTCGGGTGATGTGTTGGGATGATGGACTATTTGATGTCTGAGAAGTGGCTAGAAGTTAGCTGTCTAATGATAGACTAATTAGAAAGCCCATCCTAGCAGGATCCATGGAAATTGATTTGCAGAGTGCCATTTTTGCTAATGACAGTCATGAATACGTTTGCAGTCCTTTACTTGCTCTTCCTACCCACAGCTAATGAAAGAGAAGCAATCATTAAGAGCTCAGCTACAGCCTATTCAGAGTTTCCTTTGCCTTGTAGGAATAGCCATCCATTTGAGAACTTCAGTTTTAGCTAATACTCTCCATAGAGAAGCAAGCGCTACGTGTCTGCCTCCTATAAAATGAGTGTGTTTTCTAATGGATCTCTTCTGTGAGTTATCCTCACTAAATACAGAGTCAGTGTCCTCTCTGTGCAATTTACAGAAAATGACCATCACTGCACGGGACTAGAAGAAACCATAAATATGTAATCTCAATAAAATTAAAATTAATTAGATGATTTTTCCTACAAGGGTTTAACCTGTCTATCCACAACTAGGTCAAGCATTTTTAATGTTTACTGGTCTAAGGCAAACAAAAACTATTACTTTTAGTATCTCATAATATGGTTTTATTTGAATTCACATTTACCCAGTTGCTTTAGCATGCCTTTGAACTGCCCAGATGGTATGTGCCTTCCTAGGCCCATATGGCCCAGAGAGTATCCACAAACTAGAAGTTTTTTGCACAAAGATCTCCTAAATAAAATATGACAATCAATGCAGTGTGGGTACCCTTAAATATATCCTCTGTTGTCCATAGAGCTTTAGCTTACTATCACCTCTCAAGTTTCTCGGGGTCTTCTCTGGCCAGTAATGATCTGGCATTGCATTGCTTTCCTCTTTGACTTGTATAAGCTCCTGTAAAGTCTGCCGTAATTAAAGAAAAATATAGAGCTTTTCAATTATCCTGTAACTTAGCTCTTTTAGGTGGTGACAGATATAACCAATTGCCGGGGGTGTTGCATGAGGCTCCAGGTGTTAGCTGTACCAAAGTTTTCATATGTTTTCAGTGAAATGGTTGTCCCATAAATGCTGTCAGGCAAAGGTGGAGTTCAAGAAATAGAAGTGAAAAGTATAAGCTGACAAGCAACTGAGGGTTGAAAGTAAGAGGGCAAAGGAGTGGTGAAATGACTTTGTAGGCAGCAATGGAGTCAGAGCCTGAGGTTGTGCAGTGAAGTCTAGAAATGCAGAATGGATAACTTGAAGCTATTGTTATCTGGATGGATTAGAAGAAGGCACAGCAGAGGAATCAGAGTGAGTTATCAGAAGGGAAAATAATGGAAAAGGAAGGAGGAAGGTTCGAATGACTTTATCTGGATTTCTTAGGTTTCGTCTTAGTTAAAAGAGACAGAAAGGAAAAAGGAATTCTTGGGGAGCCAGAGATAGCAAGCAGGTGGGGAAACTTGGAAATCTTAATGAGAGATTCTAGTAAGAGGACAGTTAATATGCTCTGGGACAGGGAGATTATGTGTAGACAGTATCACAAAACAACATTGTATTGTTTTCAATGACTGATTTAATGATGAAGAAAAGTTCAATTTATTTTAATGAAACTGAGTTACCTCAACATAACCAGGAAAAAAAATATTGTCCATCTTGCCACAAAGGAATTTAGGTGAGGTCAGCACTTTAATTTATTTCTGAGATTGAGCCTGCCCAGTTTATCTTGTGCCTGCATTCACTGTTTTACTTTGAGGAAGTTCCTATACATTAGTCCCCTGAAGCAAAAACGTTATCTGATTTTAGCAGTGAAAACAACTGTAAATGTATTCATCTAATGGCTTAGATTTTCCCCTGAAAGAAGAAATTTTCTAATTTAAAAATTTACTTTTAGCTCCTACATTGAAGTTTTCTGCTGTAGCATCTGTAAAATATATATGGATGTGCATATTATACATGTATATATATATGAGAAGCATCTACATATGGTAGCTACAAGATTTTGAATTTCTTTGCTGTTCAGTGTTACCTCCCAGCATCAGCTATTCCTTAGTTTTGTGGGGTTTTGTAATACTTACTCCTTTTTGTTGCTGTAGTACAACCTATGTAAAATATTAAGAAGAAATGTCAACCCTAATATACTTCCTGCACTGTTAATGGAGTGGATTTTCAGTAGTCTTATGGTGCATGCCATTCAACATCTAAATGTACTAACACATGTAAAGAAAAAAACCTAACACTTTCTTTAAATTAGCCTTTATGGACATTTTTTGTGTGCTAAACTTGCTTGAAAATGAATTTGCAAAAGCAATTGGATGGATGCACAACTCAGATAAAGATATTCCAAAATGGCAATCAGGGATGACTATCCAGTATAGCAGACTAGAGAAGATTTATGTGGAGACCATATTAGGACTTTCAGAAGTATTACTTGGAAAAATAAATTATGAAAGATATGAGTATACAGTAATGTGATCCACTAGAATCACATAACAGGCAGTATTGATGACTAATCTTTTTTGAGAAATATTGCTATATACAGGCTCAAACACGGTTTAATTTAAAGTTCAAGTCATATAGCTCTTTACTTACAAATAAATAGTCGAGATGAATGATTTGTTGGTGTGCTTAGGACAAAAAAGCGTCGATCTGGGCAAGTGGTTTGTAGTGTCATTTAGTCTTGCACAATTCTGATAAATATGTTTGTTAACTGTACCATATTGTATAAAGCAAATATAAAACCATGTTGAGTGATAGGGTTTTGCAAAGACATCATTAACGTATCTCATGTGGTTAAGTATCTATGCTTAGAGCTCAAGCCTGCCATGTTCTTCCTGTATGGAAAACATCCCTGCATCCAAAGAGCTGCTATATTTTAGAGGATTTGATAGCTGTTAAAAATGGACGTAATGGGGAGTAGAAAGCCACTGGACAGTGAATTTGCTGTAATAATTAGAGAATGCTCTGCAAATAAATCCCTTACTATTCCAGTTCAGGTCATAGTCTTCATAGGCACAGAACTACTTGGCTGTAATGAAGCAAAACAAAGGAAAGGCCACGTTAATGGAAAAGCAATGAGTGATGTTAGAAACTTAGGATACTCTGTTAGAAAAACAGTAGTGATCTACCTAGCTGGTATCTGGTCTCCTGCCATGTAAAAAGAAATCATCTACACAGTTCTGTTCTCACCTAAATGCAGCCTTTGTTCTGCTTTACATTTTTCCCCCCTTCACATGTGCTTCTCATCTTTCTTCCCTTATTATGCCCTTTCCACTTCATATTCCCATTGGAATTGCACTACCTCCTATGCAGGCTCTTTTTCCCATTGCTGAGAACCTTGTATCCTCTCTTACTCATTATATTGTATTTACTTGCCACTAAAATTCACTTTTGTGAGCTATGGTGTTCTTGCTTTTCCTCAATTTTATCTTAAGAGAGGAAGAATTTGTTTTGGTTTTATGGTGATCAGTCATTTAAGGTGGGTGTGTACCATGGAACTTGTGTGGGTCTCCCCTGGGAGCTTTCCTTAAGCAGAGCCTGTGGCCTTGGAAAGCACAAAGGTTAGATGATCGCTGTTGCTTCTCCTTGCTCAACTTAGAGGTTGTTTTAGTAGACCTGCTGAAATATCCAAGGATAACTAGGGTTTTGTGTCATATTTTATTGGGAAACTGCTTTTACAAGATGTTTGGATTTACTTTTTAACATTTAAAAAATATTTTTGTTGCCTTTCTCATCTTCTGTTCCTTGAGTTTACTGCAGTCAGAGAATAGTGGCAAAAGCCTAGACAACAAGTGAGCTTTGAATAAACTTTCATGCCAGGAGCTCCTCTGGGGCTGCCATCACTTGTATTACGAATCTCTCCTGAGTTTTGCTCCAGATTTTGCTTTCCTATAAGATAGTGTTAAAATGTAGCCCTTCACAACCACAGATATCAAAGCCATTGCGCAGTTGGTAAAGTGAGCATTTGTGTTTTGGAAAGTCTGCCCTGGGTTTCAAAGTTTATTTAAGACCAGTGAAGTACTGAAAGTATTTTCTTCATTTTGAAGTGTAGTTGAAGGAAGCAGTTACAGGAAGTCTTCTGTTTTCAGTGGGATAGTTAGGAGTCCCAGTCAGGAAACAGAGAAATAATGACTATTAAAATAATTTTTGAGGAACTCATTGACTGAAATACGTTTTTAATAGTCCTACTTCATGTTATCTAAAAAATGGAAACCTTCAGAATTTTTTTTAATGTAAGGGGTGCATACAAAGAATAGATAAGTTATCTTGGTTTATGGACTGTAGTTGCCTATTAAGAAGACAACTGAGTAGAATATTCTTGTCTTATCTGTTCATCAGTCATGAAAATTTTGTGCACACTCTGATTTCCTCGGAGAAAAGTTTGTGTATCCCTGGGGGATTGAAACAGTGAGCTTGTGAATCATCCTGCAGTTGGGTAACCCTCCTAATCTGACCTCTCTCAACAACCTGTTCTAGCAAAACCAAAAAATAATCTGCTTTGCACTTCTGCATCCTCTCCTGCTTCCATGATTATCCTTGACTGACTGTAGTCTGCTGTGTCTGGGGTTTGTTAAACCAGGTGAGGTGAGGAAAGGGACACCACTGGATTTTCTTGCTCACCATGTTGAGGACCAGCTTGGCTTATGCACAGTGGCTACCCACAGATGCAGTTTTTCTCTTTTATTCTGTTCACAGTTGGGTAGCAATGTTTAAAAACAAAAACAATCAAACAACAAAAAACTCTAACAAAACAAAAACCAAAAACAAACAACAAAAACAAACAACCAAACAACCAAGCGAGCAAAATTACAAAACAAACAAAAACCCAAACAAAAAACTCCAACACCACCACAACAAAATCCTCATAGCTTTGAAAATCTGTAGTAAAGAACAGGATCCATAGCTTTATTCAGAACTTGAGACAGAATAAAAAGGGTCATATATAGTTTTCTCTACTGACATTTTTCAGAAATGGAGACACTTGCCTAGAGAAAGATCTTGGGGAAAACAGTTACCAAAAAAAATAGTTTAGTTAACTAAATTTTTTATGTGTTTCTTAGTTTCTGTATCTGTCCTACAGCCCGAAGTCCCCCAGAGTATTATATTTGTGTAGGTGTTGTCATGGGTCATAGAACACCATTTTTTTCAGTGTGAGGATTAAGTCTTTTTCTCAAGAACTCCCAGAAGTTTGATACCCAAAAAGTTCAGTATATGAAAGCCAAAGAACAGATACAATAATGTGACTATCAGTGAATCCATCACTGAATATAACACTTTGCTCCTATATCCTTGCTTACTTTGTCCAAATGACTCAACAACGCAAGAATAGGAATTTTGAAAATGGCACTTCAGATATGAAACATCTTTTGACACCAAAGAATTCATTAACTTAGCAATGATTGTGGCTGGTTTCCCATAGCAAACATGCACTGTATAGACAGGCTTGGTATGCATTGTCTCTGCAGTGCAAGGATTTAATTCTTAAAGATAGGCATGATTCCATTTAATTTCTACAGGTAGATTTTCATCTAAGTGCAGTTCCATAGAGTAGCTCCTTAATTAAAAGGAACTTAATTTGGAAAGTCCTAGCCCTGCCTGAGAGACTCTGGACCCAGACCCTCCTGAGGACCTCACCTGTGCAGAGCTCTGGTACACACATTCCAGGCCATGGCCCAGCAGACAGGGCAGCACTGTAGCTGCCTTTGTTTACTCTCCAAAAAGGTGTGCTTGTCACCTTGCATAGGCTGACTGTTACTGACACTGTGTGAGTGTTCTGAGCATTCAGTAAAGGAACTGATGCCTGTACTCTTGTCCCAGCTGTTCCTGCACCTGCCAGTAATGACTGGATTCCGGTTTACCACATGACTTAAAAATGTTCCCAAGCATACTTGCTTTCACGAAGGCCAGGTTTCATTCCCACATGTCTGAAAACTGGGATCCTCTCCTAAAGCTATGAAACAGCTCTGGGATGCAATGAATAGTGACAAACCAAGAAATTGGTTTGTCGTTGCTGGGAGAAGAGGAGTGCATGGTAATTGTTACTGAACAAGGCATCTACCTTGCTATGATGGGGAAAATTTTAGTTAGCACAGGTTTTTTTCCATTGCATTATGGATGTGAAGAAAGATATGGAAGTAGGCAGAACAGAGGAAATATATTATTGTGTATCGTATCTGCTTGAAATACTTAGAAATTGCTAGTAATGGGTAGTGTGCTTGGGAAATGGTATAGTTTAGCCAATGCTCAAAGCAACAGGCACATTCAAACTAAATGCAGTGCAAAAAAATTTTAAATATGAGTGTATTTTGCCATGTAATTATCTATCTCTAATGTGTATGGGGTATCTTCTAGGTTGAGTATTTCATGCTCTTCTTGGCAGTTTGGTCTCTCCAAAAATAAGACCATTTTCTGACACTGAAAAAAGAGATTTATACTGACTGACCAGTGACCCATCCAGTGACTAAACTTGCTGATTCTTCTGAAATTTTCAGCTACTAGCAGGAGAAGCCAAAATTGAGAGGAAATGAAGGACTAAAGTAGGAGAAATAACTCTATTAATAATAAAAGTATGGATATAATATTCTCATTTTACTAATGGGGTTTTTTTAACCCTTATTTCTCTTTGTGAGAGGATAGGCAGTAGACATCCATGCCTGATGCTACTGCAAAAATATGTTTCAATTTATACTCATTTATTAATTACATTGATTTATATTCATATAAGCAAATAGAATGTGGCTATTCTGCTTTACTGAATTAGAACTATATACTGCAATATAAATTTCATCCATCTGCTGTGTTACAGACCAAGTATGAGACAATCAAGAATCTATCATGAAATACTTTTATTAGACACCTTTAGTCACAGGTGCATGTTGGGATGTAGCATGTTGTACAGTGTTGTTACTCTCACAGTACTGGAGTTCATGAGATGCTGCTTTAAATCTGCAGAGAATAGTAGGGTAAGGGAAGGAGGGATGAATTCTTGTCTTTCCTTACAATTTTTCTGTCAAGATTTTTAGCTGTACTTTTATATTAAGAGATTCTGGAATTACGCTTAGGTGTGTCCACAACAGTCTTCTGTATCTTAATTTAATAAGTGCTCTTTATTGCAGCAATGTTAATACTAATTTTGTGACAGGAGTGCCTTCACAAGATTCAGGTCTGTCTCTGCAAGCCTAGATAACTATGAAAAAGACTAGAAAAAAAATGGGGACATATATAGGCTATACCTCCAAATATCCAAGTTTTTCATACGTAGAATTTGAAGGATCAGTAAGGTGGGAGTTCAGAGCATGATTCTTTACTGCTGTGTTGTGAGTCAGAGCAACATGAGAAATTCTTTTTCTTTCCAGCAGTAAAAGTAGGTGAAGTAGTTAGGTGTAATAGCAAGGAATGCTTAATGGCAGGTATTGTGTTGTCTCACAGTCTCAACCTGAAAATATTGGGGTGGAAAAAATAAATGAGATTAAACATTTCACAATATTGCTTCCATTGGAACTCTGCAGAGGTGAATGGGTAGCTGGAACACTATGAGGAGTCAGATGAACTAGAGCTGAAAACCAATGTCTGGTGCTGACAGTGCTGAGAATATTGATTACTGAACACATGAGCTGAGCTCTCTACTATCTCTGCTGCTTAAGACTAGGGACTTCGTATGAAGACCTGCTGTAGAAAGTGCTCTGATTTTAGCAGAGTGAGCCTGAGGTGTCCTGACTATGCAACACGAGCTGCATCATAAGGAGGGCTTGGTACACAGGCTACAGAACTGTAGATGGCTTTGGAGTAGAGATGTTCCTTCATTTTTGGATGTGTCTCCAAAGGCCACTAGTAGCCTGTGTAATTTGTGGAAGTGCTTACTTACGTCAAATTGTGACAGAGTTGCCGTCATTTGACACTCGGTGTTGCACCTAGAATGTGTGTCACGCTTTGGAGAGAATATAGGCAGGCGAATAAATCCAGGCTCCTTCCCCCCTCCTCCCACAAGGAACTTTAGGATAAGATTTTTTGAGGTATAAAAAGGATAAATACTAATAAATTGCTCTTAGGTATTACCTTTGAATATAAAGTAATAAGTTAGACTCACTGGTGAAATGAAGAGAATCCGCACTGAACTTAACAACCATCCAAATTGACCTTAGGAAGAACTGGGCAGAAAGAAGTTTGCTGAGACTCAGAGCATTGTAATAAGATTTGAGACAAGGCTTTCAGCTTTTTCTGAATATAAATAGTATCCAAAATTACCACCAAATAGGCTTCAAAAGCCAAATTTTGTGTTAGGAATGTTAGTGACTGCTAGGAGAGGAACAGAGAATAAAACTGGAAACATCATTATAGCACTGAATAAATTCATGGAACATTCTCATCTCCAATTTTTTTATGTGGTTTGTGTTCCTTTGTCCCTCCTGTCATCAGTCCCTCCATCTCAGAAAAAAAAAAAAAGGACTAGGAAAGAGGAAAGATGCAGAGAAAAGTGGTAAATGTAATTCAGAGTTTACAACAATTTCTGTATTGAGGTAGACTGAGTCTCTGTTTCGAAAAAGAAACAATGTGAAGGAATCTGTGATACAGACTTCTTAAATTGTGGGTATCAAAATAGGAAATAGTTGTTCACTATTTCTCCTCATATAAGGACTGAAGATCATTATTGAAGTTATTAGCTAATAGGTTCAAAACAAATGAAAGGTAGTATTTCTTTTTCTTCACAGCATCTGTAAACTGGGATCTTAGTGCAGTGGGTTGTTTTGATGCAACAATTTACCTAGGTCTGAAAAGTGAGAAGAATATGAGAAAGAAAAATCCATCAGGACCTATTAGACACAGAGTTACCAGATGTAGCTTAGTTCAAATGCCTGAGCTGCAAAATAGCTAGAAAGTGGGAGAGCATACAGAAGAAATATAATTAATTATAAACTTGCCTTGTTCTTCTCTTCATTTGTGCCAAAGTGTTGTTACCGAGAGAGATAGATACTGGGCAAGGTGAGGTTTTAGTCTGATCCAGTTTTCAGTCATTCTCACTTTTAAAAAAAGTAAAATCCAAGGTTCTTGCTTTAGGCCATGATTGATGTTTCCTTTAGGCTGGTTAATTCCTTTCTGTGCTTTCCAGAATCTGTCTGTAAACATCTGACAGTGATTGCTGTGGGAAACAGTCATGTTGAATCATACCCATTGTCCCTTTCAGCCAGTGCTTTGTATCTCACTATGCCTATGCATTCCAGTATAAGTTTCTTTCTTTCCTCATATAGAATACTTTCATAGCTATGGTGTTTGGTGCAATTGTGGGAAATGCTAGAATTACTAAAAAGATACTGTGAACTCTGAAATCATACAGGTTCTTAGAGACACTGGTGGTATGTAATTAAGAATACTTTACTGACTTGTTTAAATGCTCTTCTTTTTTTTTTTTTTAATGATGCCTTTGTTGTAAAATTGAAATCTAGACCTACAAATGTTATTTAGTGTTAGCTAATGCCTTATGTTGACTACGGAAGTTCCAAGCCTTACCCCATGTTTGGTCTCTTTGTATTCCTCAGGAGAAACAAATTAAGTACTGAATACACCCAAGCATGGGAACATCTCCAAATGAATGTACCAGCACATTTGTATTGTGCTCATAAAAGCAGCAATGGTGTATTGTACATGTGGCAGGTAATGACATATCCAAGCCTCATTTGAACTCCATTTGCTCTGGATATCCTACACTCAAAACAAGCTCGCTTGAAGGTGTACCCTCAGATGGCCTGAGCAGATCTGTGCTATGTCCTGCAGAGCTCTCTCTATGCAGCATTTCCACCCCTCCGACTGGGAGGCAGCCTGTTGGAGAGCGCTGCCAGCCTGCTGATTTGCATCATCCCAACGTTGCTTCCACTTACCACGGGACACACTTAGAATAAGCAGTACAATGGAATAAGCAGCTTGTTTGTCAAGTCATACAAACATTTTATGGTCTCTCTTTAATCAGCATAAAGCACTTTACAGAATTGTGGGTAAGCAAATACTCCTGCAAAGGTGCTTTTTCTGCCTTTCCCTGCTGTGTCCAGTTATATGCATCTCCCTAACCTTGAACACGGGGTAAGCAATCTCCTGCTGTTGTTCTCCTCTACTCTGTAGTGTCTGGCTGTGTGGAATGGAGTATCTAAACACCCATCATGGACTGTTCTGCACACATGGGTACAAAAAGGCAGGTTAGTGGGAAGTACACAGAATTGGTGGCATACTGAGTTACTGAACAAATGTTGGTTGCTTCAAGGCTGCAGAAGGCAACACATACAAATGTTAATTCACGGTGTTGATACAAATGCTCTCCTTTAAAGAAGCTTTGGGATGCCCTCAGCCATGTGGTTGTCATGTAGCAGCACATGGCTCTTTTCATGTATGTAGCCCTTTTTATTTCTTGATTAGTATTACAGTTGATTTGCAGAATTGGAGAATATTTTACTTGAGTTTCAGACATGACCTCTTTTCCTTGCTCTTTCATTTAAATAGTTTCATTAGTGTCTGTATCACTAAGGCCACTCCTGATAATGCAGTTCTTGCTTTTGAGACTTTTCATTCCTTTGTAGAAATTGCCACCATGAGACTTTTGTTCTGTCATTGGAGCATTTCTTATTGTCATAGTTGCTAAATAGGAATAATGCAGCTGTCAGTATTTTCAGATACAGAAGGGTAACTCGCACAACTGAAAGAAAACTGATGGTTTTCACCACAGTTTGTGATACAGTGTATCTGGTAAGGTGGCATTCAATTTGTCATGTCTTAAAAGGGAAATGTGAGTCTGTTTTTTTCCAAACTGAAATGAGTTCGTTGAGTCTTAGCCTGATCCACACTCTGCTAGGTGATGAAACCTAGAGATTTTGCAGACAGAGGAGGAAGTATGAGATCAATGGCATCTAGGACAAGACCTGAGCATCTACTGTTACTGGAGAGCAGGTAGTGTGGCAAACAAGGTCCAATGCAGAACAGGGATGTTCCAGGCCAGTCCAAGGATGTTGAGGTTGTTTTTTGGCAAGGACAGAGGGGCACTGTCATGCTGGATTGTATTTACCTTGGCCAGTCTTACTACTGTCTTAATTTGAGCTCAGGTTTAGCTCTAAATTTGCCTAGGTTTAAAAACAAAAGCTATAACTTCCTGGTAGCCTTTTCATTTTAACATGGCTGTCTTTGTTGTTGTTTTTTTCTTATAGCGAACAAAACAAGTGTGGTTAAAATTGAGTTGCTAGCTCATTTATTTGGGGTTGTTCTTTTCATTGCAAGCTCAGGAATAAAAAAAGGTATGGTTGGAAATTGTTGTGAGCTGTCAGCTCAGATCGAGTGTGGTCTGTGCAGCTCAGTGCAGCACGCAGTGTTTTCTGCACACAAAAGAGAAGGAAGTATTGTTAATTCTTGCTGCACTGTTTTCTGTGAAACCTGAAAAGAATGTTAGGAGGATTTTGATTTTGTTTCTGTTTTTGTAAAAACCATTTCGTGTTTCTCAGGTGCTGTTCTCAACAAGCCAGGTGTCATCAGAACCCAGACTAGAACTCAGCCCTGCTTTTCCTAACACCTTGTGGTGCACTAGGAGCCTGGCAGGAAAATCTCAGTCATCCATCCTTAAGCCGTTGTATTTTGCCACCATTTCCCCTAAACAGTAACCCAGCAGAGTCCTGCCCCACGCTGGTCTCGGCTGCAGGCTTTTCAGTCAGCACCGATAATTAGACTTTGAGATAAGCCATCTGCTTGCTGGCCCCCGGTGGTCTGTGGGCTTGGCACGGAGCTGTGGAGGCCAGTGACAGGTCTGCCTCAGGAGAGGCTTGGCAGTGACACAGCAGCTGCTCGCCGAGATACCGAGCGCTCTTGCAATTGAGCACCTACGTGCTGGGGGTTTTAAAATATCCCCGGCCAGGAGGAGCACATGGCGCTCCCGTGAACAGCAATTGCGGCCCCTCCGAAGCGTGCGCTAATGGAGGAGAGTCAAGGTGGGAGGGCAGAGGGCTGAATTCGGTAATGAATTCATTACTTCATCATGCTTTTGAGCATCCATGCAGGGATGGGAAGGCATGTTTTGCCCAAGTTAATTCTGGCTGATATTAAATGGAGGAGGGCAGGGAAAAAGCTGCCTATTAGATGTTGTTTTTTCTGTGGTTTTGGCAATTTTGTCCCCTTTACACAGATCAGCAATACACAAAGCTGTATTAGCTATGCGATGGATAGCTCAAATTGACACCTTATTAGAGGTTTAGAGGTACTATGCATCTACCTGTTCTGTGATTGAGAGACCTGCTTACCTATAGAGTCACTTCCAATTCTGCCTTTTGTTTCTCCTCTTGCTCCATCATTTGGCTAGAAATCCCTTCCTTATTGCAGGCTCCTTTCTGCTGTGACTCTGACATTGAAGTACAAAAGCTTCGTCATTGTCATTATTATTATTATTGTTGTTGTTGTTGTTGTTATTATTATGACCCCAGTCTAGTCCAGTTGGACAAATTGGTGAACAAAGAACCTGTCTTTTTCCTCTTTTTCCTGTTGTGCCTTGAACATCTTGTGTGAACAGAGAGGGATAAATGTTTGGTTTCTTTTCTTTGCAAAAGCGAGCAGCAGCTTAGCTCAAATCTATATCTTTCCGCCTGGCTAGATTAACAGCAGGATAGCTACAATTTTTGTTTTGTTAGACAGGAAACTTCTTACTTAAAAGGGTAATCCCATGAATACCAGCTCTGTGGGTCACCTGACTTCAAGAACATTCTAGAGGGTGTAATGGCCTCATTCTGGACCTAGGAAGAAATGGAAGTCCTTCTATTAACTTAATGGCCAGAAGCTTAAATCCTAATATTTAGAGATTGATTTAATTTGCTTTTCTAGTGATGAGGTGAAATTGTCAACAATTGCAAAGAGAGGACTAGGTGCCCACCTCTGCCTTCAGAAAAAAAGGAAGCAGAAATGTTGGTGTCTTAATTACTTGGGACATACTTCTTATTCTGCAGTGATGGAAACTGTGAAAACACCCGTGTTCAAAAGCAGATGCAGTACTGACTGCCATATGCAGTGTGGGGGCGGTGTGGTGTGAGCAGATGCCAATCCATTGATTTAATTACAGCTGGGCTCTGATATTCCAAGCAGCAATTTGCCTTTCTGCCTTCCCTGCTGGATGAGATGACACTGGTAGGAAGAGAGGAGAGGGGCTCAGGAGTAAGCAAAGGATAACAGGGCAAAGAAAAAAAAATGAAGGACTATCAGTGAAAACCACATCAGATTAACAAACTTTAATTACATTTAATTTTAATCCTTAACATTTATCTAAAAGGTGATTGAGGGAAGGTTTATTAGGATTCTGTGTTCCTATAGCCCTTTGAAAGAACACTGAACAAGATGATTGCTTGCGTCTCTAATTAGAAGTTTTTCCCCTCTTGATCACCTAAAGTCAAATTCATTTACTCTGCTTGAAACAAGGATTTAATTTGATTTTTTTTTCATCAAAAGATGTCGCTCAAACGTGATACAGAACCACAGCCTGCTAATCAAGACAGAACCCATTACCAGCCCAGTTTTATGAATATTCACATCAGAGGGCAGCACCAAGCTCATTAGGAAGGGTGTTGCAATAATTATTAGACTGTTGGAGTCCATTATGATTCAGAGTGCTGTAATGATGACTGATACCCACTGAGGGCAGCTGAGAAGAACACCAGAGCATAATGACCTCACCTTTTTTTTCATGAGCTTATAAGGCTTTTAAAGGCTTTCAGCTTATATAGTTTGTATTCTTTTAATCAAGTGTGTGAAAGTGGTCTTAATATCCCCGATCCTCTTGCACAAGTGATGTGAAGAGAAACACCAGAGCAAATTAGGGAACCTGGAGGTTATGTTTGGGTGATATGGTAACTCAGTAATATGAATTCTTTCAGATCTTAGGTCTCCATTAATGAGTAGATTCCTGTCAGTTAGACTAAAAGCTCAAAATTGATAAGCTGGATCAAGCCCCTCTCTTCTCTCCTTTTAAAATGAGAAGATGTAGTGCTGCTAAACCTGAGTTTGATCATTTGGGCAGCAGAACTGCTGTAGTTAATGGACCGTCAGCACTGTCAGCATAAACCCTTTCTCCACTCCTCTTTTGCTTTCCTGCTCTGAGAATAACATCCACTTGAGGTTAAGTGTTGCTACAAACAATTTGCTACCCCTGTCTTGCTTTCTTCAGATCCCTGCTTTAATGAGGCACAGTGAAAGGAGGTTAGCCTGAACTCTCCAACTCACAATCCCAATGCTGCCTTAGTTATATTTACATAAATTAATTTTGTGTAAATTAGCATGGTATTGTTGGATTTTTTTGGCATTTACAGTAACCTGGAGGATGTTTGTAGCTGTTAGTACACTTTCTGAGCTCAGAAAGAGGTTTCTGATCCAAGCCTTCATGTAATAATGCAGTAACTATACCTAACCAAAGAAATGTGTATGTTTCTTGCAGTGTCCAGTAGCTGAGAGAGGTCTACTGCTTTTTTTTTGTGTCCTCAAGACAATTTACTATCTTAATTATACTCCTCTGTTCTCCTTGCATCCTAGAGGTTATCTTTCAACCCAGGAAGAAGCTCTGTCTGGAGTCCTGTGGGATCTCTCTTTGCTCAGCCCTGAAGGGTGCTGAAATTTGTGTAGGTTGCACGTGCCACCTGTTCCTCCTGCAGGCTGGAACTGGAACCTGGATGTCTCTTGTAGCACTGCGGGCTCAATGCATCTGTTTTAACATGTTTTTAATTGACATTTCTTGCTACAATCTTCTTTTGCAAGAGACTGTTAATGCAACTGGTGAGGCTGATTGTGAATTATTCTGTCATAATGAAGCTATAAAAAGGAGGCATTATGGACAACTAATTGTAAATTTCAAGTAGGATAGCTGTGTGCCACATGAGCATCTCTTTCTTTGTTCTTTGTCCAACTTGGCTTTGGCACTAAACTTGAGAGCCCTCACTTCTTCAGCTTCCCATCTTCTGTGAAGTGAATGTGTCCTGGTTGGTTGATGCATAGTTGTTACAGCTGTTCACAGCAAAAGTAACATCAGTCTTTGTAGGATAGAAGAGGAAGGAGTTTCAACGAACTACAGTGTTAATTAAATCTAGTGAGGGGAGTGGAAATGTAAGGGGTCTTGTAATAAGCAGGGTGGAAGCTGATTTTGATTAATGATATTGCCAAGTGGATTAATTAGAAGATTAACTCAAATACTACCTAGAGGGGTCTGTAGAGAAGAATGTCTAGCATTTCAACAAGGGAAACTGCAGTAGGCATCTTACAAAGGCTGGGACACATCTCCTTTGCAGTGATTTGGCAGAAATACCAAGTTGTGAAGCAGCCTGTGTCTGGCAGCTGAGAACATCTCCTAATTAGACTGTTTGCACAACACTTGTTGGCAGGAGAACATATCTTGTTTAGGATCTTTGGGGATGTCCCTCAACTAAACCTTTCCAAGATGAGTATTTAGACTAAGCCTTTACATTTATGTCATGTCCTGGTTCATCCCAGTTTCCAGGTTGTATTGGTGGTAGCATCACCAATACAACATTTGTGTACATTTATCCAGTAACACTGGTGTTCAGCAAAGACAGTCTGTT
The DNA here is from genome assembly GCA_035041135.1 of Platyrinchus mystaceus. Taxonomy (NCBI): domain Eukaryota; kingdom Metazoa; phylum Chordata; class Aves; order Passeriformes; family Tyrannidae; genus Platyrinchus; species Platyrinchus mystaceus. Next base: position 24,814,616 of record JAWWLV010000179.1, on the reverse strand, counting down.
CTGAGGTGAATGTGGACCTTGTGGGAGGCAGATTTGGGATTTTCATCAGTGGATGAAAAGATTATTGTCACCACTTGCGATGTGAACTTTGTATTTTGCTGAATGATGCAAGGTCACCTTCTCAGGTTGATGTATTCCTTCATTATATGTGGCAATAAACAACAAGTGGAAAAACTGCAGTTCAGGCCTTCCATGTCTTTTGGAATCGTAGTTACAATTTATTTCTAAAACAAGCGTAGAAAATTCATCAGTACTTGGTTTGAGAAACAACCATTTCTTTAAACAGGGAATTTTTTTTGCCCTGGATTACATTTCATGTGTCCTTTTAAACAGTTTTATTTCAAATAAGTCTATCTTAATTGATCCCCTGAGAGCCTCTGAGAAGTTCCCTGCTGTACCAGCTCTTGCTCATTAATGAGTTTTACTATTAATGAAGATATGTAAACACCAACTTGTTTAAAAAAGGGCTTCACCTCCATTATTTCACAATAGGCCTGCAATTCCTACAGATATTTGCTGATGTTAGTTAACAACAATGCCTGTTTCTAACAATCATCTTGCCCTGCAAAATAGCTTGTGATACATTTCATGGAAATGAATGAGAAGCAATATATCAGCTCTGGTAGTGATATCTGGTGCATTGTGGGAAAGCAGAGTTTCCCTCAAGGCTTCAGTTCCCAGGATAGGTTAAGATGCTAGCTTCCCACCTGCACTGACTTTTGATAGTATTTCAGTACCTGACTCCTTTTATTTTCCTTTAAAAATCTTCACTTAGGTGATTTGTGCGATACTGAAATTCTTAGAGAAATTTTGTCCTTATACATCTCTTAAACTTGAATGACTGACTTTTTTTTTCATCACTCTCAAGTACAGCTGCCATTTATAGCAATTCATTTTGCTTGGCCATTGACAGACCCATATAAATCCCTAGACAGAAGAGTGAGGGAAGGTAGAGGAGAGGGACCCACCTTCTGAGAGATAATTGTATGCAAGACAAATGATCAAAGTGTCTTTGAAGGCAGGTGGAATTAAAGCACTAACACAATATGTATAAAACTTGAAATATTTTTGTTAGCATCTCTTCAGTATCCATCACAGTTGGTCCTTCTTGAATCTTGTCCGTTTTCTCTTTGTTAGGCATCAGAGGATGACTAATATGCTGCTCTTCAGAGAAATGAAGCTTTTTATTGGCAGTAGCCATCTTATGCAGCAGTAATGCTATTTTAAAGTTATAACATGCATTTTGCACATAAATCTGTACTGATTTCACTGTACCTATTTGATTATTTTCCACAGAAAGCATAGTAACCTTATTCTTCCTCTGAGGGTTGGTTTTAAGTTATTTTTGCTCCACTGATATATAATCTAACATTTTCAGGAACACTAGACATCTGTTTCTCATGTTGGTTTTAGTGGGATCTGTTCTGTATTTGAGGAATCGGTCGCTTTTGGTGTCCCAATGTACAGCTTGGAGTTCAGCTTTTGGCACCTAGCTTTGGCAGTTGTTAAGATCCCCTGAAACTTAAAGCAAGAACTTTAAGTACTTAAACAGACAAATATTAAGCCAGGAATTTTCAAGGGGCTTGGTTATTTCTGAAAACTATAGGAGTACGACTCTGCCTGTCCCCTTCAACTGATTGCAATGATTATGTGACAGTTGGAGTCTGGGACTCTGTTTACCTGAAGCACCCAGAAAAACAATCCAATACATTGCCCATCTCCTGTTTTCCATACCATGTAGAGATTCTTCTTTGGGATTTCACAAGCTAAAGGTGTTTCAAAAGTAGACTCTAGAAATGGGCTGTGTTTGCCTTTTTTTCTTTCTAAGTGACTGCCCTCTTTCAGCTGATTTATAAACCTGGTTGAGTAGGAGGGGAATGGTTTGTGGTATTCTCTCATATTTATTGGTTCTTCAAATGATTTATCAATGGACAGTTACCTTTGGACAGGTACTGACTTTTGGTAATGCTTTAGATTGAAACAGTGGTTTCCACACATGCAATTTCAATGTAACTGTTGGAAAATATGTTTCTGACATGTTCTTTCTGATAAACTCCTTAATACTCATTGTCTTCAGGGATAGGACATATTCCCCACATATAATTAGCCTGTCTCATTTCACAAGAAAACCTAAATGAGTACTTTTCCATCATGTTGAAGCTGTCTCCTTGCTTTCAACCCACAATCCAATTTCTTATTTCAGGCTTCCTCTGTGAAGACAAAACTCTGTTCTCAAAGAAGAGAAAGGAATCAAAAATAGGTTCACTTTATAATGTCTTATGTCTAAATGCACATTAGGGTATGTTGTTTTAGTACTTGTGCATTTATGTTTAACATCTGTGTTATATGTAAGTCTCTGAATTCTTTACTATTGTGAAGATGTCTAAGGCACGGCACAGAGCAAACTTCAGCCAGCTGGAACTGTGAGAAGGGGAGATGACACACATTTTTGCCTACCTGTGATCTTTATGTGTCTGTATTTGACATGCATATATGATGTTAGATCCTTTAGGATCTATACTTACTTAAGTATTCTCCGTTTAATAATGTGCTTTCAATTAATTTGCTTACCTTATTAACCTTGGCATTAAATTCTTGGGCTTTCTTTCTGCCAAAGGTAAATATTTTGGAGAAATTTTAAGAACACTTCTCTGAGGACAAGAGGGGTGAATAGAATGACTGAAGACAGTGTGTAGGAGTTTTATCAGAGCTGTGTAGTATCAGTAGGATTGCATGAGTGAGAAGCTGAAATTTATCATGGAAGTACTTTCATGTGGCAAGAAGTGATTTTGCATCTTCCAGTGAAGACTGGCTTGGTGCTTACAATATGACTCCTTGAAGACCCTTTACCTGATTTATTGTATGACTTCAGCAAGAAAAGGTGTCCAGATCTGAAAAAAGATGCCAGACAAATACTTTTGATTTGTAGTCTTTATAGTTCAGTAGAAAGTGGGCCCTCTGGACCTTGGTGTTATGTATGGAGTTTTCTTTCTAGCACTTCTAAGTATGCAACGTGAAAAAATGCCTTCCATATATTTTTATGCTCAAAATTCAGGCAATAACAGCACTAGTGCTTCATGCACAGCCTTGTTGATTTTTCTTTATGTGAATACGTTTGTGCGTACTATAATCTAAATGCCTTGTTGCATAGTGCTTCCCAGACACGTGTACATTTTTGTACAATCCTTAAATCCCTTGGATAATACCTTTTACACTCCCTTCATCTTGTCTGTTTTCTGCTCCTCTCACTATTGTTATGGTTTAGAATCGTGGGGGTTTTTTTCCTGTGACTTGGATCTTGTCATCACATCCATTATATGCAGAAAGGGTGACCCACAGAAAGTAGCAATGAAGTGCATGTGATTCTTCAGAGACACAAGTATTTGTCCAAGCGGTTACAGCTGCATAGGGCTGGGGCTGCAGACCATAAGCTTGAGTTGTACACATCATTTTCAAATAATAACCTTGCTTGCATTAGGTAATTTCCAGAATTATAAGGGCTACTTCTATTGGAAAAATAATGTTGCCAGAATACATGTATTTACTTTTAATCCTGGAAAGTGCCTACATATCTGGAATTTTACTAAAAGACCATTTTTATATGTTTAAGAACTATTGTAGGGATATTACCGGTTTTAAAACGTAGCAGTTACAATTTTTCTTTGCTGCCAGGGCATGCACAGTTGACTTAGAGTATTAAGGTGACCTGGTTTTATGGGCCATATGGAAAATAGTACCAATAAAATACCTCAGAACTCTTCAAAATAGCCTAAAATAGAGCAGCATGGTGGATGGTATAAAAATTATTTCTGTTTTGTTTGAGATGACCAGTATAATTTGTTTCCCACCTCTTCAAGCCTTTTATCACACCACGCTACCTTGTATTTGTTTCATTCAAAAGCTTTAGAAACTCCTGGCTGGAAAGCAAGTACTGGATAGTAAAGAGAGATTATGGGTAATGAATAGATTGAAAGAAACTGTGCTGAGAAGGGCTTGGGGATACTGGTAGATATAAAATTAAATATGAGCTGGCAACATGTGCTTGCAGCCCAGAAAGCCAGTCATATCTGGTCTGTGTAAAAAGCATGGCCAGCAGGTCAAGGGTGGTGATTCTCCTTCTCAGTTCTGCTCTCATGAGACCCTACCTGGAGTGCTGTGTCCTGCTCTGGGGTCCCCAGCACAGGAAGGACAAGGACCTGTTGGTCCTTCAGAGGAGGGCCACGAAGGTGATAAGAGGGATGGAGCACCTCTCGTATGAGGACAGGCTGAGAGAGTTGGGGCTGTTCAGCCTGGGGAAGCATAGAGGAGCTGTTACTGCAGCCTTTCGATATGATAAAAGGATCTTAAAAAAGGATATAGAAGGACTTTCTCCTAAGGGCTGTAATGACAGGACAAGGGGTAATTGAAAGAAGGTAGACTTAGATTAGATCTTAGGAGGAAATTCTTTGCTCAGAGCGTGGTGAGGCCCTGGAACAGGTTGCCCAGAAAAGTTGTGGACTCTCCATCCCTGGAAGTGTTCAAGGTCAAGTTGCACAGAGCTTTGAGTAACTTAATCCAGTGAAAGATTTCCCTGCCCATGGCAGTGGAAATAGACTAGATGATCATTAAAGGTCCCTTTCAACCCAGACTGTTCTCTGATTACACCCACGGCTCCATTGTGTTATTAGTTAAGTCTCTTTTGCGCTGAGCAAAGGCAGAGGAGAGGCAGCTGGGATGTTAGGACTCCTATTTTGGGGAGCCGTGCTGTTTTAGGGGAAAATCTTTCAGAGGCATTGCATCCTGATGAGATATCTGCCTTTAGTGATTGTCTCATGGATTGTTCAGTTTAGTTACACAGCAGTTGTGCTTGAGTTGGGGTAATGCAAAGGTGACATAGTGCCCTGTTGGAGTGGTGTGACATGACAAGACAGCCAGCAGTTTGATAGGCACTTCTAACTGACATGTACTGCAGTAGCTAAAGCTTCTCAGTCCCTCCAGCAAAGTATAAGCCCTGATGATGAACTGATGTATTTTGTTTGTGAAGAAGGGAACATCTGAAAACATCTGAAACTTAGTATTGATGGTGAAGAAAAACCATGCCAGTGCCAAACAAAACCTAAAATTCAACCAGTTTAAAAAATGAAGCAGTCATTTTCTCATGTGATTTTTCATTCCTGTCTCTAGCAAAAAATGTAGAGGAGGTGGCAGGTTTTAGCTGACATGTTGGCATCATCTAAGAGGTTTAGTTGCAGTGAGAGAAAAGCCAAGCTGACTGGGAACCTATAAAGTACCCTTTTGCATCAGTAAATGTATGCAGATGTGCAAGTGGGAGGTTACAGATCTTCTGTTAGCAAAGCTTTTACAGTCAGATTTGCATCTCACAGTTCAGGCACTAAAATAATTTCCAGTAGTAGTGGGATTTCAAATTAGAATATGAGCATGTGGAAGGGACAAGTGAGTAGGCTTTTATGTAACTGAATAGTTGAACTTAACTTGCAGAGCACATCTGCTGAGGCAGTCTGTCTCGTAGAGTTGCACCATCAGAAATGTCCTGCATAAGGTTAGAGAAGGACTGCTGAGGACATATCTGGTTCCATTCTCTTTAGCTCAGGTGTTGTGCTGATGGTTTAGTCAGCTGGAGATAATGAATCTAATGTGGCCATTTACCTCAGTTAGACCAGTTTTCTCAGGAACAGAAGAGCTAGTATATTGTGTGCATGTTATCCTGAAAAGAAAGAGATATAAAGGCAACTTTTCCCACAGATATGGAAGTCCCAGCATTTTATCATGAATCGCCCCAATACTATGAATCAGCAAACATGGCTGCTCCTACCTTAACTAAAATAAGTGGATGGGAAAGGTGACAGATTAAAATGCGGAAATTTTAAGTGAAACCGATAACCTCATTGGTGAACATGCCCTTGCACTTCATAACCGGGGAAACCTAATCGTCATTCGGAGTAGGAATTTGCATGGGGAAAGAGAGTCTGGTGGCTGGTTTGGGATTTTTTAAAGGAATACAACAAAAGGAGGTGTGTCTCTCAATTGCGTATCTGTTTCTAGCGGATTTCCGAGAAACCCGGTGTGCTGCATCAAAGACAAGCAGAGGGGTGGCTGGGAAAGATTGTCTACCTGGTAATGCCATCTTTTTATGACATTTAGCTACAGCAGAAAACAGATCACAGATCTGAGAGAAAACAGCCTAATGAGAGTATTCAGAGGTGTTGAAATAAAGATAATATTGTCTAGGTGGTGACATAAAAGACAACTTTGTGTCTGGAGTGGTAATGAGGATGTTTCCACCTTTTAAGCTCCTGACAGACTTTGAAGTAAAGAGGGGAAAAATATAGACAAAAGGGAAGAGTCAATGGTGGCCAAGACAGGGTTGGAGAGATCATTAAATGCTGGCAGAGGGAACTACCAGAAAACGCTGGAAACTGCACTCATCCTGCAGCTTGCCCTGTATTTAAAAAAATAAATAAACAGTAAAGCCATGTTTTACCATCTGCAAACTGGCTGATAGTTAGCCCCAAATGAGAGTAGTCTAAATAAAGGTCTTAAAGAAACAGGCTGCAGAAAGCCCTTTGTCAGCACCCCTGGCAGACCTTTCCCAGGACTGTTGCAGTGAATGTTTGAGCACCATCATATGCACTGTGATGTTTGTAGCTGTCTGCAGGCACTGCCACATGGGGTTCTGCTCCCTGCTGAGAATTTGGCTAGCAGCAGGGCAGGTTTTTTCCTCCTGTGAGATCCTTTCCATCTTATTTCTGCTACCTTGGAGCTGCTGCATGACTTAGCTTACTGTCTTGCGGTGCTTCCTTGCAGCCATCTTTTGAACGTGCCTTTCTATATGGTAAGTTTTGTAAAAGCTGTGGTTGGTTCATAGCACACAGTTGCTTGGAAGCTGTGTTAAATCCCCTCTTTTGGTTAGCAGAATGAAACCTGATAGCTTGACCTAGAAATTGAAAGAAAAGAGGCAGAAGGAAAAGGAGAGTAAGTGGATTAACCCAACAGAGTAGCTGAGATAAAGGTTCCATGTTTCATTCTGCTTCTGTTTCAACAAAGAGAGAGTTTTCTTTAAGTGTCTGCTTTAACCCGTGTGGATGGATCTCTGCTAGTTGGTGACCCAGGAGAGCAAAGAACTTTCATCTGTACCAAAGGAGTGCACAGGTCCTTTTTCCTCCCACATTTTAAAAATACAGTTCCATTTTATTTAGTGAGAATAATGAAATGCCAAAGGTGAGAGGTTAAGAAGACAGAGATAAACAAGAGAGGGAAAATGTTTTTTGGTTAGCCTAATGGAGAACATGGTTAGAAAAAAATGTTGCGCATGGCAGGGGCCATGAGGGGAGGTGCCTCTGCTGCCAGTGAGAGAAGGAGCAATTCAATGACCAAATCTTTCAGTTATATTATAAAAATAAAATGTACAATTGTCACTGGGATTCTGAAAGTGCATGAGGCTTCTGTGTATTTTGTGGCCAGTGGTGGTTTAATCTCCATATTATTCTGAAGGATTCTTAAAAAAAAAAAAACCCCAAAAAAAACCAAAAAAAAAAACCAAAAAAAAAACCAAAACCACATTGTTTATTTCCTGTCTTGCAGGTGGCAAAGGTCTGCACATTTGCTCTAGACAAGCCTGTTTCCTATTAAGAAGATGCTGATCATTGACATTTAACATCTGTGTCCAATAGAGAGCACATAGTTCTCTGAGGGAACTTAGATTTGGGAAGGAGACAAGGACCTAAAATCGTTTGTGCTCCACTGAGACATTCATATTTATTGAGAGATGCTTAAAGGGCTTACCTGGTAAATTATTCTACTGTCTTGCTTGACTCTGGGGCTGCACACTGGAAAGATCATATTTCACCGTTAAATGAAAAATACAGGGGCAAGAAGATGTCTGTCTCTGTGTGATGGATTTGCTGGCACCATCTATCTTACAAAGCTGTACACTTCTTAGTGGCCCAAGAGGTAAACCCTGTGTGACAGAGTGTACCCTGCTTCTAGTCCAGCTGTAAAATGATCATTAATAGAGCTCTGACCTTTCAATTTCTTTCCTTATGTAGTTTCTGGTGTGATCTAACAACAGTAAAGTAACAGCCATGGAGTTGGTATTTCCCCAAATAATTTTCTTCTGTTGATTGAGGAACACTGCTTCCTGGCCAAGAAACTCACAACAGTTTGTCTAGATTTTACGTACAATTCTGTTTTTATTAAAAAATCAGCAATTTCTCTTTGCTCATGTTTTGACACATTCAGATACAGTAATTTTTAATTAATGTTAGGTTTGGTTTGGTGTTGTTTTGTTTTTTTTTTAACTTCCAGAAGTTTAAAACTGTAATTTGATTTGTTTGCAACTTACAAACCTGGAATTTATTTTTTTTTCTTTTGAGAACTCTTTTATTTTACTCGTATAATTTTAGTCTATTCAAGTCAGAGGGTAGTTCAGGTATCTGCTCTCTCATTGCATTAAAGACAGTGTTTGAGGTGCAGATCTGCAATTTCAGTCTCAGAGAACTGAGATGTGACACCCGAGCTGCTTGGCCCTGCAAGAAATACTGATTACCTGGACACTTATATAGTTTCACTGCCTTGTCTCCCTTAGCAAGCATTTCAGTGAAGGTGTCCAGGATCATCTTGTGCTTACGGGTTTTCTTCTGAATCAGGGAGGGAGTCCTGGAATGGGTGTCCTTACATTTGTCAATGACCAATTAACTGAAGGTTTTGAAATTGCAATAATCTTTTATTTGGAGAAATGCACATAGGTTAGAGAGCTACATTATCATACAGAACAACTGGTCTACACAGCTAAACAGGTTGTCTAGTAAGGGATGATCATAGGAGGATTATGAACAGAAGAAGTGCCACCTGAAACAGGGCGTAAGCAAATTGTACATTCCAAAATGGAGGTTTTAGCCTGACACACATACAGAGATGATCTTCAGTACAGCTGATGATTCTTTATCTGTACATTGGCATATCATGACATAGTTTAAGCTGGAACTTCTAGTTTTTCTTGTGCCACAGTGTTTTGCCCTACACTTGTCAAGCAGAATATAAAAACTCAGAATATGAGAGTACAGACATGAAGAAATTAAATAATACATTTATACTCTTATCACATGTCATAACTCCACATGTCTGTATTGCACGGTTTGAGATAGACTTACAAGAATAAATTCTGCACTTGGCTGATGATGCACATTTCTTGATCCTTAAGTAAGAGTGAAGGCTTGAGGCAAAAGATATCAGTTCTGTAACAGTAGTTAAAATATATATACATCTAAAAGAATTGCAGTTAGGTTTTCAAGACCTTCACTCGTAGTCTGTGGACAGGACAAAGTCTTACCATAAAAAGAAAGGAGATTCAGGAATGTCAGGCCCTGGACATGAGTGGGAATGAAATCTATTTGTAGCCTTTGAACGCGAATTCTGAGGTTGCCGTAATAATGAGATGATGCAGTTGCAGATCTTATATAAAAAATAAGAATGCCCATAATGCATATTTTTGTTCTTAAAGAGCACACACTCAAGCTGTTTTTTTATTGATACTCCAGATGAGATTCTCCTTTCATCCCGTCACTCTGCGAACTTAAGCTTTATACATAATGCTAATATTGCAAGCTTTGTGACAAAATAAAAAAAATAAAAATTGGAAAATCTATGAGCAGAAGATTAAGTTGCTTCAGATTATAAACATAATGAATTTTCAAGACGTATGATGACTTCCAAGTAATCTGTTGTCATTCTGGTTTTTTGAAGGTGTATGAAAATCATCTGAGAGCAAATAGCATGTAGAATGGCACAGGAGGGAGTTTTTCATCACTATGGTATTTATCATTTAGCATAACCTTGAGTTCTGTCAGACTTAAATGGCAAGCTCACTGTTAATTTCAAAGTTCAAAGTGTTCTTTAATCTTTCCCTTGTTTTGCTCACTCATAAATAGCGTTATGGTTTTCAGTGCCCAGTTCCAGGGTTCCCAACAGTACTATCAGGTTGTCCTTGATAGGTGGGAAAATCCATCTTACTAAAGGTTTAAGAGGCCAGAGCATTGTTTGTCTCAGGAAACAAGGCCTATAAAATACTGCTTAACAGTAGGTCTGTTTGCAGTGTGGAGCCTGAACATACATCTGTTAAGTGCCTGGATGTCTGAGCTGAAGAAAGAAATTAAAATAAAGGAAATAAATACCCAGCAGTACTAAACACTTTCCAGAGAAGAAAGAAAACAATAAAATGAGCCACTTTTTCCTTTTTTTAAGGAGTTTTCTTAACAAGGATTGTTTCTTACTTTTTGAAATATGCTCATGGTATTTTTCACTTTCTAACTAAATGGAAAGAGGAACATTTTGTGAGAGGCTCTTGCATTCATCCTTCCTTCCCCTACAGCTTTCATGCTAATAAGCTGCACAGATCCCAGAAACAGTTTTCTGTGTGACTGTGGCAGGTTTATTAGTAGATTAAGTGGTCAAGGTGGATTTATAAAAGGATTTAGTATGTTTGAAGCTTGTGAGAGATTTTGAGTTTAAAACTCACTACAGTTGATTATTCCCAGAGGAGATAAAAGTTTGGAAAAAATGAAAGAAGTCTCCCTTCCTAAACCACCCGACTGGATCCCTCAAAATCTAATACAGCTGAAAAAGAAGGGCAATGTTGACCTTCTCAATCCTGGAAATACAATCTGGTTGGCTAGCTTTGGGGATAATTCTGCATTTCTGTCTAGGAAGTGGCTCTGGAGCCCAGAGTCCGTGTACCCCTTTGAATGTTTGGCTGGATTCCAGGCTAAATTATATTCAGATTGGTAAGCTAGAAATTAAAATTTCCATTGCTAATATGCTTTATTTCCATTGATTTATAATATTGTTTAACAGCATGCTGCCCTATTGACCAAGTCCATGTCAAACTGGAATGAATGCTCACAAAAGATGTTATGTCACCCCCTTCTAAAAAGCCACTGGAATTTCACAATGTCTGTTTGTCTTTCAACTGAGATTCTTACTCTTCCACATAGACATTCACAAGTATATAATAACTTCTGTTGTTGTAATAAAAAAATCTTTAAGTATTTTAAATTATTTTCTGCTTCCCGTCTTCCCATTTTCTAAATGGGGACCACAGGACTGAAACTGTTGTCTTTTTCACAGGATCAGTGTGGGTTATTGTTGTTGGGGCTATTTTGCAAATGCAGACTTTTTTAACTTTGGTTTATTTTTTGTTAATAATGAATACCAAAAGACAACAGTAGTTTTTCAGCAATAGATAATTCTCCTAACTCTTAAGGGCACAGGGAAGATAATACTGCGTACCGTCCCTGTGCTGGTCTGATTGATGCCATACCTTCAGCAGTGGTGGTTCAGTTTCCTACCACCCATCAGCATGCCTCCCAAAGGCAGGAAAACCAAATAAATACATGTATTCTGGACTTGCCAGCATTGGGGAAAAATGTCAGCCTTAGAAAACCAGTGATCAAATACTGGACTTAATTCAATTCTGGGAATGCTTATCAATTCTCATCAAAGGTTGTCTATTCTGCCTTTATGAGCAGCCTCAATCAGCAGCATAAAAGCTTGTTTAAAAAAGATGATGATAGAAAAGTGAGATTCCCCTGCTGATGCATCTGTAGCAGGGTCACATATACTGGAGGGCACAGGGGGAGCTGAGGAGCTCAAACTTCTGAAAGATGCAGCAATGTTAATTTAATCTGTTGTTACGTAAGATGTACCACTCCATGCAAGCAGATGCAGGTAAAGTCACTGCTGAAAATAGTTGCTGGTAAAATACTCATCATTTTTTCGTGTGTCAGTTATATATGCGAATGGCCTTAATTTCCCTTGTCTGTGTGATCTGGCCCATATTCCAAGGTCTCAGCTTGTAGGGCCATTTAAGGGCTTTCTGTTTTAGGAGTCCCAGGATATGGAAGAGCTGTTCCAGCCATTTATCTTTCTGCCATGTCAGCAGCTGTTCAGCTCGCTCATTTCCCAGCTCCTTCAGCCCTTTGTGCTGCCCACCTGTGTGGGGAGTGCAACAGGAACTGAGGGGAAGGAGGGCAAACAAATGGGTCCCAGCAGGAAACTCCAGAAGAAGGTGTGGTACTTTTGATGGAGCAAAACAATACCTTCCACAAACAGAATTGTTTAATTAGGTGGACATTTTATTAGGTGGTTGTCAGGTAAAGAGCCTGTGGGACTGTGCAGAGTTCTCAGGAATAATGTATGGGCTCTGCAGAAGGTTGGACACAGACTGACTTGCTGGATTTAGGCTATCTTTTTGTTGATAAGGCCTATGAATTTTTTTCCTAATCCTAAGATTCTACGGAAGATCATTCATCTTGTTTATGTATATAGCCGGCTTCTACTTTGATTAATTGTACTTTGAGGAGAGGGGTTGAACTGCAACCCTCTGGAGGTCTCATCCAACCTGAATGATTCTCTCGCTCTGTGGTTCCATACTGCAGGCTGCCAGTTCAGCTCCAGCCATGCCTCTCTTTGCAGTCAGCAACTTTGCCCACAGCATTAACTTGCTTGTGCTGTCTGGGGGCACCAGCTGGAGTAATTTGAAAGCCCTGTCTGTGAAATAAGTCACAAAGTGTTTTGTTTCTTAGCATGAATTTAGTTTTCAGGACAGTGACCATTTCCAAAATGATGTCTGTTTGTATTCAATGCAAAAGTTCTCCTTTTCCTGAGACTTCATCAGCTTTATGATGATTATTTCTGGGTTTGGAAGTTACAGTCATAGCAGTTCTTCAGGCCAACACTGGCTTTGGTCTTGCATAAATTCTGTGGTGCTTTTTGTTTGCTTGTTTGCAAGAAAATTTCTGAAATTCTCAGCTTCCATTGTGATGAAATATAAATATTCTCAAAAGCACAGATTATAATGTGGAAAAGCAGCCAATTCCTGAGAATACTTTTGGTTGAAAATAATTTCATACTATTGCGTGTAATCTTGACGAGATTTACACAAGGTCACTATCTGTCAGTAGATGCTGCACTACCTTGTCACAAACTCAGGAAATTATATAATTTATATGAAATGGAACAGGTTTTATCTGTTGTTGGTGCTGGGTTTGGGGCTTTTGCATTTTTGTTTGTGGCTTTGTTTGTTTTAAGTAAGCACGTCCTACAGACAGCAAACAGGGTTTAGAGTGTTTTCTTATTAAAGACAGCTATAATGCCGTCTGTTCTTAGCTTTTATGTTAAATACACTGACAACTGTGAAGCAGATTCCCTGTTTTCGTGAGATGAAGCTCAGCTGTGGGCTCTACTAGAACCATCCTGGTTAGGTCTACCGTGTAGCTATGCAATTACATTTATATAGTCGTGTATGCATGTAGCTATTTGTAACCACAACCGTTCTCATATGAGGAAAGATTTGCTGATGAAACTGCTTTCGGAAGGAGCTCAAAGAATTTCTGCTTCCTGCGATAAAGCAATTCCTAAACTTCACTGGGTGCTTTAGCTGTGATATGACTCTGGTAAGATAATGTCTCCAGTCAGCTTTGCCTCTGACAGGAGTAATTTCTGCCCCCAACCATTTGTTCCCTTGTTCATCTCTTTTGTCAGTGTAAATGTTTGTGCAGCTTTATGGTAAATCAGACTGGGGAGCGGACATGGGGTTTTTGGTCCGGGCAGCCTAAGGGTGATAAGAGGAGGCTGGGGGAGGGAGGCAGGATGGCTTTCAGCAGCAGTGTCAGTTTATGGCAGCTTTGCCCATTAGTGATACCATAGCCAGGGGCACTGGGACTTCTCAGAAAAGAAGGATCACTCATTTCCTGAAACCAACTTTTGCAGACCAGTGTAGACTTGATGTAGTGTGTGTTGGATATAGAAAAATTTATCCAAATCCAAGGAACCAGTTTCCACTTAATAATACCCTGGATGGATTAAGTGTTACATTTGACCTTTTAAATTGTCCTGTGCACATTTGCCTTCAATGTGTGCATGCACCTGCTTCAACACCAAGAGATTATAAACTTAGCTTGTTTCAGGCTCCTTAATTCTGCTCTGAATCACGTCATCCATGGGCACCACACAGCTGTAATTCAGCTCTGGGGGTGAAGAATATTGGGTCTTTTGCTCAGGGAGAGTCTCCAGATTCACTAGTCAGCTGCCAGGTATCCAGCCTGGGAGTAACTGAGTCCCTGGCATGTTCAAGAGGGTAGAATGTACATAAGATGACAGAGAGAGACCTCTTTCCACTTTACTTGTAAAGATGCTGGATTGCAGCTGGAAGTAAGAGATAAGGAACATAACAAAACTGGAAATGAGCAGTGACCATCTTGCCTTCTTTCAAGTGTGTTGTGCCCTCTTGGGACATCAGGGAGCTTTCTGGTCTGAAAAGGCCAGTAAATTGCTGATTAGTGAGCAGAAAGGAGCTGTAAATCCTTCCAAAAACATACTTTGCATTTTTATTAAGTAAAAAGTCCCCTTGAATGATATACAATCAAATCTGTTTGTATTTCCTGTCGACTAAGCTAATTGATGCAACGACTCACTGTACAGAAAAGCTTCTCTCCTGCATTTCGTTGCTTTATCTTAGTCTATATTGTCTAGAAAACAGATCCTTCTTGTAAACTGGCAGAGACCTTCAGGGCCAATAAATTACTTAAGTTTTTAAGGAGAAATAAGCATGTTGTTTCATTGTTCTCTGCCCTTTCTCTGCAGTAGATCTAAATACCCTCCAATGCTGCCCACCAATATAGCATGAAACATTTGCTTGTTCAGTGCTTTTGAGCTGAGGAGAGCCTTAGAAAACCAAATTAACTTTATTCAGTGTGAGCTGTCAATACAGTCATGAATGTGGTCACTGAAAACAGTGAATGTAGCAGAATAGGGAGCAGCCATAGGCCGCCAGTGCCTTCAGAACAGCTGTTCATGCCGGCAACTTCGGTTGAGGTGAGGAAATAAAGTGGACTGGAATTCCAGTGCTACCAGGGTAACATGAGGCAAAATCTGTGGTAAGTGGCCCTGACTGACTTGAGGACTATGCTGACCTGCTCGTATTCTTTTTCACTCTGAATGGTTTTCAAAATCTTCCTCATTTTCAAGGGAAATAAAGAAACAAGCTCGAGAGCAATCTGCATCCTGGCTTTTCTTATATGGTTGCTTTAACAAAATGTATATTTTCATTAATCAAATACAAGTGCAGTTAATTTTATTGAATTACTTTAATTAAAATGAAGACAATTCTGTGGAGAAAACACACTGAACTAATGAACCTGATTTTTTAAAAAGCATTTGCAATTGAGGTAATCTTTGGTTTCTGAGCATAGAACAAAAGTAATTTGAGTTCAATTAATTCTCTGTTTTCTAGACTGTACCTTTAAAATTCTTAGCAGCTGGTAAAAGAGAAAAAGTAGTTCATTTCCTTATCTTTCCTTTTGCTTTCTCTGCTTTAGCTGAATTTGGGAAAGTGAGGGTTGCTCCAGGGGCAAGTGATTAGCTTGTCCGTGTGCTTTTTTTTTATCATTACTTGCTTGTCATTTTCAATCCCTTTCCCTAATTCTTTTCTATATAACATCTCATATGCATTTCTGCTATCATCTGGGCATCCTCTTCCCTTCCTTTTCTTTTCTTACCAATTTCTTTGCTTTTCTTTCGATTATGCTTATTACCAGCCTGTGCTTTCCAGAGTCATAATGTGCAAGTTGCTTGGTTTTCCATGGTTTAGAGAGACTTGGCAAGCACTTCGTTAAACAGTCTGTAACTATGCCTTGCAGATGAACAGCATGCTAACTATTAGAAAGGATCTCTATGCTCAACTGGTACAGTCATCAATGGTCAGCATAGCTCCTTTCCTTTGCATTAAGTGAATAGTTTTACGTCCTTTCTGTGAATTTGCCGATTGACATGCTACAAAATGTGTCTCCTGTTTCTCTATTTTTTCATCTCCTGTTTGGGGTGTGTTGGGATACAGAAGAGATTCCGTGTGAGATAGGGTTTTGTTAGTGCTTGGATGCTGTAATTACCTGTGTTAAGCTGAGCTGCTCTTTAAACTGAATCACTGCACTCAAATGTTGTTTTCTCCTGTGCCAAAAAGCTGTGTATCTGGGCCTGCTTTTTTTTTCCTCCCTTTTTCAATCCATGGCACAACAGATAGGGTAGCCTATTTGCTTTATGTTCTCAAGACAGACGTGTGCAGCCAACTCCCTGAGACAAGATGCTAGGTCTTGCATTGCTTTGAAGCAATCTGTTTTTCAGTTTCCATTCAGTATACACGACATTCACTTAAGTTTTAGTGTACTGAAAAATAGCAGGATTGTAAGTATAGTAACATAGTTCTGTTTTCTGACCAACTGTGCTCTTCCCCAAAAGAAAGGAGAAGAGAATGGAGGCAAGTGAGGGGAAGCCGTAGAACTTTCCAGCAGTGAAATGATAGTATTCATTTTGGGTTTAATACTCTGTTAAGGAAAGGATCTGATTGGTAGTGCTGGTTTTGGAGATTTTAATCCAGTAGTCCCTAGGTCAGATGAATCTTCACTTGCTTTTTTTAGCAGCATGCTTCATATGTGACTGACTTATCTGCTGAGACAGCTAGAAGCATGGCTGCAAATTCACGCTGATTTGTTTGTGTTTTTTTTTTCTCTCTGCATGAGAACAGAAGTTACTTCCAATTGTTTTTCATCAATGTAAAACCAGAGGAACTAACCTAAAACTTTGTTTCCTACTCTCCTTTTTTTTTGGTGTACTTTATTTTCATATGCTGGAGCCCTTTATTTCTTGCTAGCTGTACCTCCAAAATGCCATGTCTAGTGCACAATGCCTACAACTAGGGTTGAAAGAAGGAAAACTGAGGACTTGCAAAATGAAGCCTAACTCTGGCAACATCAGCAGATTCATGATCTGCCCTGCTCCTCCCCTTCCTACTCCTTCCGACCCAACACTGTGTCTTCATTCAAAATCTGTCTTTGGTTAAGTCATCATCTGTAGTCTTAATAAAATCAGCTGTGGATTGTAGGGATAGGTGTCCTTTTTTCAGAAGATTTCACTTCAAGGAGATTAGAGCTTAATTAAATGTTCGCTTAAGGAGACTTTCTGCCTAAAAAGAAACCCCTTTTTCAAGGATAGGGGGATGTTTCTTTCCCTCTTGCATTCCAGAGAAAAGCTACCCCTGTGGGCAGCTCCCTGGAATGTGGAGAGATAAAACAGATGTTACAGGCAGGCACAGCAGAGAGGACAGAGAAGATAAGAGGCCTGGAAAAAAACAGGAGTTCATGTCTTTCTCAGGCCCAGCACTGTTTTGCAGTGTGGTGCAGCTTTTCATATGTAAGTTTTTAGCGTTCTTGTCTTCAGAATAAACCTTTTTGTATTGTTTCCACTGCCTTGGCATTTTTTGGGGTACCTGCATGTATCTTACTTTACATGGATGCTCAGTGATGCCTGGAAGGACTGGTAGGTTCATTGAGAGAAGTGCTGGCTGTTGGTCTCTTTCCTCTGTGCTTGGAAGTAGCCTATGCAGAATAACCTCTGGTGAAAGCCAGCATGGTCTGTAGCTCATCCACGGATGTAAGGGTAAGTGCACCTGCTCGTTATCTGGATATAATTGCAGTAGAAAATGTGACTTGAAGATGGAGGACGAAACTTTGTGTGAGAGCACAGACTGTGCTGCCTGGTGGGGCAGTTGGTCCCACTTGCCAGCTTATCATGACGTTGCTGTGAGATGCATCCAGTTTCAGTTACATATATTGTGTTGATGATGACATTTATCTGCTTCTTTGATGACCAGACTAGAATTGTCACTAGAAGGAGAATAAGAAAATGGAAAACGTTATTTGGAAGGGAGAGATGGAAGATGTAAAGGAGAGGACCACAACTGTGTGGTCAGGCAGGATTTTCACCAAGTACTGGAGATTATTTAATGCTTTTACTTTCCTGTATTGAGGTTGACTAGAACTTAAGCAAACTCCTTTACTGAAGAGAGTTGATCTAGCATTTCAATGTGGTTGGTACCATGTGATACTTTCTTTTCAGTCCCAGGAAATTCCCAAACATTATGAACACAAGAAAATACTTTATTTCACTGAACCTTCACTAGTCTGAGATTGTAGAACTCCTGAAGTAGGTCTCTGAGGCAGTGGAAATTCTCATTTTCCATAGTACAAGTAAGACATCTCCCCCTTCTCCTTCCTTCTGCTGATGTTTGGAAGAAAAAGACATGGTACAGTGAGGGGTGTTACATTCAGAAAGTTTATTCTTAAAATATGCTGATCTGTATCTGTTTAAGAATGTACAGAAAGCTTTGTTAAAGCTTCTGTGTATGTTTAGCATACCTTCCCTGCAGGGTGAGAGCACCCTGGTGTTTCAACCATAGTCAATGGGCCTGGAGTGTGGATAATAGCCCTGAAAATGGTCCTGTCAAAGTGGCATGGTTGGAGTTGTTTGATCTGTGGTAGCTTAATACATGTGAGACTGAGAATTAGCCTCACACTGGGCACAACCAGAAAGTCTGAGACTCAAACTGTAGGTTCTGGATAAGGTGTGTGAACTGGGTTTCTCTAATAATAATTTTTGTAGACTATGTGTGTATCTGAGAGGAAAATCAGAGCATAAGTGCAAGACGTGAGAGAAACAGGGTGGTTCAGGTGTCATCTCATCCACTTCCTCTGCTGACTGATAAGGAAATAGTTTCAGAGATAGATCTGCTCAGTTGTTCTCTAAACATTTTACAGTTTCTCTTAGGCTTTTGCTGTCAGGGAGAGCTATTTGAAACACAGAATCAAAATGACAGTGCTTTGCAAGGGTTTGTTTAGTAACAATAAATAAATGTAATATATCAGAATTCCTGAAATACTATAGTGTTGTCTTCATACCAGATGTGCATGGATGTCCATTTGTAAGAAGAAATAAAGGAGATAATTTTTGGCATCCTCCAGACTTCTCCATATTTGCTTTAGGTACTTTGAGTTTAACCTGGGAAGAGAGAGTGAAACAGTTTGATCCCATGTCTGTTCCAATTTTGGCCTTTTTGCTGACACAGCTAAGAGGAGGGTAGTAATAAATTGTTGCTGAAGCTGCATTACTTGTAAGTCATAGATACAGTATGAAGAGATTATGCTACAATGTGCTCGTATGTAGGAGGAGATGGTCCTGCCGTACATTACTTCCTCTTATAGGGTGCGCTGCAAACAGGAACCTGTAATCTTCTGCAGTCAATCCTTTTTCTTAAAGGTTGTGGGGCACAATGCAGCCAGAAAAAATGTCTAGTGAACAGAGCACAGGACTGCTAGTCGAGTGAACTAAACACATTTTCAGCTCTCCTACTGATTCTTTGTAAACTTTGTCACATCACTTAATTTTTGAGCTTCAGTTTCAATATCTTTAAATGCCATGAGGCCCTGGAAACAACTTTGGAATAAAAATGTTTACTGGTTTCCCACAAGGGAACCTTCGGGTCACAACTGTATGAAACCCAGTTTTTAGATGACTGCTACACAGCTGTATGAGAGCCCTTGCATTAGCAGAAACTAAATTTAACAACTGCTGAATGCTCCTTTGAAGGTCATCCTGTCCTGAATATTGCTGGGTTCTATTGCGTTTTTTGTCTGTCAAGAAATCTTGTGACTTCTGTTGCTCTGTAAACACCACTATGAAAACTGGAGGGTTTTTTTCAAAAGTCCTCTGCTCCCTAAGCTTCCTGGTTTTCCTCTCCATCCACCTCAGGCTGCTCTTTCTCTTGCTCTCAGTCTCTGTGCTTCTGGTATTGCTGGCTGAATCTTGTACATCCTTCTCTCCATCCCTTCTAACTCTTATTAAATGCAGTTTATCTCTCTGCTGTTAAGTAGTCTATTGATTCACTTTGGAGTTTATTAGATTATCTCTGTCTGGGTTTTGAATTTTTTTAAGTGGTTTTTCAGACGTGTACGTGTGCACATATGAAAATAAATCAATGAGCAGGGACAATGCACAATTATTTACACAGCTACAGCCGCCACTCTAATGTAATATTATCATTTAAATGCTTGCTGAGTATTCAGTCAGTGAAGGTCTGTACTGCATGCTCCAGAGTGCTGGAGCCGTAGGGTAATGTTTTTCATGGCTGTTTATCCCTAAATACTCTTGATGGAAATACAAATGCTACCAAAGCTCCATATGTGGTTTCAAGTACCCTGTAGTTTCAAGAGGCCTGTATTGTTTCAAAAATGGCACTAAAAGTTTAAAATATGTCTGCAAAAGAAACTGGGATGCAGTGGGTGTGTTTGGGAGAAAAGAGTGATAAAACCAAGTAGAAAATTGATCTGCAAAGCCTGTAAGTTTATTTGTAAAATTCCCCTCCAGCAGAAGCTTAGACACTTGATTGAAAGCATGCTGCCAGTGCTGAGGTTAACCCTTAGCAGCCCAGAGTAGTTTACATCCACCCGTGCCCTCCTTATGAGACCTTTACTGTTATCTTTGCAGGATTTCTCTGGCCAGGGAAAGCAAACTATTCATTCCATCAGTGCCTTATATTTGTGTCTCTGAAATGGTTCGCATTTGTTTAAGTTTACAAATGCACTACACTGTTTTAGACTGTGGTGGAGCTGTGTCATGCCCAGTGGGGTTATATTTTTCATTGTGCTGGCGGGGCTCAAACTTCCTCTGCTGGCTCAGTTTCAGTTTCACCAGCTGGTGTGAAGACAGGAATTTGGGGATTACAGATGTTCATGCAACCAAAAAGGAAACAAGCCAAGTTTAAAGGGACATCGTTAAACTCTATCCCAGGGACTTTGCTTATGTTTTCCTGAAGATATGAAGACCTCAAAGGACTTTTTAGTGTCTCAGTTAATCACTCCCCCCATTTCTTACTAATTTCTTTCTCTTTCTTTAGAGTTTTAGATTAACTCTTTAGTTCATCTAAAGAGTTCATCTAAAGATTTTCAATGCACCAAAATGACACAGTTGCACCAGAAAAGACTCCATCTTTTCATGCAAAACATCCAGTTAACTCTGGATGTTTTTGTACAGTTACAAGCCTCAATTTAGCAGAACACTTAAAGACGTACCAGAACTCTGTTATGGTGATTGAACATTACATTTAGATCACAGAATATCCTGAGTTGAAAGGGACCCACAAGGAACATTGAATCCAACTCCTAGCCCTGCACAGGACTATTCCAAGAGAGTGCCATGCCTGAGAGTGTTTTCCAAACGCTTCTTGAACTCTGTCAGGCTTGGTGCTGTGACCACTTCCCTGGGAAACCTGTTCCAGTGCCCAACCACCCTCTGGGTGAAGAACCTTTTTGTAATATCCAACCTAAACCTCTCCTGACACAACTTCAGGCCATTCCCTCATGTCCTGTCACTGGTCACCACAGAGAAGAGATCAGTGCTTGCTCCTCCTCTTCTTCCTCTTGGAGGAATGAGATCTCTCCTCAGTCTCCTCCAGGCTGAACAAGCCAAGTGACCTCAGCCACTCCTTATATGGCTTCCCCTCAAGGCCCTTCACCATCTTCACTGCCCTGCTTTGGATGCTCTCTAAGAACTTAATATCTTTCTTGTATTGTGGTACCCAAAGCTGCATGCAGGACTCAAGGTGAGGCCACCCCAGTGCGGAGCAGAGCGGGACAATCCCTTCCCTTGACCGGCTGGCGATGCTTTGCCTGATGCCCCTCAGGACACAGTTGTCCCTCCTGGCTGCCAGGGCACTGCTGACTCATATTCAACTGCCATTGATCAGGACCCCCAGGTCCCTTTCTGGGGCACTGCTTTCCAGCATCTCATTCCCCAGACTGTACATATATCCAGGGTTGCCCCATCCCAGGTGCAACATTAGCACTTGCCCTTGTTAAACTTCATATGGTTGATGATTGCCCTATCCTCTGATTTTGTCCAGATCTCTCTGCCTTTGAGGGAGTCAACAGCTCCTCCCAATTTAGTGTCATTGGCAAACTTACTTAATATTCTTTCCAGTCCTGCACCAAGTCGTGTATGAAGATGCTGAAGATCACTGGCCCTACAATGGAAACCTGTGGAACCCCACTAGTGACAGGTCACCAGTTTGATGTCACCCCATTCACTGTTATACTCTGTGCTCATTCCATGAGCCAGTTGCTCACCCGGTGCATGGTGTGTTTATCCAGCTGTGTCCAGAATTATACCATGTCTCTCACAGTATCCTTGGGGACACTTGGGGCCACACTCTTTGTATGGAGAAAAATATGTAAGTATGCATACATGCATGTATGCTTAAAGGAAGAGATTTCATATCCATTATTAAAACTCACCCAAAGCCATTGATGTGGGTTCACAGTTTCTTTGTAGGGTAAAGTTTCTTTCAAAGAGCTTCTTGTTTGTCACCTTGTTTTTTAACTGATTTTTCTTTTTTCACTGAATGATTCCTTTTTAAGTCCCCATTTCAGCAGGGTATTTGCTTTCTGAGGCACAGCCATTGGTGTGGTACAATCAGACTCCTCTGTTCCATTCTTCTGCTAAAGGCTTCCTCCAGCCTAGATTTATTTTGCCATCAAAGGCTGATGAAAACAAACTTTGTTGCCTTCCTGCTTATTTTAGTGAAGCTCCATTGTAAGGTTAGCATTAGTTCAGCTGGAGGGAAAAACGTGTAGTCCTATTCTATACTAGATTTTCTCTACTGCCATATATACTGGTGTGTATTGGTTTTAGCATGGTTCTGCAGCTCATGCTTTCCTGTGCAGCCTCAGGTGTTCGTTTCTTTGTCACTTACCTGTGGTTTTGTTGATATAAAACCAAGGGCAAATTGTTGATGTTATCCAAAATAGATTGCATTGCCGGAGGTTTGCGAGTTTAATTTCGAGTGTTAAGAATTTCCATTCCATGCACCAGGCATCTCTCTGCCTCTCTCCTCTTCTGCACCTGCTTTGCTGGAGCAGTTTCCATAGCAATAACCTCTTCAAGTTTTCCAGAGGTGTTACAGGAATGATTTTCTATCTCCTCCTCCTCAACAATTCAGGAAAATGGAGCTTATTAAAGATACTTTTTTGTCCTCTGTGCCTTGATAGGAGCCTGGCAGGGGCACTCTGCAATCCCAGGTAAAGCTGTCTGCAGCACACAACTGCTGGTCTGTGATGAGGACCCCAGCCGGGCTGCCCACTGCTGCAATTTGCTTGACCTAATATAGGTTATCTTCCCTTCTCTCTTGACTTGGGCAACAGCATTTTTATAAGAATGATCAGGACAAATGTTAAAAAAAAAAAAGGGAAGTCTTCTCAAAATGAGGAAAAACTATTATAGATCCTAAAGACCGAGAGCCAATAATTCCAGTTTCCATCACATTTGTTTTTTCTGCCAGGCATGTGTGGTACTATACAAGAGTTCAACTTGCAGCTAAGTAGCATACGGGAAAATATAAAGCCCTAGAGAAGGAAAACATTAAACAGCTCCCTCAGCAGCCTAACAAAAGGGGGGTTAGATGTTAACATGGTATACTCAGTTAAAAAGTAATGCATTCAAGAGCTGGTATGAGGTTGTGGTTTGAAAGTGAGATGTAGATGATGGGCTCTGTAGCAGTGTGGCAGATCCTTACTTTGTGACCTACTAGTCCAAGGCAGAGTGACCTGATAAATGCAGGTATCTGTATAAATAATGCCTGAGGAGCCATCCTGAGATGCTGCCTAGACCTACAGCACTAGGACTAGGAATTAGGATACTGCCATTTCTAAATTGATAAGCAAGCTGTTATGCCAAGGAAAGTCAGGAATTATTGGTCAGAAATACATTGAAAGCTGTTTATTGACAAAGCTGTGAAGCTCTAGGGTGACACATGCAAAAACAGCTTCCAAGCACAATGAGACACAAGTCTGTATGGTTTATGCTTGATGTTCACATTTGGAACTGAAATAGTAGGACATAAGTTTGCTTTATTTTTGCATTCTCTCCCCAGATTTGTGACCAGACAGCAGCAAAATTGTGATCATGGGAAAAGCCTCTCTCTCTGGACACAGGAGATGAGCCCCATCCCAATGCTAATGACCTCCATGTGCCCTTGCCCCTATCTGAATTTTGCCAGAACCCTCAATGTGTAGGCTTTCTCTTTCACCATTTGTTTCAACCTTGAAAAGACCTTTTTGAATGCTTTAAAATAACTACGTTGTCATTTCTCAGTTAAGAAAGAGCTTTTCTTCCTTCGTTTTTTCCCCCTTTAACCTCAGTTGTTCAGACTTTTTAATAATTCATATCCCTTTTGACTTCACACGCTTGTGCTACCTGTAGTGCTCAGTGAGAACTGTGTTCTTTGCAGAGCTCAAAAGATCAACTGAGAAATTAATTAAAATGAAATAGGTGGAGGATCATGTTTTACCTCCTAATTGAAGTACCAAACCTACAAGTGTTAGGGCTCCTACAGCAACCTAGCCAAAATGCCAGTGCTAAGTTTGTTGATGGCTGATTTGTTCACTAAACATGGATGCAGGCTTTGTAGAAGTGAGTTGTTGCTGAAGAAACCGTGAGTTGGAGGTTCTGTATCTCTGTGTATTACATCTCAGCTGCAACATTGTGCTGTTGTGTTTTGCACACAGTTACATGCGCAGACTAGTAAAGGGAAATTTGGAGAACAACACCAGTCTTTCATCCCTTTTGCAATTTCTGTAAGCTTCCTTTATATGGAAATCCCAGGTGTTGTGCTATCTTACTGACTTAAAAAAAAACATCATTTTGACAACCTAATCTTGCAAAAAGACAAAGTCAAGTGTATTTCTTCAGGAAAGTGTCTTAGCCGCATACATACAAGATTTGGTTTTTAATTATTGCTACACCCTCTAGCTATAATAGAAGACCTGTCAGTGTATTCATGCTGTCCCTATTCATATTCAGAGGGTTGGAAAGGAGAGGTTTAGATTCCTTCTGGATTGAGGTTAGGCAAGCAAGGTCTTTTCTTTGGCATAATGTCTTTCAGCTCAGTTTGGTGACTGATCAGTTCAGTTATCTGAATTGTGTATGCACAAAGAGAAGCAGGGTTCTGGTTTTGCATACATTCAATTTTCATATTTATAAATCAGAATCTGTCTCCATTTAAAAAATGAAGTGTCGTTGCCTTCAGCTTGTAAAGAGCAGCTGCCACTGCCATTAAAACTTGGAAGTGTTCCCTTGAGAACTCTGAGAATGCATCTGTCTGAGCCTTGTAGTGGTCTGAGCTTACAAGTGGGAGCAAAGGGTCCCTTATTGCTCTAGAGTTTAGGTAATAGATCAAAGACTTCAGGTTTAAGCAGCTGTCTTTCTTGGATGAGCCTGTCTACATCCATAGTTGCAAAGTTCCAGCTGAAAAGGATAGCCCTGCTGCAGCCAAACTTAGGCAGAGTACTGCTTTTGACTTCTCGAGAAGCAGCACTAGGTTCTAAGCTAACCATTTCAGCAGCATAAGAAAGACTTCTGGTAGCTTTTGGCAGAAAGCCTTTTCTCATTGTCCCAATGGCTTAACTACAAAACTAGAAGTGATGATGTGGAGCTCTGCAGATCAGGGCTCTTGCTTGCCTCTGAGGTGGTATGTGAAGTGAGACTCCCCTGAGTATTTCAAAGTGCCTTATGATACAAAAACTGTGAGGTAGCTGTAGGTGGGTTTGCTCCACAGCTGGAAGCGACTGGGCCACAGTGGTGGAGTATGGGTGAGGCACAAGGCTAATGAGCTCGGGTAAACTCCCTCAGTGACATGGTCGTGCTGTTGTTGTGACATATGCTGGTATTTCCATATGGCATTGCACTGCACAGGCTGACAATTATGAGGTGAAGGAGGAAATGTAAGAGGTCATTGCCATGCTCGTTGCCTTAGATTCCTTAGCTTGCTCCTGTGTGACTTTGGCACCATGAGCGGTGCTACCCTGCAGCTACGGTGGTGCCAGCAGTAGGAGGAGCACACAGGAGGTGGCAAAGGCGAGGGTCTTGTTTAGGGAGTGTGTTGAGACTGTGCTGTCCCTAAAATTGTCTTCTTTCTGAGCATCTTTTCCCACCAGGTCTCAGCTTCTGACAGGCAGTTGTGGCCCTATTGTGTACATCACACAAGGAGGAAGCCTTACCTCTCTTCACATAGACGTCATTTGCCATGGTTGCACTGTAAGGACACAGCTGCACACTTGGAAGTATGTTTGACACGTTACACTTAATCCTTAAATATTCAGCACATCAGTAAGAGAGGTAGTTGCATGCTATGTTGCAGCTGTAGCCATGCCTCAGTTTTGGTGACTGTGAAATGGTGTCCACACATGAGGGATCCTAAAAAGTAATTTGTAACTACATCTTACTCAGCTTTGCTACATCTTAGGGTTGCCTATACCTCTTGTCTTACAGGTCCCAGTCACAAACACTCTCCTGTGCTGCACGTTGGAGTTAATACTCAAATTAATTTTAAAGACTTTTTAACTGCCTTGGCATCTCTGCAGGTTGTACAGCTCTGAGCTCATTATTGGCACCTTACAGATTATGACTGTAGAATGCTCTGGAGAAAGTGATGGTGATTGGGTGGGGGTTTTTTGTTTTTGTTTGTTTGGTTGGTTTGGTTTGGGTTTTTTTGTTTTGTTTTGTAGGTTTTTTTCTTTTCAAATAAGGTCATCTCTCTTGTCTTCCTTCTTATGTCTTTTTCTCATTTTGTTTCTTTCCTTCTTTCTTTTTAAAGGTCTTCTAAAAGAGTGATGTGTGACTAAGAACCGTGGTGAGTGTCGGTGCTTCTATACTGGGCACTGGGCAAACAGAATTTTCTTTCCTCACAGAGGATTACAGCTCTTGTGTTGTGCTCTTTTAGCTTAGGAGTAGGGTTACTGTTGTGCAATTCAGCTCAGTGCCAGAGAATTGAGCAGTGACACTTGCTTGAGCCCACTCTCTCATATCATCTCTGAATCATGCCTAAAGCTAAAATGGGACGGTATCTTAAGTGGATGGGTTTGGGCCTTTCATACCACAGTTAGTCTTGTGAGACTGGTGGCTTTGTATACAGTAAATGGCTCAAATGAACACTGTGTATTTTGATGGGTAAGTGGGATATAAAATAAGTGTAAGCTCAGACCAAGAGTTTTGGTTGTGACATCAGTTGGTTTCACCTTGTGGATTGATGAGTGTTATCCAGAGCTTGGCAGCCGAGGTCAGGCAATGGCAGCACTGTCTGCATTTGAGCTCCAGGCTCCTTGTGTGGCAGTGTCCTGGGGCCAAGGGAGGACAGAGCAGCCCACAGGGCAGGCACGAAGGTATCTCCTCTCCGGGGGATCAGTGGAGTCACAGACTGGTAAGTGTCAAGCCTGCAGACCTTCCAAGTGCTAGTGTTTGACTGCACTTGAATTCTCTTCCCCTGGGGGAGGAAAAAAAGCTTTAATTTATGAAGTGAAGTGTCACAACACATTAGAGCACATCACGTCCCAACACACTGCTGCATGGAGCTGACATTTGTTTGCTTTAATTCCTCAAAATAGCTTTTATTTAGAGCAAATATTTCCTGTTAATTCAAACAGTTCTCATTTTCTTGTGCTCCGTACTTGCCAGTTCCCGTGGGGACGGTTGTTCCTGTAATGCTTTGCCCGGTGTTGATGAGCTGTCAGGCCCTTTCAGGGCTTTCAGTTATTTTTCTTATTAGTAAAGGAGGACTTCCTTGTTGCCCCTCAATCCAAATAATACTAAACAGGATGCAGTGATGCTTATATTTTTTAATTAGAGTACTGTGACATACCAAGTGCTTTGCAGTCCTGCAAGGAATGGGGGTGTTTCTTGGCAGAGAAGCAGGCTTCAGGTGTTTGGTGGTCGGTTTACTGGCTGAGGTATTGGGAGCCACCATGAACCCCACACACTGTTCCAGATGAGCTTGCTGTAGGGGCCAGCTGTGGCAGAACCCACCTACAGAAGGTCTGTCTGCAGATTTATGATGCTGTGGAAGCCGCTTTGCCAGGCAGCAGCTGCCTTCCCAAGGGTGGATACAGCCTTCCCAAGGTCAGCCAGCCTGTCAGGAGTGTCACTCCCACCATGCAGGGCAGCATTCTGCCGAGCTCCTTGGGACAGTTTGTTCTGAACCTGTCCTCTGAGAGTGCTCTGATAAGCTGAAGTTTACCAGCAAATAGCTGATGCTCAGGCCTACTTAGGATCGATACCCTATTGCAGTGGGGGTACATAAGCACAGAAGAGACACCTTCACCTGTAGTGAAAAACTGGAGAAGATCGTCACTTGTATATTCAGCAAGGATTTTCTGTATGTGTCTTGTGGGAGGATGAGTAATTAGTTGCTGGACCATTTTCACAGGTGTATGGGGACTCCTGCTCCTTTTTTTTTTAACACCTTTATGACACTTGGTAAAGTCCTTGGATCAGGAATGTTCTTCCGTCTCTCTTTATTTGGAATAATCAGAAGAGTGAGATGATTTTGTCAGTGGCTTTGCAGTTTCTTTCTTTGAAATCTTCCCTTTTCACCCAGTCTCCTTCACTGTCCTTTATTTTCCTGTGAGGACAGAGCCAGAGCTGCCTGTGCTCAGAAAGGATTTCTGCCTCTCACTTTTCCAATGGTTCAGTGTGTTAGCAAATCCCAAGTCTATGTTGCATCAAGGCCTGTGTCACACCACTTCTATGGAAAACTGCTGCTGTCAAAAAGTGTAACTGCAAGTGAGGTGAGAAGGACAATAAACAAGAAGTGGAAAGCACTAAAATTCATTATCCTTCCTGTTATATGTGCATTCCTAGAAACATTTTTGCTGTTTCCATTCTTGATCTCTACTTGGAACCATATTCATCTCTAGGCAGGTACTACAAAAGCAAAATGGGAAAACACTGTGACCAGCAAGCTTGCAATGGGTAAACATAATACAGAAAAGAGCCCCCATGAACAGTGTGTGTCGGTTGATTCCTGTCTCCTGGGGTTTGGAAATCACCAACAAATTATCCCTTCTTCAAACCACACATCATGCAAACAGATGCACCTAGACTTCTGAACGTATTTGAATACTCTCCTTCGTATGGAGCAGTAACTTGGGCTGTTGGGGAAAGCGAGAACTTAAGATCTCAGAAAAATGTCAGAACTTTTTTATTTTCAGAAATGTTTTCCCGTATGGTTGAAAAAGCTAAATGAGTAAGGGAGGCTGTTTTGGAAGAGAGAGTGAGTGGGGGAACAGTGTGAAGCAGGAGGAGATAAGTAAGCAAGCA
>JAWWLV010000179.1:24759419-24785491 GCA_035041135.1 Platyrinchus mystaceus | reverse complement strand
TGAGTAAGGGAGGCTGTTTTGGAAGAGAGAGTGAGTGGGGGAACAGTGTGAAGCAGGAGGAGATAAGTAAGCAAGCAAGTTGGTCTGTTGATAGGGGAGTCTCAGCTCAATCAAAAGCAATGTTTACGTAATTTAATAGTGAAGTGTGAGTGTTGCTTTCCTTTTCCTTGCATCAAAACTATTTTATTCTGTTATGTTGTAAAGTAACCTGCATACATTTAGTCGTAGGTGATAATGATCTTTGTTTTCCATAGTGTCTCCAGATGTCTAAGTAGGACTTGGCTTCCCTCTTGAACTGAAGAAACAAGGCTGCAAGGAGACTAAAATGCAATGGCCCGAGCTTTAAGCATTTGGAGCAGTCCTTTCTGTTGCAGAGGGATCAGCTAGAGCTCCAGCCACTCTAAAGTTATCAAAATGGCAGTGAGTACTCACAGTGAGTAGAAGGCCTAATTTCATCAGGTGCTTTCTTCCCAAGCCTTAACACCACAGTGGTAGGCTGCCTTTAAGCAGAGGTTGAGGGATTGTTCATATATAACAGCCTATAAAACTTATGTGTGGTATTTTTTCCCCCTTCATAACAACACGTGCTTTCTCCAGCATCCATCAGCATTTCTGTGGAGCTGATTCTTGTTCATCTAAATAGCATCCTCCTTCTCTGGGCAGAGACCCAACTCACTTTACTCCTTCTTTCCTTCATTTCTGTTCCTCACTATACTCCATACCCAATGGTAGATAAATAATAACTTCAATAGAAAGCACAATCACCCAGTTTATTCTGTGCTGCTTTGTGCTTTCTTTTCTGCTCGTCATGCTGGTTTTTTTTTTCCAGAATTTTTTTTTATGTGCTAAAAGTCAGTAAGATTTTCCAAGTGCAAAGAATGCCAGGGTTTTCACTGCTTTGGGCATGAAAGCTTTAAAAAAGTGTTGACAATTTTAATTTAATACACATGCACACACCCCCTTGGTTTATGAAAAACAGTTACTATTTTGTATTTGGGAGGCCACTGTGTTACCCATTGATTCTCCCAAACCCAAGAGTCATGGGACAAACCTCAAAGTGTTGATTTTCTGTCTGCAAGGATTATGTGTGAAAGTGCTTTTTACTGTGTTGTTCCTTGTCTGAGATACGTTTCTCTCAAGGGAACGTGACACTTCAGTCCCATGCCTGCCTTACATTCCTCATGTAATTTAAAGCATTGGCTTCAACCTTTAACACTCGAAATAGGGAGTGGTGTGTGGTATAGCCAAGGTGCATCTGTTGATTTTCCCATCTTGCTAACAGCCAGTTGGCTTAAGAAGGAACAGTTTAACTGGAAGCCTTTGGTCCTGTGATACCTTTTGTGTGTTGTCTTGCCAGTGTCTGAATGTGTCATCCTTTAAGAGGAATGGTGGATTCTCCTGTGTGTTGGGGGTTGGAAGACAAAGGAACATTAGCTGGGATGGGGCACAGCAGGGAAAAGCCCTGTACCCTGTAGAGCTCTGTGGGAGTGCATGGAGCATGGGGATAGGCATTATGTATACGTCTTCCACTGTTATCCAGGCATGAGATAGGTAAAATTGTAAAAGCTGTGAAAAGTTACTAAAATTGAGGATGAAGGGAAACAAATATAGAGTGTTTTCCTCTGACAGGTCAAATGAACAAGCCAGGGCTGCTTTGAAGTACTTGGTGCTTTGGGCAGCCACCTCCCCCTTTCCTATTTTCTCAGTCCTGGGAAAGAATTTGATCCAGACAGGAGGCTCTCTCAGCTGCTGTGCTCAAGCTCCATTAGGCAGAGCCCATGGATTCACTCCAGCTTGTGTTCTGTGACCTGTTCCAGGATCTGTACTTCATTCGCAGCTACTCCTTACTGCCTACTGTAAGGGATAATATGAACTTTCTGGAAAGCTTTCTCTTTAAGTTATATTTATTTGTATTGCCTAGTGCCTTAATGTATTGCTTTGCCTTCAGCAAAAGGAAAAGGTACTTGAATGAAAAGAAAGGGGTAATAGCAGTGAAAGAAGAGGGTTGTTATGTATCATAATGTTAGCATTCTTAGGAGAGATGCTACTCTTAGTTGGAGGAACTAATCTTTGCTTGCATAAGTAGACAGAAATGCTGACAATTTACAGCATCCGCTCATACCCAGATGTCAACTCACATTTCCAAAGAGAATCATCAAGTCAGGAGATAAACAGCTGGTACAGGCGAGAAGAAAATAAGCTTGTAAGTGTTTAAAGAAAAAAAAAAAGGTTAATTTTTATGAAGTGTAGTGTGCTGGCATCTAAACAAATGAAAGTTAATGGCCAAGAGGAGGAAAGTGAAAGGGCTTCTTTTTGTTAATAACATCTGAGAAAGTCTTGGTACCTTTCACAGCATCTTCAGAGCATCCCTGTATGTTTTTATCACGTTTTTTCTACTACAGCTTCATATATGCTAGCAGCAAAATGAGAGCTAGCATTGTGGAGTTTTGGACATTCCCACAGCCCTGCCTTGAAGTGCTTTAAACTGACCCAAACATCACAGTATGGCCGCACACACCTCTCATTTTAGATTTTAACCTGACACACATGTCTCGCAATTGGAGAAAGTCTCAGTTGCTGCTTCAATGGCTTCAGGTACACTGCTGACCAAGAGACAAGGCAGGCCTGGACATGTTCTGGATGCCACACACACGGTGCTCAAAATTAGACTCCCTTTATTCTTGAGAATTGAGGCATTTGCCTAAACTTGTAAGTATTGGTCACTAGATAATTACTAAATAGTTACACGTAAAAGCAAAGTGTTTCCATAGTCGAAAACCATAGAATTGTAGCTGCAGGGAAAGTCGGTTACGGGTATTATTGCTGAAAGAGCATCTAATAAAGAATGCTGACTTGCAGCATCCTTTGCATGGAGTGAGAAACAGCATGTCTGCTGCATGCCCACAGACATCTTTCTGTGCTGGCAGGACGTAGGTTTCCATCCTAGTTGGGTTGATAACAAAGCAGAGTAAACAAGTCTTGGAAAAAAATCTAAAAGAGAACTATAAATATTGTACTCTTTGAAGGAAAATAAAGTGTGGAGTATTTACTGTCTTCCTCCCTTCCTGCCTCCTGTTCATTCTCACTCCAGTCTTCTAATGCTCACAGGGCCTAGAAGGGTTTTATGTGGAAATCATTGGGATTATCTCCCAGTTTTTTCTCAGATAATTCAGTTGAAAGGTTATACAG
Source organism: Platyrinchus mystaceus (assembly GCA_035041135.1). Lineage (NCBI taxonomy): Eukaryota > Metazoa > Chordata > Aves > Passeriformes > Tyrannidae > Platyrinchus > Platyrinchus mystaceus. The sequence continues at coordinate 24,782,302 of JAWWLV010000179.1, read as the reverse complement.
AACTGAACAATTTGGAGACTGGGGATCACAAAGCTAGAGGCTTTAAGATGCTCACAGGCTCCTATTTGGGCAGAACAGTTCGATATTTATTGGATGTGCTACTAGTTGGCTGAAAAATCTATATTTCCTACTTTTAAATTTTTTTTTTCAAGGTCATTTTCTGAGGTCTGGCAAGGGCATAAGAGAAGCAAGTGTCTCAGCTTTCTGAGATCTCAACCTGTCAGAGTGTACTGAAAATTGCTATGGTGACTTGCGATGTATGCTACATGTTACCATGTGGTACTTTCCAAATGGAGCAGCGGCTTGCTGGCTATCTCTGTACTGTCCTGGGGTGGGAATCCCACAGTCTAGCCTGGCCCATGCAGCACCTCCAAATTGTATGTGACAGTGCATGGAGAAAGCCAGGCAGCACAGCTTAGAAGGTGGACCTGGAAGCATATTTATGTGTCTGCCTTATTCGGAGAAGGGCTCCTGGTTAGCAGAGATAAAAGATGCAGGTAAAGATTCCATACTGTAGCTCTCCCTCGACAGCCATTCCTACAGAAGCAGACCCCTGTGAAAGTTCTATTCTCCATCTCTTCCAGAAACATAACCTGCAGCTGCCAGCACTTCCCTCCACTAGCATTTGAAACAAATAAATTGTAATGAGATGAGCTGTCTTAGCTGTTACAGTATTTACAGGATAAATAGTTTCCACTTCACAGCCATCAATACGTCCACCCTTTAAATCCATTAAATTCCTTACTGCTATATGCTGCCTTAGTAATGGGCTGACACTCATTTATGGCTAGAAAAACCACTGTTTAGAGCTCCACATTAGTGAGAATGAATGTAAATTGTGACCATACCATTTAGCTTGGGACTAAAAATGTCTGCAAAAGTGACACATTTCAAACTGTGCTTTGGGTTGCAACAGTGATGGTACAGTGTTCTTCTAGTCTTAGTTGGTGCATTACCAGGAAACCTGGAAATTAGCAGCACCGGTTTTCTTGAGAGTCCTTAATCTCTAGAGAAACATGGCTGCTCTGGATTGCTCTGTTGCCTCATCTAAAACCTGGCTCTGCCCTGGACCATCGTGCTTGCAGATCTTGCTGATGTTGATTCCCTGCATCAGTGAAAGTCTTCCAGAAAGATAAATACTTTATTTCAGCTCTGTTCAATTCCTGTCTTGGACCTGTCACAGTAGCATCAAATGGTAACTGTTTTTAATCTTTTCTAGGTGATTGTTTTAGAGGAATTGAAGCAGACTTCACTTATTTATTGATGGCTGGAAACAAATACCCTGCAGCCTCCCTCTTGCATTCCTAGTGTGTCCGAGAGAGGAGAGGTATAGAATTGGAATAGAAGATCTATCAAGTTCATCCTGCAGGGCTATTATTTGAGTTGTCTCAGAAATGTTTACTGGTTTTGCCTTTGTGTTAAAGCATTGGCAGTTGGATTTCACTAAAGATGACACAAGTGGAGAGTTTTTATTTGTATCCCACCCACATGGTCTTCAGGGATTTATGTACAACAGAATATGAAGTTTCTTCCCATTTTTACATATCACAGCTTGGCCTTCTTATCTTGTGATGCAGAGAGTGTATGTATTTCAGAGCCTGGGAGGGAGGAGAAGGGAAGAAAAAAAAAAAACAAAGGAGGTGAGAGAATTGCATTCTTTTTATCCTCTCCTGATATATTTAGTGTATGGTTGGTTAAAGCCTCTACAGCCAGATGCAGTGGGACACTGATAGATACAGGCCATGCAAGGACAATCAGTTGTGTATAGGCTAGCAATGAGACTCTCTCTGGCCTGTGCATGGAGAGAGATCCTGTGCCGTGCTATATCCATGAACAACGATTTTATAGGTGGAAGCGTATGACCCTGAGCAGCTAATACAAGAGCAGCTACACTGGCTTCATCCTACACGAGCAATCAGCACTGAACCCATCTTCTCCAAAGATACAAACCTCATGTAGTTTTGCTCCTGATGTCTTTCTTGTGAACCTTCCCTCTCCTGTTTAGATTTTTTCAGTCAGGGACATAAGGCAGGCAGTGAGAATACAATTTTTGACACTATATCCTTCAGTACACAGTGAGAACTGGTCCAAGTGTCTTTTTTGCTATTTGTTTCCTTCCTGTTATTATAGTACTGATAGATGATTGCCAGTCTCCATTAGAAATAAGCCTCCTCAATTTCATTTGAGGGAGGACCGTGTAGAGAAAATATATGGCAAGAACTTGTGAGACACAGCCTGTCACTTCCAGGAGGTGAGAAATAAAAGGGCAGGTTGCTCTGCAATCTGCCACCAAGTTCACTTGCGCATGCTTTTGGAGTGAACGAGGGTGAGAGGTTTCTCCTACGAGGCTATTTGTGGATAAAGCAGCCAAGCAATTTTGAGCATCTGTTTCATTATTAAACCATTATCGTTAGCTTATTTCTCAAAGCCCAGTCCGTTTAAGAAGGGAAGCATTCTGTTTTTTGCTGTGTGTATATACCTGCAGCTTACTTAATTTTCTTTGTGGATGCAATTACTCTGTTTGCTTGTCGTTAGCTGAAAAACAATAAAGTCATTAAAAGGCCATAGGTGCCCTCTGGAGCCACTTGTTGAATGTTGATAAAGGAAAATGGCACTGTAATATAAAATATAATCTGATCACTGCATCTAATTACAGACAAGAGTAAGCTGCTAAAGAATAGTTCTGTAAGAATATTATAATTGCGTTCATACAGTATTTCGAACTTGAAAGCTGTGAGCAAATATCGACTAATCCACCCAGGAGCCCCTGAGGTTGGGAAGGTAAACCTATTACTGGTTATTATGAATTTGTTTCAATTAACTTTAACCACTACTAAAATAACTATGAATTGCTGAAAAAATTACCAGCATTTGCCTTCTAACAATTTTGAACAACTTGGATGTCCCAGTTCTGAGGAACGTTTCTGGTATCTCAGATAGATGGGCATCATTAGACTGGAATTAATTTTTGGAAGCATCAGAAAAATGCCTATTACTTTTTATTTCCATTAATCTTTACTGCCTTATTAAATACTAAATATTCATGTTTGTTAAATATTTAACAAGCTATTTGTAGAATGTATTGTTTTCAATAAACTTACACAGCACCTTATTACTATTATTATTACTGCTATTAGTATCATTTGAGGAAATATTTTTTTGTGCAGCATAAAACTGCAGATGTTACTAGTAATGTCTCTTTTTACAGCACAGAACTATTGCAGTTTGCTCCTTTAATTGGTAACTTTCTCCAGGCTAGGGGACAGGGATGGAAATTATATGTAGAATCATTAAGCACAGCCTAGGCACCTGCAAGGCACAGAATGGACAAAATGTTGTTGTGGCTGCTCCTGGTTTTTCGGTTCTAGATGATAGTCCTTGATGTTGATCGTCTGGCTGACAGCCCCTACAGATTTCTACTGATGTCTGGTTATGCTGTGGATGCTCAGACCTTCTAGTAGAGGAGTGGCATTTCCTGTGAAAGGCTGCTCTAGGAAATGCAGCATTTCTTTTTTGGCATCTTAGAGACTGTAGAGTTCTTGTTTCCTTTCGTAGTGTGTGTCACAATGGCGAGTCAAAGATGGGGATTCATTTCAATCTTTACTTTGTTTTTTATTTGGGTGGTTGGCTTGTGGGTTTTTGTTTTGTTTTGTTTTTGGGGGTTTTTGGGAGTTTTTTTGTGGGGTTTTTTTGGTTATTTTTTGGGGAGGAGGTGTTTTTGTTTTTGGTTTTGGTTTTTTTGGGGGGCGGTGGTTAAAGCTTTATTCCAAATTTATTCCTAATGTGTAGGCCAAAAAAGTTGAATATTCTGTTTGGAGGAGAAAATGAAACATTTTTATTAGTTTCATGAGAACTTGGCTTAGCTTTCGTAGGATTTATGCCCTGGGCAATCTCTCTCAAAAAAAAAAAACAACCCGCCATATTTTGAGGTTTTTTATTATTTATATATCTTATCATGAATATTTATCATCATTTTGGAACTTTCCTCTTCATGCAGAAACATGCAGCAGAGTACGTACTGTATTCTTGTCGCTTTCCCAATGAATACTACCTATGTCATTTTGTTATATAAAACTCCTGGATTTGACTCAATGCTTAAATAGTTGTCAGGTGCCTGCAGTAGATGGCTGAGTGTCTTGTGCCCCTTTTTTGCTCGTGTATGCTGAATGAAAAGCTGCTGTTTGTCTCTTGTTTGGCAGACTCTCAGTGCCTGTACGCAGCTTGCATTAATGCTAATGGGAGCTGCATACACACTGAAGAGACAAAAGAGCCAGGTTCCTCCTTAATCTAAGCTATCAGACAGTGAATACCTTGTCATAGTACCCAGGGTGGCCTTTTGCTGCCCAGAAATTCTGTCTACCATGCCCTTATTGCTTAAACTGCTTCTAGAAGCTAATCGGATTCCTCCCCAATTCTGACAGATGAAATATGGGGTAGTGTATGAAAGACAAAGCTTGAATGAGCAGTAACAATTGAGTAGGCAAATGGTGCATGCAGAAGATGACTAGATCTTTCTTCTGTTGGCATTGGAAATCCCTGGGAAACACCAGGCTGGTGCAACTGAAGGTTTTGGGCAGCCTTCCTTGTTCAAATGTAGCTCTTCACTCTTCTGCTTTTGTCAATAGGTGATGTGCTGGGTACCTGGTACCTGCAGCAGGGGTGTGGGGAGGCTTAATGAGAGATCAAGGGTGAAGGGTAAGCAAGCAGCTGATTCTTTGGCAGCCCTGGGCTCTTCTGAACTACACTTGCTTTCCCATTTCTTGATCTTTTCTTGCTTTTAAATAATCTCTTGGTGTGTGTCTCATAATTAAAAATTATCTTCAGTGTCTCACAATAAAATTGCCAGAGGAGTTGGGACAGGGTAAAATTCTGCCAGAAGCTGCTTAAAAGCAGAGTCAGCACTTCCCGCCTGAGCGGTTCTCTTCCAATCATGTTTCTTCTACCAGCTTCCCTCTGAAATGTCTCCCCCTCTCGATACAATACAGTGTTTTGAAGCTTGATCATTTCTGTAATTTACCTGGATATCCTTTTTATGACAATTGCAGCCCCTAAGAGCAAATTAAAGTGATTGGGCTTTTTGTTGGCTTTTATTTTGTATTACTTTGGAGTCATTGACTGAGGCTCCCAGCTGAGACTCTAGGCACACTTAGTGTGCTGCCTACTCCTACTTTTTCCTTGTACTGATGTGCTCCTGTTGTTCTTGAATGCCTGAGCAGCTGTAGAGTTTCTTTTTCCTTAGTCAGAGTTGATTAAAGTGATTTTGAGACAGGAGAGTCTATTTAGTTACCCCTCAGCCAGCCTGAGTGTAGTCTTCCCAGTAGAGCTGCTGACCTGCTTTGTATGGACTGACTGGCAGAAACAGCAGCTGTGGGTCTTCATTGGTTGTCGTGCCTCTTTTACAGATTAACCTCTGCTCTCTTCCTATGGCATTATTTTGTAGGCATGTTGACAAGCTGCTTTGATAGTGAGAAGTGGGTGTGTATTAACTGGGAAAATGTTTTGGCTCACCTTCGTGTATTGTATGAGTCAATTAGGCAGCTGCCTCCCTCTTGTAACTGGGATCTGGGTGAATAAAGCCGATGGTTAACTATAGGTGGCAGCAGCTTTCTAATGCTGTTATTATGTGTGCATGTTGTTGGATTTCTCTAGAGCGGAGATGATGCTTCATTCAGCTCCTATTCTTCTTTGTTTAGCTGAAGCTTTTTTAGCTTAAGCTTTTGTAGGAAAAAACCTAGCTGGCTCGACAAGTCATTACTACTCAGAGAATTTTTTATCAGCAGAAGAGGATGTGCTCTGATTTTCACACTCCTTGATACTTCTTAATTTGTAACTTATATGTATTTCCAGAACTACAATTCCAGAAGTACAATGTTTAAGAAGATTTCTGACTTGGCCTGATTTCTGACTGCCTTGTCTGCTGTGCTCTCACAGGTTTTCTTGAACTTGGTAAAGATGTATAGCTTCCTACACCAGCATCAGGCTCTTGAACTGGCTTGCTGTGGCAGAGCAGCAGCCTTCAAGTTGCAATCTACAGGCCCTTGGGGGACCCATGTGCTACTTTCAGGGGGAGTCTCTTAAAAGCAACTAAGACAAGTCAATTGACTGTGGACGTAGGCTTGCTTATAATGTTCTGCACCCACCCCAGAAAATGTCTTCAGGGGTCTGTAAATTGCAAAGGCTGAAAAACACTGTAAAGAAAAACAAATATGTGCACTAGGAATCACCTTTAAATCTGTCAGTGTTAATGTAATAAACAAAAACATTTTGGATAGAAAAGCCCAAACACTTCTCTTAACCATGCTGTAATACATTGTTTTGCAGCAAAAGTGGTGATAGACGTTCTGCTATAACAGAAGAACTCTGCATCTCTCTTAAATCCCTTGAATTTAAAACCAAATTACCTTGCAGTTTTATTTGCTAGATCAAAGTGTTGCACTAGTCCTCACACCCGATCTTTCGTATGCTTGCTGTAGGCTGCTTCTCAGTCTGGTGGGCAGGATTCCCAGAGCTGTGTGGCACAGACAGTGAAACAGGGGCTGCAGCAGCACCTTTCAGAGGTCTTGTGCCTGAAGCTATCTGAAGGCATTTTGAGAAAACTAAATACTTAGGAAATGATGGTTTGTCAAAAGAGAATGGTTTGCACTATGGAAGCTTTCATTGAAAGAGTATCCTGTTTCCAGGAGGGAATTTCAAGTAAAATTCAAGAGGCTCCTTTCTGTGTTCAGTCCTATCACTTGCAATATAAGAGATCACACTTCAGGTTCTCTCTCTCTCTGAATTAAGACCAGGGTTTGGACTTCATTTTTCCAGACTAGGTGAGAGTCCTGGCCAATCACTTTGCAGCTCTTAGATGGAGGCTTTCTTGCTTGGTCTGGAGCAAAACCTGAAAAGCCTCTTGATTTCATTCAGGAGAAATGTCTGAAAACCTCAAGTGGCATGGGATAAATAAACCATTGCCACTTAGGTGTAGACATGACACGTCTTGCCATCTGGATACCTGTTGACTTCTGTAGGCTTTCCTTCAGTATTCTGGCAGATAAGCATACCCTTGTTCTGTACAGTGTGTAGGTGAATTTCCCCATAAGGACCTTGGTGTTAAAGGCAGTTGCACAGCTTTTAATATGCAGGATAACTGCTTAAGCTAGTTTAGCTGTCATCTCTGCACAGTACCAATCAGAGTACTGAGAAATTACATCTAACCCTTCTTGTACGGCTGAGAGGGGAATGCTTCCCATTCCAAGGGGCTGGGTCTTTCCTTGAGTCCCCAATGATACTTTACTATCCTTTTATGTCTCACAATGCTCCTTTCCCATCCTAACTTCATCCTGCAGTCAATTAAAGAAGTGCAGTACTTGGTTTCCCAGGAGTTTGGTGTGTTCATGCAAAAGCCATTTAGCATTAGTCCGTGAATCAAGCCGTCGGGTGGTAGGTGTGTCTCTCTTGCCCTTACGCATGTACACACTCTGCAGCTTTCCGCCGATCAGGAAGAAGCAGCAGCATGACTGACCCGTGATATTCCCAGTTGCTGCTGTTGCCTAATGAAATGCTTCAAAGCCAGAAGGATAATGTTTTGATATGTAGTCCAGGCTCAGAAAGTGGTGGTTCTGAATGAGACCGAGTTCATAAGCTAATATGTTTTGTCTCCTGGTAGAAATTACAGAGCCCAAACATTACTCATATTTTTTCGCAGTCATCATTCCCTCTTTTTGTTTGTTTGCAATATACTTTTGAGTGGAGACTGTAGTGGGACAGTGAGTGAATGTAACTATTAAATTTTGCTGGAAATGATGACATGAAAGTGCATATTATATTCATACCTGATGCCTCATTCTCCTGCCTCTACCTTCCGGCCCGTCACATTCCAGTCTATTTCAGAGATTTAGATGCATTTTTGTCAGATCTCCCATCCCAGAATACAATCTACATCCAATTATCAACCCTTAGGGATACATTAAATGTAACTATTATATCTTCTTCTGTCAATAAAATTATAATCACGGAATGCACAAATGTCCTACTTTGGTTTCTAAAAGCATCATGGATAAGAATGAGATTAAATGAAAGGGCTGTTATGCTGCATCTTACACATACTTATATGCAGAAGATTGCCAACATCTCAAGCTGAGGTATATATCTCTTTTTTCTGTCTGCTGCTAAAAAATACTCAACCCTGAACAAGCAAGTGCCTGCTTAAGATCTGACAAAATTACATACAAAATGAATTAGGCTTTTCCTTGATTTGTTCACGTGCTATGTCCAGGAGAATCTGAGGGCCTGAGTGACTTGTAGAGGTTCAGTAAAGACTGTCACATACAGATTTTACAAGCCTGTCTACACAGAAGTACTTGGTTAAGTGAAATCAAGTTAATGAAAAGAGTTGATTTTCAGATATATTAGAACTCACTAAACCCCTTCAACATTCTCCTTGAGCAGTAAATTGCTCTGAGTTCTCATTAGCTTGCTCAGACCCTTTTTGCTTCTGACTGAAAAGATCTGTACAGGGGTTCCTTAGTTAATACACCTTAAACTTAAACCTGTATTTAATTTGGCTTACCTTGCCTAAGTTTTTCTTAACTGTGGCATACCCTAGGTGAAACAAGCTGTATTAGCTCAGGAGAGTCTGGAGAGCAGTAGTCACTTTTGTCAGATAAAAGTCCTGTTCTTTCTTTCAGGCAGGCATGGTTAGTTACCTCTGCTCATGAAACAATCATCACTGATGGTAAAGTGATTCAAAGGAATCCTTACACAGTATGTAAAGCACACTTCTATTATGGCCTTTCGCCCTCTGAATGCGTGTCTGACACATAAAAAAAACCCAACAGCTTCTATACATTTGGAAAGAGAAAGTTTCAAATATTATCTATCATACGCATTCTTCGAGAATCGGTGCAAAGTCTGCCTTATCTAAATATACATTCGGTTGCCATCCCCTATGTTTATTACTATAGAATAGTTAAATAAAGCCTTATCATTTCAAGCAACTATGCCCCCCACCCATCTCCTGCCTCCCTTACAGTGTTATTGACTCTTGCTGCATGCTAAAAGCCCTTCTCCAGCTTTCCCTGTTGGTCTCTTATCTTATCCATTTATGCAAGCCATGGTTCCCCTTTATCTTAACTGCCCACAATTGGGCAGACCCCTACTTGCAGGTGGCTAGACTTCTGCAAAGTCACATTTTATGCTAAATTTCAAAAGTTATGCTAACATGGTTAAACTTTCATTTTATTCTATTTTGTCTTTGTTTCAAAAGAAAGAATTTTTTCTCCTTAAAAAAACTGCATGGCACTTAAAGGAGTAAGGGGAAAGGGAGAAGTTACTCTGTGCTCAGAATATTCTATAATAGTCTTCTCCAGTGTGTTTTTGCACCTTTATTTAAATTTTCTGGTATTGACTACTGTCAGAGAGAAAGGAGAAGGCTAGACAGTCTCTCACTGATTCAGGAATATGGGAATTTTAATACTCTAAGCTAAGCTTCTGTGGCAGGGCTACAGGCAGGGCTAACAGCGTCTCTTTCAGACTTCATTCAGACAGAATTTCATTTTCTAGTACTTCTAACCCAAACATTACAAAAGCTAGAAATGTCCATGTGAAATACTGGTATCTGGCAATTTCTATTGTAATTTTCAGTTTTTAAGCTGGAGCTGTTACCTGAGTGCCAAGGAAATGGGAGGAGGAAGATGTCTTAAACTGCAGAAATACCTGAAAGCACAGGTGTTGTGGTTTTTTAGAAACAAAATAAAACAGAACAAAAAAAAAAGGGGAGGGGGGGAAGGGAGGGTGAAGAAAAAAAGGCAAGAAAAAGAAAAGGAAAAAAAGGGTGAAAAAAGCCACCAAACACAGAGTTCTGTTTCCCTGGACAGTAATTAAAGATTGGATATCCCCCACCCTCCGAAAGGAAAGCTTTCCTGTCCACATATATATTTAATGTCTCATAGGTTGCCACAACTGAAAGCAGGTGATAACGGTTGGTCTACTGTGTAATATCCAGGAGAAATGTTTACCTAGATTTAGAAACAGCCTGGGATATCAGTGGGATTTGTGCAGTAGCTTGTACATAGGGTGAATGGAAGAGATGGGATTTTAGGAGGGATCAGGAACATAAATCTGATGGTTAACATTTTAGGAGCACAGAGTTTAACAGGTAGTCAGATTTTCAATTCACTTCTACCATGGGATTATATTCACCAGAAATTTTGCTGAGAGATACCATGGTGAGCACCTGTAAAACTTGAACATCTATTTCATATAGTCAACAATCTTGCAAGGATTGAACTGGACTAAATTTTGTCCTGGTTTGTTAGACCTTAAAGGGTTTGTTGGAGGTAAACCAGGTACAAGTTAGGACTGGACAAAGGAAGTTTTAAAATGAGGAGACTTCAATCTTTTTTTTTTTTTCCCAAATTTCCCTGTTGCTGTACACAATTGCCATAATGAAGTGGAGGACCTATCGCTATCAGAAATTCTATCTGTATACTTTCAATTATCACTGTTACACTCTTTCAAGGTATTGCTATTTCTAAAATCACCACCATTTCTGTAAGATGAAGATTAGTTGTGCATTTACTTAAACTTCCTTGCAGAAATTGTTTTCCGTGGTCTGTGTATGCATATCTGCACTCTTTTTTTACCCTGTTTTCTTTCTGTGACTCTAATTTAAAGTGTCCTATGAGCAGTTTGTGCTTGAGTAGATGACTGCAATGTAAGTTCAGGAAGAAAACAAATGAGACTTGGAAGCAGCAAAGCAGATTCAGTTGCAGGAGGATGGGTAACAAAAGAAATGTGCTGAAAAAACGCTCTCCTGCTCTGCACCTTTGGAGTACTATATAATTTATAACTGTTCTCTGCAAAGTGTCTGAGGCAGTGCCAGGTGGTGGGGAGTTAAATTAACCCCTGTGGCGTGTAGTTATCGGCAGAGGCCAGACCCGTGGATCGATACCTCAGTGCTGTGAGTCACCGTATCAACTGGGGAAAGTGAATCTGTAAGCTCCTTATTTCACCATTCTTTTAATCGCAGGGCTGTGTCTGGCTGTGATGAAGATGGAGCAGACGCAAATGTCTAGTGCTTGAAGCTCTTTGATTTCTGAGCTGATGGGGTGAAGCCAATGAAAAGCTGTGAGAGACTCAGAGAGCTCATAGTGTATTGTCTTTTTCCAAGTCTCCTCAGTTCCTGTTCTCCTGTTTTTTGGTCTTCCCTCCTTCCCCACAGATCTGTTATACTCGGTAGCAGCGTAATCTGTGCTTTGGTTGACCGACACAGATAATTTCTAGCATCACTAGTTAAGCCTATTTTTTATTATTATTAATAATAAAGGCTGTTTTAGTCTCGCTTAAATGGATTAGCTTTGCTCCTGCCTGCTTTTTGATTGTTTTTGCTGCTGGGGGCTCACTCTTCTGATGAGAGTTCTTGCAGACAGAATTATTGCCAAGCTGATCCGTCACTGAGGCATACCTAATATGGATCAAACTGGATGGTGTAATGGGGTTTTCAGAGAATTACTGCACCAGGAGAATGCCTCTTACTCCAGGAATGAAAATTTTCATTGTAGCTATGAAAGCTACTTGCACAGCTGCCGAGTCAGACTCCTCCTCTAATGCACCCACAAACTTTGTGTGTGCACCCATTTTCTGTATGCAGCCTCCTGAATTCGTGCCTGTTGACAGCTGAGTCTTCTTGCTTCCCTGAAGACAGTGTGTGTCTTCCAAATCTATTACCACCCCCTCCACCTCTCTCTTAAAATAAAATAAAATTACATTCTTCCCATTATATTTTTCTAAACTCAGGGTTACCCATAAATTGCCCATGTGGAATTCAGTGGTAAATCAAGCAACATGTTGTTCTTTCCAGGCTGCACCTGCTCTCTAGAGGATTGAAAATTTGGCATCTGTAGCCATCACCCGACGGAAAAATAAACAGGATCAACAGCTGCAATTAGTTTTTTATAAAGCCAAGTGTAACATGCCCATCAAAACCACTCACCTTCCTTCCCCACACAATAAGTGAATTATTTTTCCCTTTAAACAATGACTGTGACCCTTGGCCTTAAAACCAGGTGCCCCTCAGCTGAGACTTGAAGCAGTTACAAGGTAAGCTGGCCTTTCAGTTGAGCAGTGGTAGCTGTGGATGGGCATGTTGAGTGATTGGTTTCAGTGATTAAGGAGCGTTGAATTTATAGTCACTTAAGAGCTGAGTTTCTGGCTATTGTTCCGCGTTGTATCTGCCCTGTTCCTCAGTTTATATTCTGACTTTAACCTCGCTTTCTAGTTCAGTTCCTGTCCTTGTCCTGCATCCAGTTGTGGACATTGATCCTAACCACTGGGCATGACCGCTTATGTCCTGGTCTCTTTCTTTTAAAAAAATCATCTGAGCCAGGAGTGAGCTTTCTAGGTTTCTTATTTTTTTATTCTCAACCCATTGTCATCCTCTCCCAGCTATGGAGAGTAAACACATACGTGCAGGTTTCTGCATCACTGTTCCTAGCATAGCCTGGAACATTCCTGCATAACAATAGGAGGTATAATTTATCTCAGTGTGGTGACTGTGTTGTCCAAATTGGTTGTCCCCATCCATCTTCTCCCCAGCTTCTTGGACATGGTCGATTCTGTATCCCTCAGCTTTCTTCCTATTTATTCATATACGAAGGCACATGTAATACTTACTTATCTCAGGTCAAATAAAAAGTACTTTATGCTGAAATTGGAATGTCTAGAGAGGGGTTTTCATCCCCTAGTTTTATTTGGAAAAGCATTAGGTAAGTCTTTAGTAGACAAGTACATGTTGGTTTTAGATACTTGGATTAAAAATTGTCTCTGTGAGCTTGAACAGAAGTGACCAGTTTAATGCTTACAGCTTTTACTTCAGTGCAAGTTTGTTTATGGTCCCAAGAGGCTGGGTGAGACACATGTGAAAGACTCTCAGGGTGAGTTTGTGGGTCTTTGAGCTCAGATGACAACATGCTTCATTTCAGACATAACAGAAAAGTAACTGTGGTCATAATAATTGTGTCAGCCACAGGCGAAGGGCTGATGTTGCAGCAGAACTGCATTAAAGACGTTTTCTTTGGCTCACCGGCACTTGAGGAGTGACTGTAAACAAGACACTGCAAGGAAGCCAATGGACAAACAGGTAGACAGTAGCTGATATTGTCTGGATCCTGCAGATGGGAAGTTACTGGGTTTACTGCTGTACTTGTGACTTGGCATTGGGTGTGATTTGTACATCAGCACAGAGGTCCTTGCAGAGGAATAACTGAAATTGAAAAAGTATTTATATGAAATAATGGGGAGCAGAGTCATGTGCAGAAAAGGGGGAGGAAGGATCAGTGTTCCCTTTCTTCATCCCGGCATGATTGGTATTTGGAGGACTGTTGGCAGAGTTGTGAATGAGTTTTCCACAGGCTGACTTCAACTGCCTAGGTGAGGTCACTGGGGTTTCGAAATATTTGAGGTAGTGGTTTTAAACAAGTGACTATCTCAACATAAACAGGAATAAAGCAATCTTGTATAGTCTTGGTGATACAGTAACCACTTTGTTCTGCTTTCACTGCTCACCTTGGAATGACTTGGCTTGGTAAATTGGAGACTTTGCATCCCTCTGTGGTCATCTACCCCCATCTGAAGTCTGCCTGAGTCTGCATTGCAGATTTTCTGTGCTTCTGCTTCTCCAGAACTGAATTTATATTTTCAGTTCTTAGATGGAAAGAATTGAATCTGTGGTGAAAACAAATAGCTGGAATGAGAAAATTTTTTTGTTATAACCCTGACAGCATGTGATCCAATACAAGTGACTGAGGGGAAACTCCCTGCATCACAGTTGATGCAGAACAAGCCAGCAGCTGGGAAGCTTGCTGAAACCAAATGCCTTATGGTAGCAGTGCCATGGTTACAGTTGTGTGCTGGGAGGAGTTTTAATTGGGTTGTATTTTTTCCATTCTGAAAGAAGGTGACTAGCCAGGGACAGATTACACATAGATTTTGTTCTTATGTTCTCAAATGTTTATCTATAACTGTTTGGCTTATTTCTTTATAAAAGCTTAATATGAAGTCACTTAGTTTGGGTTAAGGCTGAATTATGTATTTCTTGGCAGTCCTGGTTTTCATTATTGACCAGAGAATTTTAAAAAAAAGCATTGTCCATGTCTGTGAGGATCCCTCACAAGTGAATCTTGAGTAAACTGGCCACAGTGTATATATTTGTTTTTTTAATGTTGGATTTAGGATTATCTTTTGTTTCTGCATGTTGTGTATAAGCCTAAGTGCTGGAGGGTTGGAAACAGACAAGATTGAATGGGTCAATTGTTTGAATTGGCAAACACAAGATTTCCTCTTTCACACACTATGCTTCTCTGTTAAATGTTCTGCAATAACAAAGAAAGATGAAATGTTTGGTCTGTGTGGTGTATGAAGGCTTTCTTAGACGCTAAGCACTTCAAATAAGTAAACAAGCAGAAGTTTCAAGTACAGACCTTGCTTGTGAAGCAGAATGCTACACACACATCTAACACAAGCCTGCAAAAGGAAAGAAATGAAAAGCTGAATCCTTGCTAGATGGTTAAAATAGCAGCTTTCCAGCAGTGGCTCAGAGACCTTTGCCATCTCCATAATCCTTGGATTATATTGGAGGTGGGGTACAGTCAACTGCTTCTAAACAGATATGGGGTTTTTTGCTTTCTTTGTAACAGGAGCAAAAAGAGGAAAAAAACCCCATATTTTACCAATTTCTTTATGCCTGAAAGTTTCAAATGTTGCTCTCATTTCACCCTCTTTCCTGCCTCTCCCTTTTTGCTTCATATTTGATTTGCAGAGAGGTGGAGTCAGTCAGACCAATTGCTCCCTGCTAAGGAGTATTGGCATCTCTCTGTAGTGCTGAGGTGAGCTGCTTGAACAAGGGGAAACCTGTGGCTCCAGCTGTACGTGTCCATTTCTGTCTGTTGGCAACCTCCAAGAGAAGGGCAATAGTCTTGCATTTCTGCCAGAAATACATGTTTTTTCCCTTGGAGACCTTGCCCTGAATCATGATATTGCCCTAGACCTGCCTCATAAGGACACCACCACACTGTGGAGCAAGACCACAGTTTTGCTGACAATGTGGGAGTCAAGTTTCCCTCTGCTGAAGTATAGGTGCCTCTCAAGAGGAACATAACAGCTGTTTTATGACAACACTGTTTGAGAAAACTACTTTTGCTAATGTGAAAGGTTGTGTTTCAGCGTAATATTAGTATTTCTTTCCAAACATGAAATGGAAGTGCAGCTCATATATCTCCTGGGCACTGAATGAGAGAATAACTCACATGAACTAACTTTCTACACTGAAGAACACTGGCAATGGGCTGTGAAATAAAGGTGGTTTTGGGGTTGTGCAGCTCTAAGTAACATATTTCGTAGTAGGACACATAGTGTCTCTGGGAGTTGCATAGCATTGCATGCACCAGAGGTATATTCATAGACACATTGTGGGCAGCATTGTACCTTCCACATCATGCACTGTTCTGTCTTCCCACCTGCAAATAAGCTTTTTTAGCCTTCATGGCTTTGCTATCTGCTAGTTTGAGATGACTTATCTGAGGCTGGTGTTGTTTTGTTTGCAGCCTACCTCAGGCATGTTGTCAGAGAGCAGCTGTTCAACTCTCCTCTCCTCACCATATTCCAACCCACTTGCATGTCAGCTTCAGTGTACTGTCGTCTTATTAGTCATCTTGGAGAAGGGGTGGTTTGAATTATATTCACCAGGAGCTACTACAGTTGTGCCTACTACAGTTTTCAGTAAGAAAATTTGTAATTCCCTCAAAAATGGAAAAAGTTACTGCCTTATTCCTTGCAGTGTCCAGTACCAGCAAGGCACTTTGGGTTATATTTTCTTACTCTTGCACCTCAGAGGCTGACTGTCTGATTTGCTGAATTGTGTAAAAAGACAGGGTGGTCACCATTTGTCTGCATCGTTCTTCTCTGACTGTTGCCATTCCTTGTGTTCTTCTAAGGATTGAATTTGCACACAGCTCAGCATGGATGTTATTTCTTGCTTCCCACTGATGCTAGCCCGGCAGAATAATATGTATGGCCCAGGTGTCTGGATACCGTGGTAACAGGACCTAGGTGGCTGAGTTGTACCCTGGATGTCCTAAAATCTCACATTTTCACATACCTGATCCAGTAACTTGTGAAATGCCCATGACTCCTGAGCCTATGAGATTTGAGCTTTACAAGGTCCTAGTGTTCACCAGAGAATAGCTTACAAAAGGATCAGAGCTTCCTCTGAAAGAAAACATTGGAAAAGGAGCATGTGCAATATATTACCACACTCAGTAGGAACACAGATTTTCTGGAAATTTGAACTAAGTAGAGCTAGAAGTCAGTTGTGTTAAGTCATCCAGAGTTATGCCACCTGCTTGGGGATCTTATGACAATCTAAGCCATGTGGGGTTTTTTAACTCATCATGGAAATCAGGACCAACACTTCAAAAAATAACTCCCCAATGCCTTGATTTTACTATCTTTGAGGTCAGCAGGGGCTAGGAAGAAAAAGGTATAAAATTGAGGGACTTGGAGCAGTAGATTGAGTCAAAAAACATAGGTAGCGTGGCACATTTAGAAATCAGAGTATGCTTAAGTTACAGACTGCGGCAGTCCCTCTATTGCCAGTTCTAGGCTTCTCTTGAACCTGCTGCCAGATAATCAGTTAATGCTGGCAGAGAGCTTAGAGCCTGACTTGAGGGCTGAACGTTGTCATGAGGCTGGTATGCATCATGCTGTCTGCTGGTGTGAAGACATTATGGTGTAGAGTAGAGTGATTCCAATTACTCCTCATCCCTTGCTGCCCTACTTCTGAAGTTAAAGGCTGATGCTGTAACCCACAGTTCACTCTGATTCTTCTCCATGTGGATTTCAGGGCTTTCACATATAATTGTAACATCAGGTTTTATCCTGCTCTTGTGAGTATCACTAGTGAAAACCAGCAGATATGGACCATAATCTATACAAAACCTCAGCAGGCAGTGGTGCTCCTGCCACTCTGTTCAGGCAAGCCCAGGCATCTCACAGGCAGGAGTGTCAACTGCCATCAGCATCTTCCCTCTTGTTTCTTGTGATGCTGTTGATTATGGAGCTACACAGCAACAATGAAAATCTAGGAAAAGCAGAAGTTTTTAGCAAATTTTCAGTGCAACGATAGAGGTTTGGCTTAGCTTGTGTTCAAATGGCTTGTCCCACTTTTCTTGCATCTCAAGAGCTTCCTTGCTTTGTAATGTGAGACAGCTGGGTTTGAAGTCAATCCCCAGGGTTTTGGGGGTTTTTTCTTCCCCTGACAAACTTGAAAGATTCTTCAGAAATATTGCCCATCAGTTGTCACTTGGGAGAAACTGTAACAGTTGGTGATAGTAATAGCATTGGCTTTAAACTAGAAGGGAAATGCAGGTGTAGCATATGGACATCTAAAATCTGTGCAGTGATGGTGCTGAGGAACACGACGGGATCAACTAGCTTTTGAGTTCAGGGCTCCGAGTTCAAGTTCTGCAGCATCAAGCCTGTCTTGGAATTTGGCTGCAGTAAGCTGTTAGTACTTCGATAGAGAAATTTCCAGTTAATCTTTTTTCCTGAATTTGCCGGGCAGGCTGCACTGAGTCAGCTCAACCTGGTCCCCACTGTGCAGCAGCTGCAGCCAGTCTCACTCCATCACTTTTAATGAATCTGAATCTCTGTGGTTTTCACTAATTTACTCATACGCAAGAGAAATGACCAAGTATTTTCCTCTCTCTCTCTCTGATAATGAATGAGATATGAAAGAGCTTCATGGCCAGTAAGCACCCTGGAGGGACTTGAGTTTGTCAAAACGTGCAAGGCGTCTTCATCAAAGTAACAAAATTATTTTCTTTCCCCTTACTCTATGAAGTGAAAATTCACATGACAACAGCCAGAAACGTTCCCATTTTTGCTTAGACAATAGAATTGGCTTGGAAAAACTGCATGTGTGGCAAAACTGGTAACATCTGTTGCATCAGTATTTTTCAAGGTGTATCTTGCAATAATAAATGGTTGCTTGAGGCAGGCTTTAAAAGTGTTGGGCTTCTGCTGTGGTCTGGTGTGGTGTCTGCACTGTGAACCCTGCTTGCACAGTGTAGTGTGTAGTACTCAGTGCGGACCATAGGCAATAAACATATTTCCTTCAAGGGATGTGTCGAATTCTATTTACCAGAACATCAGAAGGGCAGAGATAAGAGTTTACAGAAGAGTTTACAGGCGCAAACACGTTAAGAGAGACGGTAAGGGATGCAAATTGTTAAACAGAAATGTTAAAGTCCACTTTAGAAGTCTTCAGGGCTTTTCAGTACCCAAACTTAATAAAATTAACCAACTACTGCAGCTTAGCTCCAGTGCTTACCATTGCTATCAGAAGCAATCAGTAGGAAATCCAGCCTTATATGGTACGGCTTTAGGGTACAAATTGTAGGTTCCACTCCAAAGAACAACTGCCCAGGAATATTGTGAGCCATTAAATTTCAGCAAAGTAACTTGTTGCAGTGCTCCTGAGTGGACTCCTCTACTTCAACCCTTTTAAAAATACAGTCCCCTTTGGAAGGTAGAGTAAATAACTCAAACTCTTCAGTTTCATGTGTAAAAGCAGACAATGCAGACCTTGAAAAGTGAGCTGAACAGTTGTTAGTCCAAGGAGTAAATTAGTTTTCCAAGAGAGAATTACCACCCTACAAACATCCAGTTGAAATCTGAAGGGGTACAAGTATTTTTTACTGGTTGCATTCCAGTGGTGACAAATATTAATTGAACCTACTATTTAAATAGTATTGCATAATAATTGAATATTTTGTCTGTAGCATGCAGTTTGAGTGTCACTTAGTAGTCCTCTCTCCTGTACTCACTACTTCGTTTTGATTTCAGCATTTTATGGGCTCTTAAGCATTTGTCATGTATTGATTCCCATGGAGTTCCCAATTTTTTATCCCCCCCCCAGGTGCCTATGCCTGTTTGATGGTAATGGAAAAGGGGATATCTTGGTGCTGAGGTCCTTTTGTTTGGATGTATGCTAGATACTGTCTGGTTGTGATACTATTTCAGATTTGTGCAATTTTTATGATTTTATGGCTTGTATCAGGTAGAACAGGGAGGCACGAAGACGTTCAGGAGAGTGTTGTGGTGCATGCTTTACGTGCTCCTGAAAAGACACAGTTCTGATTCAAAGAGCTTGTCTGTGTCCTAAAATGAAACCCATCAAGTGAATGCAACAGGGAAATAGAGGAAAAAAATTAAGATAATTGTGAAACAAACACCTCATTTTATGGATTGTCTTCCTGCATCTTTTGCCTGTTCAAAATCCATTTTTTATATGGCTAAACTATTAATAGCATTCAACCCTGTTAGCAAAGAGGAGACTGTCTACAATTCCTCCTTCTGTGTGTGCAACAATTAGCATCACAGCAGTTAGTGTCCGGCAGTCTGTGGCTTGTCCCTCTATAATGCAAAGTACTGCGCAAGCTCTTGTGAGGTAAGATGAAAGAAGCTCCATTGCTCCTGCAGTTTATTAGCTTTCATCTTAATCTAGCTTCATCCTAAAATGCAGCTCTGAGGAAGCAGCTCCTCTGAGATCATTTGGGCTCTTCTGTGTTGAGCTGTGGTTGTGTCAGCACATCTCCCTGGTCCCACAGCCTTTGTGGGGAGTGGCTGAACAGCAGGAGGATCTGTTGAAACAGCCCCCCGCCAGTGCAGAACAATTCCTGCCCTTGCTGAAGACAGCTCTAAGGAAAGACATGGGCTGGCACATCCGTATGACCTTCTGGAAGGAGTGAAGTGTGGGGCAGGGGTGGCATTTGGCCTGTGCTGGCAGCCAGACTCTCCCTGGGCACCTGTGCCTTATCAGTACACATCAGCAGACTGATCAGACTCGCAGCTGCGACCTTTAAGGAGTGATCTCTGAGGTTGTATTTCCCTCACAGCCAGATCCTGAGCAATAGACCTGTCACCTGCAATCCCTGTTGCAGAGCTGTGACAGTATGAGTTTGAATTTCAGGCGTTCCAGTGCCCTACACAACATCTCTAATTCTTCACTTCCTGTAAGGAAAAGTTTTCATAGTTCCTGTGCTGAATGATATTCTTTATTAATCGGGAGCACGAAATATATCTTGCCTATATATAGAGAGAAGTTCCTTCAGATAAATATTTGAGTCATTAAGGATGCATTACACGGAGCAGAAGCTCCACACACAGTTTCCACTGCTGTGGGTCCTTTACCAGCAGAAAGAATGATTCTAAAAATCTATTTAAAATTAACAAAAAGTATCATTAAGCAGAGTAAGATTTTTAAAAATGCGCTTTCAAGCTGGGAAACCACCTCATTTAGTATAATGAGTGAGCAGATTCTTGGGCTCTGAAGAGAAGCAAATTGAAACAAAATGGCTCCAGCATTGACATGCATAATGATGGACTGAGCACATGTCGTGGCATGTAATGATCCCATCTTTCCCACGGGGCTTCAAAAACAAGTACATTTTGTGACAGAAGGCTCTGGCCAGGACACTGTTTCCATCAGGAAGAGGGCTGGTAACAGTATGGATATGGAGCGGAAGAAGAGGATGAGTAAAGTTAGAGAAGTTTAAGGTCACAAGCTTTGGAGAGGAGAATAGTGATAATGCTTACAGAAGTAGAGTGGGAGGCAGGAAAAGGGGAAGGGCTCAAGGGACGCCACATTCAAAAGGAAGGATGAGTTGGGGTGGTTGAGAGATGCTTCCAAGGAGTGGATAGTTAATTGGGTTAAGAATGAATGAGCAATTCCTGGTGGGATAACTAACCCTCACATCATCCCTTGCCAGTCCTAAAAGCTTCTTTCCATTTTTTCTTTCCAAAGCCGCACAAGTATGTTTTGAGAGAGAGGGAAGCACCCCACCAAAGACGTAATGGGGCAGGACTGATAGCAGCAGTGCGCCCCGCAGGTGCACATACTTGTACCTCTCCCACACTCTTCTGCCTTTCCAGCAGAAAGGAATGTACCTGCATGTACTTGTACCTGCCCCATGCTCTTCTGCCTTTCCTGCATAGAGAAGTTTTTCCTTACGTGGAAGAGAAAGTGTCCTTCCTTAAGAGGAAGGCCAGTTTCATCCTTGGCCTTTCTTCTGAGTGTTGAGATGGGCTGAGAACTGGACTGGATCTTTCAGCTGCTATTTCATATTTACTGTGCTATTTCATAGAAATTACTGGGCAGCTGTGAAACATAAATGGAGCAGTGGATCTCAGCTGCCAGATGCTAGGATTTTCTTCCGCTACCCACAAAGTCTTTGGAGGTCTTGCTCTATTTGTAAGTTCCAACTGAGACTTGGTCTGTTCTGGCTAAGTAGGTTTAGTGGGTCACTGTACTGAATATTGCCCTGCAGCAAAATTACTTGTCCACTTTGCAGATACAGTATGGAGAGCGTAAGATGCTTAATTAATGACCCACTTTATGATGGAGGCAGGGGGATTGCTTTCTCCACAGTGCCAGTCAGCTAGCCCAAATGAAGTAGTGGTCACAGTGTAGGTAGTTGAAAGCTAGATTATTACCCTTACAGTAACATCAGAAAAAGTCTGACTGTCCTTATGCGTGCTAGCTAAGAATTCAGGAAAAGCTCAGGACTGATGTAGCAACTGCATGCATACTCATCAAAACTTGGTGGTCCCAGTGGAATGAGGTAGTGCACTGTCTGTTCTGCATGCAGCCTGCCTACCGCCTGATCTGTCATCCATTCCCTTTCATCTGTGATTGTGCATGGGAAGCAGGGAGGCTCTTTGCTCCTCTATCTGTGGCTTCTGTCATTTTTTTATTATTGCCTGCTGTCAAAATGTTGTCTCTCCCTACACCTCCCTTTTGCCTGTCTCCCTTTGGAATTTGTGCTGAAAGATGAAAGCAAACCCATCTTTCTTGGCTGCTAAAAAGGCAGAAGGTTTATTCTGACGTGCGTGGCCTGTGGAGACACAGAGATCACACTGGGGATGAAGAGGTGAATATTTGGGTGGAGAGAAGCCATCTGTTTTTCTGGCTAGAGTATAGCCTACCTTCCTGTGGGCTCTGGGAGGTTTACTTGCTGAAGGAACACCTATCATCTTGCTTATCTAAGCCTTCATTCTGCCACTTGAATGAATCTGTGACCCAGTCCAGCACGTTATTACCAGGCAACACATCAACCTCATCCATCGATAAGGATGCATAAATCTGTGTTTCGTACTTCTGCAAATCTTCACTGACCTCAAGACTGTCCTGCCCGCCAGCTAAAGCCTTTTCTGGAAAAGCCAGCACAAATGTTTGTCCCTGTATTTTTACCTCATGTACCATTTAGAGCCAGCTCTTTCTTTCCAAAGTCTTATTTTCATGTCATAAACTCCTTCAAAATCACTCGAAGGGGAGGAGGGGTTGTGGAACAGGCTGATGTTGGCGCTGAGTGTGAGGGCCCCTGGAAGAGGGGATTCAGTGTGAGGGCGTTCAGTGTGAGGGCCCCAGGCTCTTTAGCTGTCTGAGGGTAATGCTGGGAACTGCAAGAAAAACTCATGGCCTCATGAAATGTTGGTCTTTCCAGCAACTTTGCAAATTAACAAGATTTTGAGTGGAGGATTATCTTCACCTCTGATTTGAAATGAGATCTGTGTGTCCCCTCACATGCATCACCATCTCTGCCACCCTGAGCAATAGCTGTGTTGATGAAGAACTTGTTTAGAAATAAAAACTCTAATGTGACCTCTGAAATCCAGCCATGCTCCCTCGCTCTTTTTCTTTGGGTTTTTTGTTTGGTTGGTTGGTTGGTTTTGGAGTTTTTTTGTTTGTTCATTTTGGGTGGTTTTTTGTTTGTTTTTTTGATGGCTTGTTTTGGTTTGGGGATTTTGTTTGGTTGGTTGGGGGGTTTTTCTTCCTTTTTTTT
>JAWWLV010000179.1:24698270-24758729 GCA_035041135.1 Platyrinchus mystaceus | reverse complement strand
TTTGTTTTGTTTTTGTGGTTTTGTTTTTTGTTGTGGTTTTTGTTTGTTTTTGTTTGGGTTTTTGTTTGTTTGCTTTCTACCTTATTTATGTATTCAGTAATTGTTAGAAAATTTGTGTCACTTCATGTTTAAATACATCACAGAATCATACAGGTTGGAAAAAACCTCTGAGATCATCAAGTCCAACCTTTGACCAATCAGCACCTTGTCAACTAGAGCATGGCAGTAAAGTGCCATGTCCAGTCCTTTCTTAATCACCTCCTGGGATGGTGACTCTACCACCTCCATGGGCAGTTAACAACTCTTTCCATGAAGAAGTTCCTCCTGATGTCCAGCCTGAGTCTCCCCTGCACAGCTTGAGGCTATGTCCTCTCATCCTGTCACTAGTTGCCCGGGAGAAGAGACTGATCCCCACCTTGCTACAACCTCCTTTCAGGTAGTCGTTGAGAGCAACAAGGTCACCCCCGGGCCTCCTTTTCTCCAGGGTAAACAACCCCAGCTCCCTCAGACGCTCCTCATAGGACTCACTCTCTAGACCAGCCTCCTTGCCCTTCTCTGACACACTCCAGCACCTCAATGTCTTTCTTGTAGTGAGGGGCCCAAAACTGGACACAGTGCTCAAGGTGCAGCCTCACAAGTGCTGAGTACAAGGGGGTGATCACTTCCCTGGTCCTGCTGGCCACACCATTCCTGATACAAGCCAGGATGCCATTGGCCTTCTTGGCCACCTGGCCACACTGCTGGCTCATGTTCAGCCGCTGTTGATCATGGCACCTCATGGTATGATCCCAGGTGAGCCCTGGCACTGACCTCCTGCAAAAAAGGATTGCTGGCAGCCAGCATAGCAGGGCAAGATTAGGAGAGGAGTGGATCATTTGAGTACAGACTAAAAGTAATTGATAGGCAGAGAGAAAATGGAGTCTGCCTGAGCTTGGAGGAAGGAGTAATCAGTTATAAAACAGGAGTTTTTCCTTTTTCCTTAGCAGGTATGGAACTTCACTTATTCTGTAGTCACAGTCCTGGCTCCCGTTTTAAAGACAGTGAGATATTCTGTTTAATATCCTAGCTATTTGTGAAATTGAAGGTTTTTCACTGTCCTTGAAAATGAGAATTAAGGCAGTTGCTTCTACAGTGCCAATTAAATTCTCCGTTTAATTCTGGGAGCCAGCTGGAGATTTTTGTGACTGAGACTTGAGATGTACTCATCTTAATGCATCTATCTTAGTTGCTCAGGATGTTTTCCCTCTCTCTGATGCCTTATATCCAGGACAGCTGCTTCTGAGGACATTAGCACTTTCTAATCCTCTTTGTTCATGGCTTTCTTGTTCAACCCCTGTCTTTGATCTCAGAATGAAAATACTGTTTAGTTGTCTAAATATCATGAAGCCCAGGATGGTCTCATCCTTACATATGGGAGTGAACAGTTAAGAACTTGTTTAAAACTGTCCAACTGAACAGAAATTTAGTGCTTGTTGTTAAAGTATTACAGTTCCTTCTAGCAAATCATATTTTGTGTTGGGGGGTAACAGTTAGGGATGAGAGTTGTTTGTTAGTATAAGAGTTCTAGATGTTGTCTGATGCCTCTTGTAAAGCTTGCTCATACCCCCAAGGTTTCTGATGTAATTGCTGTTCTGGGATCTGCCCTTTACCTACACTGGAGGTATTGTCGAGCTTTTAGGAAAGCCTTTGGCCAGAGATAGGGTGAGAAGAGCTATTAGTGTTTGGGTTCCTTAATTTAATGCAAATTCCAGGTTTTTCCTGCTGCTGGAGCATCTTTCCTCCTTGGTACAGTGGCGGGCCAGGTACAGGCAAGTGAAGGCTCATATCCAAGGAATAACGTTAAATTCAAATTGAGGGCTCTGATTCATGATCAAGCTCATCTGTGTCCACCAAACTGGAATAGCTTCTTGTATGTGTATTCTTATCCAGCATGAGGTAATTTGATTGATTTCACTTTTCCGTGAAAGAGGATTACTGGATTTGTGTTACCTTACTTTGCTTTTCCCTCTGATAACCACCACCCACAAAGCAAAACTTTATAGTTTCTGAATAGCTGCCCAAACCACAGTACCTTGTCAGTCTGTAATACCATATGTTTACGAATCTTGAAACTTTGCAATGACCAAATGATAATTTAGCAAATGGAGGTGATTTTTTTTTAATTCCTTTCTTTCGAAGTTAATCTCTGCTTAAAACTTAGTGAGCCTTTTCTGACTGTACCTTCGAAAAGTTTTGTAGACTTAGCCAACTGTTGCTGTGTTCAGAAATACTGTTATGAATATGGCTAATTCCTTGAGCAGTGTGATTTTCTTCTGGCCATTTGTTCTTCCCGCAGAGCTCCAAGGCGACCTGTAGCTGTGAGTGCAGAAGCCTGGTCAGCCATGCTTTCTGAAGAGCCCATCCTTAACTGTCTGCACAGAAGCAAATGCCCTTTATTTAGCACTTTGAGTAGCAATAGAAGAAATTAATAAAAGGAAGGCTAGTCTTGGCATGTTCTCTGGCAGTCAGTTAAGTCAGCGTAGCCTGCACTGTCAACACACATCATGGAGCAGAGAGATTAGTTCTCTCTGATCACTAGTGTTCAGGTTTTCACTTTTTGCTTAGACTTGACTCACTGGAGTAGTTGTCAGCTGGCCTAGCTAGATTGTCATGTTATCTGTTGTGTCTCTTCAACTAGCCTGTCTCCCTTGCATGAATGCATGAATGATAGCTCTTTAATTGGGATATTATAGGAGGATGGGCCTGGCTGCAGGTCTCTGTTAGAAGCATCATCACCCATTCCTGAGATGAACAGTTACACTGCCTTATTTCCCAAGGGTTAACTTTTCCAATGAGACTTTTTTTTTAATGAAGAAAAAACAATCTTTTCCATTTTTTAATTTTATTTTTGCCCCCGGGAGACCTGATATTAAGATATTCAGCTGTCTGTCTCAATTTCTTAACATGCAATTTGCCAGGAAGTGAGTTTCTATTAAATTCTCAATAATTAGTACACTTGGACTTTGATAGACATTTTTCCTTTTTGCAACAAATTTTTTTTTAGGATATTATCTGCAGGCAACATCAGTCAGCTAAATTCCTGTCTGTCAGACACCTCTGTCTTTGCTAATTTTTAACCAGTTTGAGGTCCATAAGTATTGCAATGAATTACTGCACTGGATCTCTGATTTTACGTGGGTCACAGGTGAAATGAGTTGGGAAAACTGTCTAGAATATGCTAAATGGTTCCTTCTTCTTTGCCACCTGTTTTGAAATTACATTTTTCCCTGGGTTTTATGTTAAAAAGGGCACCAGGATTTCAGGTTAGGTCAGCAGTGGGATGGTATTTGGAGAGCCCTAATCCTTTAAAACAGGGTATTTGGTATTCAGTCCCCCTTTTGGATGGGACTGGCAGGACTTAAGGCAGCCTCTCTGTGTACATTGTGCTTAGTTCTAGCTAGGCTTATTGAGCCTATCACAGGCACTGGATTCAGCTAATTTTTTGTTATTCACCACAATGTGTTCTTTAACTAAGTTGAGTTTTCCATTGTTGTTGCAGCTGCTTTCTCAAAAGAACTGGTTATAAATGCACAGCCTCTTCTTTTTTTTTCCTAATCATACTGCTTAAGAAACGCATGGACGTGGCTGTATTAACAAAAAAATCTCTTCTTGCTCAGTTACTCATCCACTGGCCTTTTCTCCTCTGGGTGGCTGTTGTAAAAGAGCTCTTGGAAGCGCAAACAGTGCTGCAAGTTCTTAACTAGTTCTGTCCAACAGCTTGACAAGATGTCAGAGGAGAAGACAGCTGCGGCAAAAATCCAGGCCCTTACCCTGGATGACATCCATGGCAACGTTCAGTAATTTTTGCCCCAGGGTAATGCTAAAATAAATTATATATTAAAAATGAGGTAGGGAAAGTAGCAAAGAAGTAGCTAATCCCACTAAGCCATGGGCTAGAGAGAGCTTTTCGCCATGAGCGTGGAATGAACAGATCCCAGCTGGCCGCAATGGGCCGTCCAGTCTCAGTAACTTCAAAGGGGTTCTCAGCAGTTATGGGTTCTCTCAGGCATACTAATATGTTCCAGGAGCAGAGAGGGGAGGAAACAATGCTCAAAGGGGGCAGACTGTATTGCCCACTGGACAGTTAGTAAAAGGAGTTTAAGGGAAAAGTAAAAGCTGTCATGGCTCTGCATAAATACATTCCTCGGTGGAGGCAAGGCAAGAAACATGAGCAGCAAATGACATGAAAAGCTCTTCTAAAATTCTTTCCCTAAGCAGTCCTCATTGTACATGTGTGCTGTGGTTCCAGTACTTGGTGTCAGCTACTGTGTAGCTCTGACCTTGAAACCGGGGCAGACAGGGAAATGACAATCTCTTCGTGGCCTGCATTACATCCCTTCGGTCTGGAGTGCAGATGGAAGCATGAGCCAGCTCTTTGGACTTTCCTGGCCCCAAGCAGCATGGCTGTCAATGGGCCTCAGGTCCCCTATTTGCAAGTGATTTGAATCTTGTGCACTTCAAAGATACTGTCTGCAAAAGATAATGATGAATGTTATGCATCAGCCTGTGGCTTCTGGCAGTCTGACTTTAAAGGAGGTAGAGCAAACTTTGAAAATAATACCAGTGGGTTTTGGTTCCAGTCACTCTTTCCTATACCAAAACCTTGCTCTTACCACTGCCTAGTTAGTGTTGAAAGAAAGCAAGCATATGGAAATCAATGCAGAAGTTGAATGTAAGCTAAAGACCAGCAAGTCACACCATGACCTGACCATAATTCCAGGACATCTGCTTCCTTGGAAGCCTTCATGTGGGCTACTCAGACAACAGGGCAAGGAGGAAAATCGTAGATTAACAGGGCTTGAGTGTTTGCTGTTGAATTATCTCTCCAGATACAAATATTGATGCAGGATGGTGGCTGAGGCTGTCAGACTTCTGGTTCAGGTAGGTGAGTCACCTAAAAGCCACATGGCTGAAAGGTTAGCCAAGGATAAAGTGCAAGCTGTTTTCACCACTGAGGTGGCTGCAAGCCACCACACACAGGCGTGAGGAGGTTGCAGGCAACTTGTCAGTGTGCTGCTGAGGGAGCTGACTCACAGCTGCTGTCTGATCAAAGTCAGCGCTCTTCCTTTCTCTCCTTCAGAAGGGGACCCTGTCCTCATTTCTGAGCTGCTGCAAGCCAAGTGGCTGCTTTTAATAGAGTATGCAGAGAAGATGGTTGTAGGCAATTGAATTAGGGTTGTTTTATTAGTCCATCTGTGCAATATGCTCGGTTTATTGACAATCTGGTTAGAGTGACTGGAGCTTGTTAAAGGTAAAGTGTTTCCTATTGTTGAATTTTGGGAGTTGTCCACCTGTTAAGAAGGAGCACTGGAGAAAGGATACTCTTTAGACTGAAAAGGGCCTCTGTACGAACTGTCTGCACTATTTTTCTGGCTTTCTGGGAGGCCGAAGGATTGCATGGGAAAGGCTCATAAGATAGCAGGATTTGGCTCTGTAGTTCATTGTGATGTGCATGCTCCCACTCATTTTGCTTGAAGCAAGGGGCAGCTGCTGGCTCTCTTTTGCTCACTTTTCTAAAGGTTGCCTGGTAGGGTCTGATCTGTGGCAACCATAAGCCAAAGTCACTTTCCTAATGTCACTGGGTCCACAAAGTATCTTTGTGATTAAAGCATGTGCTGCGCTCTTGGTTCAGGAAGGTGTGGCATGACTTCTGCAACAGGCTTTATGTGCATGTGACAAGCTCTGTCACAGCAGCCTCACTGTGGTATTTGAGATGGAAAACTTATCTTTAAGGCTGATCACTAAGAAAGTAGGGGACCAATACTGCAACTGCTTATGCAACAAGTATATTGCTTTTTGAAGATAGCAGGCCCATACTGTTGCCTGGAGAATAGAAAAATGGTCAGAATCATAACTCTTTACAAAAACCATGATGCTCATTCAGGCTTTTGACTTCCCTGGAATGCCTTATTTCAGAGCTTGGCTGTCAGTGCACTCCCATTCTGCTCAGCAGCCTCAGATGTTTATTCTTGTATACCAGAGCTATCCATAGTGGTCCAGTCATATCTTGCAAATAGTCTTGATGGGTCTTTTTCAGTACTGTGTCCCAGTAAGTGAACTTGATTGTTGCACTTTACAAGACAACACAGAATGTCTTTGGTATCTGTGGCTGTTTATAGGTTCATAGTGAAAACCCCATGCAGAGAAGCAGCAGTGATGACTAAAGAGGGTGTGGGAGTGACTTAGGAGAAAAGACATTGAAAAGCTAAATAGGTGTAACTCGACTACAGAGCGATTTTTAAGACGTGCTATAACTGTATTTAGAGCTTGAAAGTACCAGGAAGGTGGATAATTGTTTAGGGTGATCTAATGGGGCTTCAATATAAGCAAAGTATCAAGTATCAGAATTCTTTTTGATACGGATATATAAAATCTTCACTCTGAATATCACTTTCTTTGTACAGAGCAGAAAGTAGTCATAGTCTATGAAACAACACTGCATAACACAAGAGATGAATTTAACCCTTTTAAGATAGATACTAGTGTTTTTGAAATTGAGTTATGAAGCAACTTCAATTTCTAGAGGTCCAAGCTGCAAAGGATGGCTCTTGAGAACTGCAGGGGTTCTTACTGTGGTTAATTACTTTCAAAAGAATCAGAAGGGGCTAAACAACAAACTCAACACAGTACTCAACTTGGAAAAGTCCGCATTTTAAGCAGTATTGTTTGTACTAGTATGAAGGTTGATGTAAACCTAGGAAGGCTTATCTTCAGTTACCTGAATCAAAACCTGTGAAGCAACATAGTGTAGAAAGAGAACAGTTAAGAATGCATAAAAATTTGCTGTTTTTAAGTATCAGCATTACCATAGCATGCCAGTCCTGTGTGGGGGCATCTCTCTTCACTGAGAGCTGTGAGACTGCAAGAGTCAGACCATATGAAAATAAGCAACACAGTTTAGAGACAGTCTGCAGTTACAGAGATCAAACCTTGAAAAGCCGTGGATCACATAACATGTCTGCATCGTGTATTCATTCTCTTCATCTGGAAGAAGGAAAAGTTTAATAACTGAAAGCTAGACTAGGGAATCCAATCCATCCAGATACTACAGAGAGAGAAGACTGTGGAATATCAATGCACTTTGAAATCAGTATCCTGGTAGACCCTGGTGTATTTGTGATGATTTGCAAGTAACCTGACAGTGCATGAAATAATTGTCTTTGTAGATATGAAACAACATTGGCATCGACTTTGAAATTTAAATGAAAGAAACACGGTAGAGTTCTTTTAGATGCATAACCTTGGTGCATTGACTTATTTTTTTCTTTATAATAGGTTAATTACTTGAACAGGTATTAGTTAAATAGGTTTCTGTTTTATTATAAAGCAGAAACAACCATGTAAGGATACATGTTCTTAAACAGTTACAGTATATTGCTTCCCACCCTGATATAAATGCAACATAAACCAAAGTGATTTAATTGTCTGGGAGTAAATAATTGTTATTCAGGAAATGCTTTGTTTGGCCTGTCCTGTTGCCACTGTGAAATGCAAATCACGAAGCAGATAGCACTATAGTCTCATTGCTGTGTGTGGCACACACAGCAAATGCACAAGCAGCAGCTTTGGTAGCCAGTTAAGAAGCTGCACTGGTGTCCAGTGACTTTAATTCAATTTCTTTGCAACAAATGGTTGTATTTGAGCAGAAACTTTTACTGAACAGTTCTGTCCTTTTCAATGTCTCGGGTTTTCTATTGTATGGCATCTGCAGATAAGTAGGGAATTATTCAATATTTTATCAGTTTAAGTGTTTATTAAAGAGAGTTCCCTAGGATATGATAAAATCTTTATGCAAAGCTATGAAGAAGTGACAGAATTCGATAATCCTTCTCGTGCATTTGGTACAAAACCATTTTACATTTCCAACAAAGACCATTGCTGCCCTATTTACAAACAGTTCCCTCTAAATAGTAGAATTTAATCTTGTCTAGTCTCAGTATCGGCATTTGCTTTATCAGGTGGTATTTGTTGGAGGGGGCATTCAATTTCATGCCATTTTAAACAATTTCACTGGCAAAGCACATAGATTCACAACGTATTTAAATGGAAAATGGAAATTTTCAGTAAGAAATTCTGAAGATCTCATTTGAGTTAGCATATAGTCCTCTGTGGGACATGAGTCTGTGTGTAATTCTAGGCCTTTCTGTAGAGTCATCCTTCAGCAGTCTTCTCCAAATTGCTTTGTGGGAGAACATTGGGTTTAGTTTTACATTCAGCACCCAATTTCCCCATTTAATAATGGAAGTAAATTCACAATGTAAAATACACAGAATTGAGAATGTCCAGACAAACCCAGCTGCCAGGTGAGCTCCAGCTATTAGCCAGAGCTAATGAGCAATGCACGGTGTTGTAAGTAGCTTAAAATATGTTATTTTTTCCAGAACTCCAACACAGCAATGCCACAGTCGGTGTAATTTTTGGTGGAGGGAGAGGACTGGTTGCATTGCTTTCTGTGGCTTTGCCAGGGTCAAGATGTGTCCAGAATCCTAGTCCACCCTGGGGAAAACATTTTTAAGTCCCCTCAGCAACATATGTGTGAGCATATGTGCAATGAAATAACTTGTCTCTTCTGCTATAAAACGTGGTAGGTTTCCCACTGGAGGAATGTGCTCTGGTAGGAAGTTAAGCGGTACAAAGAGTCTTTTCTCGCACAATCCCAAGCTTTCAGGTGATCTGTATGCTTTCCTTTTGTTCTTAAAACCGCTCAACCACACCTGAGGCAAGGTGCTGCACTGCTGGTATTGTCCTCAATGCTGATGTGAGCTGTGCAGGAATATTTTCTTACTAGGATTTTTTACTTTCCCTTCCTTCCTTTTTTTTCTTTCCCCACCTGCAACACAAGGGAATAAATCAGTAATAAGTGAGAAAATACTGCTTGGGTTTATTGTTTAATTCCCTCAGTACTTGATTTCTGGAGAACATAGGTTTGGTTTGAAGCAGTCCCTAAGCAACAATCTGGCTGTAATTCATGCTTTCTTTTCTTACCAAGGCACAGGAAGCCCCAGGTCTTCACAGAGATGAGTCTGTCTGAGATGGAGAATATATTCTCATTGCTCTTAAGTGTGCTCAGGATGTTTTATTACACTGGACAATATTCACATCTTGGTAATGGCAACCTGACTTCCAGAAGTATCACATTTGGCCTGAAGTCTGTCATTTTCATATTTTTTTTCCCAAAGTTGTTAATATGAGGGCAATATCCAGCTCCCAGTGAGAATCTGGCTATTTTTCTTTAGTGCCTCCATGGGAAATAAAATATCTTAAAAATCTGCCTCCAGTCTGTACTTGATGAACAGGCTGAACGTATAACTCCGAGATTGCTGTTCAGACGTCTCATTCCATGTCTTACTGCAGAAATCATGGAAATCAGGAGAGGCCGGAATGCAGCTGGAAATTTGTGCTAGCCACTCTTTTTAGCTCTCTGGACTTGATGAAAGCACCACCTCAATTTGGTAATATGAACAGCTAAGCCTGGTTTCATTACTGCACACACTGATTTTTGTGTGAAAGAGATCAGAAAAAAGCTGGAATTGTAACTATAAACCAGAAAAGGAAGTCAGAGCAGGAAATGGGCATGTCATGTCCCATAATTTGCCAGTACTTCTTAGTCCTCCATTGTTGTAAACTTCATATTCTATTTCTGTTTTTCCATCCTTTTCTCCATGACTGCGAACTCAGAATAGCTTTGCTTGTGATATCCCCATCTGTTCCAGCTGTGTGCTGTTTCTGAGCTGATAATGCCATTTGCAGCACGTTGCCTTACTGTGTAACTTTTGCTGTAGGCAAATATCCACCAAAGGCTGTGGGGGCAACACCTAAATTTATTACCCTGATGACCTCACACAGCTCTCCAGGGGTTGAAGGTTAGTGCACTAATTTATGGTATCAGTCTACCTTCTGCTGTGGTACTGTTTCAAAGTGCCTACTGCATTTCAGGGAATGTCTTGGGTTCAGTACATTTAAATCACTTTTATATGATTTTAGGTTCAATAAGGTAAATTTGTTGCCAGTATAAAATGTCTTCAGGTATTTCGGGAAGAAGGGCTGATTTGAGCTGGTGTTCATTATGGAAAGAATAATGGGGCCACTGATCCCATTAATTTGTTATTGACCCTTAACTTCTTAAAATGGGTCAGGCATCCCTACTTTAGCTTCAAGACAAGTTTACCCAGTGAACAAATTCTCATCCTGTTGTATAATATCTTTCTTCAGAAAAGTTCCATTCATCTTTAGTGTCTGATTTTAGTAGGGTTTCTGCTTTATATCCAGTCCTACATCTGTGTAATTTGAGCTATAGAGGCAGGTTATACAACTTGGGCAGGATCCCACAGCACATCCTGGTGTCTCCCCAGTACTGTAGTATAACTGTCAAGAGATCTGTGCTAGTGGAGTCATAGTTAATATCTTTTTCCAGTTTAATCTGTCTTGGGTTGTGGCTTTTCTATTTCATCTGTACATACTGAGACATATGAAATGTTCTGCTGACTACTTCAAAACAGCCCAGCCTGCCTTTGTGAAGGACAAACCCTAGGAGAGTTATCATTTCTCTAAAAGTGCTTGTGTTATGGAAGCACCAAAACTCGAGCTCAGTCAGTAGCATGCGTGGAGGTGCAATTTACCTGGACCACTTAGTGGATAAGGAATTGGCTGGATGGTCACATTCAAAGAGTTGCGGTCAACAGCTCGATAACCAAGTGGAGACCAGTGATGAGTGGTGTTCCTCAAGGCTGGTATTGGGACCGGCGGTGCTTAACATCTGTGTCGGCGACGCGGACAGTGGGAGCACCCTCAGCGAGTTTGCTGATGACACCACGCTGTGTGGTGCAGTCAAGGCTCTGGAGGGAAGGGATACCATCCAGAGGGACCTTGACAGGCATGAGAGGCAGGCCTTTGCAAGCCTTATGAAGTTCAACAGGGACAAACACACGGTGCAACACATGAGTTGGGGCAATTTCAAGCACAAATACATGTTGGCCAAAGAATAATGGATTGAGAGCAGCCTTGAGGAGAAGGACTTGGAGGTGTTGGTAGATGAGAAGCTCAACATGACCTGGCAATGTGTGCTTGCAGCCCAAAACTATATCCTGGACTGGACCAAAAGCAGCATGGTCAACAGGTTGAGGGAGGTGATCCTGCTCCTCTACTCTGTTTTCATGAAACTCCAGCCTGAAGTACTGAGTCCAGCTCTGAGGTCTCCATTAAAAGAAGGATGTGGACTTGTTGGAGCAAGTCCAGAGGAGAGGAAGGAAGGTGACCAGAGGGCTGAAGCACCTCCTGTCTGAAGACAGATTGAGAGAACTTGGGGCTGTTCAGCCTGGAGAGGAGAAGGCTCCAGAGTGACTTACTGCAGCCTGCCAGCACCTGAAGGGGACTACATGCAATCTGGGGAGCTTGTAGTGACGGGACAAGGGGAAATGGCTTCAAACTGAAAGTAGATTTAGAGTAGATGTAAGAAGAAATTCTTTACTGTGAGGGTGGTGAGGCTGCCCAGAGAAGTTGTGGATGCCCTATCACTGCAAATGTTCAAGGCAAGGCTGGATGGGGCTTTGAGCAACCTGGTCTAGTAGAAGATGTCCCTGACTATGGCAGGGGGATTGGATCTAGATGCTCTTTAAGGTCCCTTCCAACCCAAACCATTCTGAAATTCTATGATTCTATAAGTGTTATCATAATAACGGAATTGCTTAGTTTTCAGTAATGCATTTCTTCACCTTTCGGTTTCTCTGTCCTTCTGTGACAGAAGCCTGCATGACTCCCCTTACGGCAGAAGCTTTTTAGGAAGGACCTCTTCTGACCACTGAGAAGAATTCTGGGTGCTGCTTGCCATGTCAGTCAGGGTGCCTTTTTTCAAGTGTCTGCTGTCTCTGCAAGCAGTTTTTCAGTCTGGCGTCCCCAGTTGTCAGCATGGCAGCCAGAGCTCTGGTGAAGAAGGATAGTGCAGCTATGCTTCTCTGTGTCTGGCTATAGCATTCCCAGCCCAGGGTACAGTGTCTTGTCTCTGCCACTGCAGAGAGTAACAAAATTTAGAGGGATGGAAGAAGTGTATGATCTTCCTTCTTAAAGCTTTATGACAATTGTTGTTTAATCTCCAGACAAGCCATGCCTTTCCTTGACAATTTCCGCATCTTCAGGAATCAGCGTCAGACAGTGAGGCTGGTTCATGGTGGGAACCTGAGCTGTCTCTTCTGCTTCCCTGAAAGAACAGTGGGTTTCCTACACTGTCCTGCCTGAGGCTGAGCTGCAGTCCTACAAATGCAGGTTCAATATGGCAGCCAAGGTACTGCATAGCACCTCAGAGCTCACCTCTCCTGTTTGTAAGTAAAAGTACAGGGTGCCTTCATTCACATTTCCCTTTATATTTGTAACCCCTTTAACAGACATTCTGTGTGTGCCATCTGTGCACCCTCTGAGTACACTGTGTCCCCCGATGCTCTCTCATCTGCAGGGCCTGAAGGCAGGCAGCACAGTGCTTGTGTTCACAGCTCATGCTGTCTTCTCTGCTTGGTGGGTTGTTGAATTGCTGCTGTCGTGTCACGCAAGGTGCCTTCTGTGTTGACTCTCTTCTTATCAGACTGGAATGTTACCTGCTATGGGGGAACATGGCCATACTCATCTGGCTGTTGGGTCTGATCTTTTGCAATGCTATTTACACTTTTGAAGGCCCAGAATTTCTTATAAACTTTTTTCCTAATAATTTAATCTTGTAATTTCATGTTTTCTAGCAGACCTTTTTTTATTAATGAATGTTATTTATATACAAACGTACAGTAAAAATGTGAAAAATATGTACCTGGCTGAAAGCATACTGACTGCAACTTAAAAGACTTTCTTTAAGCCTCTATTTTGGTTTCCATATGCTTTTTATCTCTTGCACTACAGAGAACAATTTCCTCTGCTTTGAGGAAGTTCTGTAATTTAACTTCTCGTTTCCAACGTCCTCCTGTGTCTTTTATCTCATGTCTCAGAATTTTAAAGAATTTCATTATCCACTTTAAGGACCTTGCTTTAGCTAGAATCTGCTTTACTCTGTAAAGCCTTTTAAAAAAATCTTTTAAAGCCTAGTATTTCTTATGCTATATATACAGCTTATAAGGGCTGTATTTCACACTTGAACCAAAACGTCTAGTCTTGCTAAAATCTACATTTTCCCTGTGACTCTTGGAATTAAAAGCATTTGCAGGGTTTCCAGGTTCCAAACAGCTTTCTTTTCTGAGGACTTTCCTAGCTTGTTCACTCCTACCAGTAGGTCTGGACATTCCTCTCTCACCTATGCTCTCCAGGGAGCTCTTGCTGCACACTGCACGCCATGGTCTCTTTGGAGTCTGAGCAAGAAGAAGATGGTCCCAGCTGGGAGGCTTGTTCTTTACGTTGTCTGATTTTCTTCTGCCTCTTCACTGGAGACTCTACCTCCAAAGCAAGTGCAGTTACAGGACCAAATTTTCCAGGTGTCTTTGTTCTAAATTTATGATCCTGTGTTCCTGTGTAACCTCTTGGAACAGCTTGTCTTCTCCATAAGCTCTGCTTTCGCTAATGCTGCTTAACTGCAGATTAATAATGATCTTCTCACCATCATGCTTCTTATTAAATATTTATATTGTGGTAGCACATAAGGGCTGTAATTGGGGTCTAATTGTGCTGATTTATTCAGACCAGTTCCGAGACCTTTGGTACTACTAACTCTGCAGCTAGCAACCCTCCTACGTGTCCTTGTCCTTCACTGTCATTTTCCTTGGTCAGGTCAGCACATGAAACCAATCCCCAATTCCCTGGTGTGGAAACTGAACAGCCAAACTGTAGTGTGCTGACAGCTCTCTGTGCTTGTTCTCTCTTCATCCTTTCTTTGATTTATTCTTGGAGTTTTCTAAAAGAAGGGGACAGGGCAGCCTGTCTTCTGAATTCCCCTGCAAATTTTTTTGCTCCTGAGTGTGTCTTTTCTGTGTTCGTTGATTGTAAAGATCGTGAGGCAGCCCAGGTGAGCAACTGCCTTCTTCCCTCACAGACATAACGCAAATTGCTTCTCAGCTCAAACTACATAGCTCAGCTGCTGCTGGTGCCTTATACATGTTAAAGAACTTAATTTCTTTCCCATTTCTTAAAAATTAATCTCCTTTAATCCTGGCAAAACACTGTAAGGTTCAAAGATGTTTTA
Source organism: Platyrinchus mystaceus (assembly GCA_035041135.1). Taxonomy (NCBI): domain Eukaryota; kingdom Metazoa; phylum Chordata; class Aves; order Passeriformes; family Tyrannidae; genus Platyrinchus; species Platyrinchus mystaceus. The sequence continues at coordinate 24,744,541 of JAWWLV010000179.1, read as the reverse complement.
CATTATGTGCAGGTAGGATTATGGTTTATTCGTTAGTAGAAGGAAGATTGATTTTTTTTTTCTTTTCCTTTACATTGCATCTCTGGTAGTTTTTTCTTTGCTGAAAGGCAAGTTGGTGCTTTTTTTCTCTCAGCCTGACTGCTGAAGAGGAAGGTATAACCCTCAATACGAAAAGTACGTGCCACAAGTCCCATTGAGAGCAGCAAACTATCATCACTCTTTCTGTGACAGAGATGTAGTATTTTGAATCAAGTTGTGCAAAGTGGTCTGCCTGTGCACTGTCCACTCTACTGTTAACCACTGAGTTATCATCTGCAGTTTTCATTGTTTTAATGGTTGCTCTGGTCTGGAGGGAAGAGAATTTTGAATCCAGAGCAAGACATAAGCTTGTCAATATTCTCTTCCTGCTCTAGGATTTCCTTAAACTCTGAGGTCCAGTTGTCAACACAAATCTGTCATATCTGAGGCAGCAAATCACTCTAAGGCAAAGCAAAAGAAATTCTCAGCTTGAAGTGCCCCCAAACCCTTCTTATAGCGATAGGGGCACTGCAAGATGTGCTTTGCCTTGTCTCTCTGGGTGATTGAAAATGGAGCTTTGTTGACAAGCCAGAGACCAATTGTTTATTTTAAGAAAGTGGAACAGAATACATTGCTGTGTTACAGAGCAAAGTCATCTAGCAGAAGTAATGAAGGCAATTCTGAAATAACATAGTTGTTTTAACTTCAGGGTTTTTTTTTTTTCTTCTTTCTTTGTTTCCACCAGAGCTGGAAGTCTTTATTAGGACTGTGCTGAAGGTTGGAATCTTTTGTTCATATCCTCATGTCTTGTAAGCACTAGACAGCACAAAAGACAAGTGAGCTTTGAAGTAACAGGTCCTTATAGATCCAACGATTTCTTTTGCACAAGCACATAATCTATTGTACAACTCTATTTCTGTATATCAAAGAGGCCTTTAGGTCTAAAAATCCTTTGTCTCCAAGTCACAGTTAAGACCTGTTTGTAGATTATGATTATTAAGATCTGAGATGGGACCAAGGGCTTTAAGAATTGAAGGGGTTCTGTCTAGCTTATAAAGTGGATGTAAACTATCAATGTAAGGAGAACACAGAACAGAATTGGATGCTTCAAAATTTGGAAAAGGCATAAATATGAAGCCTGGTGCAACATTGATGATGTCCAGAATTTACACAATTAGTGTGGTAAATGAGGAATTATGAATGTGAGAAAAGAGGAAGCAGTACAAAAATAAACTTTTCAGCAGTTCAGTCTGGAAAGTCTTCTGACGTGATTCAATGACTGGTAATTAATAAACAAGGAAGATCCAGAGAAAGAAAGGAAATGTGACAAAAAAAATCCCAAAACAAAAACCAACACGCAAAAATCCAAAACAGCAACAGCAAACAAACAGTGAATGAATTCAATAAATGATGAAAAATATATGGCCATGCAGAAGAGAGTGCTAACAGACCCAGATGCCTGGGATGAGGATTCTTGATCTAGAATGAGTTTTTAATGAAAGCTCTGATGTAACCAGAAACTGAGTTTGAAGATGTGCTATACTAAGATTAGAACATGGTCACAGAGTCTCAGATATTCTGATTATGGCTTTATGCAACATCTGGAGTTCACAAAAACAGTCTGTGTAACACAAAAGCATCTGCAGAATGATGTGGAGGTTGTCTCTGGGCTGAGCAGTATTTGTCGCCTGTGTGCTGGATGCCTCCAAATAGGTCTGCCTGGTGCTGTGGGTAATCCAAATGTTGTAAAACTTAGTTCCTGGTGTTCTGGATTTAGCCTAACTCTGCTAGGGTGCCCCACAAAGCCACTATTGGCACCGATGCCAGCCCAACATTGAACTTTACAAGAAGGAGCAGGGGCCAGTTACCCAAGCTGTAGCCACAAATATGAAAGATGGGGATCTCAGACTTATAAAGGAAACTGGAGGAACATTCTTTTCCTTTCTGAAGAATTCCCATCAGTCAGGTATGAGGTAGACTTCTGTTCTGACCATTATCAGGTTCATGCCCTCAATACCTTACTCCTAAAGACTTTCATGCCAGCATTGTAAAGTTAAATAGTTCTGCTTTGTAACTGTTCTGCTTTGTAACTGTGAACAAGTGCAGTGTTCATCAAACAAACCAGGCTAAAATGCAGAGTGCTTCTCTTGCCAGTGGGTTTTATCCTTGTTGTGCAGGAATTGAAGACTGAGTTGATCATTGAGTCTTCCATGTGGCTCTGGTGAGACTGTCAAGGCCAAAGCAGCCCATTAGCATCCACAATATTTAGAGTTTTTATTGCTGAGAATTTTGCCTGACAAGGAACTGGTGTGAATAAAGCCAATTCCAGCCAAAACTGTGAAGTTTTGTATCTTACTTCTGATTCCTGAGCCATTCAGTTTCCCTTTACACACCATTTCAAATAAAGCACATGTGAAGTTAGAAATGGACTGTGAACCAGAGGGACCTGAGTAGCTGAGGTGAGACAGTTATGCCACTGTGAACAGCGGGAAGAAAAAGTGTGGCTTCCCTCTGTTCCCCAGTCTTTTCTAGCCTGCCACCTTCTTTCCCCTGCGTACAGTATCTGCCGTCTGTGTGAGTGTAATTTAGTGCTAATTAAGAAGTGAGTGGCAGCCATAAGCTCATTTCATTTAGAACCTGGAAATGGCCTCCTGAGAGCCCAGAGAGGGTACTGTCTGCTTTCTCGCCACAAAAGCTTCTCCACCCCACTGCCGTAATTCTAACCATCAAGCTCCAGAACTCAAAATTCAACGCCAGCTCAGATTTACAGAGCATTAAGCGAGTGAATTAAATCCTCAGCATTCACTTGGCGTCAGCCTGACTAAGTAAAGGATTTCATGGGCTGAGGTGCTCTACAAGGCCATAATTTATAACTTTATGCAGAAGCTGCTCCTCCAAGTTTTATTTTGGCTTGCCGCAATTTCTTTTTATTAAGGCCCCAGTAGTATTTGTTGTTTTTCTGTTTGCTTTGATGTGGGAGTTTTAGATTAAATCTAAATAAATAGATGTTTAAAATTAAATTAGGTTTCATTTGCATGAGTTGGGGAGTGAAGTGCATCTTTCTTTCACCGTGTAAAATGTAACAGACCCATTACCCATCACAGAGCCCTCAGTTGCTCCTGAAGAAAAATGACATTTCCCTCTGCGTAGAAAATACTTAAAAGTCCCAAGAATAGATTTATAGGAATATTTTAACCTTTTCTTTGATCTCTGAAATGTCATTGTTCTGTAGGCTACATTGCAAAACGTGACCTTTTATAGGAACCGTGGGATGGATTTGATCTTTGGAAGACGTTTTAGAGATAATGCACTACAGGGTGCAAAGAACATTCACTCCTGAAAAAAGAGCTGAAAATGGTTTTGTCTGCTGATATTTGTGTTTGTGCTGTACCTGGAGGACAAAAGGATTGTTTATGATGAGGCTGGTACTTCAGGGACAACAATGAAGAAAATAATAAGAGAACACAGCATCTTCTTTTGGTTTAATGTGCAACCAGTTTTATTTTCATTACATAGAAAAGTTTGAGCAGCAGAAGTTGTTCACATGGGGGATGCTTGCAAAATAATCTGTCTGAAATGTAACAGTTTTTTATAAGGACTAGATCTTAGCTTTTCAGGCTGCACTCTGACTTCCTGACTGGCAAAACACAAAGCTGAGCAGTTCGGGGAGGAGAACTGGCCCTTTGCTTCAGATTTGTGTTTGCTCTGATAGTGCCCTCTTTCATGGTTCTGCTGCCAATCTCTCTTGGGCCCTTTCTCTAGTTGTTTTACACCCAGCATTCTCCATGACAATCACACTATGAGTTCTCCAGCAAGAGATCTCATCATGAAAACATGTTTCAGCATTTTTCATGATGACTGCAATAAGCTTGTGCGCGAAGGGAGATGCGAGTCCCTGGGCTCACACTGTGTGAGTGTTGTCTCTTTGCTTTCCTGGTAACATTTCCAAACCAGATCTTTCTGAAAGATGTGAAAACTTTTATGACCAGTTACTGTCAGGTTGTGCCTAATTCTGTAGCTCTTCCATGTGTAGAATTTTCACTGAAACCTGTTGTTGTTGGCAAAATGTACTGGATTTTCCCCAGAGTGTGAGAGATGTTTCCATCCCAATAGAGCTTGCAGTCCAAGCAAAGAGAAAACCTGAGTGAGAATGCAGTAAGGAAGATAGTGGGTGAGAGAACAAAGATCACAGATTACCACCCTAGTCATTGTTTATCCAAGTTTAGGATGAAATAGGGTGCAAAATTACCAAATGAATTCTGAGTCCATACCAGTATTAAAAGGGTTCCTGGCACTAGCTCTTTAAGCTGATGAACTACCTGCCCCTAGTGAGGACTGCTGGACCTCAGTCACTTTAGAGCTTGGAATGCAGATATAAAGAATTTACAAACATCTCAAGAAGTCAGATAGCAGAAGACTGAAGGGTAGGAAAGAGATACTGGCCTTGAGGAGATAAAGTTCTAGACAGCTTTGCAGAGACTGAGAACCATGATGTGGCACAGACAGTCCTAGGGGCCTTTCAGGGAGACCATGGAGACCTGAACAACATTGTCTTCATAGACACAGGGCCTGAAAGGATTTTAGACATACCTAATGTGCCAGAAAAAAAATTAGTGTCTGGGAGTCATTGGCCTTTTACAGTGTGACATGACTACTGGGAAGTGATGGCTGGTGACATTTTGAATGTAGGAAGTGAAATGAGCAAAACAAAGACAGCTCAATGGCAAGTTGCATCAGGATAATGATGCCCTTATACATTAAATAGCAATATAGTCTCCTCATTTTGCTCAAATAATTGAGCCGTTACTCTGATGCTTTACACAGATGACTTTTTATGGGGTTGTCCCTCCACTGGGCAAGCAGGGTTCTGCATGCAACAGACACCCATCTGGTCTGTGCATCTGTGTGCTGCCAAAGACATGTTGAAAAACTCAAGTGCAAGTTACATGAGTTTTTCTCTGAATCTGTGAAAGTAGTGGTGAAACACTTAAGTGTAACATAGTCAACCCCAAAATGCTTTGAACAGCTGAGAAAAACTTTCAGATGAACATGGGTTGTTTCACTTCCATTGTAGGTGATGAGGTGTAAATTCCCTGTTGTCAAGTGAGTCATCAGCAATATTAATATTATGTGTAGCATCTAGTTGCATCGCACACCCTCTTAGAGGTCATAAGATTATCAGAGAATCATTATAGGATGAATATGTTTTATGCTTGGTGATGTGTATGACACTGCGAGATCAAAAAGAGGATTTTGTTGTCTAGGGAAGCAACCAAATCTGTGATAATCCAAGCATGTAGTAAGTCATAAGAAATCACTGCATCTAGAAAAGTCTCTGACAACCAAAGGTGAACCTGTCCCCAGATGCATTTAGGGTTGTTTCATTTGCCTTCCTTCTGCATGTCACTTAAAACTGGCTGCAGGATAGTGTACTTACCTGTATTAAAGAGTGAGTGAGGAGTAGGGAAGGCAATATCAGATGTCTTTGATATCATCAAATGTCCTTGCCCTAAGAAAAAAGACAATTCTAGGCATTTAGTGAGACTGTACTTTTAAGTCATGATTTGAATATATGAGACACCATATTGCATTGTGAAGTCAAGCTCTCTCCACCAATGCCTAGGAAGCATCTCCAACTTAATTCTCCAAAATAATACTCAATAGGGAAATGTTACTGGGTTTGTCCTCTACACCTTAATGTGGGAGGAAGCATTGGACAGAATCCAGAACAGAAATTCACAACTGAGTTTCAAGAAGATATTAATTCATTTTGTTGTTTTCTTCATTTTCCCAAAAGACTGAGAGTCGTCACACAAAACAGACACTCCCAAGATTCAAGGAGGCAATGAAAGTCTAAGGCAGAACTCCTTCTGAATTGCTGCCCCTGTTTTTCTTCTAAACTGTATAATCCAAATAATTGCTTTTGTTCTGTAATACAGTGAAATTGATTTATTCTATTCTAAATCTCTTTCAGTTGGCATTCTCAAGGTGATCAGTGATGCTAGGCATGCCATTCCACAGGCCACGGCGAATCTGCCTACGGTGGTGATCAGACTTGCCTTTGGAGTGAGACATTTTTGACACTTTCACGTGTTACTGTGTGTTCTCCACTCCCCTGCTAGAGGAGGTTTGGGGTGATCACTCCCCAATGTATCAATCTCTCTAGCTTCTAGAAACCTGCATTTTAGGCATTTTATGAGCCAAATACTCCACCTGAACCATCATGTTTGATAGTCACTGATAGACCTTCTCTCAATTAATTTATCTAATTACATTTGGAGCTGTTTATACTTTTGACCTCCAGAGAAATCCGTGACAGTTTAATTCCATGATTCAAGTGTGGGTTGTCTAAAAAAATCCTTTTTTTCATTTGTTTTAAACCTGCTGTTTCATCATTTTATTGGCTGCCTCCTTTGTGTGGTATAAAAAGTAATGAATAATCATCCCCTATTCAAATTCTGTATACCATTCATGGTTTTAAACCTTTTTATCATATTCATCCTCAGTCATATCTTTTCCAAGCTGCAGAAATCTAAACTATTTATTTCTTTCTCATCTGGAAGCAGCTTTATAACTCTCAACCAACGGAATTGCAACGTTATTTTATCTAGTTCTATTACATCCTTTTCAAGGTGGAAAAATCATAATTGTGCACAGCACTGCAGATATGTGCTCTCTGTTGATTTATACAGTATCATATTTAGGACCTCTTAATTCTTTCTTGGTCATAGTTCATTCATGAGGGCTACATCCCTGTTTTGATTTCACATCAGAAGGAGAGGGACGTAATTGGAAAGCTGTGGTCTTACACAATCTGGTGGAGTCAGAATAAGCCAGGTTCCCCAGAATTGCACATCTATAGCTCAGATCATGATTTATCATTTTCTTTGCTACGGTCTCCATCCATCACCCTTCATTTCACATTCTAATGCTCTTGCTTCTTCAGTGTCATGAATTGCTCATCTAGAAAACTTACTAATGGAAGATGTCAGAAATATAGGTGGATGCTGCTTCTCTGTTACGTAGAGAAATTAAATCCTGGATGCCTTGCATTTCTGAGCTATTTGTTTTCACTCAGTATGCTGTGTTTTCAAGGAGTTATTGCTTAATAATACCAAGTTGTTCTAAGATAGAAAGATGAGTGCCTAGGATTTACTTTTTTGTATGAATTTAGTGCAACCCCCATCTCTTCAGTGAAGACCACTTTCCTCCCTTTCTAAGAGGTACCAAGCTGGGAGTATGAGAAAAATTATATTCCTCAGTTATTTTGTGGTATGAGCACACATTCTAATTTAGAGGTGATTTTTTTTCATTCCCATTGGCATTTGGAGGGTTTCAGAGCGCTCAAGCTTTGCCAGCCCTTCTGCCCATATAAGGTAATGTTTGAGTTGAATGTTCAAGGAGCATGAGTTTTGAATAATGTATTGAATTACTAAGTTCAGAATGTTACTTGTTTTCATATTGGAAATTGCATCCACATCCAAAACCTTTTATTTCATCAGCCACTTCCTTCCCCACCCCAAACTCCACATCCTACTAAACTGTTTGATAATCACTTGTGTCACTGTACTCTACTTGGGAAAACATAATCTTGGGGAATGTCTTCTCAAGATGTTGTTGGGAATCTGCTGTAGGAGAGATGTGCATGGTAGGAGGTGGCTGTGTCAGGGGCAGCTCAAGGACTGCAGAGAAAACTTAGTTTTCTTTACAGAAAACTTCACAGTGGTCTAAGAAAACTCCAGCTAACAAAAATGTGAACTCAGAAAACAGAAAGTAAAGCTTCCCAGAAGAGTAAACGAAGGTGCTGTGTCTTGGACAATCATTATTATAACTGAGTCTTGTCCTGGAACTCTTGCAGGAAGTTGTGGCCCAGTTCTACTACTCCTGGAAGCCACAAGTTCCTTTTTCTCTTCTCTCTGCCACTTATCTTTCTCCCTTGGACCTTTTCATGGCAGCTCCATTTCTCCATCCCTATTCCCAAACTAACCCTCTCTGTTCACTGCATCTGCCTTCTGCTGCCAGTGAGTCTGGTGATGGACAGACAAATGACCCATCCCTCTTCATTATACAGTTTGAAACCCACTACATTGGCACAGCACTTGCACAACAGGCTGTGGAAAACACTTGCAACTACTTTAGAGATTTTTACAGCCAGCCTCCTGACACCTTGCGCTTGGCGGAAAAGGAAGGAAAACCAGATGTATCAAATTATGGGTTGAGAGTTCTTTGCATAGGTCTGCTCAAGATCTGCTGTTGCCCAGTGCAATGGCATGATGCCTAGCTAAGGATCTCAACAGCGGGTCTGCAGGGTGGATTTGTCCCCAGTGGTGTAATTTCACTTGCAGTGATGAAAGAAAACTTCTCTGGCTGTGTAAAGAGACACCTGAACTTTTTGTCACCTTGCATACTGTGCTTATCCTATGTTTTTTCTTCCCCTCTGAGCCCTCATCTCTGCTGAGGTTCTTGGAGCAACATTTTTTCCAGGTGTTTGGGGAAGTGTTATGACCCAAGGATCTGTATGTGTTGTTGTATAGTTTAGCTCTGTGATCCATGTGTTAGAATATCTCTGCTGCCTTCACCTCACAAAGCCCAAATGTGAAACTCTTTGCACTTACTTCGTTCCTCTTCCCCTCCCCATGTTCCTCTTTCCCTCCCCATGCTGACAGCAGTGCACAAGTGATGCATTAGCAATGCATCTGAACTTGAGTCACGGCTGTCTGAAATGTTAGCCCTTATGAGAGACAGCAGACCGTGGAAGCCACAATTTTTTATTGTGCCCTAGGGTTGTTGTGAGTGAATCATCAAAAGAGTATGATTCAGTTGTAGCCATAACATTGTTTTTGCCTCTTGTGCCATGAGCATGGAAATGAAGAATTGATATGCTCTGAGTTCTGGTCACAGGTGCTGCCTGATCCCTTTAATGCATGAACTATAATGGTTCTTATTTCCAGTGCATCTAATTCCCAGTACACAACTCCTCAGGCTAGGTTTTTGTCTTGGTTTGAAACAATTTGGAGAGGCGGAGACCTCAGACAGAAGTCTCCTCCCTCAGATTCAATATCCCTTGTTTCTCCCGTACAGAGAGAGCAGATATAAGTGAAAAAATAACTCTTTACCAAGAAGAAATGCTAATAACAACATTGCTAAAACTGGGTTAAACCAAGTGATCATGAGAAACTCCCAAGCCCCACCCACCAAACCAAATCCAGACGGCAGCTGGTGTCTCCCACCTGGAAAAAAACCATACATGACCGCAGCACAGAGACAAGATGGGTGGCCCTTCCGTGTGGTTTACCTTCCCCATGCTCAGAAAACCTGGCAGGAAGAGTTGGAGAGTCAGTGCTGGCAGGAAACAGCAGATAGCTGTGATTCCATACCAGCAGATGCTCGCATGGCACTGGAGTGCGGCAGTAGGAGCAGGGCTGTGGACCCCCAGGCGACTGGAAGGACCCACAAGACAGCGGCTGGATCCAGTGATGAGACTTGGTTGTTGCAGTTTTGATGTTCATTGATCGAAGTGGTGGTCACAGTCCAGATCCATCAAGGTGGTGGTGGAACCCCCCAGGTTGTAAGGAAAGTCTTGTGTGGTGAGGGATGAAAACCAAGTGTTGAGTGAAGTAGTACGAGTGTGGTCTTTTATTTGGCGTAGGCTCAGTAGAAACGCCCCCAGTACTTCCCCTGGGGAGGTGATTTCTACACTGGATGATGTAATACTGGATCGTGGGACATTTCAGGAGTCTTTGACACTTTCTAAGATGTTACAACTGCCTGTTAGGTCAGCACAGGTGGATACATTATGGCCCATCAGCAGAGATTAATATCTTCAGGCTATGTGTGAATTGTCCCAGCGCTTCCTGGATGGGAGTTATCACAGCTGAGTCATTTGTGTAAGGACAAAGGAACACTACCCTGCCTAGCAGGATTTGCCTCTCTCCTTGTTCAACACCCAGCCTGTAGCCTGAGGTGTTGGGTGTGCATGACCCCAGCACCTGGGTGGCCACTGCACGTTGTTAGCAAAGCACACTGCTGATTGAGCCCTTAGCACCAATAGTCCAGTCTCTTACAACACCTGGGTGGTCACTGCAGCTGGTCGAATATTTGAGTCATTAATCACTAGGAGTTCAGTCTCTCTAAAAAAGGCAAACCACCAAAAAACCAAAAAGGCATATTTGGAGGAAAAAAAGGAAAAAGGTGGATACCAGAATTTTTTGTGTAACCCAGGACAACTTGATTCAGGGACAAATAGTAATGTAAGGACTTTGCTCATCTGTCTGAGTCTCTCTTATTCAGACACTTCTCTCCTCAGTGACCCTGTGCCTTTTTAGATCTTTCCTATCAGAGCACAACCATCTCTGACACAGACACCAGCCGAATGTGTTCAGACAGCACATGCTGCAGGATTTGTGCTTGTTTCAAAATGACTGTCACCTGTGCTTCACCAGTGTGGGCCTCAAGACCATAACTGCATAAACAAACTGCGTCAGGGATGAAGAAGTGCCAGGCACAGGTGCTGATTAAGACAAAGGACTAGGTAGTTCTAGAGACTTGATTTCTCGGTGTAGCTCAGGTTAGCTTTGTTAGATTGTCAGTCTGTAAAACATGATTCATTCATGAGATCTTAATTCTGTGTCTGGCTCACAGGATAACAGCATACTTGCCTCAGTTCTTAGCATGATGCCAAACTACCTTCCCTTCGTGTTCCTACTTATAACATGTGTCGTACTTGTGAAATTATGGAATTAAACCCTCCATTTCAAATGAGATGGTAGCTGCAAAATCCTGAGGAAACATCTATGAGGAATTTTTTTCCCCTCTGGATTTTCTTTATATGGTTTCCGTTTCTTTGCCGCTCCCTTCTCCTTTGTAACTTCTGAGAGCAAAACAATACCTCTGTGGACATGTTTCAAACCAGTGAACAGGTTTCATCTCAGGGTTCCTCCTGTGCTTTTCAGACACAGTTCTGCATTCTTGTCTTCAGACCTGGGCTTACACAATAATTGTATGAGCTCTACTCTGCATCTCCTGCCATGAATCAGCTTTACTGCTGTTCATTATTTCCATGACTGTCAGGAAGCTAGATGGAAGTCACCTCTTTAGATCTTCTCTTTCTTTCTTTCTTTCAGTATTGGACACGACAAATAAATTAAGATCTCCAGAAAGTTTACACAGGTCCAAAGGAAGAGAGATGCTGTGCAAGGTGATGGTTTGCATGGCTGCACTGACTAGAGGGTTCCTTGTTTGCCTGCCTTTAGGTGGTGTATTGTGCAGCATTTGCTCATAGTAGCCATGGAAGCAGGTCTTCATGGAGAGCTGTGATGGAGTGGGAACAGGTGAAATGAAGCAGGAGGTAGAGCAGAGGGAGAGAAAGTCTTCAGAGTGAACGCTAGGAAAAAACTGAAGACAGTAATGGTGTTAGCAAGTCTTCAGCACATGAGTTGGTTTGTTTATCTAGCTCAGGGGTCCTCAAACTACGGCCCATGGGCCAGAAACAGCCCCCGAGGTTCCTCTATCCGGCCCGCGCCCCCCCCCCGCCGCAGATGACTTCCCGCCACTTAATCCACGCCTCGTCCTTCACCTGCCCCCAGGGAGCGCCTCTCGGCTACAAACCGGCTCCCGGCAGTGTTTGAGGGCCACTGAAACGGCCCCCTGTTTAAAAAGTTTGAGGGCCCCTGATCTAGCTCTTGCTTACCAAGTCTCCATTGCTTCCCTGAAGTCACACAGAGAACAACAGCAGGACCATGCAAACCTTGATGGCCATGCAATTGATGGGAGAGGTAGAATGTTTGCCTCCTGTCCACTGATGTCCAAATGTCATCAAAGAACCTTCATTTTAATTTTACATTTCATGTTTCTTGCCCTTTCTGCTGCTTCTTTACAAAGAAATAACCAGAGAAAAATCTCATTTTTTCCTGAAGTCTGTCCAAAATTCTCTATGAGTGGCTTCATGTTGTAGTGCACTTTTCGTAGTGCTTCCACTCCTTAATGCCCAATTTTTGTGTTTAGTCTTACATAATTATTTTCAAAGACTTTTTTAGGATGAAATCTAATGGCTGACTTCTAAAAGATTGCTCTATGCTTGGCAGGACCTCAGTTCATGGAGTAGAATAGTACATCAGTGTAGAACAATGTCTCGCCAGTACTTACTGGGCAAGCAATTACACTGCAACAACAGTGACCCTTAAAATGCAATGTCCCAGCTTACAGTAAATTTTTTCATGTGAAGGGTTATGTTGCTTCCTCAGGAACCATTTTGGGAGTTTTTTCACATCTCAGTCTGGGTGTTATTTTTTCCTCCAACAGGTCAAATAACCAGTATATTTCTTTGCTAAGCTGAGTGGGGCTTTTATTTTCTCAAATTATATTTCTTTCAGACATACATTTTTCTGTTTCATGGTCCACAGAGGATTTGGACCTTTGGGTGCTTTCAGCACGTGGATTTACCCAATGGATTTGCTCTTCTTCCAGCTTCTCTTTTAGTGACAGTTGTTGCTAGCAGTAGTTCGAGTTGCCAGCAGTAGTTTGAGTGTGGCCATTCTTGTTTCATTCATGTAGCCATGGCTTTCCCCCCAGATGAAAATGTGAAAATGCATTGAGAACCAACTCAGCAGATGGCTTGTAAACTCTTAGCATTGCAGCAGTCTGAGGTCTAGTAGCAGTTTCCGTGTTTGCTGTGTTTTCACAGAGTTGTAGGTTTCTGATATGAGCGGTTTATATTGAACTTGATAGGCTGTACAGGACTCTATACAGTCAAAGAAAAAGTACCCTCTAGGAGAACATTAAGGATGCAAGAGGAGGTATGGAAAATTCAGAAAATATGTATCATCATTTTTTGCAGACAAATCCTATCTCTGCTTTTTGCTGCATTTGCATTACAATATTATATTTAATAACACTATGACAATAGTTCTCAAATAATATACTATAATGGAATATGGTAATTTGTATGCAAGTTTAGAAACTTTTGTAGGATTTTAATTTTCTTGCACTAGGTTTCCTTGTTTTCATTGTCATGGTGTGTGGAATTGGACCTCTAACTCAGTTCTCAGTAAATCATTTACACCAATAATTTTGCAAGTAACCTTATTAGGGATGTTCTTTCCTGAAGCTGAGGCAGCTAATGATGAACCCAATGTGACTATTCATACATACACTGAATGCAGTATTCCTTAGCTGTAATTTAGGGACTAAGGTCAATAAATAGGGATCTAAATTATCTGCAGTCTTGCATTAACCCTATGTGTGATCCAACTTTCCTTCTTCCCCCAGGGAAATAAAGTCCATCTGTGATCTCTTAAGGTCAATCTGCTTATACTAAAATCTAAATTAATGTTCTTTTAACTGCAATTATTTTTCATATATAGTTGAGCGAGGCAACATTTTTATAATGTAAGTAAGTTTGGGGAGAGAGATGGGAGGTAATTACTTAACCATTTCCTCATTTAAAACTATATTTTTTAGTAATGTTCAGTGAGGAAACAGCAAGGGGGAGACAAGGAGATGTCACAAGAAATTACTATCTGGATCCTATCCTATCTGTGGAAGACCCTAGCTTAAACGCTCATGAAGAAAATAGGAGAGAGAGATGCAACTCTATCCTTTCAGGTCAGAGGTCTTTCCATCACTTGAGAAAGTTCCTTTTCTAACAAGCTAGAGAGTGCTTTGAGGCCGATGCTGTTAGTTTGTGCTTCTTTTAGTCTTGTGAAGGTTCTGATGGTGAGAATGCTGAGCTGGCAGGGAGAGTGCTTTAATTCCACTTCTCACTCCACTGCATGGTTAATTATTTTTGCATAGAAGAAAATGCTAAAAGAAGTCCATTCCAAAAAGCAGAGTAGCCTAAGTATATAGTACTCCACAAGCAGTTTGGAGATAAAAATTTGAATCTTTAGGGCCATTAAGCCTAGTTTTCTGCTATCCTTGGTGAATGCTCTCGCCTCTGAGCTATTACGTAAAAACTAAATGCACCACCAGTTTTGTGAATCCAACCATTCATTTTCATAACTTTTTTTTTGCTTTTAACCAGCACTATAAAGGGCATGTTGTATTCTGGATAAACTAGAATTTTTCCTGTTGAGCAAGGCAATGGTTTCTGGTTGTGTCTTCTCTGTGCTCAAGGATTTTATATTGAACTTAATTTGAAGCAGATCTTTCAGTTAATTTTTATTTTCATAATATGTCTGTCTTTACCCACTTGATGTGGTAGTAGCAGTAGTAGAAGTATCATCATCATTCTTATTATATAGCTTGGCTCCAAGTCTGGATTACTTTGAATGGATCTGTAAAGTTTGTTAAGACAACTATGCCACATTTGCAAAATTTTAGAGAGATCAGGATCTCTGTTAGAAAGCCAGTCTGGGACCAAAGGTTTGAATTCATGGAAAACCACAGGTCAAGTCTGATCCAGCAAAGCACACGGACACCTGCTTAATTTTAAGAAACATGCTTTAAGAAACTTTTATGAGTCTCATGGTTTTATGAAACATTTTTCAGGACTGAGGTAGAGCACTTGGTGCAGGACAAAATCAACTTTTTAATGAACTTAGCAGAAAACCCCAGGCATACTCAGCATGTGCTTTTTAAACATGTATAATTGGATCAAATGAAAACTAATTCCCACTGGAGTCCAGCCATGCCCAAGGAACCCTTCCAGGATTATTCTTTGAAATCCTTCAGGCAGAAATATTTCCATGCCAATTTCTACTTCAAAACCTTTTGACTGTAGAGCTGTTCAAGAATAGGAATTCTTCATATATGAGAACTTTTCCTGTTCTACATAACCCTCCCCTTACCATCCTTCTCCCTCTTGCTTTCTTCACTGCCTCTCAGCACAGTAGAAAAGGTCAGAAGCAATTTGATCAAGTGTCCCAAGAAACGAGTGTCTTTTAAGAGAGTGCAGGCTTGCAGAATTTGAAAATGAGAAGATAATCTTTTCAAGAATTGTTGAGTCCTGGAAATAGAGCTTTATAATGAAAATCACCTTTGAACCTTACATCTAGCTATTTTAGGTTAAAGAGAAGTAAGTCCTTTTAGGGGGAGAAAAAAAAGGCTTCCTACCAAAGGTGTCTTCTCTCCACTTTGCTGCTTGTATAATATATTTGGGCTGTTTTTTCCATCACTTGATATATACTCTACAGACACCAAATGAATTAACAGTCCCAGAGGGCTGTCAAAATGCAGAAAGTTATAAATTAAAGACAAACTTAGCCTAAATTGGTGTGTCTGAATTTGTGAATGAATTGACACGTGGCTCTGCTTATCCTCTGAAGCAAAAGCTGCTGAATCTCTGCAGCTACTGAGCTTACCCTCCCTCACCAGAACTGCCTAGACTTTTCTGTAGCTGATCATGCAGAACAGATGCTGTATTGCTGCTGAAGTGTACATCATTCTTATCTGCTGGTAAGAGTTGCTAAGCTGTCTGTTACTGATATAATCTGAGACTTTAGTGGATCCCTCTCAACGTGTTAGCATATGCTTTCTCCTTGGTGTCCCAGTTGGATTTGTCTACATGGGAGACCGAGCATCTTCATTTTTACTATAGCTCATTTAAAAACATACAGAAAGTCAAGCTGCAAAGCCTCTAGTTAGCTTTGCAAGTGGAGGGGGCAGCTTACGCATCCCAGTGCTTTGCATTAAATCTGGAAATAAGCCATTCTGAATTGGCTTATGCACTTCACTGTCAGGCCTTTTCTGTACTAGCAGCATTCCTCCTCTTAACAGAGATACAAGGTGAGAAACCTTCCAGCACTTAGGGGTGGGCTTTAACTTCAAGTGCTTGGTGCGTTTCATTTTGATTTTGGCTCTCTGATTCCCGCAAGTTCCACTTTACTTTGAGATCTTTCAGTTGTTTAAAACTGACACACAATGTGATACTTCTCATAGAAAATTAGGGTGCGCTTGCCAGAGGATGAATGTTAGTCTTCTCTGGTATGGGTCCTTTAATGTATAGTCCCTGTTAAATGGATCTTCTCTGGGATATTTTTCATTCTTCACAGTGAAGACAGACAATATGTTGAGAACAAAGGGGAATTATTTCTTGCTTTTTGGCAGGGAGGTCTCTCTTTGGTTTAGGACTGCTGTGCACAACAGCTAGACTTCATCTCTGGATGAACTTCTGTCTTCACAGTCCTATAGGAATACCTGCAGTCAAGGAGTGTTTAACTTCTAACCATTGACAGGAGAACACAGCTGATGTCATATGCCTTCTCTAGCTGCAGCTTCCTTACACATTGTATAGTTGTCTCTTTGTCCATGTAGGGCTGTGCCAGCAGGGAACTAATAGTGTCCAGCAAAGGGTGGGAAAATGATCGTATCTATTTTATTTTAAACTGAGTAGTTTAGGCTTTCTGGCTTGCCTGTCAGGTTTGGGGGTTTTTTGTTTGGTTGGGTTTCTTCCCCCAGCGGATATTTTAATGCTTCTGTAAGGAAAAATAAGTGCTCAAGATGGCAGCTGAAGGGTGTGGATCAGTCACCATGCTCCAAGCAGCTCCTTAGAGCTGAATTCTGCCATAGGGGCAGGCTCATGCAGAGCCCATTAAAAGGGAGAGTGGTCTCCTGAGTTTGCATAGCCAAGGGCTGAGTTTGGCCTGCAGCACACAGGCAGGCAGCTGGGGAGTGCAAGTCTGGGGATCTTCCCATCAGGCAGCAGCCCTGATGTTTGGTGAATTCGTACATGAGGTAGACTGCAGTTTAGCCTAATGCACACTGGTGCTTTGGGAGGGCCCAGAGCTTTAGAGTTTTGCTGCATTTAAATAAATTAACATAGTCATGGCAGCAAATGACTGATTTTTCCTAAAGATGAACAAACCATGGGTCTAATAGGGACCTGCTGTTTCTCAGAAATTAAAATGCTGCTTCCCTAAATGAAGCCAGGGAGGATGATCAGGTGTACAAAGAAGGAAAACATTGCCAGACAGTATCTGGGGTGGGATAATTCGCATGAAAATACTCCCCGTGTCAGAATCAAATAGTCTCTGTGATAAGAAAATAATTTTTCCCCAGCTTATAGGATATTGAGTACCAAGATTTTTACATCCTCTTAGAAACTTGAAAACATCCCTCTTGTCCCTATCAGTGCTGGTGGTTTATTTTTTTCCACTGGACAAACATTGATTTTTCTCTCTGCCAAACCCTGCATTTCTAATGGAGCTTGAAATTAACACAATTTTTTTGTGGTTATTGTTGTTTACGTCCTTGTTTGTGCACCAGCAACCTAAATGATGTTGGCACAGCTTGAGGAACGAGGTTTCTTAAAGTTTTAGTTGAATGCAACAGGGAAGGCACAACACATCTTTTTCTTCAGGCCACAAGTAAAAATGGCCACATGGTATCAAGGGGTGGTATCTGTGACACTGATTAAAAGGCTTGGGAAAGCTTGCATTTGTTTAAGATATCTGGGATCCAGAGGGCATTCCTTATCATACTCTGCTGGGATGATGATTTCAGTGTTCTGCACATACAACCTTGAGGTAGCAGCTGCTGCAGTATCCTGCAATTCTGCTCCAAGAACCTATTCCTGTGGAGGACCTATTCCCATGTTTTGAAGAAACCTTTTGTGAGGTCTGCAGATTAATCAGAGATATCTTGATTCAGAGAAAGTTACAATTAAGCTAAGATGAAGAATGTTTCTAAAACCCTCTTACATATCAGAATTCCTTGTCCCTCCTGACCTTACACACTGGGATGCTGAATTGAGGTGATACCCTTGTACAAAGCTTTAGTCGATGCAATAATTCACCCTTATCGGGCTACAAATTACAGCATGCACCTTTTACAGTAATCTGAAAATATACATATCTGAGTTGGTTTTCAAAACTTCGCAGCTATCCTTTGGTCACAGTACCTGTTCCCCTTAATCCTCTCAAATACACGTGGAAGAATCCTTGTAGTTAGAGATAATGGTCTTATGGTATAGCTGAATTTCCTTGCTGTAAGTGTGAATGGATAATAATAGCAATAGATTTCTCCTTTCCTTTGATGTTCACACAACAGATTTTCAGATTTTAAAAAGTGATGTTTTAAAGCCTGTAACGAGGAATGACTAAAGATAAGATACTCCTGAGTCCTTGCACTTGGGAGCTTTTGGTATTGTGGGTTATTTGAGAGAGCTTTTTAGCCTCACACGATGAGAAAGGCTATGACTGAATCCCAGTCAGCAGTTTGGATCCATGTGGGCCTAGTCTCATTTTCTCGACTATCTGCCAAGAATAAGATGTGATCTTTGGCAAGAGTTCATGCTCCCATGTTTTGAGAGCAGGAGATGTACACCACAGAACCATTCTGTATCAAACCTGACTGGCAAAGTGTCCAGAGTATTAGGTCAGCAATTTTCCATCAAATTGCTATCAGTTATTCTTGATACAGTGTCAAGGTCATGAATTAAGCAGAAAGGATTTGTGCAGTTCATGGTCAAGATTGAACAGCTCTTATTCAGTGCGTAAGAGACTCCTATCAAGGTCCTTGTTAACTACTGCAGCTGGAAATTCTTTTGAAATTAATGTGTTAATGTACTATTCTACTTAGGAAAATGACTGAGTGGCAGTGTGACACTGTACATTTTTTATGTGTTTTCACTTGCTGACTTACAAAATTTGTTCACTTTCCAACTCCAGCAATGATTTTTCTTTCTGCCAGAGGCACAGACTTCAGCTGGGATCTGGAAAAATCAATCTATGGCATCTTTATCACCAGTGATGTTGTGCAGAGCAGACATAAGGCAGGACTCAAGGCACATGTTCCAGAGGTGCAGAGCATCCTCAGTGGTACTGCACTGCAGGCTCCAATCGCATCCTCCTCTCTCAGCTCTGCAAGGCCAGAAGTTGAAAATTCATGCACGTTGATCAAGTCAGTGGTTTTAAAGCTGAGGAGGGGCAGGGAGCAGAGATGGTGGATAACATCACTACTTCTCAGCACTGCCTTTTCTTGCTCATTCCCTTCAGTTTTCTCTGTGTGAAGCCCCCAGAGATGGTATTGTACACCAGGATAGAATTACTATTATGTGGGAGAAAACCCAGAAATTTGTTCTCTAAAACAGAGAGTTTGGAGGAACTCATTTGGAGATAAGTCAGCAGTCTTCCATCAGTGAGATGAAGGTGTTAATAAACCAGCACCAAGGACTTTTGCACCTCTTGGCTGTGATGCTGTGGGGCTTGACTCAGCAGCATTCAGTGGCATTCCCTGCGCTGTGTTTTACTCCTATTCATTTCTGCTCTTAAGATTGAAATGTCGTATTAGATTAAGAGTTCTACAGATGTCAACAGCGTGAAAGGCTTCCCTTTCACTCTACTATGAGTGGGGACTGAGCTACTGCAATGCTGAGGGTGTCTGATGGAGTTTGGCTAATAAGATCTGATTTCATGAGGTTTGCATCCTATTAAGGCAAGAAGGGATCAGGCCTGAGAGCATGATAGAAAAATGCAAACATAATAGAACGGCTCTTATGAATATTAATAAGCCTTGAAATTATACAAGGTGAAAATGGTGATGAGGAGGGAGGGTGAGCAACTGCTATCTGGTGTAGCACAACAGCCTCCCTTTCACCCTGCTTCCCCTGCCACCTGCCTGTGGCCTGTCACTCACAAACCCTGACAGATTTGGGGATGGGGCTTGGGAATTTGATAGCTTCCCTGAACCTGTTTCATCTCTGCAGCTCACAGCCTCTGTGTAGGTATGAGTGCAACTAAAGTATCTGATCTCTATGCACCAGTCATCAGTCTTCCCTAGCAGCCCTACACAAGCCAAGATCTGCTCTTCTTTCTATCCAAAGCGTTGTTTTTAAAAGTAGCTTGGCTTTTTCTTTATAATCCCCTTCATGGGTGAGATACTGTCCATGTCAATGATCTATCTGCATCTCCGACCTCAGTATAAAACATCAGCTGGTAAAGCTCCTATATTTCCCTGCAGTTCTGGGACTGGCTTACAGCCACATCTCTGTCTTCCTCCACGTGGATTGCTTCCTCTGCTGTAGCTCAGGAAATTGCTGCTTGTGTTTTGCACGATCTGTCCTTTGATGCACCAGCTTTGGTGCTTTCCTGCAGTACTTTCACAGAAAAGTCAATTAATGCCTGCCTGTTATCATCCATTGTGGTTCACTCTTCTTGCCTTCCTAGCAAAGAATTACCCTCCTTTGTGTATCCTTAGCTTTTGAAAGGATATTCAGACATGAACCATCCCAGCATCCCACAAAAGACCTGCCCTTAGCCCCATTTTATGGACTGAGACACAGAAGTGAAGGAAATTAGGATCAACAGACAGGTTGGCCAAGTTATGATTAAGTCTTCTGCTTCTCTGAGTGTGCTCCTGTGAGCAGCCCTATGGCAGCCGCCTGCCCAGCCACCATTGCCAGGGCACACTTTCCTGTTTCTTCATGCAGCACATGCGAGGTGCCAGACCTCTGGGCTACAGGAACTCATGGGATGTACTGGCCTTCCAATTTGTCCACGTTTCATTTCTTACAATGTTCATCTCTCTACAAAAGTGTTTGAAATCCCCAAGACATTGATTATCCTTCTTTACAGGCATTTCTCTATCAATTGAATTATTTAGTAAAGAGCTATGTTCATATATTATTGATATAATTTGAGGTGTAATCTCACTCCTTTTCCCCTAGCACTTGTTTGAAGAAAACAGCATTTACTTCTCTGTTGCTTTGTTTGTTTTTCTTTCATTCATCCCTGAATCTCCAAACATTTTACTGCCTGTTTTGTGGGGAAAAAAACTGAGTCATGGAGGTTTGCTACCATTTATGGAAGGGAGCAGCAGTCAATAAAAACAGCATCTAGGTATCACACCTACTACTCTGGCACTGGCCACACTGAAGTGGTATCAGGCAACACGTGGGCCAATAGTGCTGTCCTTCCGTTTACCAGCAAACTGCCTGTGGTGGAGCTTTTTTAAGTAGGCCCTACCTAAAGTGATGTTTTCAATTGCTTGATAATGATTTCATGGCTTGAATTAACTTCCTTGCTTCACTGCTTTTTTTCCATCATTTTGCTGTTACTTTGAGCTGCTTTCTGCCTCAGTTTCCCATCTGCTACCTGGGGCTAACTCATTTCATGGCAAAGAGCCATAAAAAGTTCTGACATTCTGAGAACTATAGAAGCCAGTACACCAAGGTAGCCCTCTTCAGGATTTGGCTCTGAAGAAAAACTCCTTAGGAAAATGGGGCCTGGGCAGGTTTGACTGAAGCACCTAAAGCTTGTTGAAGAAGCAAGTAATGGTCACTTCATTAAACTGCCCTCTTCTTTGTTTTTCTGCTCTTTGGTGGTAGAGAATGGAGAAGCCACGTCCCACTTGTGCACTGTCATCTCTGGCCCCTGGTTGTGAGAGGGGTGTTTTATGCTTGGCCTCTTCAGGGAAAGGCTGCTTGTTTGCGTTGTATTTGTGGCATAATTACTAATGGTACAGATCATTTTTATTAGCCAAGCTGTCTGCATTAAAATGATAGATTTTTTGTATTATTAAGAATATCCAAGGGAGTTTCCTCAGCAGCAGGAGAAAGATGGTAATTTTTCGTTTAGTTTAAGAGCAGATGGTTACAGAAACATTGTATGTAAATAAATTAAGGAGAAGCCACCCTCACTAACAGTTAAGTAAACAGGTTTGGAAACAGTCGACTCAGGACCAGGGTTTTCTCTTCTCTTTCTTTCTCAGGAGAGCTTCATCTGCTCATCAGCTTACAGCCCCATATGGATAGGGTGTTAATTAAACCAATTTGCTTTTGGGCCAAAGTAATCTAAAACAACTTGAGTCCTGCTAGAGCAAGACTATCACTCTCATGCAGCTTTCTTGAGCGCTAGAGAATACTTAGCCAGCCTAAGCATCTGGGTTGTAATCAATGTTATTGATAAGCATTTCCACATGCCTTTGTTGGTAGTGAGGCTGTGAGTGATCTAAGAGAGGTATTACTAACATTGCTTTATTTTATAGCTGCATCCTGCAGTCTCTGATGAGTGCTGTAGTCACCATGTCATGCTGCCCTTGAGAATTTTGTCTTAACAAAACAAGTAAATTAGAAGTGGAGAAATGAGAGGTAATTAGGGGAGGAAAGTTGTTCTGTAGCACAAGGGCTGCAAATGCCTCAGATACATAGCTGGAGAAGAAAGTAGTGCTTCTCTTGCCACCATCCAAAAGAAAATGAGATATTGTAAGAAGGAAATTGTGAAAAACCTAGTACTCAATGGGTTCACAAATTGAAAAGCTGCAAGAGCATTGAGGACTGAGAAAGTTATGCTTGATTTTCTTTGAATGAAGTCTCTCTGCCCATCGGAGTTAGAACAGGGAAGAAGGCTGGTGCATAGAAAACACAGTTGAACAGGACCGTTCCCTCTTCTGTTTTCACAACCAGACTGATGCAAAAACATCACCTGGGCTTCTTCCCAAAGTCTCCAGTCACACAGCCAGGATTCATTATGTTTGTAAGACAGTTTGGAGTTTCAGGGAGTAGCAAAAAGCACTTTGTGCCTCATATTGGTAGGAGATCACACGCAGATGAAATGGTGCTTTTCTCAGTTGGTGGAGGCTGAAGGAGAACCAATCCTCTTCAGTCTGGAGCAGGTATTTGCCTGGGTTCCTCAGCTTGTAGATTCCTGCATAGATTTTCCACTGGGTGTGGACATACGAAAAGGCACAATACAAAGCAGTTAGCATATTACTATTACTGTGAGTAATGCTTGTATGTCATAGAGCAAAAAACTGATGACCAATGGCCAATATGATAGAAATGTAACAATTTTTAACAGTACTCAAAAAAAAGAAAAAGACTATAGCCTAAAGGCTGGTAACAAGAACAGGTGGTATGAGCTGAGAGCTCATTAGGGGGTTGAGGGAAGAGAGGGGTTAGAGTATGTTAGTAACTGAAAGAAATTTCTATACCCTATCAATCCGCTGAAAACCAAATGCAATCCTAGGTTGTATAAGGCAAGCTGTCCCTTTAGGGAGAAGGTAGTATCAGGGCTTTGCCAGTTCTCTGCACACTACCAAACACCCATATGCAAGGAGATTGACATGAGAGTGCGATGCAGATAGAGGGAAAGGCTTCTGCGATGGGAATAGGTGTGGGCAGTGGAGAATCCATTGTTTACATGAGGACTAGAAGTGTTTGGCTTATTTAATACAGCAAAACAAAGGCTGAGAGGAGATATAAATGCTGTCTATAAATACATCAGAGGAGTAAACACCAGGGAGGGAGAACAGTGATTTAAACTAAAAGACAACATTGCCACAAGAGGAAATGGGTATAAATGGCCCATGAATAAATTTAGGCTGCAAATTAAGTTTCTAAACAAAAGACCAGTAAGATTTTTAGATATCCAAGTAAGGATACTAGGACAAATAACCTGTTTCTAACATTGGATTTGGTTACTTCTATGAGAATTAAAAAATCCGCTTAGTTGGGGTAAGCTGTGGCTCTTCCTCTACCTTGCCTGACACTGAAGGACTGAAAATTATTAACCTTTAGTTTTATATTCATTTTTGGAGGAAGATCAGTCTAAAATAAAGCAGCACTCTCCATATTTGGTATCTCCAGAGTCAGAGACATCATATGTGTAGCTTATATGCTTCACAATAATGTCTATTACTTAATACTTCATAATTAAAAAGAGGCTCTAAATAAATGGCCGGCTGCCCTCAAAATTATGAATTTAAAGTAAAACTTGTATTTACCTAATCAACTATGATAGGGTCCTAATATATGAGAGCAGGCTGATTTTTTCAAGGTCTAGGACTGCTTCTAAGTTTGGAAATGCTCAGATGCAGGTGTTAACAACTCTAATGTCAAGACTCAAATTGTCATTTTTGCACAGTGAAAATTTCCCAGCCAACCTTAACTGCTGCTGATCTTTCACCACCCAAAGCTAGTGACAAGCCTGTTCTCAAGCAACATATATCCTCACCGCATCAGTGACTCTGGAAATTGAGAAGTGATCTCTGTGTGGTCTACCTTTCTCTTGTTTGATAGAGTGATTTTTTTCTCCCTTACTCTGTAGCATTTAAACCAAAGTCTGTGTGTGTCAAAGCAGCAAGCTTCTTTAAAAGTAGTTTGCAGTGAAGAAAATTCTGTTGTTCACTACAAGTAACCACACTGTGAGCTCCACTGACGAGAATAAAATATGTAAGGTTTTGATATATGCCATATACTTCAGTGCATGACAGAAGTATGGATTGAGGGGGATGTTTATGCCAACAGAAGATTTTTATCTACACAAACAACATTCATATACTACAGACTTAAGGTTTTAACAGCTACAGACAGGTAATGTCTTACATTTCTTCCTTAAACCTCCTTGTAAATATGTTCTTAACCAAGTGGGGTAGGGTAGGAATGAAGGCAGAAGGTTTTAAGCAGGTAGAGTGGAATAAAATTTCAAAGGCTTTCGAAAATTCCTATTCCTTAGCTTTCTAGCATGTGGGGCAGTTGGGGGCTAAGTCACTGAGCCGCGAATCTGCAGCCTTTTGCTGGCTGGATTTGCAAAACTGAAGGATTTTTACTTTGATTAACAGGATAATTAGTGCTGTATAGTAAGCATAAGCCTCACTGAGCTTTGTAAGTATTCATTTCTTACCTTGACCTCAGAGACTCACCACAGTCCTTAATGCTGTGCAGAATAGACCTAGGGTGTCTATTTAAAGACCTCCTGTGCATTTAGCCAGTGCCTCTTTCCTGCCCTGCATTAAGCTCCCCTTTGGCAATGATGCAATTTCACAGCTCCTGGATGGTTTTTTTCCAGGTTGCTGTCAGTCAGCTTAAAAAATTCTCACTGAGGTCCTTAATGCAGTGAAATCACGTGAGCCATGTGGGCCAGGGTCAGGAAGCTGTGAGCCTCTATGGCACCAGGGGACAGAGGAGAGGAGACTGGCAGCATTATAATGGGGTTGCTTGGATGCTGATTCCCCATGCTGACTCAATGCCAGTCTCACATTTTTGTCCTCCCATTCCCTCTGCTCCTCCTTTCACAGTGGAAATCAACCCCACCAAGCGAGTCTAACTTTGCAATAAAGTCTTCATAGTTAAGTTGCTGACTCCAGAGAAAAGCTGGAAATCCTCATCAGTCATTTTGCCTATACAATATCTCTCAGTAGGCAAATTTTCTGCTGGCAGGATTCACTGTGACTCTTGAATCTTTTTGCAAAGTGCCCATTTGGTAGCTCCAACACATACACTAAACTTCAGAGAATCCAGAGTCTCACATCAGGCATCTGTGCCCTTCTGAATTTGCAAACTAAATGAGTTACTTCATAAGTAACAAATTGATCAACTGTGATCCTTGAGCAGGAAAGGTTAGGAACAGTAGCTATTGGACCTTGTTAGCTAAGCAGACTCAGGCATGAACTGGTGGATCTCCCAGAAAAGTAAACAGGTGGCACAACACAGCTTGTTTAGCCTAAATCAATCAACATTAAATTAACACTGATTCTGCTTTTGCAGGTCCTACATTATAATTAAACATGAACTTAAGATGCTGAACCTGGAAGTTTGCAACCTGTGCTGAGATGTTAAAGTAGTGGACACCTTCTGAAGTTGGCCAGGATATGTGACATTTCATCCACATGGTTACTGCCACGTGGTGCTGACCGCTCTTGAAAACTTACAGTGTTTTCCGAGACTAGGATGAACCTTTCTAGCTAGATTTTAGTATTTCCAGGCCTACCAACTGCTTTTTCATTTCCCACTGTTTACAAATGGAAAGTTTGGTGTTCCAGAATCTATCAGTTTAATGAAAGTTAATTCCCAGACAAGCTTCAATATTCCATGGACACCCTTGGCAGGTTGCGGGGCAGAGGAGGCAGGTAAAGGTAGAAGTGACTGGACTCCAGTGTTATCTGTCCTGCAGTTCATTTGCTTTTCTGGCATTCAAGACCAGCTGGACTGAATATCTAGAAGTGCTCCTCCATACATTCCAGCTCTGTCTCGGTGCACTGGCTCCTGGGAAGCTCTGGTATGTAGAATCTGACCATCGTCAGGGCTTGCAGACCATTTTTGGCTCCTGCTGTAGTAGTCTATGAAAAGAGCCATTCTTTCTGTCTTTCCTCCACCTCCCTTTCAGAGACATGACCAAGGTTTTCCACAAATGGAGAAGTTTACAATTCTCCACACATCATAGCTCCTGCCAGAAATTTTGTTTTAGTTGCCACAGCAACAACTTAACGGATTTTTAAAGCCCCTGCCACTGGCCATGCCTCTGCCCTGTTTGTTCTTCCTGTGCATTCCCCCAGCACTGTGCAAAGCTGCAAAGACAGTGACTGAGAGCTCTAATAACCCAGTAATGGATCCAATTATGGCCGTTGGTGCTTCTGTTGAGAATACATGAATAAGTAAATCCATGCATAAGGATGAAAGAGTGTGTTTTTAAAGCTGCCTGAGCAGGAGTTGTGGCCAGGTTGCTCTTGCCAGACCCTGGTGGAGGATGGCAGCTGAGGATTTGGCAGCCACTGAGGATTTTGGCAGTCCCCTCCAGACCACGCCAGCCCACAGCTCCCTAGGTGATGGCCATTGCCTTACAGGCATAGCCTCACACCACAAGCATTTGTCTGTGCTTGTTGCTGTTGCACTTGAGATGCCTCTGTGAGGCAGCTGGGTGGTGGTGTGCCTGCTGACAGAGCCTCTCGTTTGATGGCAGCCACGCACACAATAAACAGTACTCCATTTTCATTAGCAAGTATCACCACGTTCGCTTGGTTATGGGGTGTCTCGGTTTTGCGTGGCCAGGTTTTGGTAGCAGGGGGGCTACAGGGGTGGCTTCTGTGAGAATCTGCTAGTAATAAATGTGACTAATATCCCCACTTTGAGTCTATTTTGCCTGTGACAGTGATTGGTGAGTGATCTCTCCCTGTCCTTATCTCAACTGATGAACCCTTTGTTATATTTTTTTCTCCTCTGTCCAGTTGTAGAGGGGACCAAGAGAGCAGCTTTTTTGGGTACCTGGCATCCAGGCAGGGTCAACCCACTACATGTGGGTTGTTGCTGGGAATGGACTGGGCAGGACAGAAAAAGTGTTATCAAACCTTTGTAAGAAATGTTCTACTCTTTGAGTGCTGGTCTGTCAGTGCAGAATGATCCTTGCATTCACTTCATACCACAAAAAAATCTGTTTCTTCCTCTATCACTGTGTCTTCCTTCACCATCTACTGATGGTGCAGAGGCATCCATCTGTGGCCCAGCTGTAACACATGGTGACACATATTTGTGGTGTTCTATCACCTACCAGTTGATCAGACAGAAAAAGGTGCCCTCTTTTGTTCCCAGTGGTTTCCTTCCTTGTCTGCTTTTTCCCAGCTGATGCATGGAGTGATCAGAGAATAAATGTCTTTTGGACAGTATATTGCAGATTTTGAAGAGGAGGGGTCTGGAGTGTTGGGTGTCCCAGTGCTGACTCCTCAGATGTCAAGAAGAGATCTGGAGGGGCAGGTATCTGAGCAGAAGAGGTTGGTTGCAGAAGACCTTTTAGCACCTTCCCTTTTCCCATTCTATAGTCATACTCCCAAGATTCAGGCAGTGATCTCATCACATCCAAAGTCCTTTGTGGGCACCAACTCCTAGTGTTATGTATAACCAGATGTGAATCCTTACGCTTGTTTTAGCCGTTCTTCCCCTTCCTGTATCATTGTCCATTTGTCCCAGAGTCTCAGAGTTGCAACAGCTGCACTGCCTGGGTTTATATTTCTGGTGCTCTCAAGATGTCTCTGAACGGATCAGGACAAACTGGCTGCCAAAGACCATGATGGTAATTCCCTAAAGTCAGACTTCCATACTTTAGGGAGTAGGAGCTGGTGAATCTTTTGAGAAAATTATGTCCTGTAAGATACTTAGTGGCCCCTGTGAGCATGAGGATGATGGTCTCCCATTAGCATTCAGAAGACAAAGAGCTATGAAGAAGATTCAGCATTAGCTTTTTCTGGATTGAAACTACTATTATCTGATCAGTTGTTGAAGGGCTGCTTTACAGATGAGCCTGTGAGGACTAGGCTGGAAAAGACTGACAATATGTCTGTTATTGGGTGTAGATCTCCCCTTGAAACCTGAGATTCATGTCTATGCATTACATACTGGTTCTCTATAGCCTTGCTTTCTGAAGTGAGGTCTCATTTTCCTGTCCTACAGATGTTTGCAGTATTGGCCTGCTCTTGTTAACTGTTGGAAATCTGAAATATTAGGGTAGGAATGACAGTTTGGAAGAGATCCCTTGGAGTAGTTTGCCCGGCATGCCAGTTGCCCACCAAAGCCACTCTATCACTCCCCTCCTCAACTGGACAGTGGAGAGAAAACATTATGAAAGCTCATGAGTTGAGATAAGGACAGGGAGAGATCACTCACCAATTACCATCACAGACAAAACAAACTCAACTTCGAGAAATTAATTGAATTTATTACAAAGCAAAACTAGAGTAGGATGATAAGAAGTAAAACAAATCTGAAAACACCTTCCCCTCAGCTCTTCCTCTTTCCCATCTTGCCTTAACTTTATTCCCAGTTCTCTACCTCCTCCCCCCTCAGTGGCGCAGGGACATGGGAATGGGGGTTCTGGTCAGTTTGTCACATGTAGTTTCTACTGCTGCTTCCTCCTCAGGGGAGAAGGAGGAGTCCTTCCTGTGCTCCAGTATGGGGTTCCACCCACAGGAGACAGTCCTCCACAAACTTCTTCAATGTTGAGTCCTTCCCATGGGTTGCAGTTTTTTATGAATTGCTCCAGTATGGATCCCTTTCCATGGGTTGCAGTCCTTGAAGAACAGGCTCCAGTCCGGATCCACCATGCGGTCACAGGTCCTACCAGCAAACCTGCTCCAGCATGGACTCCTCTCTCCACAGGTCCTCAGGTCCTGCCAGGAGTCTGCTTCAGCATAGGGTCACAGTCTTCTTTTGGGCATCTGCTCCAATGTGGGCTCCTTCATGGGCTGCATGAGGATCTCTGCTCCCCCATGGGCTGCAGGGGCACAGCCTGCCTCATCACCATGGTCTTCACCACAGGCCACAGGGGAATCTCAGCTCTGGTACCTGGAGCACCTCCTGCCCCTCCTTTTGCACTGACCTTGGTGTTTGCGGAGTTCTTTCTCTTACATATTCTCACTTCTCTCTTCTCTGGCTGCAAGTACTTCTATGCAATAATTTTTTCCCCTTCTTAAATATGTTATTCCAGAGGCACTACCACCATTGCTGATGAGTTTGGCCTTGGCCAGTGGTGGATCCATCTTGGAGCCAGCTGGCATTGACTCTGTCAGACATAGGGGAAGCTTCTCACAGCTTCTCGCACAAGCCACCCCTGTAGCCTCCCTGTTACCAAAACCTTGTCATGCATACCCAGTACATCTCTGAAAGCAGTTTCTGGACAGTGAGCCCATTTTACATATAGATCTGCCCAAATGATCCAGATCCCAAGAAAAGCTTAAAGTACTTTGCAAAATAAGGTATTTGATATCTCCCAGACATCAGGGAGTCTGAGAAGAGAGTTAAAGGAGTGCTTGTCTGCTCCATGCTCAGCTAATACCTCCAGGTAAAAGGAGTGATTCTTTTCCCCCTCACCTAAGCTCACCTAGCAGTGTCACAGGAGAGTTCATTTCTGTTATGCATCATTAATCTGAGTTTCTAATAGCAGTAAAAGACTCTGAACTTGGTCGACAGAGAAGTTAACAACCAGTTTGGCAGAGCCCTAACAGTTGATCATTTAGCCTTGGTTATTAACTGCAGGCAAGGACCAGTTTCTGGGAGATAATTGGGGTCATAAACAATAGCTGTGTAATGGAGAGCGTGCCCTAGGAGAGGGACTAAACATACTCAGCTGCAAGAAACTTACTGCCTTTGGACGGCATCCAGGTGCTGCCATCAGCCAGCTAGAGTACGGACTGCCAGGTTGTTGCTTTAGGGGAAGAGAGGCCTTTAGTGCTCAGCAGACAGCATCTATCTGCATGCAGGATGGACCCAAGCTGGAAAGATGCTTGAATGTGGCCACAGGAGGCTTGATAAAACTTCTTAAACAGCAGTCTGGAAGGTGTGGATTTCCACTTTTAGTCCGTTTCAGAAACAGGACTCAGCATTTAGGAGTAGTAAGTTCTGCAGCCTGGGCTAGGGTTGGTGGCAGCAATTGGATTTTCCAAGTCAAAGGTGCCTGAGGGAAATGCCCATGCCCAGAACTGGCACAGGACAGGCCCCTGCTCTCCATTCCACTTGCAGAGGCTCTAGCACAGAGCCACTCGTGGCTGATCCCTCTTGGGCTGCGCTTTGTTGCGTTTTACCCCATGGGGAATCTGTAGAGATCGCCTCTGCAGCTTGGGCAGTGGAATAATGACAGCTCCTTGTTGCTGTTCCTCTGGAGCACTGGGCAGGGCTGACTGGTCCTCTGGCCCTGGCAGGCCTGCCCAGCCTGCTGCCCCTGCCAGCTGCTCAGTGGGGCCGGGGGCTTCCAGCCCATCCAGCACCTCCTCTTTCTTGCAGGGGATTTGCAGAGGTTGCCTGGCTCCCCCCAGCCAACACCTGCTGGGCTCAACAGGCATGAAATCCCATGTGCAGAGGCTCCTAGGCCATTTGGGCTCTGTGTTGTTGGAGAATTAAGATTTCTCTGCCTGGAATCCCTCAATACAGAGTTGGTTTCCTGGTGGGAAAAAAGTCCAAAAAAACCCCTGTAAGAGCTAGGAGGGTATTTAAATAGAAAGGGGTTTTTTTCCTGTCCTTTGTAAAATAAAAGTCAGTTTCTGACTACTGAGCCCATTAAGAATCCCTGCTGGGGACAAAATGTACACAGGAGTTCTTCAGGCCATGACAAGATGTTTTGTTTCAGAGAGCTTGTTGGGACTAGAAAATAGGTTGATGGGATTTCTGATGTGGCATCAGCCCCTGATTAGATTCATGTCACTCCAGTTGCTCCCTGTATGCATCTGATTGGAAACAAAAAGAGGAAAATAAAGGTACAAATGAGTTTCTGTAATGATTGCACTAGCCAAGCTAAAGTGTGGCATGTTGGGATCTGAAGTTTCTGAAGTTTTATTCTGTTGAGAATGAGGGTAGCATGTGCGTGGATGTGGACCACAAGCTGAGCTGGGCACCCTGATGTAAAAGCTGAGAAGGTACCTGACATGCAGATCCTGCAGCTCTTCACTGTGGTACTTGGAAGCATCCTTGGATGCTCTCTCATTTTTAAAGGAATCCATTGTTCTGCCCTGTTGCTCCTCTGTGTGTACAGAACTGCAGAAGAAAATTTAAGGGAAATCGGTTGAGGACAGTAATGTTGCTCTTCATTTCCCAAGAGCAGAAGCATGACAGCATTGCCAGGCTGGGCTGTGTTACATGATAAAGACAGTAAATGTCTTAACTTGGAGGCCTGAAAGGCTGCTGTGAGTATACAGCTGAATTTTTTTCACAGAGTTCTTTGTTCTGACAGCCAAGTCTGGCTTTGCTTGGCCTTGATGCACAACAGGTAGATACCAGAGAAGGGCAGTGATCCCAGAGGGGTCTTGAGTTCTGCAGGATAGAAATTCCTCAGGAGAACTGGAACTGGAACAGGGAAAGAAATCAGGCTCTCCGCCTTCATGCACTGTGATTCTGGTACTTTATGGTCAACTGGACTTCTCCTGGCAGTGACGGGATACCCTAAGCTAGAGACAATACTGGCACAGGAGAAAGCCAAGAGGTAGCAGGGCCTTCTCCCTTTCAGATGAAGCAGAGCCTATTTATCACTGTTTGGCGGTGGGAGAAAGCAAACTTAGACAGACCTCCCACGAGAGGCTGAGAGGAGGTGGGCAGGAGTCTCTCTTATTCCAGATATTCCTCCAACTCAATGAAGCACTAATCTCAAAGGGAGGCCTAGATATCCTAGCATTTCTGAGAGCCAGACTAGACCTTGGCTCCATGGCAGTCCTGCCACAGTGTCAAAGGAGTCCAATTTACCTGCAGCACCAGTGGCAGAGCCCTTCATTAACCCCCCAGAAGCCAAGTGTGCATAGGATCCCTGTTGTGCCGTACTGAAATCTGCCCCGGAAAGAGAAAGGACATGAATATAGAAGAAAAGGAAAGGAACTGTTACACTTGTGGGTTTATGTTCCTAAGCAGCAGCTCTTTGTCTGTGCAGCACAGAGGCAGAGGTTTGATGTCTCTTTGGGCAGTGTTAGCACTTCCTCTAATTTATGCATTCAGGGCTGAGATTTCCAGGTGATGGGCTCACTGGGAAAACAACAGGTATGACTAGCTGGTTTGCTTTGAAGTGACAGAGGTGAGGGGACACACAAGAGGTTTGGGTGCAGAGCTGGGGTGTGATTTTTGCACCAGAATAGATCTAATTGTCTGAGACATGGATGGGTCAGAGCAGGGAACATTCTTCCCTGTTCAGCCTGACTGTGGGGGAGGGACGCTCTGCCTGTTTGCTCCCAGAGGTAGCATACTTGCCCACTCATGACTGCAGTGCTCTCCCCTTCACAGCTGAGATAGGGAATGAGTTTTTGAGACTATGTCATCAAACACCTATCACCAGCAGAATAACAAAGCCCTATTCTGCCCGTTCCTGGCATTCTGCAGTGTGAGCAGGCAAGCATACTCGTACCTCCCCAGTAAATCCCTAGCTCAGCTGCTTTGGTAGCACACAGCTTTTAACTTAACTGCCTTGTTATCCTTTGGATGGCCAGAAAGACCCCTGGATAGTCTCTGGAATGAATGGGTCATTTCTCTGAGTGGAAAAATCTTCACTCACTGACCTTAGGTCAGTTAAAATTTGTGCCTTTGCTTTTTGAGCTGCTGTCCATGTTTTTCTTCAGCTCCTCCATGTGCCTTGAAGCAGAATAGGGAGCACATAATCAGAATAAATGGAGGATTTCTGGATTTCTCACTGGTGCCAGCCATCCTGCTAAAAAGCATCAGCATCCATTCCTCAGCTGCTCCAGGAGTGGGAAGAAGAAATGCCTGTACCTGGGTCCTTCCCTACTACCAAGGCAGAATCTGTTCCCAACTTTACTAGAAGTGTTTTTTGACAAATTCTTGGATATCTCAGCTGTAAAATGCTCAAGTGACAATCATGTGTTTCCATAAAGTAGGGAGATTAAGCCTTTAATAATAAGATGGCAGAGTATACAAAATATTCATGACAGTTGATGAACAAGCAGAGGGGACTTTTGATGTCTGATCAGGGCATCTTTGAGTTAGTTAGACATGTTAGTTAGACATGACTGTCTCACTCCCGCACTCTTTCCCAAAATGCTGCTGCAACCCAACTTCACGCACCTTTTTGATAAATTGTGAGTTAGCAATATTGCCGTGGGAAGGACTTCTAGCCTCACTGGACAGAGGAGGCTTAACTGAGTCTGCCTTTGTTTAAAATCCACTGGTGGGGTAGCACTAGAGCATGGAAGAAAACTAATTTCTTACATAAGCCTGG
This sequence comes from Platyrinchus mystaceus, assembly GCA_035041135.1. NCBI lineage: Eukaryota > Metazoa > Chordata > Aves > Passeriformes > Tyrannidae > Platyrinchus > Platyrinchus mystaceus. Next base: position 24,711,179 of record JAWWLV010000179.1, on the reverse strand, counting down.
ATTATGTTATTTACTCTTCATTGTTTGTAAGGGCCTCATAGAACCATGAAAATGACCTTTATTTCTCTATGGATTTTGTCCTTTTTCACTTTACAAATATTGATTTTTTTTTTTCCTCCTGTGTCTTTATCAGAGCTGAATTAACAAGACTGTTTAACAAGATCCTCTGATTCATTTGGGGTCTTTTTGTGCCAGGTACTATCACAAGCAGCTGAAAGCAGCTCAGTGAAGAATGTGCAACCACTGTTACAGAATTGACAGAGGAGGTGATGTGCCCTGACAAGAGCTGAGCTAACATGGGTCAAGGAGCAGGCTTAAAAAGATGGTCTCTTCAGCCTGGGCACAAGTGCTAGGAAGGGTTTATTTGTAAGGAATAAAGTTTTCTGTTGGAAATCTCTGCTCCTCATACCATTAAAGCTTGAGGCCACTGAAAATCATTGAGTCTGCTGGATTATTCCTGTTCTACCCACATATCCCCAAATGAGATCAAGAGCCCATATTCACAGCAAGAGGTGATTGCTGTCCTTGTGATCCAAAATCTCAGTGTCATGGTAATGAGACTCCAAGAGGAAAAGAAGCCATTGGTGTGGATTTATATGTTCTTTCTCTCCAGCTTTTAGGCAAACCTCTTGACTGATTCAAGAGCTTGTAGGTGGAGCAGAGAGTGGAAATTAAAGGCAGGCAGGAGCATAAAGTTCAAACAAACTAAGTCTGATGGCCACTTTTGATGCTTTTAATACAAGTGCGAGGGAAGGTATAGCCAGCTGATAGCTGTCCCTTGCTGTTCATGCTTGCCATAATGCACCACTGTGTTTTATAGCACAGGACCCAGAAGATGGTGAGGATAGAGAGGAAGCAGTTGCCATGCACAGTTCTCTGAGGCAAGCTGAAATCTCTTGCCTTTTGGGATCATCTCTCTACTCTCTCAGTGGCCTTGAGACATCTTATAGGTTTTTTTAGAGACCTGTCTGTCCAGTAGCAAAAGCCTTATCTTCTGTATCTATTCCACAATGAGAAAGAGAGATGTCAAAATGGAGATAGAAGGAGTATGTCCAGATTTATTTCTGAAGGGCCAATACCACTCGTAGTTTTGCTCTAGGTCTCTCCTGTGGGCTCATCTTTCTTACAACCTATATACAACAACCCTGATGAGAGATGATATTTGCTTCCAATGAGACAAGTCTTCTTAAAACAGCTGTTTTATAGGCCTATAAGAAGGGCGAGTTCTCATCCTTAAGGACTTGTGATCTATATCAGAAGATAGCACGCTTTGGAGGACTTTGTCCTAGCATGCATTTCTTTCTCTCCAAGATGAGAGCTTAAGTACAATAGGAGCTGGGAGATTGTCTCCAAGAAGTACCATAAGGTCAACCAGTTAGTGCTTGTTAGTTTTCCCTCTGCAAAAGGTGGACTCCTGCCTTTCCCAGCTTGCTGGGCTCGGCATAGCTGGGACTAGCTCCTACCTGCCAGCCCTCTCCACTGCAGGTCATGCAGGATACCCAGTGACAGTCTGGGCAGACACACCACCCATGGCTGAAACAGGCCAGGAACATGGAGAGGAAGCAGAGGAGACATAGCTGTCAGCAGTAATGCTGAGAACAGAGCTGGATCTCCAGGCTCCTACCTCACCCATGTCCTTTCTAGTAGACAATGCTGCCTGTCCTGCAACTCACTTGCATTGCAAATGGAGCATTACCTCTGAGCTATGCACCATCGTGGTCTTCAGCATCGTTAGAGACCATGTCTGTGCCATCAGAGTAGCTGAACTCTTGTAAAAATCAAAAGGGTCCCAGGTTATCCAGGCTGAAGGAGTTTCCGGCTGTTCCTGACAAGCTGTTACAGCTGTATAAAAGAGATATTTCTGGATCATGAAAACAGTGACCTCCTGCAGGATGGCAAAACAAAGGAATTTCTACTATTTTTCAAAAATAAGAAACCTATCTCAGGGCAGATCTTGGCCCTGGTATTGAAAGCACTTAGGAAGTGAGAGAACAAGTTTGTGTTCCTCCTCCAATTAGTATCTCTTCTTGCAAAGTGAAACAGTTCAACAAAAAGAGCGAAAATAGCATTCTCTGCTGCTTGGGCCACTTTGTGTGTGTGTGTGAGGCTGGGCAGTGTCCTTGGGCTGACTCAAGGCTGGTCAAATGCCTTGACCACTGGGTTATTAGCTGCTCTGAGGCCAATCTCCCTGAATACTCTTTTCAGTGGAAGTTTGAACAATACCACCGTGTCTTTACAAACAATTTCTGTTTTGGTGACACAAAGCTTCCCAACTAAGAGAGTCAGGAAGCTCCTGAATAACTAAGCTTCACACTTCCAGAATCAGAGCATTGGCTGCTTCTCCCCCAGGGCTTAGCTGAGAAAAACAAGCCACTCCATATCACTGTTCATTTACCCTCCTGAACCCTGTCTCTCAGTGCTTCAAGGTAGATGTTTCAGCAGTTAATACTGCTCCTGGGCCATACGCAAGAAAAATTAAAGCTCATCGTGCCAGTGAAGAGCCCTGGGGTGAGCTGAGATATGGAGACAGCTGCCCCCATTTTGCTGCGTGCATCAACTTCCTGAACAATCCTGTTGCAGGGAGAGGCGAGTATGTCTTGCTGATTGCAGAGTTAAAGTTTAAAACTCCAGGGCTAAACTCAATGTGGCATTTCTAGGCTTTTTGCTGGTGGCAGCCGTTGTGGTTCGCAGCATTGAGCGCCTGGGCAGAGCAGGGCTGGGGAGAGCCCAGCTGCTGAGTCTGTGAAGCCATTTCCAACAAGCTGCAGCATGGGGACTGATTGCAGGAGTGAAGCACGAGTGTTTGAAGAACAAACACTTTGTAGTGCTCCCTTTAACACTTGGCCTGTGACACTGCAGGATCTAGATCTTTTATCCTAAAATGACAGTAGTTCCTTCATCTCAGACATAAATGCCTGTTACAGATGTGCCCTGCAATGTTCAGCTAAGCCTTCTCCAGCAGCAGACAGGAGGCTTGGAAGAAGGCAGTGTTGGTTATTCTCTGGAGAAGGGTCTTGCTAGGTGGTGTACAGTGAAATTTTATTTGTGCCCAGCTGTCACCAGTGGTCTTTGCCTGCTTCAGCTCCTTGTGCTAGAAGAGGAGCGTATCACCCAAAAAGAAAGTCTCAGCTGCAGGATAAACTTGTGCAGCTCCACAATAGCAGGCTGGCATGTGTGGGGATGGGGCAAGTTTTTCTCTCACCTTTGTTACTTGTCTGGAAACTGGAAACATCTCCAGAGATAAATTGGAAGTTGTCATTGGTTTCTCTACTGAGAATGTCAACAGGAATCTATCAATGCCACTCATGACAATACAAATACAATTTCCTCATTTAAAGCACTGCACCAACTGTACCTAATTAACCTTCATGACAGCACAGCAATACAAGGAAATAGGGATCATTAACTTCAGCTTTGCTTTACAGAAAGGGAAGAGAAGCATCAGTGCCAGCCCCATGCATTTCAAATTGAGGTAGGCTTGGAAGAGTCACAAGGTTAAAAGTAACAATAATCCACCTGGGGTTCTCAGAGCATTAAGAGTGCACTTGAATCAAACTTTCAGTTTTTTTCTCCAAGAAATATCAGGACAGGAAAGTTCTCTCCCGTACGTGCTTGTTTGTTACTCAACAACCAAGGCTTTTAGAAAATCACACACTCTCAATCACAGTGGTGCAGAGGCAATAAAGGTCAGAACGATTTGCTCAGTGTTGCTTAAAAATGAACTGGGCAAAGCTGGGACTAAACTGTGAGTAGCTGACCCTCCACCCCTTGCTTGTTCCTCCAGACCAAACATTTTTCTAGGTGGGGGAACCTGCATTTAATAGCTGCCAGAGGAGTAATTCAGGCTTGAACTAGTGACCTCACCCCTTCCTCTCACGTCTGCTGAGGGACAGACTGATGACATTGACTGTTTACATTTTGGTCTCTGAGCCAGCCCAGCTCCTTTGCCTGAGGCCCAGCAGGAATGGAAAGATGCAAAAGCAGCGCTGCTCCCTGACTCTGCTTACCTGGCTTGGGGCTGTTTTTATAAATTAGTAGGAAGGAGCAACTTGTACAAGTCCTTCTTAAAGTAAAGAGTTCACCCTGCCTGACGTATCGCCTACTGGCAGGGGCTGAGAGGAAGAGTAATGCCCCTGCCATTTCTACTGGGCACCAGCACAGGCTCTCATTTTGTCTCGCCCAACTGAATGCAGTGCCAAGCCCTGAGGAGTGGCATGGAAGCTTTGAAAGTTCTGTCTGTTATTACTGATCTCGCTTCTGCCCCGAGTCATAGATGCTGTCAGGATGAGATGAGAAGACCTTGGTTTGTCTGGAGCCCCAGTGGGCAGGACCCCTGCTCTGGAGAGAAGCCGGTGGGGAGTGCAGAGGGCAGTGGCCAAGGAGGAGAGCCTGTTGTGTGGGGTGCCGAACCCAACCCAGAGAGCTGGCTTTCATACAGGAGAGCTTTTTATTCAATTCTTTTCTCCTACTTCTTCTATTCTAAGATGACATAGAGTGAAGTGAAGCTGAAGGGACCCTTGAAAACACCAGGTCATTGATGGAAAGGAAAAAGGGCTCTGCAGATTGTGAAGAGCTTTCATGAGCAGCATGGGCTGTGGCCAGCTCCAAGGAACAGAATTGCTCCCCTGCTCAGGCTGTGTGTCTGTCTCTCTGATTATTTTGTGTATTTCATCTCTGTTGTCTGTCTCACTCTTAATCTGTGCTCCTCTGTGCCAACAAAATGCTTAGCTCACTCCATTGTCTGAGAGACTAATTTGCACTGTAAATCTGATGCTTATCTTACATGACAGCTTACTGTGGGGTTTGTTGCAATCCTGAAGACAAACTAACCAGGGATGGCTAGAAAGCTTTCAGCACATCATCTGGAATATGCAACAATTATGACCTATATTTCAATTGCTACCAGCTTAGGATGTGTCCCCTTGTGTTGGGGGTCACCAGGAATTTCTCTTTTGTTGTTACATCTATTCAAACCTGAGCACGTTTGGGTTTTGGTTTGGGGTTTTGTATGTATGTTTGTTTGTTTGTGGGGGTTTTTTGTGTGTTTGATTTTATGGTACATCTTCTGTTCTGTGTTGGAGCTGTTAGAATGCATGTAGAAGAGCCTCCTAACCTCCTAGGGCCAGATTCTTCATCCTTCCTCCCTCCTCTCTGTGGAGTTTTAAGGACCATGACTGTGGTTACACACTGGGTGTAGGCAGTGTGGAAACACCGGTGCTCCAGTGTACTTCAGCTTCATTGTCTCTCCCTAGCTTAATCAGAAAGAGCCTTTGTCCTTGTCTGTCTTCATCAGTATTTCCTGATACTTTCTCCAGTATGTTTTAGCTCTTTGCTGGCAGGGTAACATCCCCCCTCCATCTCATCTGCAGTTGCCACCTTCTCTCTGGTCCCTGGTCTGTCCACCTGCAGGCATTCATATACCATTCAAGAGATTTTTCACACTGGTGTTGTTCAGATAGCTGAGTGGCTCCAGGGACATAATTCCTCCTACAGATGGGTTCCAGCTAGCCTCAAATGTAGTTTTATGTGGGGAGAGTCAGGAAGATTGTAGCTGCTTTGATACAGGTCTTGGTTCTGCAGCTGAGCATGCCAGTAGGTGTTTAATGCCCAGAGCTTCTGCACTGCAGTCTTCTGGGACACAAAGTATCCTGCTTCCTTGAACAGGGGGACAGGAACATAAGACCTACCATCCTTGGAGGATGGTGTTTGTTTGGAGGACCACTCTGGTTTTCACTTAGTCCTGCTTTACAGCTGCATGGATTTCTGGATCCCTCAGTTCTTCCTGCCCTCAGTCTGAAGACAAAACATAGAAACGGCTGTACTGGATAAGCTCTGTGCAGCAGTTGGGGGCTGGCAACTGAGCTGGAAATGGAGCCAATGGGTCTCAGTAACATTGAGGGAGAGGAGGAAAAAAACCCACTCAGAAACTGTTGAGGAATAGGTGAGCAATATGGTAGAACTGTACACTAGAAACTCTATACTGGCCCCTCTCAAACTCCATTTTGCTGTCCAGATTATCAGATAGATGAGTACTTTAAAGCTTGTTTCAAGTCATTCAGAGCTGATGAACACTAGACTCCTCACAGGCACTATCCCGAGGCATGCCCAAGGGAGAGCTCTGTACAGACTGGAAGAAGCTCAAGAGAAAATATATAAATCTGAGAAGAGTCCAAACTGCAGAATTTTAGAAGAATCCAGGACAAAAATACCTAGGAAAGGATCATCACGCCACTTGATTCAGGCTCATGCTTAGCCTAGGTTAGGCTATAGTATGCTGCCTCTGAAGAAGCCCCCTTCTCTCCCCTGGCTAGAAATCAATTCAGAGGAATCTCATCACCTTACTTAAACGTCCACGTTAAGTGCCTGAAAGTTAGCAATTTGAATTTGAATTTGTTTCCTCTGAGGCCTGGAAAATCCCCCTTTCTCACAGATACCCGGAGTGAGTAGCTGGCCTCCGATCTGTCCCAGTGCTTGTAGCACAGGCAGTGGCTCTGATCCATTTGGCAAGGTCAGGTTGTCCCTTCAGCTGTGTGCATCCAGCACCCCAGGCAGCTGGTTCTTCCAAGGATAAAAACCCATGCCCTGCTGCTGCTGAGTGTTTTCTGTCAAACTTCTGCCTGGTTTGTTTAAAAAAAAAAAGTAAAGAAAAAAGTGCTGTTTTCCAGCCGCACTTAGAGACCCTACTGTGTTGCGTGACATGCGGACAACGGGAAGATAGTCTCTGCTCCAAAGGATTCACAGGATAGCTTGGCAAAAGTACACTGAATAGCAGATGTGGTGAAGACACGGTGTGAGACAAGTTAGTAACACAAAGAGGAAGATGTTTGTTTACACTGACTAGGTCTGACATCTCCATCAACCACGGTGTGTAGTGTGTGAAGGCCCTGCAGCTTGATGAGATGCTGGGCCAGCCTCCTGGAACTCCCAAGGTCTTTGCTTGCTGGCAAAGGAAATCCATTGCCTATATCAGTGCTGCCTCTAATCTGTGTGGAAATGAAAGTGGGTGGAGACATAAAGGGGTCTTTCCAGGTAGAGGTTTTTGCTTCTTGGAATATTATTAAGAATTAAGGAAAGAAGCTGCTACCAGGCTGGATAAACAAGGGAGTTTTACTCTCGGGGACAGGGGAGCTTTAGAGAAAAGTGTAGGGGAAAGCTATGGGTGTGGGAGAGTGCAGTAGAAAGGCTCAGATGTCAGAAGGAAGGTACATTCAGACAGCAGCTTTTTGCTACCTTCCATTAGCTGTGTTAAGCTTGTCCACCTGCTAAGGTTAGCGGGCATCCCTTCGCACAGTCCAGCCTGGGTGGGCAGCACAACTTGGGTGCTGCAGCTGGGCTTTCTCCCTCTTTGTCCCCAAGGACGGATGCCAGGCCCATGGGATGGGTGTGCACAGGGCTGTGCAGTGCAGGCTGTCTCCTTCCTTGGAATGCTGGCAGAGCCTCTGCAGTGCTCTGCTCTGAGACAGTGGTTGGTGCTGACACAGCCCCTGTCCTGGGCTCTCTGCAGAGGCATGGCTGCATCATGTTTTTATGCAGACTTGCAGAAAGTCCTTTTCATCCCTGTCATTTCCCCACTTTTATGGAGATGGGGTGAGCATTTAGCAGAGGGCTAAACCCCTCCTGCTGCATCAGCACTGGGCAATCACTCTTCTGGGAAAGTAATGGGTTAGAAGGGCTGTTGCTACTCCAGGGATCCTGTATTCCCAGCTGGTGTCTGCTTTTTTCCTGCTGGGATTGCTTTATTGTATTTTTGCAATTATTAGTAACTCATCTCATGTACAGAACTGGCAGTGAATCAGAAGTCAGAGTATCCAAAATATCTCGCCCCACAAAAAGAGCAGCTCCTCTGTTGCTGCCTGCACACTGCATTAATAGCTGATGCAAAGGGAGAAGATTGTGTGGAGGCCAGCAGGAGAGCTGTCAGTTTTGAATCCCATGAGTAGCAGTTCAGAGTCAACCCTTTCCCAAAAAGTGGTGAGCTGTGAACATTATGTCTGCAGTGTTGTGGGCAGGTGTGATGGCAGCTTGGGTGGGTATATCATACTGGCCTTGATCCAGCTGGCACAGGTAAACCAGCAGTGACACAGTGTAGTAACTTAAGCACTGTCTTAACACCATTAAATACATAGCTGAGATCTCCGGAGGGCTTGTACAACCCGAGGTGACATTTGTGTCACTGTATCTTTACTGCAGTTTGCTATCTGTGCTCGCTCAATTACAGTTCTCACAGATAGCTCTGTGCTGTGCCTCAGTCCCACATCTGACATGAGTGCAGACCTGCCTCCAAACAGATGCTTCTGAGGACCTGCAGGCCATGCAAACATCAGCTGTGGCTGTCTGCAGTTTGTGCCTCCTTGCTAGCATTAGTCTTTGTGATTTATTGGCATTAGCCAGCATGCAAGGGAGGGGAATTACATCTCTTGAAAAGTGGTATTTGCTTTGCATTGCAGCACTAAGGCTTACAAGTTTGGGACTGTAAGTGACCTGCCTTCCTGCCTTCTCTATCACATGGACAATTCTCCTCCCACTCCTTATCATCCCAGCATCCTTTCCTGCCATGCTGTAGGCCTGGGATCGCCTTGGTTCCTCCTTCAGGTACCAAGAGGTCTGAGGCTGCAAAGCGAGTCACCGTGCATACGGAGCAAGTGCCATGGTTGACAGGCGTCATGGGCTGGAGGAGGTGCCCGATGTGAACACCTCTGACTTTCCGTTTCTCTCTCTCCCCACAGATGCCAGCAAGGACCACCCGCAGCAGCAGGCAGGAGTGATCTGGAGAGTGACAGGCGGCCTGTTCAGTATCACCCGGGGAGCTGTGGGGGCCACATTGGGAGGAGTTGCCTGGGTGGGCAGCAAGAGTCTGGAGCTCACCAAAACAGCTGTGACCAGCGTCCCCGCTGCTGGCGTCGGACTGGTGAAGGGCAGCGTCTCGGCAGTGACCGGCGGCGTCGGAGCTGTGGGCAGTGCAGTCGCCAGCAAAGTCCCTTTCACTGCAAAAAAGAAGGACAAGGCTGACTAATCCCTGTCACAGCTCCCTTCCAAAAGGTCAACCTGCCCATACTCTTCCCTACACAACACCTCTTTGAGTTGGAACCAGCCGCTTCAGGGAGGGTCAAGCACCCGAGCAGACTCCGGCTGCAGCCTGCTCAGCACCGCCTGCCTAGCTCAGAGCTCACAGAGCCACTGTCAATGCCTTTCACTCCCATCACCTACTGGGAACTGTCTTTACTCTGAGGGCTCTAAAGGCACAGTTGTCTCCGTCTTGTAGTTTCCTTCCTCCCTTCTTGCTCTTGTAAGCATGGAGGGGTGGGAGAAGATGTCAGGCTCCATCTTCCTAGAGGTGGGGGGAGTAACAGGGGAGGGGGAGAAACTATGTCTGGCTTGAAGTGTGGGTTGTATAGTAAAATTCAACTTCAGCTGGGAAGACTGCCTCTGAAACACCCCTTCCCTTTGCTCTGGGAGGTGTGTTTGGGAGGTGTGCCTGCTGGAGAACTGTAGAAGAAAAAAGTCCCATTGACACAAAGGAGAGATACTGTGAAAAGAGGGAAGCCTCCTTCCTGCCCTGCGCCTCTTTCCTTTTCTTTGCAGGGCCCATCCCACAAGCTCCTTCCAATCACTTACTCTTTGGCTGAATTGCACCCTTCAGAGAAAGAACCCTCAAGCTCAGCAGAGCAGCTCCAGGGATGATGCCACACTGGAGTATGGTATGTCCCAGGCCATCAACTTCTGCATAGATTTTCTTGATGAGAGGGTGGAGGATGAGAGCTACTGTAAGTTCCCATTTGGGGAAAGAGCTGACAGTGGCACTTGCCAGGCCTCTCTGATATTGCAGCACAGGTAGTGATGCTCTACAAAGAGACCCTTTTGTTTGATCCTTGCAGTCCTTGCAATATCCCTGGTTGCAACAGGGACATTTTGTCTCTTGGCCACACTCACACTCCACAGACATCAATAGCAAGCAACCAGGAGCAAGCGTGTTCCCAAATGCCACCCAAATTCTGCTGCAGGGAAGGAGGGGAGTCCAAGAGCATTTCTCATGACTCAGCACCCCAGGAGCGGTGGCCTGGGTGTGAGTGGGCTGCACTGTGTTGGAGAACACTTCCCAAGCAGCTGAGTGTGCTCCAACAGCAGCCAGCCTGCATGGGGCACCAGCAACTCCTCCTCTGCACGCTGCTCCTGGGGCCCCAGCCCAGCTCCTCTAAATGACTGTGTTGCCCTAAATAGCCCACTCATACTCATAGTGCCGCATAAACCCAGACACCTGCATCCACCTGGGAGTCAGAGCCATCCCCAGCCTGGCCCATGACATTCAAGGGGCCACATGGCATTGCACACAGACACACACACACACAAATGTGCACTCACTCCCTCTAAGGTCCCTTGTAATGCTTGGGATGAAGAAAGGCCCAGCCTCCACCATTAACTCTGCTGCTCCTGGCTTTGGCAGGTGATTTGCTGAGGTCCATAGGTGTTGGATGCGTAGGCAAGTGAAGCAGTGCTTGTGCTGTATTTTATAAATATGCATCTGTATTAGCGTGTGTGTACGTATTAGTCCACAGGCATGTCTTCAGCCAGGTAAAAAAAACTGTGCCACTGCTGCGGAGGAGTTTACATAGTCATCTTCGGCACTTCCAGGATATAATTTTTATGTAGGGTCCTGGTCAAAATAAAAATCATGTTTTAGAGGATGTTTTGCCCTCTCTTACCCAAGAGTGTAGTTTATTGAAACCAAAGGAATGCGAAAAATCCCTTTTCTCCTGTCTGTGCTGTTTGTTTTCTTTTTTCCCTATCTTTTGGACACCGAAGACAACTTTTTTGATCTTTATTTCCCCTTGGAGGTCGTCACACTTCCTGGCTGCTCTCTTGTGCTTAGGACTTAGATATCAGGGAATATTTAAATACAACATACATACCCACCCCTGCCACCATTTTTGCTGAATGTTCTTGGGCTTGTGATGCAGTTTTCATTCTGACCTTTATTAAATCCACATTTTAGAACATGTGCTAGTCATGCTGGTGTTAGTCTCTCTCCATACCCTTTGCTAGGTAGTCCGTGCTGTTTGCAGCAAGAAGCTGCTGATCTCCACAGTGTGTTACTCTTGATAGCATGAGAGAGGTTTAACCTATATCTTTGTTTCTGAAGGGGAATCAGCATTTGCTATGTGTGTGCATTTCCTCACCTTGTCTCTTTTGTTCTGGTGAAGGCCAGGTTGACCCAGACATGTCAGTTTTGTCTCTGAAGGCAGAGGCTTCACAAAAAGATCAGTCCTTGATGTGTGCCTGTACTTTGTTGGGATGCTCGTGGCAGTTGGCAAGGCCAGAAGAAGTCTTGTCTGTTCTCCCTTTGTCTCAAAAGCCCTGCAAAGCAGGACAGTTTGCACTGCATGGATCTCTGCTCACTGCTCTCCCTGAACACATCTCATCTCTTATTCCAGATCACAAAGTGCTCCTGAAGTGAGCTTTAGCCCCAAAGCTAAAAGCTGCTTGTGTGCAACGCTGTCACTAACTCTCTTAGAAAGATAGTTTCTGACCAATTGGGACAAAAGACAGTCATCTCCCTAAATGTCTCTCCCAGGTCTTGGACAGGAGGAGATTGTATCTAAAGAGCTTCACCAGCCATTCTGGGTAAATTCATCGTGCTTTTGGCATGCCAGTGTCTCATATAGGCTCTTGCTGAAGGAGGCAGCACTTCCTTCCCAAGCTGTTGTCTGCAGGCACTGTGTGTGCAGAGCAGGCATGGCAAATGGGATAAAGGTGCATTAAGGAAAGGCACAGGGGTCCTGAGGGTTTCCCTTCTTTTTATTTCTTCTCCTCTGTGTGCCCTTGCAATAAATGGACTAAAGCTTACCATTTGTCTGGAACTTCCGTTTCCTTGCAGGATGGTCAGGAGAATGGGAGATGAGCTTGAGAGGGGAACTGACAGCTTGAATCGCTGCTCTTACAGCTAACAGAACTCATGGACCATAACTAGCAAAAGAGACCAAATTAGCAGGCAGGGGTAAGTGGAAGATTAAATCTACTCCAAAACCAAGGCCTCGCACTGCTTAACAGGCATGCAAGAATATGTAACTCTGAGGATTAAAAGGATTCAAAGGCTTCTGGGAAGTCTGTCTCTGTTAGCATGCTAGGCCTGCTTGGTTCATCACAGCAACTTAGCCTCAGCCTGCTTTTCTAGGCGCTCTCAGTGCTAGACCAGAAGGAAGACAAGGCTCAGTCTTTCCAGTCTGAGAGCAAATATGCCTCCTGACAGCTTTGGTTGCAGTACAGTGGGATCTGGATTGGAGGGGGAAGCTCTTGGCTTCTGTTGAGTGTCCCATCTTTCCTCCTCCCTCACAACAGAGACTCCAGCCACCTGGGCCACCAGTTCAGCCCTTCTCCCACCACCCCTTTGTGGTAAAAAGGGCAAGAACTATGTTGTGTGTAAATCCCATGGATACTAGGTGGGGTGACTTGGTACAAAATAGGAGGGGGCGGCATTGAGGTGGAGGGAAGGATTGACAGGAGTTAATACACAGAAGATGAGGAGGGAGGGCTGACAGGAGGAGTTGACGAGTAGGGGAGCAAGAAAAGGAGGAGTGTGGAAGAAATCTGTTGCTTAGGATAGGCTTTGAATCAGAGGATGAACACAATGGAATTTGTCCTAGGGAAGAGTGCAGAAAGGGAAGTGGATGAATGTGGGTTTTGGTCTGTGGTAGTGGTCCATGCCTGGCTTGTGCCCTTCTTCCATAGTAATGACTTCTAGGAATTTCCATTTAGCTAGAACAGTGTATTCAATGAATGGTCAAAGCATCAGATCAGCTCCTTTCTTATCAGATCATTCCCAGATCTCCCCCAGACTTTTGTCGTGATCTCCCCGTGAAGGGGCTGGGTCTCCCCCATGGTGAGGGTGGAATGTGGCCCTGTACACAGCCCTGT
>JAWWLV010000179.1:24652861-24698170 GCA_035041135.1 Platyrinchus mystaceus | reverse complement strand
GTGGCTGGATGCTCCACATGCCCAAGGAACATGTCCCATCTGAAAAGAGACCCACAGTCACATCCTGTTCTCCCTTTTCCCTTTTCTTAATCTCGTTATCCTCCACTTTCTTTTTTATCCCTCCCTTAGCTTTCTGTCTTCCCCCTGGATTAGACCTCCCCAAAGCTTTTGCTGAGACCTTTGTTAAACATCCACTCAGACTGTCTGGGAGGGCAGAGGATGACTCTGCCCCTGCAGCTCCCCTGGCTGGGAGAGAAGTGCATGTCATCCACCCCTCTTTGTCCCCTTGTGTTTTGTGTGTGGAAGATCTTAACCTATTTCTTTTCCTCTGGGTTCTCTCGTTGGCTCTTGTCCCCGTGGGTGGGTCATTTCCGTGTCTCCATTGCAAAGTCATCCTTGTAAAAACAACAGCGTGAGTGGGAATATGGAGAAGGCTAGAAAGAGCCGCAGAGCTGCTGGGATAGATGCCAGGGCTCAGCTCTGCTTCTCTAGGAGCTGAGGAGCCCTTTGGCAACCCAAAATCATCACTGCGGCCATGCGGTCCCGTGCACAGTGCTGGGCTCCAGAGAACACTTTTATTCTTTATCATTTCATTGTCTGTAATTGGTTTCCTACTGAATTTGTTTGCTTGGTTTGTTTTGCAGTGTGTTTCTGGGAATATTCTGCATCTCTGTATTTTAATTACAGTAAAATTTGAGGATAAAAACCTTGATTACACTGGCTCTTGTTTCCAGTGGGGGAACATGAGGAGAGGAAGCACAGTTGAAGAAAGATGTTAGAGATTCCTTGGGAAATTAGATCTCTCCCCTAAGGGCTCCACATGAGGCACCAAGCAAGGCTGAACCTCCATCCCTGCTTAAACTAGGACACAGCTTTCAACTGCAGTTCAAAAGCCATTTTGCTGCAGGCACCTTTTTTGACTGGAATGGTAAGAACAGTTTGGATAAGACTTCTAAACTCAATTTCTTGTGTTAGTTTAGAGACCAGTTCATAGGAGGGCATTTGGGCTGGAGACTGCTGACCTAGCCCGGAAAGTGGGATCTCAGCAGCCAAGATAGGAAATTTTGCCTCTACAGCCGCTCGCTCCTTCAGGCAAGTTTGCAATGCCACTTTTCCCAGCTGAGGAAGCAAATCCTCCTCACAGCAGCCAGCTCTTTCTGCAGGACAAGGCAGTTTGACATCCCTCCCCAGAGCTGCCGGGAACCCCCGTGGGGCAGCCAGGCCCTTGGCATTGCTTGCTGGCTGGCAGGCAGCGTGGGTGCTGAGGGGCACAGCTGGCTACCCCAGCCACCTCACCTGCTCCACGGGCACTTAACCCAGGGCAGAGCCACGCAGTGCTCCTGGGAATGCACAGCCCTCCTGCAGGGAGGATTGCAGCCCAGCAGTTGGGCAGCGCTGGATGGTGCACAAGACCCTTTTACTGGGTCGAGGCCAGGAGCCAACAGCTCAGCATTTGTTAAATGCTGACAAAAGGATTAATTTAGTAACTAATAACAGGGCAATCAAACCATATATTTGGTTGGCATTTTGCTGCCAGCTGCCTGGTAAGAGCAGCGCGCCGATGGGGTTGGCTGCAGCCACCTCTGCCACCTGCCCTGCTCCTCCATCCTCACTTGCAGACACAGACAGTGTGTGGCTTGGGAGGCACTGAGCCAGTGGCAGGAGCACATTTGGCAGTGACAGGGAAGACACCTGGGGATATGGTCTCTCCCAGGGGCTGCCCCTATGCCCACTGTGGCGAGGCAGATGAGGGAAGTGCCCATCCCACAGCATGTGCACACTGTTGTGTCCCCCCCCTCCCCCCGTTCCTTCTCACAGAGCTGGAGCCAGCTGTGTTACCTTTTGGACAGCACAAATGAATTACACGTGAGCCCTGAGGAGAAGCCATCAGGTACATCACAGCTGCTCACCTTCCCTGCAGCCCAGCTGGATCAGGTTTGACATGTTAAGCCAGGTTGCAAAACACCACTAACAAACTGCCCCTCTAGAGGTCTTTTAAGGGGCAAAAAGGTGCTGCAAAATCACCTGTAGTTAGAGCTTTGTCCTGTCTCAGGCAGCAGGTGTGCAGGCAGAGTTGCTTCCTGGGTGCAACTACCTTCTCGCTAGTAAGAGAGGGCTGGGACAGCAGACCTTGGAGGAGACCTTTGGAGAGAACTGCCCAGGTGGGTGAACTGTGGGTGGCTCAAACACCTCTGGGCCAGGAGTGGGTCCCATGCTGGGAATGTGCAGCTGTGGGTAGATGTGACAAGCTGTGGTCTCATCTCTCTGTGGGTCCCTGCCCTGCCTGGCTCTAGGAGCAACAACCAGGAAACTGCTGGGGCATTGCTGTCCTCTGTATCCTGGGGACTGGCCCTGGTGTCTTCCCATCTGCAGCTGCTCGTGGTCTTGTCTCAAGGGCTGGGTTGTTTGGTGGACTCTCCCAGCTGGGTCAGGGGAGCAGGCCAATTGTTCCAGTAAGCAGGAATCAAGCAGACAGCAGTGTCTTGTATCAGGCTCTCAGTGCTCCTGCCTTGCATGTCTGGCTCCCTGGTCTAGCAGCTTGCTGACCTGCTTAGACCACAGGCCCGGGTGTCTTGCATGCAGGGCCCTGCCTCTGCAGGCAGCAGGCAGCTCATGAAGAAATACTTATCATCGTGTTCATTCATATTCATTCTGGCAGTTTCATGACCTGCACCAGAGCACTTTTCCCTAATCCTCCGGGGCATGGAATGCTGACACAGGCATCAGCAGTGTCAGACAGGGTGAGGGGGCAGCCTCATGGGGCTGGGTTCACTGTGCTCCTGCCATTAGAACTCTGGGGTTAAACAAGTCCCATGCCCCCATGCAGGCCAACAAGCTTTCAGGTCGACAAATAACCACAGGTTCCTGCTTTGGCTTAACTGCTTGCATTTTGACACACTTCAGATGCAAACGTGCACATGCCCAAGGAAGTGGCTGCAGCTCTCTGCTGCCCTGGGGATGGCTCCCCTAGCCTTGCCCCCACCTGCTCCCAGCCTCAGGAGTCAGGCAGACCAGGAGATGCTGCTCTTTACCTGTTGGTGCATCCACCCCTGTTTGCTCACTGACATCTTTTAGTTGAAGTTCACCCCCAAGCCAGTTTTATTGCACTTTTATTTACAGAAAACACAGAAATAAAGCATTAAATGTGTTGGGCTTTTACGAAACCACCCAATCACTTTTTTCCCCTTTTTCTTTTAACTTTTGTGGGGTTTTGGCACAAAGAAATATCACAGGTGTTACCAAACAACCATGTAAGAGCAGCTGACCAACTGCCCAGCCCAATAACAGGACTTAAACAGACAGACATGTCACACCAAGATCAAAAATGAGGAGGTTGTTCCACTTTCACCTTCCAGTCTAACCTGCTCATTGAGGGGCAAGGGGAGTTATTCTGAAGGGGATGACACCATTCATAAATTATATTTATATTTACCTCTTACATTGTAAAAGTAAACAGTGCAAAAGTACAGTACCCCAGATACCCTTCGATTTGGAAAGCTTGAAGGTTGCTTTATACATTTTGTGTGTTTTGTAAACATTGTTACCCATCCACAGTTCTAGCTCTTGCTTGTAGAGACCCAACTCCTCTTGGCATCCAAAACATATTGAGGGGCAGCAGTCACTTCCCCTGGACTCAGCTGTTGAGATTCCTGCTCAAGGTTTAGTGCAAATCTTGGAGAGAAAAAGACAAGAGAGAGAAAGGGGGGGAAACAAAATAAAATAAGGCATCAGTTAGTTATAAACAGTCTGCATCAAAAATGGGCCCCTTGGGGCTGCCTTAGGAGAAGGGCAGGAAGTCTCTCTCCTCCACCAGACTGATGGAGAGGTTCTTCAGCTCCTCCTCGGAGCCAGCAGTTTTGTAGCCAAGCTGTGCCAGCACCTGCTGGCAGGCGTGCTGGGTGAACGCCACGATCTCGTAGGACAGACGGAACCGCCACTTCTCCGCCGTTGCCGCTGAGTTGCGCACCGTCCCGTATTTGTGCTTGGAGGAGGACCTGTCTCCCCGGGTGTTGTTCTGTATCCAGCGCTCAACATTGCTGTCCATGGGGATGCCCAGGAAATCGTAGATCTCCTCAGTCTTTTTCATGGGGTTCCTGGCCAGGTCTTCATACCGCACCAGCATGTACTTGCCCTTGAGCCATGGGGGCCGGTTGAGGCCGGTGGACACAGAGTTCCAGAAGTCCTCACACACTGTGGTGAGCTGGGTCACGTCCAGGTTGTACGGCTTCCTGCCAGTGCCATCCCAGATCCTCCACAGCCTGTAGGTGTCCCGGAAGGTCTCGCTCCGGGATGCCAGGATCCCCCGGGGGTCCCTCACTAGCTGGATGACCTTCAAGTTCAGCCGCGGGTCCTCCACCAGGGCCCGGAGATCACTGACCTCAGGCACACGCACGGTTTTGATGGCCACGTGCCCGTGCTCTCTACAGGACTCAGTGGCCAGAGTCAGGTTCAAGGTCCCACATTTCTTCACACAGTCTCCCTCCTCCAAGTGGAGATCCACAGTTCCCAGGGACTCACAAACAGGCGGTGAGCACAGGGCCTTGCTGGCTCCCCTGCGGAAGAGGCGGTCAGTGGTGTGGTTGACAGGCTGGGGCTTGATGTAGTTCTCCAAGAAGTAGAGGTCGCAGTCATACAGGCTCCTCAGCAGGTCTCGGCTGGCCCCCAGCATGACCCGCCTGTCTGTCGTACTCTTGCTCTGGGTCAGCTTCGGGATCAGGGTGTACTGGACATGGTAGAGGGGCTCAAATAAATAGAAGACATCAAAGTGCTGGTTAAACAACTGCCCAACAAATGAGGAGCCACTGCGGGTGGTGGCAAGGATGAGAACGTGCGTCTTCCTGGAGAGGTTATACGAGTAAGTGGGGCTCTCATCACACAGCCTCTCGGCCACATCAGTGTCCTGGCTCAGGCTGCAGTTCACAGGGTTAGGGATGGGGCAGCTGTGGAAGGACTTGGCAGTGAAGGTCCGGATTGCTGTGTACTGAATTGCAATGGATGCCAAGGCTAGTAGGAGGACAGCCTTCCAAGAACATTGCATGGCTGGTCACCTTCATGGAGCTTCTTCACAGGTTGTCTCAGTGTCTGCAATCCAATAGAGAAGTTAGGGGTTGAGCATGGACTTCCAAGTATCTGACTGCTGGGGGTACCAACAAACGCACTCCCAATATATGTTGATCAGTCATAACCACTTGAACCCCAGTCACACACCGCAGAGCTTCATTTCAGACACAGGAAAGACCAGGCAGAAGCTGGCAGTGCTGGAGAAACATGTCCAGCCAGGACTTCAGCCCTCTTCCTTACAGGCTGGGGGTATACACAAATCCTGTGCCCCACAGCTCACCCCATGCCCTGCAATCCAGGTGAGGGGATGTCCAAGCTTGGTGACACTGTCTGTTTGCCTCCATCCAGCTTCTGCAAACCCTCCTCCTCAGCTGCCTTGTGAGTCACTTTTCACCCCATCTGCCAGTGCCTTTGACAAGCAAGGGCAGGAGCTGTGGCAGGGAAAGGACAGAGGATGGTACCATCTTGTCTCCATCCTTTCTGTCCAGCTGTCAGGATAAGGCATGGCCCATCCAGGCCAACAACCTCCTGCTTGGAAAAGGGACAGTGTCTCTCCTGGAACGCAGACCTCTGCTTAGAGGTCCAACAGCCAGGCCAGCTCAGTCTGTCAGCCTCTGGGGATAAGCAGCAGCCAGAGCTGTGCCCCAGCTGCCAGCCCAATGTGCCCCCAGCACTTAGCTCATGGGGCTGGTAAGATCCTGCTCCACTCAGGGATTCAGGCCCCTCCTATTCTGAGTACCAGAGGGGGACAGCAATACTACAAAGGAGGAAGCATGAGAAACTGCATCTCTTCCATCCTCTATTGCCAACGGTGCAGCAGCAGAAGCCCTTGGCATCAGGGGTGGGTGCAGGGAAGAGAGGGGCTGTAGCTGCATAGGACAACTTCAGTAGTGCTAACTTCTGCCCTGCTGCTGCCCACACATGGGCAAAGGTAGGGGACATTTGGATAGGGATTATGCTCCGGGATTGTGAGGTGAGGAGTACCCCTGTCATGCCTGGGGAGCTACTGCATTGCTGGGAGGGGATGTAACCATGGTGGTCCTTCAACATTCCCCCTGTTCACTAACCAAATAGTGTTCATAGGCTTCACTGCTGCCCTCCAAAGCACAGGGTTTCATATCCACATACTATTACTCCCCACGGTCAGTGGGACTGGGAGGCTGGAGAAAGCAGACGCATCCCAGAAACCCCAAACAAGCTAAAACACCTGTGTGGGGAAGACCTCAGTATTAGCAGTGGCTGTGAAGCTCCCCTACACCCGCTTTCCTTTGCCCATCTTCCTTCCATGTCCCCCCTCTCACAGTGTGCTGCATTCACCTGTGCACGTACCTCTGCAAGCCCCCTTTCCACCCACCTCAGGCAAACCAAGGGGACCAAGACTTAAGTATCTCTGCTCCCTGTCCAGCAGAGCCCTTCCTTCCCACTGCAATATCACTATCATTGCTTCCTCTTCCCCACTCTATGTGTCCCCAGGGAGAACAATGTGCTGGCCCCAAGCTCGTGGTGAGCACTGGTGCCCTGATCAGCCCCAGTGCTCCTGCCATTGTGGGCGGGACTGTCAGAGCCCCTGCTATCATTGCTTGGATGAGGTCCCCAAGGGAGACCAAGGGGCCAGCAATGGATTTCAGCACATGAGGCCTATTCAAGCCCAGAGCACACTGAAATGCCTGATGGGCTTGGGACAATGCAATGCTCCTCATGTGTGTTCCCTGCAGAGCCCATGGCAGCTGGCACACTGTGTTGTTCCCATATCCTCAATGTGTCCCACTCCCCAGAGAGACCCTGTCACCCAGCAAGTGACATTGCCAAGAGGGCAGCTTAAGCCTGCAGGCAAGTCAAAAACCTTCTTACTTAACTTCTTTTAATTAAAGTTTTTATTATTTACTAATTGCCCCAGCTGCTTTGTGCAGGCAGGAAGCTTCAGGAACTACCAACTCCAGAGAGCTCTAGCTGGGAGCAGGGGTTTAGAGCAGGACCCCAGGACAGGGGGTCTGCCACAGCTGCTGCAGGCAACCCCCACCAGCCCTCCCTGTGTCTGTGCACTAAGAGCTGTGCTTTAGACCCATAACAGGTTTGACCCATACAGGTTGCTTTCTCCTGGACTGCTCCCTGCCAGGGATTATGGCACATGGCAGCGGGGTGAAAGACACAGATGCTTGGCTATTGCTGCTGCTGGATTAGGATTACCCACCCTGCAGAGGAGAGACCTGGTCCTAGTGTCCACACGAGATAATCTATCCCTTGGATAAAGTGTTTTTCCAGGTCTGCTAAGTCAGGACAGGAGGGTGGGTCCCTGCTGGCATCTCCTGGCCCAGGTGGCTTCTGCATGCTGCCTAGGTGGAAGCTGCAGTGGGAATGCTTTCCTGCTCTCTAGTGATGGCCAACCACACTGCATCCTCACGCACAACCTCAACTTCTGCTCTTTGCTTCACTGCTGATGGATGCTGGTGCAGATGCAACTCAGATTGTCCGCATTGTAGCAGAAACCTGCTGCCAGCTCCCCAAAACAGGCACACCTGAGACCAGATGCCTCCTTGGTCCCAATTCCCACCGGATCACTGGATGCAAGCGTTTCTGGTCCTCCACCCACCCCAATCCATTCCCCTGCACGATTCCCCCAAGCTGCAGAGGGGAAGAAACGGGGCGTTGATTCACCTCCTTGGCAAAGCAGGTGCTAAACTAGAGCCCAGCTTCAGCCTCGGCTGACCCTTAACACCCTTGGTGTGTGCCCTGCCCATCTGCTGACCTTCAGCCAGGGAGGGGCAGGTTTTGGGAGCATTCTTCCCTCCCTGATGTCTCATCTGTGGCCTTTAAATCCAGCCAGAGCCTCCTCTCCCCTCGTGGCAGCTCTCCTGCCTCCTCCCATCACTGCCTGTCCCTGAGGGGCTGCAGTTCCTGCTCAGTCCAGTCCTGGGCTCCAGAGGCAGCGGTGACTGGCAGCTGGGTGCTCTGAGGCAGCAGAAGCACATGGCACCCGGGAGCTGCCGACACAGCTGAGGATCACTTTAACTCACACTCCCCCTTGTTCATCTGTCAGACACAGCCGGCTGGTGTGAGCACCTGCCCAGGAAGAAGGGTGCCAGGCTCCACACAGCTCAGAGTGGGCTGGCTGAGCAGTGGCTGCAGCCAACACGCTGCGGGAGGATGTGTCCTGCACACAGGCACAGCAGGACAGCTGCTCACACTCCCATCCCTGCCCTGAGGGACCTTGTTCTTAAATTGGCCTGTTCCTCTTCAGGTGCTGATACCTAGGGCCAGCAGTTCAGTCAACAGCTGGAGTGAGGGCAGTGCCCACATGGGGCTGCATCTGAGAGTCCTGGATGAGGTATGTAGTGTTTTGGCTCCTCAGCCCTAGACCATGGGATGCTGTAACCATGGGAGTCATCTGCAATGCTGGCCTCACAGATGTTTCTGTGTTAGAAGTGTTCCCAGGCGAAATCACCCTCTGCTCTGCCTCCAGCTCACCTCCACCAAAGATGAGAAGCAAATGCAGCCCAAGGGTGGAAGGTGAGTCCATTACATCCATCCAAGCAGTTGGGGCTATGAGATGGAGCACGGTGTGGGGTAGGTCAATCGTACCTTCCAGCCCGCCAGCACTGCTGGCACTGCAAGGGACCTTCGAGAAGGCACATGAGCTCTTTTTGCCCCTTCCTCAACCCTAACCTCCCTCTGGTCACAGCACGCCAGACTGCACTCCGTTGCCTTGCATGCATCCCTATCCAGCTGCCTGTGGCTGCATTGGGACCAGGCTGTCCACAAGGAATATGCAGCTTCCGGCAAATGGCTCCAAGTGCAGCAAGAGGCCAGCCACTGCCTGGCACAGGGACAGAAGCATTGTCTATGGGAAGAGGAAGGTGCTGAGCCTTTCCTCTTCCCTGCCCCACTTCCTGCAGCCTTGAGCCCAGAGGGAGAGGATGGGCGCAGGCAGTGGAGCCTCCCTTCCCCCCCCCTTCCTCGTGCACCTGCCAACAGCAGCAGATGCATAATCACCTGCCTTCCTCTTCCTCCTCTTCCTCCCCTGACTCCCAGCACTGCTTCGAGAAGGATTAGCAGGCTAGAAGCCAGCAAGACAGCCCAGGAGCCCCGGGGATATCAGAGGCGATGAATTAAGCTGAATGGCATCTGTGAGTCACCGGTGTGGGGAGCAGCAAATGCAGCCGGCCAGTTGCTGTGCAGCAGAAACCCAGAGCTTCTGGTTTGGGGATCGTCTTCCCAGGTTTAAAGGGAATAACCTGGAGCTGTGCAGCAGGGCCATGGCACCAAAGGCTGTGCTAGCAACTGAGTTTAGGTGCTGCCAGGCAGGCTGGACTCAACGGGGTTGCTGCAGGGGTCAGTGCGACTCACAGGTCTTCTCCCCCCCAAAAGCAGCAGGGACAGAGCCTCACCGCACTATGGCACTGTCATCCTCTTAGGGGGCTCTCACAGCACCTCCACGTGTGTGGCTGCCCTGACTCCTGCCCAAGCTTTCCTTGCAGATTCCCTTGCAGCTCCCCAGAGGCAGCCGTGTTTGGGCAACTCAGGGGTGATGGCAGCTTTAGGCAAGACTCCTTGCAATAACTGATACTGTCATTGCTGTACCCAAGGCTCTCTCACGGGACAGGCAAAAAACCTGCTCTTTTTGGTTGCCTTCCAGGATGTACCCCTCTCTCAACAGCTCCCCAGAAGTTGTACTGTCAGCCCAGCTGGGCTGATCTTGAGCTCTCTCGCTACTGCCAGGGAAACCTCTCTGTGCTTCCCCATGGTAGGGAGGAAGGGAAAAGGAAGTGGAAGAAGGTGCAAGGGTCTGTAAAATGCTCCAGCCTTGGCACAAGCCCCAGCACCCAGGAAATGCACTGGAGGAGTGTCTGTACCTCACTAGTCCTTCCTGTGGGCCTGCCTGGTGCCAGTCCAGCTACTGGCACCCTCTATCCCCAAAACCGATTCCCACCAGCAAGGCTGTTTCCATGGAAACGGCAGAGTGACTCAGGACTTTGGGACCAGCTGGAAAACACAACTGTGAGCAGTGATTGCCCGAGAGATGCCGGGGTGTCGGTGCCAGGAAGACGGGTTGATGACCGCAGGGAGCGGGCAAGGCTGCCTGCCCACCTGCCTGCATGCTGGGACATGCTGGCACCGGCACAGAGGAGCATACAGCACACCCCGCACAAGGCAAAGCCCACGCCGGGAGTTGCAAGGCAAAACCCCTCTCCTGACATAAGTGCGACTGCAGTACTTGGAAGGCACTGCTGCAGCATGCTCACCGGGGGACACATCCTGAAATGTGCCTCATGGCAGTCAACCCCTCATCCCCCTCACCTCTCCGAGACCCATAGTCTTCCAGAGAATTCACAGCACCAACTTCAAAACCTGCTCAGCTCTGCACCTGCACCCATGTCCCCTGTCCAGCAAGGAACACCCCTGCATGCCTTGCCCGGGGCAGAGCGGCTTGTTGGAGGGCTGCCCGAGGAGACAAGCAGCAGCCAGTACCTGGCAGTGCCTCCCTTCCCAGCCAGCAGCTCCCTCCTGCAGCCCCGCTCCTCCTTCCTCACCACCTAGGCACAGAAATTAAGTTGCAGGGTTGCAAAACAACTCTCAGCCAGTGACCCACTGGCATAGGCCCTGTGACTTCCCAATGTGCTCCCAGTGAGCAAAGACTTTATCTCATAAAACAATATGCAGTGACCACTGAGGCAGGGAAGATGGGCTCCTGATGGGGTTTGATCACAAGCATCCCACTCGGTCACAGTGGCTTAGTCATGCTGTTGGCTCTGCAAAGCCTGGCAGTCACCAAACATGCCTGTGGGCCACCCAGCCTGGGCGCAGGCAGTCTGCACCCACCAGGGGAAAGGGAGAGCACCGAAAAAAGCAGCCCCAACCACCCCCCCACCCCATCCCCTCACTGCAGGCACTAGCTGATTTTGGGTACCACCACAGACATGTGACCAGAGCTGGTCTCTGTCCCCAAGCCTCCCCCCCAGCAAGGCCCACCAATATGAGATCCTGATGGGGTGGGAATGAGCCTTCAGCCTTGCCTCTTCTTCAGCCATACAGCACTAGAGCTTCCCTACTGTCACAGCTTGAAATGCCAGCCCACTCATGCCCGCCACCTTCCTCGGGTGCCTCACCGTACACCGGGTGGAGGTGAACAGCGTACGCCGGGTGGAGGTGAATTGTGCCACCAGGCTCGCTCTGCTCTTGTGTTCATCACCTCCCAGAGCACTTTTCTAATGATAAGGCACAGAACTCCAGTGCTCAAAGCCATCCCTGGCATGTCCCCTGCTCTCCTATCTCTGCCCATTCTCTCTGCATTTCAGAGGAAATGAAAGATCCTTTACCACAAAAAGATTACTGCCCACTTTGAGCAGCACTTAAACCATCATAGAACTTTCAACAGGGAATTTGTGTTTTTTCCTGTTGGCACACAACATACACATTTTCAATTAATTAATCGCTATCAAATAATGCCAACCCCAGCCAGTCCCAGAGTTTTCTTATCACAACATCCACCTGTGCCTGTTTATCCTTCATCTGCTGAACTGCATCTGCCTCTTCCCGGGGATGCAAACGCCTCGATAAACCAAATACAGGGGTTTTTATGCTCTCCACCTTCCCCTGAGCGATCCACTAGCCTGTCGGTGCCCACCTGCTCCCTCCCAGAGCACTCCCTGGCAAGAGCTGGAAGGCTCTTTTGGGATGAACGCGCTCATTCACCACCTCGAAACGCTCTTTGCAACGTACCCAACCTACGGCCGCGTCCAGAGCGCAAATCTCGAGCCGCACAGCTTTCCCGTAGGGCTGCTCCATGCTATGGCGTGCTTCCCTCGCTCTACAAGGTCTCGTCGCCAGCCTGAGCCCTCACGATAGGTTTTTCAGACCGCGTTGAGGTCTGACAGCAAACGCCGGGGCATTCGCTCCGCCGGCTTGCGCGGCTACACGGCCGGGCAGGGCATCTGGCCTCCCGCTGCCACCGGGGACTTACTTGCTCCAGGCGGCAGCTCCTCACCCAACAGCAGCCCAAGTTTCGCGACAGCTCGTTCGCCCGCGGATCTGGGGCCAGGGCTGCTGCGCCCCCCTCGCTGAGGCAGCCCAGGGGGCGGCTCCCGTGTGCTCGCAGCCCGGGCCGGGGTCCCGCCGCAGCCAGCCCTGGGGACCAGCAGGAAGAGTCCCTACCGCGGCTGCGGGCGATGTCTCGCTGCCTTGGAAAGTTGGCGGCGCGGAAAGGGTTACGGGAGAACCCCGGCCCGCCGCCCCTGGGCACCCCCGCCGATCTGCGCCGCTCCCCGCCCGCCCCAGCGTCCCTTACCTGGCGGAGCGCCGCGGCGGGCTGCCCCCCGCATCCCCGGCCGCGGCTCCTGGGGCAGGGGACGCCGAGCCCGGCCCGGCCCGGCCCGACCCAGGGGCGGCAGCCTGCCGAGCTCAGCGGGCGGCGCTGCGGGGGCTCATCCCTGCCTGCCCTGCCCGCACTGCCCTCCCTGCCCTGCCCTGCCCTGCCCGCGCGGGCAGCGCCGCGCGGGGCCGCCTCTCCACGCCTCTTCACTCCCCTCCGCGCCGGGCGAGGGGCGGGCGGGCAGGGACGGGGCTGCGCCGCTCCCCTCCCTCTCTCCTTTCCTCCCTCCCTCCGCCCGGCAGCGCGCACGGGCGCACGCAGCACAGCGCCGGGCAGCGGCATCGGCACAGGCGGAGGCTCCGCGCTGCCCGCTCGCCTCAGCCCGGCCGCTGGGCTCCCCGGCTTTGCCGAGCAGGAAACTCCCCGTTTCTTTATTTACCTCCCCGTTTCCTTATTTACCTCCCGAGGCGCCCGGCCAGAGAGGGCATACCCCCTCCCGCCGCGGGGATGGGGTGGCCCTGTAAGGTTCCCCTCGTGAGAAGTGTCCCCTAGGCTGCGTGCTGGCAGGGACACGGGGATCCCCGCGGAACGGGGCCTGGATGCGAGGCAGCAGGTACCTCCAACCTTCCTTGTGCCCCAGTGCTGTGGCACCAGCAGCCCCGCCGGGCTTTGTAGCAGTGGTAGTGTGCATTCATTCCCTCGTTTTCCGCTGGCCTTTGCACATCAAAACCAATATTGTCATGGGGACTGGTTCTCCAGCGCCAGGAATCCTCTCTGTGCAGCCCAAGCCAGGGCTCACCGCCACGGGCAGGGACCGAAACCATCCTCGGTGCCAAAATACTGGCGGATGATGGCACCTTCCCACCATCCTGACCACCTGGGAAGGTGGGATGGGACAGAGGAAAGGAAGCATGGGAGGGTGTCAGGGCAGTTAAGGTGGCTGCGCTCTTGACAGTCACATTACTCTCTGCTTCTGCTTCTGTTTGACCCCTTGAAACAGTTCAGCCATTTTACTTTTGGCAACTTTGAATGTTTCCCTTTTGTCCAGCACTTGCCAACTAAACCTCATTTTTAGCAGTTTAGCTGCAGCTCTGCTGAAATGGCAGCAGCCAGCAAGAGCCAGGTTATGATTCTGGAGCTGCTATAATGGATATTAATTTTTTTTTTATATCCCTGTTTTACATTGTGTATGTTTGGAGCTGGGCATTGTAAGAAATCACAGTGGCTTTCTTCTTACATCTATGTGAGCAACACTGAGCTTCTGAAAACCCCCTGAGCTCTGCAAGGAGCTCCCCAGCTCAGGGATTTCCAAATCTTCACCTCCGACTCTAGGCTTGGCAACATGTTAACTGTGGGGTTACAATACCAGCATGTTCATCAGCAGTTCTGAACAACTTCACTTGGCAGTGAGCAGGCTGCGAGTAAAAGTAAAGCCCAGGTCTCGGCGCTGCAATTGTGTCAAGAGAAAAATAAATTCCTGGGAACGCTGGTCTTGCCTCTACTCTCAGAGGCCTGCTAGGCTGCGACAGTGAGTTCAGAGCTATGAGATTGCCTTTAAATCTCAGGAAGCACAATGGCAGATGGTCACGTTTTATGTTTAAGCATTTTGGATTTGCATTTGCTGTTTTAGGAGTACCCAGATCTTGTGTGTCCAAAAATACTGGTATTTCTCAAGTCTTTTACAATATCCTGACAGCCCTAGCCCTCTTAATCTAATTTTAGTAAACTTTGTAGGGATTTTATATTTATAAACAGTTGGTGCTTAAATATTATTTCCCTCACCATAGCAACAGCTCCCCATTGTAGCATTCGTTATACAGTGCTATTGCCTTGGTATATCCCTGTTTTGAGTGAGAAAGCCCTGAAGCCACTCACTTTCTTGGTCTTTTCCTGCACATTGTGAAGGACAAGGACTGAGGCTCCTGCCTGCCTGACTCTTCACAGAGCTGGAAAAGAGCCATACTACCAGCTGCTGCTGGAAACAAGCTGGTGGCCCTGGGGTTTCTATTGCTGGTGCTTCTGGGGGAACATGTCAGCTCAGGCCAAGCCCTTCCTGCTGATTCACTTGCCATGGCGTAGCATGTGAACCCATAGTACCTGTGCAGCAGCCCTGAGTGCCCACCCCCATGTGGCATGTGGGCCTTGGGCAGCTCTGGGTGCCCATGACATGCACCTGACATATGCTCCCACTTATTTGGCACCTCCAGGGAGTGGTGGGGAGGAGCTGAGAGCAGGCATCCAGCTGGCCTACAGCCATGGCTGTATTCTTCTCCCACTGGGGGCCAAGACACTGGAAGTGCAGGAATGGCAGGATTTCAAGGAGGTTGGCCAAACAGGGCATAAACCAACTCAGGGACCAGTGCCAGGAAGAAATTAAGGGGCTCGCAGTAAGAACGGCACCTGAGTGCTTCCCAGTCTTCCCAAAGACTAAGGATTTTCTCCTCTTGCACATCAGCCCAGAAACAGTATGGGCACTGAGACTGCTCTGAAGTACATCTGAAAAAATCCAGGGTGCCCCAAAACTTGGAGCAGTTCCACAGATGCTTGGGCATTTACCTCCAGTTGCCGGGGGTTGTCCCCCCACCTGCAGGATTGGCACATCTGGAGAACTTCCGAACACCAGTGGTCTGCACTGAGTGTCTATGCAACACCTGGGCTTAAAATATGACATTGAACCTGGGGCAATCAAGATAACATGACTGTAGAGGCTATCTCATACAAAAGAAAGCAATTTGAGAGAACAATGCAAAAAAAAAAAATGAATAAAACCAGGATTGAAGGATAAAAAAATGCATAAAGCAGGGTTGAAGGACAAACGGATGCTTCTGGTGATAGGCATGATCGTATTTTCTGATGCTCCCTGGTATTTTAAGTGTTAATCTAGAGAGATACTGTTTGTTTGAAAGTTTACGTATTACAGCTCTGTATCTCTGACTGGTGAGTATTAAAATATTAATTAGGCTCTATGGTGTGTGTTTGTGGTCAGTTTGCTTTCAGAGGAAAGGACTGCTGTGGCTGTATCTCACCCTCATTAAGAAAATTTGGTTCTGTTTAAAAGGCATTGGTTTTCCCCTGCATGGCTCTAGGCAGGGGAGCAGGGAGGCTGCTGGTGACTTGGAGAGTCAAAGAAGCTCACTTTTTAAAATTTTCCTCTGACTCCAATTTCCCTGCTCTCCAGCAACAGATTTCTGTGAAGGGTTTGTATTTTCTCCTCTTGAGTTAAAGTTCAAAAAATCTGCCTTAGCAACATAACCTGTTTGGGAATATATGTAATAAAATATCAGTGTAGCTGTTAAGGTGATATGAAGGTTACTGTTCTAATCACTCAATATGCAGTCAGGAGCAAAGTTACGATTCCGTCAGTAACCTGGCTGCGTTACATACCCCCATACATCTTGCGAAACACCGGTAACATAAAGAGCAATGTATTAAGGCACATAAATTTAAAGGCAGACTAATAGAAGATACTATTTTAGTGCTTAAGCATGGCATTTTGAGAGTCTGTGTCAGACTGTACTGTAGTGTTTGTAAACCCACCTGCCTGCTACGTTTTTTTCTGCGGGAGGAGAGGAGGCTCTCCCCGGGGCTGCAGTGACGGCATGCCGCTCCAGCTGGCTCCCGGCAGCAATGGAAGAAGCCTCCCGCCTGGCTGAGGCTTTCCATGCTGGAAGAAAGCATCTTTCAGGGCCGAGATGATAAAAACTTTGCTGCCCCGCAGGCCAAGTGTGCGCAGGGGATGGAGAGGTATGTCGCAGAGGAAGAGCTGCTGTTCCGCTCGCTGGCGGCTGCTCGGCAGCAGCGTGGCTACGGCTGGGGCATTGCAGCAGGGTGGGACCCGCGGGAGGGCTGTGACGAAGCGGGGACTGCCGCTGCCTCTCCTCTGCCCCGTGACTCCCTTTGCAGGGCGATGGGGTGCAAGCCTCCCTGCGAGAAGTTTCTGAAGTCTGCCAGAACCCAGTGGGGTCACCGAAATCATTCCTAAATGCCGTAGGAGCTCCAGCCGAGACTTCTCAGAGTGATTTTTTGATACCTTAAGGGACAGAGGCTGGAATATTTTGGGGACACTTGACTTTCAGAAAACGTCTTTTCTCATTGGCCTTCATGTAAAAGCTTTAACAAAATACTTGATCCTTCTGTAGTTCAGAAGCGGTGATAAACAGCTCATGCTGTAATCCCTTCTTTTGAGGAGTTTATAAAATCTGTATGTGCAGGACTGGTAATGTTCCAAAGGATTTGTTTATTTACCCCAGCCTTTCACTCTCCCTTCCTTTTTGGTTTGCCCTCCCAAGAGCCACAACAAGTCAATATAACACACAGGGTAAAGGAAATGGATGAGGATAAAAGTAACTGCCTCAGTGTTTTGCACTCAGACATATTCACAGCACCATGGCTACAGATCAGTTTTAAATTGTTGGGGAGGGGGTGGGGGTGAGATTCTCCTCCTCTGTACAAAAATAAACACAACCAACTATCTATTTGTAAAATCCAATATTTTAAGGGCCAAATAGTCATTGTGACTGCTCACCCTCACCCCTGTGGGTGACAGGCTACAGCCTTGTACTCAGTAATTTCTGCACCGGAGCCATCAGCAGGGCACAGGCACACCTTTGTCTCAGGAGAGATGCCTTTGTTGCTATGGGTGAGTCGTTCCAGAGCCTGATGCACCTGACAGTGAAACATGCCCCTTATCCCTAGACTGGAGGCGTTGAGTTTTGGCTTCCAGCCACTGGATTGCATTATGCCTTTGCTATTAGCTTAAAGAGCTATCTACTATCTGAACTACTTCTCCTATGTAGGTATTAATAGATCTTGATCAAGGTACCTCTTAACCTTCTCTCTGAGAAGTTAAATAGACCAAACTTCTCCAACTCTCAAAACAAAGCAGTTTGCTGGGCTTTTCATAATTCTTGCCAGTCTCCCCAGCCTGCCTGATGTCTGCTTGAAAACACAAACCCCACAAGCACAGGTAGCATCTCAGGACCGATGGTGAAAGCAGCTCTGCTAACTCAGCTAAGGATCCTACCTTGGCTCAGCACACCACTGTCACCAGCCTGGGCTGGTGGCTCTCTTAGCATTCCATCTTACTCCCAAGAAACCACCCAGGAAAAAGGTCAGACCTTACAAGCTCCTGGGGTCTGTCTCACTCCTAGCACAGAAAATGACATAAATGAGACTCAGTGCAGTTCTCCCTCAGCCTTCCTACTTGGCCCCCAGCCACGGTCATCCTGAGATTAGCTCAGTTGGTTAGAGCCTGGTGCTAATAACACCAAGGTTGTGGATTTGATCCCTGTATGGGCCATTCATTAAAGAGTTGGACTTGATGATCCTTGTGGGTCCCTTCCAACTCAGAATATTCTGTGATGCTGTGATCCCTCCCAGGCCTGTTCCAACCTCCCTTGAGGTGATAGCAACAGGAAAATAATCTGCTGTTGGAGACTTTAAGCCAATATCAAAAGCTGTATTGGACTTTCACATATGATTGTATTTTTGTTTTCTTCTCTAAAAGTGTACATCAGGCTTCATGGTGTTAAACACGCCCCATAAATCATGTTGTATCCAAGTCAATGCTTTTACTCAGCCTTTATCTTTCATAGTCCCATTTTCTTGGGACTTCAAAATACAGTAGTAACTTTAATACTGCTTCTAGTATTTTTAATAAAAATCATTCCCATATTGTGAATTTACAGAGGGGTTGGGTGGGTATTTACTGAGACACTCCATGTTTCACTGTAGTGAAAATGGGGGATTTGTGAAAGTGTCAGTGAAGAGCTGAGATTAAAAGCCTGGTTAAAGAGCAGTTTGTCTTTGGGGCAACCCACACCACTTCCTAACCAGTCCTGTGCCACTGCCTCATTGCCAGCCCCCGAGAGCCTCCCCAGCTGCCTCAGACAGGCAGAAAAACTCTCAGAAACTGTTCCTCAGGATTTCTTGGTGGCATTAGGTATGTGAGTTGCTTTGATGAACGCCACATTCATGTCATGCCAGGGTGAGGTGCTCTGTGCTCATACACTTGCGTGTCTTGAAAATTTCTGTAAGTGGCTGAAGAGTGGGGGTCATTTCATCATAGTGTAAGACAGCAAGATCTTACAGAAGGGAAAAGTGACTTTATTATACAAAACCTCTAAGCAAGTTGTGTTTACCCATTCATACTCTGTGACATACAAATACCCAGTGTGTGTCCCCAAGGACACACTTCCTGTCACTTCAGGATCTCTGCAACCCAATGGACAGGGGATGCTGGTTGCTGGGTCCTCCCTGCAATTCCTGTGTTTCTCTTGCTGGGAAATCATGAACTAGTTTGTTGGATCAATATTGTCTGTCTGTTCAGAGTTGTCTTTCCAACTATGTTCCTGTTGGGTTAACAGGAAGTAATAAAATGCTGCTGTCTTCTGCTAACACAGCATCTGTCCTGGGGCTTATCAAAACTTGGACTTAGTGGTGCTCGGCTTGACTAACTGGAAATTCATCTTTGGTTATGAATACAGCCCTTCTTTTAGTCCCTGTTCTGCTTTTCCCCTGGTTCATACACCCATAAGCTTGCATTTGTCTTGCATCCATACCAGCCCTAATACATCCATTAAAAGTCTCTGCAGGGGCTGAGACAGGGAACAGCCTGCCACCTGCTAGGGCTGGGTGCCGTGTGTCCTCCGTGTAGGGGGAAATCAGAGCCCCTCCTTGCTTACTGCCCAGGGCTGGGATGCTGGCCATAGAGGAAGGAGTAGGCTCTACTGGACCTTAGAGCAGGTCTGTCCCGGTATCCTGGCATTGTGGGTCAGATTACTTCCCCATTTTGGAAAAAGAAGGATGCAAGGTCGTAAGACTCTGTGTGTGGTGCTGTTGGTTCTTATTGTAACTTGCAGTACCTCAGGGGTTTTTTAAGTTGCTCTGAGGTTGGTATGGTCATGGCCACTACACCTGATAGGGATCCCCTCAGAGTGCAGGCACCTTAGGAGGAATTGGCCAGTCCCCAGGGAAAGTGGGGAGGCTGCTGGATCCTGTTTGCAGTGCTTGAGACTAGAGAAAAGTCTGATTGAAGGGCTGTAGTTCTGTCCTGAGATAGTTTTGCCTCTACCCTGACTCAGGGGATTGCACATGGTGAGGGGTGCAGCTGCCAAAGAAGCATAAGGGAGTGGGGTGCTTGCATGGGAAGGGGTTTCTGGCCTGGCCATACAGAGGCAGGAGATGATGGGACCCGCTGTGTTCCCAGCCTGGACCGAAAGAGGAAATGGCTATGGCAGAGGGTTCAGGGCAGTGGTACTCCTAGCATCCCAGAGCTGTGGCTCTGCTGGAGAGCCAGGTGTGACCCACATCACCAGCATGCACAGCATCTGCTCCACCTCCCCAGCCCTTTTGATGTGGTTGTCACGCTTCTGCAGAACCTTGAATTAGCTCAGCATCAGTGGAGTCTTTCATTTCATCCCAAATTACACGAAGTTCACAAAGCCTCTGTGGGAGCCTGCACGCAACCAGGATGCGCATGAGTTGGTGCCTGTAGAAGATGTAGAAGACCTTCAGAGGAAATAGTGAGGAGGGAAAGAGTTTAACATCCACTCAAGGAAACTTTTACTGCCAGGGAAAAGCTAACATGGGAGGAAATTTGTTTCATATTCAGGGTCCTGTGATGTTCTCTTTATCTGCCTGCCCCAGGAGTAACTCCCTTGCTACCAGTGATAAAATTCTCACAGACATGCCTGGAGGACCCCTCAGGGGGGCCAGGCAGGCCATAAAGCACAGGGGGACAACACAGCCTGGGTTTTTACTGTGCATGTGAAAGGTGTTGTTATAAAAGCACCTAAAAGGGTTTCCATTTTCTGCCTTCTCAGCCAGCTATATTGCAGTGTTCTTGACTGTTAAAATTAATTTTCTTTGAAGCTTTGGTCACAGCTTGGTGCCTGGAGTTACCTGTGTGTATTTAACCCTTACACTGCAAGCCCAGAAAGCACCCCAAGCATCTGTTTGTCTCTATGAACAGACAGGTCCCCAAGGACCCGTCTCCTCCAGCTGCTGCTCTGGTGCCTTGGAGGGTGCTCAGAGGGTGCTCAGAGTATGCAGAAAGCTGTGCACTGAAGCCCTGCGCAGTGAGCCCTGTTGGGTACCAGCCCTCTCCACAAAACACCGTAGCATCCACAAGACTGGAAAGGGCTTCCCCACTGGCAGGCACACAGCACTTTAATGCAGGGCTGCCCTGGGTGGGAAGGAGATTAGCCTGCTCCCTACTGGGTCTGTGTTGGCAAAGGTGGGGAGCTGCTGTTTCACCCTGTCCTGAAACACCCAATCTCTGAAACACTGCCCATGTGGTTGGCAAAAGCTTCCTGGCTCCAAGGCTGGGAGAGAAAATGTCATTAGCCATCTGACAGGTCACACAGACAGGTCACCAAGGAAGTAGTTTTTCCTTTAACACACCTCTAGGGTGCGGTGGGGTGGGAGAGACCAGGGGGCTTTGCCTCTGGCACCTTGCCACCCCTTGCAAAGTACGCCCCAGCCCAGCCTGCTGCAGCTGCAGGTGCCGGAAGCCTTGGGGCCAACTTCCCTGACCAAGTATCCTTCCTTCCTCTGATTTGTGTGTGTACTGGCGGCTGCAGGAGCTTAACGTGTGTTTACTGTTGACTGCAGGAGCTGCCAAGGGCCAGGAAGAGCTAGAGTCCTGCCGCTGCTCCCCACCTCCAGCCAGGCTGATCCCACTCAGCCCCGTCCCAAGGAGAGGGGGAGCAGAGAGCATGGGGAGAGTCCATCAGCTGCTTTGAGGAGCATTGGGGTGGCTTTGGCCTTGCTGAGCAGAGCTGCAGCATCATGTTTAAGGACTGGGGATGAGCAAAAAAGTCAGCTCTGGGGAGTCCAAAGAATCACGATGCTGTGCCAAAGAGGTGAGGCTGGCAGAGGCAGGGGTAGGAGGATAAATGCAGAGGCTGCTCTCATTTGGGAGCTGCAGAAGCGCATGCCAGGTGCCTCATCCTTTTGCAGCTCCTGACTGAGGGCAGCATTACAAACTAACCTTTTTATGGAGGTCTGTGAGGTCAGGGCTGCCAGCGTCCAGCACGGGCCAGGCTGGCCCCTGCACCAGCTGGGAGCACGGGGCACCCACCACCCTCAATGCCTCCTGTGTCCCTGCCTTTGCCCTTGCCAACAATGAGCCCTTTCAGGGAGATGTAGCCAGCCCAGCCATGGCAGCCCTGCCTGCAAGCACGGCAGCAGGGGTAAGCAGGCTGCAGGCAGCAGGCTCAGGGGCCACAGAAGGCAGGGTACTCGGGGGCATCTCCCACCCTGGCCATGCTGCCCTGGTGTTGCAGCTCCCTCTGTTCCTGGGTGTACAGGTTGCTTGCTTTACATGGGCTTCCCCTGCAAACCAGACTGGGGAAGAGGGTGGAGGGTCAGAGCTTTGTTCAAGATACCAAAAGGGAGTTTTAGGTGGTCTCGTGGGGACATGGGGGCCATGTGAGAGCTGAGGCAGCCTAAGGGTCCACAGAACCATGGATGTGGTGTCATGCTGTCTGGGGTCTGTAGGGATTTTTGCTGCCAGCTTCCTGTGGCTACTGCTGTCAGTATCTGAGCATCGAAATCCTGGATTAGTTCTATGATACAGATTGAGGAGGTGCTTTCCTAGTTCATCCAGCTCCCCAAGCCCTCCTGCTGCCTCCTGCTTCCCCTGCCCTTGCTCAGGGCTTGCCTATGCTCTTGGCTGTAGCTTTTCCGCCTCCAGCTCTGATGGCTCTGCTGGAGGGGGGACAAAGAATCAGCTTTTTTCCCCACAGGACACCTCTTCTGCTGAGCCTGCATGTTGGTGCTGCTTCTCCTCCAGGCGTAACACTGGAACTGATTCCCAGGCTGCTGACCCAGCACTGTGACAGGAGAAGGAAAGGACACTGGCTAGGGCAGGGACATTGCTTAGTGTCCCAAGAGGAGGGCAAGAAGATGCCCTGGATCCTCTTGGGCCAAGCAGTGAACAGGCAGGGTCTCTTGGGCAGGGCCCCTGCACTCTGCATGGGCACTGCCTAGTTCCTCCTCAAGATGCCCTTGAAAAAGGTTCATGGCTGCAAAAGTGAATGGCACTGTAGATTCTGTTTGTGCACTGTTCTCACAGCAGCCAGCAACACATCTCAGGACTGTGTCAGAGCCTGATCCTTCCCTGAGGAGTGTGGTTATGTGGCTTGTAGAAGAGTCAGAAAGAAAAAAGGGTCATGCATGGAACAGGATGCACCAGCACGAGAGGTCAGCTGGGGCATGGGGGCTTTGCTGGCTCCTCAGATAGGCTTGCAGGAAACCTGTGTAGAGAGAAGGGTCTTGGACTTCACATCAGGACACTCTGGAGACTTGATACTGGAAGTTTGATGTATTGAGCCCTTTTGTAGTCCCACATGTTTTGGGCTTTGACTCTGTCCTTGTTCTTCCTCAGTGGCTTCTGCTACTGTCCCAGGCACCTATGAAGCTCCTTACTTGCACCTTCTGGTTTGATTTGGTGGGCCACTTGCTTTTTGCACTTGTTCTTTTGTCATGCTTGTTTTAGAGCTGTATTGATTTCTCTCTTTGCGTGACTTTCACAAAAGCTGCTCTTTGCTCCCAGGTGGGGATGCTGCTTGTCGCCATCTCTTCGCTTCCCTTTGAAAACACCGGCCCTGCTAACCCCTGCAAGCAGTAAGACACCTAAAAACCCCGAATATGGATAGGTAAAAGGCTTGGATTTAGTTCCCAGTGTAAACTACTGCAGCTCTGGGTCTACTGTAGTTTAAACAGCCTCCTATGAGCTGGTCATGCCTCATCTATAATCCGCACCCCTCCCTCTAGAGCTGGTCCAGAACCGGCAGCAATTTAACGGGATCCAAGGGGGAATATTTTGTGTTTGATTAAATTGCCTTTTCCCAAGAATTTACTGTATGCCATCTCATTTCACTGTGGCTTTCCCACTGCCCATACGCTTCTCTGGGACCAAGAGAACCCTCCTGTGCCCTCCTGAGGATGGAATCAGAGGCCATCACGGTGCATGCAGACTCGGGGTTTCAGCTGACCTGTAGCCTGTAGTTTTTGGAGAGGCAGAGGAGAGCTAGGCAGGGATTTCAGGCACTCACTGGGGATGAACCGTACCCACCATCTTTGCCAGATGAAGAGATGGAACCAGAAAGCTGCTCTACACAGCAAAGGGTCATGGCTTCAGTGCATTTTCTGCGCATTTTATTTGTCTCCCCCATCAGACAATGTGTGCCCTCCATCTCTGCCAAACCAGCTCTCACTCAGCACCATGGTCAGAGTATGGCATTAGCAGGGCAAGAGAGGCTCCCTCCGGGAGGCAGTAAGGAGGAAAGTTGGGGAGCCAGTGAAACAGGGACACCCTGTTCACACGCGAAGGCATGGAGGAGGGAGTGGCTGCTGCTGGCTGTGAGGGGAAATCTTCAAAGAAGATGCTGCCACCAGCCTGAGCCAGGACAGGGTTTAGCCCCCTGCATCTTGGGCAAGGTCTTGTGACGCTTCGTATGTGTGTGTGGGGCAAGGGGTTAGGGCCACAAGAAAACTCATAGGGACTTCATAAGGTCTCACATCCAACCTCCTTCTCAAAGCAGGGTCAGCTATGGGGTCAAACTGGTTTGCTCAGGGCCAAATCCAGTCAGGTCTATCTAAGGATAGAGGATGCCTCAGCATCTATGAGATTTTTCTTGTCAAATAGTGGTTCAGAGGGTGCAGAGGGTACCAGACCCAGTTCCCAGGACTGGGAGCTGTGTGGGGAACCTGGTCATTCACCCGTCAGGGGAAGGGTAGGGTGAGGCATGAGAAGGGACAATTTGATGGGCATGCTTCATGTCTTGCTTGGGAGCAGGGGCAGAAGATGCTAAGGATGCAGATTGAGAGTAGGATTTGAGGTTGGGCATGTCCTTGGCATGGCTGAGGCAATCTGAGGCAGTCAATGGGCAATCTGTGCCTCTAGAGAGAGCCCTAACAGTGTCCTGGGGCACCACGTCAGGCCAGAGGCTGCTGTTTGCCAGAGGGTGAAACAGACTGGGACAGTTTGTAGAAACACAGGAGAACAGGCTGAAAAGCTGGTATGTTAAGAGAGAGTAAATGAGTCTCATGTCTGCTTTTAGACTGCTGTTAGAGTGTCCAGAGGAGGGCAACGAAGATGGTGAAGGGCCTTGAGGGGAAGCCGTATGAGGAGCAGCTGAGGTCATTTGGTCTGTTCAGCCTGGAGAAGAGGAGACTGAGGGGAGACTTCATTGCAGTCTACAACTTCCTCATGAGGGGAAGAGGAGGGACAGGCACTGATCTCTTCTCCGTGGTGACCAGTGACAGGACCTCAGGGAGTGGCCTGAAGTTGTGTCAGGGGAGGTTTAGGCTGGGTATTAGAAAAAGGTTCTTTACCCAGAGGTGTTTGGGCACTGGAAGAGGCTCCCCAGGGAAGTGATCACAGCACCAAGCCTGGCAGAGTTCAAGAAGTATTTGGATGATACCCTCAGGCACATGGTGGGACTCTTGGGGATGGTCCTATGCAGGGCCAGGAGTTGGACTCGATGATCCTTGCGGGTCCCTTCCAACTCAATATATTCTGTGATTCTGTGATGGA
Organism: Platyrinchus mystaceus; assembly: GCA_035041135.1. Classification (NCBI taxonomy): domain Eukaryota; kingdom Metazoa; phylum Chordata; class Aves; order Passeriformes; family Tyrannidae; genus Platyrinchus; species Platyrinchus mystaceus. The sequence continues at coordinate 24,673,259 of JAWWLV010000179.1, read as the reverse complement.
GCCTGGGTAGCAGGATGCAAATACTCAGGGGAGGAGGGAGAAGAAGAATAAAGCTAGAAAGAAAGTGGTGGGAAGCTGCCTGCTAATCCCAGGTCTGAGGCTGAAGAATGGTCCGTGGAAAGAAAGTGTAAAGCTTTCACATCAGCCTGGGCAAAACTCTTGGGGGAATCAAGTATCAGCAAGCTACCAGGGAGGTGCACATGGTGTGGCCTCTCTCCAGGCTGCTGTGGGCACAGCAGGCAGTGAGGAGAATGTGACATGCCTAGAGGACTCCACTCTTCACATGATGTTGATGACTCACTGGCACCTTAGAGCTAAGTGGCAGCCAGGATCCAGTGGCTGAGTGGCAGGATCTGAGAGGTCTTTGCCAAGGAGGGAGCTGCTCAGAAGGGACAGGGGTGAACCAGTCCCTTGGGATGTGCCATGAGGGCAGCAGAGCTCCACTTTCAGCTCTGCTCAACCCTGGTGATCAGGTGATAGTTGTCTGCACCGATAGACAGCATCAAGTCACCCCAAAAATCATCATCTGAGAGCCAAGATTGTTAATCCTTTCCTGCTCTTCCAAAACAGCAGGACCCATAAACAGGAGCCAGCAGGGCCTGACCACCACTTAGCCCTCTGGTCATTGACTGCTTCTCCAAAAATATTATTTTAGGGTCATTGAAAGCTCTAGATCAGCATTGGCAGCTGAATATCTGCTTGTATCTACATAGTTATCATGTAGATGCACATTTAATATTAGCATGCACACAGAAATGCAGCAATTCAATACAAACTATATACTGGTGCGTACTACTAAATGCATATTAATCCAGAGTGCTTCATAATTCTGCATAACTATGTACTGAGTGGGCAGTGAGGTATTTAAATTTAAATTTGTAGCACCTATTACTACTGACTCACATTAAACCACATGTTTATCAGAACTGATTTTTTGACATGTGTAGTATACCATGAGAAACTGTGATTTTTCTTAGCCTTCCAAAATCTTTTTTACTCTTAGTTAATATGTCTGTGATACCAGGTCAGCATGGGTCAAATCCCTAGGAGCTCTCTAATAGCAATGCCACTTATTTCCCCATGGGCACATCCCTGCCACAGCACTGGCACAGGAAGTGTTATTGTGGAATTCTCAGAGGTGGAAGCATTGGGATTGCCCTGCTGTCATTTTTATGCTGGATCAGTCAGAGCAAATGCTGTTGTATTTCTCTACTGTACTCATGTGGCAGAACAGGGCATGTTTGCCCACTTCTAACCTCACATTTGCACATCTATTGACACAGAGGGCAGTAGGGGCTAGAGCTGGTCTGGGGGGTCTAGCAGCCAGGCAAGGAGGTAAGGGGAGCTGTGAGCATGGGGGCTCAGGAGGGCAGCTGTGGTGCTGCCCAAGAGAGCAGTACAGCAAAGCCGTGCCCTGCCTGGCTGCCGGGCAGGGTTATCAGGGGAACAGCACAGGGAAAGCAGGCACTGGGGTGCAGGGGTACTGCTGGTGAAAGCCCTTGCCTCAAGGAGTGGAAAAAAATCACAGAATGGAAGAGAAACCCAAGGGAAGTGGCATCTGGGAAAAATCCCAGAGTAAGGAATAGGCTTCAGCCTTAAAACTTTATGGTCTCAGGCAAAAACATTCAAGCACTGGGCAAAAGCCAGCTCCATCCTGTCTCACATGCCTGTGCCCCTGTGCTGGCTGCTGGGTACTCCCAGCCTCCCTGCTGCCCTCACACGAAGAGAGGGTACTGCACGCCCTCCTGGCAGCAGATAGCCCATACTGCAGCTGTGGTGGTACCAGCCAGGACATGGCAACCAGGATGGATTTGGCTGCCTATGGTCCAGTGTGATGGTATTCAGAATGTCCCATCTGCCACAACTTGCATCCCCAAGGATTGCAAGTGGTGCCCACAGTAACAGGCAGCTCCACAGACCTTGTTGGTTTTTGGAGAGTTTGACTCAGCAAAGCTGCAGCCCCGCAGCACAGCCCCTCAGAGCCAAGGTGTGCGTGTGTCTGGGATTCGGAGGAGTGACTGCTTGGTCCCAGCTGCCTTCCTTGACCGCTGTCTGAAGAAGTGAAGGATAATGTGCTCAGGCAGTCAGTGATGGATGGCAGGGCAAGTCCTGAGTTGAGGAGACGGATGGCACTGCTTGCAGGAGGAGCAGGAGGGAGGCTGAAGGGCAGGAGCAGCATGCAGTCACTGGAGCTTTGCAGAGCTGCTGTGTGGGGTTTTGGCCCCTCAGCATTGCAGCATGGTCCCAGGAGCTTAGAGATGGGGGAAAGGCATGGGTGCAGCGTGGGGAGGAGGTGGAGAAACGGAGTTGTTTGAGCTGAGTTGCCTTTGCATCTTCCACCTCGTCCCTGTCCTGAGGCGGTGGTATCAGTTGGGAGAGGAAGGAATAACACCTGTCCTCTGCCCACTGCTGCCCCAGGGAAATAACCGGCTGTGACCTCCACCCTGGGGTGAGTCATTGCCATATTTGTCATTACCAGGTGAGCTGAGGTGTCAGGGTCATGGGAGGCAGTGGCTGCCATCCACCTCTGGGGACAGCTGAGCTGGCAACCCTCCCAGTGCCGGCTCCCCCAGTCCACTCCACACTGAACCCTGAGAGACAAAACACCATCGCTGGTGGGGGAAGGAGGAAATCCCAGAGGAGACCATGACAAATCACAGACCCTGTGGAGTCTACACTTCCAGTGTCCCAGCAGGGATGATAGCATCTGGGTACACAAAAAATTAGCAGCAGTAGCAGTATCTGAGGGGCTGCTTAGATCCCAGCACCTTCTCACTGGAGGTGTGGAAGACACCAGGGTCAGGTCTGTCCCACAGCACTGAGTCACTCTGTCATACTCATCTCCAGAGAGCAACATCCTGCCATGGAGGGGCCTCCTCCCCATGGTACAGAAACACCATTGGCTTGGAAAGAAGGAGGAGACAGAGGAAAGAGATGGGGACCTGAACCACATTCTCAGGCAAGCAGCAGGGAGGCTACGTAGATATTTTCTTCCATGCAGCACAATTTTGGTTGTGATAGTGCCTATAGCATGAATGGTGGTTGTTTTATTTTGATGGGAAAAACAGTGCAAAGGAGCAATCTCTCTCCAAAGTATCAGGCAGCTCCTCTGCCTGCCTCCTGCCTACAAATTCTCCCTTTCCTACCAAATCAGACAGTATTTGTTGGGTGGAAAGAGAAACAGTGAGTCCATTACTGTCCATAGGGTACCTGCTGCTTCTGTCATTTCTAACCAGCTCTATGAGAGAAGTGGGAGAGTGTAATTTCTGCAGTAATCTCCGTTTCCTAACAGCATCAATAAATGCAGGCTGTACCCCAAAAATGTCAGGGGAACAAACCAATGTGTCTTTCTAGCTAAGGGCTGTGCTACAATTCCAAGTAGATCCCTTCTCAGACAAGGAAGATCTGTGGCAAGCAGGGGACACCCAAAATGTGCCCAAACCCACCCAAGAGAAAAATGTTACCCTTCCCTCTCCTATTCAATGGGGAGGGAGGAAAGCCATATGATGGCACCTGGAGTTTTGAGCATCATCCTCTGGTAGAGAGTCATGGCTGAGGTTGTGGTCCAGCAAAGTGGGAAGAGGCAGCCCCTGGGAGCCACTGTGTGTTCTTGGGTTAAATGAGAATCCACCTAAGAGAGAAAGTGGGTCAGGGCAGTCTCTGCTCAGCTTACTAACAGGTTAATTCAATTCCTCATTTAGTCGGAGCAGACGGAAATTGTGGGCTCTGACTCCCACCCTTCCCTTTGATCTGTTGTGATTGCTGCAGGCACTTGCTTCTTTCTGCAAGGACTGGATTCAGAGCCCCAAAAAGCTGACGACTGTTTGCAAGACAAGATCCTGGAGCAGAGCTAGAGGTATTTTGGGGATGGGCCTGGGAGAGTCCCTTCCCGCAGCAGAGCAGTTGTGTGAGAGGAGTCCCATTTTTGTGAGCAGTCAGGACATCTTTCCCCACCTGGCTCACTTCAGCTTGCCCCTCCCTCCCAAAAGGCTCACCAAAGCCAAAGCACTGTCTTTTTGCACATCAGCCCTCCTAACTTTGACTTGCTGCTGGGCTGCAGCAGCAGCAGCTCTCCAGGGTGCTCACAATCAAGGGCACCCAGCCATTGCTGCCCTCCCTGCAAAGTGCTGTAGTGGGTCCAGGTCACCCTCTCCCCAGAAAGCAGAGGCACCAAGGAAGTCAGCACTAAAATAGTCTGTTCTCATCTCTGCTTCCAGTGGTGAGCATCCAGGCAGGATCTGGGGAAGGGGAAAGCTGTCTTTCTCCAGGATGATGGAATGGGGTCTCTACTGCTTGCCTCTTCCTGAGAGAAGCTGGGCAAAGAGCAGCGTGGTGCTGGCAGGAGGCACTGATGCCTTTGCAGCCCCAGAGCTATGCGTTTGTGCCACAGCTGCCCTGAACCTGGTGCCAATGCAGCCACCACGGCCTGGCCACAGCTTTCCACGCTGTAGGTTGTGGCTGTGCAGGAGCTGTAGGGTTCATCTGCCCAAGCACTGGGCAATGTATATTTACCTGTCCATCCATCCAGCTGCAGCCAGGGCTTGCTGCACATGCTTTGGAGCAGGGTGGTGAAGCCATCCGAGTGTTGTTGGTTTATTTAGCAAGCGACGATAATTTTCTGCCTACTGCACACTCTTTAATTAACAGCTCAGAGGATGTGGGGCGAGAGGCGTAATGAGTGCTCCGTTTGCATATCAAAAGGCAGCATCATTAACATCCCTGCGCTCACAAGAGCTCTCAGAAGGCAGGCAGGTCGCGGGCAGGGACGCCAGCGGCAGCTGAGGCTGAAAGCCCTGCTCGGTGTGCGAAGGGCTGCTAAGCCGAGGGCGCGTAGGCTGCATGGGGATGTGTAGGGTGATGGGCAGGGAGCAGGTAGCTGCACCCTCCCGCCCTGGGTGGCGAGCAAGAGGGTTTTGTCCAGGGGACCAGATAACAGGGAAGTTTCTAAAGAAAGCAGGATCTCACCAAGGATTTTTGGCTAAGTTGCCTAAATCCAGATGCTGCTCTGCAACAGCTCCTTTTCTTGACTCTCCTGCCAGCCTGGAGGAGCTGTCCCCAGGCGACCTCTCGCTGGCCAGTGCTAGTGGCCCTGGAAGGCTGCACTGAAGAGGTTGATTGTTCAGATAAAGCTTATCCTGTTACCCAGGCTGGCTGTTGCCATACTTGCACAGAGAAGTCCCTGTAGATCTCAATTTGGCCATGCTCAAACAGCAGGATTAAATGTTCCTTTGCTTCTGTCTCCTGCATGGAAGAAATCAGGTACCTGGGTGATGGTTTACTCCAACACATGCACTAGTCTTTTTTTCCTTAACTCTCTTCTAATTAAATATAAAAATTTCCCAGGGGATAGGGGAGACAGCATACCAGGGCATCCTTGGCTCTCCCTGAATGTCTGGACACAGTGTGCTTACTGGGATCCTGTACTTGCCAGGCTCTTGAGGTTTTTTGTCAGCAAGAGACTTGTTTTGAACACTCGGGTTAGCCCATCCACTTACCAGCAGGCTGAGTCGGCAGGCCCAGGTGGGACTTGTCTGGCAGGCATTTGTTTTCACTGCTGCAAAGCTGGGGGAAGTCTGTGTAGGCTTTGCAAAGTTCTGGGATCAGGGATGTGATGCCCAGGATTTCTCCTGCTCTGCTCCCACTTTCTCTCAGCTCTTCCTGCTTCTGTGGAGGCTGTGTTTGTGTGGATAACTCATCTAGAGGGTCTCAAGGAGATGAGGATTTGCAGCTTCTGGAGGAAGCGGCCAAAATAATTTCTAAAGCCTGATTTTCTGCCTTGGTCATCCTCCCAGTCAGACAGGGCATGTTGGACACCGAGAGAGATACAGTAAGGGGCTGCATGCAGCTAAGCAGCACACAAGGTGAAAGACCAAGAGGGAAAAATGCACTGGTGGAGGTGTAGCAAATACCTGGCTCTTTTCCTCCCTGTCCAGCTGCACTTTTGGAGGAAGTAACCCTATCTGAACAGAAATATATGCACTCCCTGCCTGGCTCCCCTGACCCTGCCTGGCTTGGCAGCAAGCGTCTCTGTCTGAGCCCTTCCATGGCCAGGGGAAGAACGGGCCAGGCTTTGTGGGGCAGAGGAGCTCTGCTTTCGTAGCACAGCACATTATCAAAGGGACTTCTGTCCTCTAGGTTCATTATCCATGCTGCCAGTCGACAGAATAAACTGATTTCTGTGCTCTGCCTCACAAACTTTATATAAAAGCCAGACAAACAAACATACACTAAAGTCAAGCATGTTGCAAGGCAAATTTACTACCAGATTCCTCTAAGCCAGTTAGAGGTGGAACAACATAATGATCAAATTAAGGACACAATTAAGATTAAATTGATAGGTCTGAATTTTCATGTGCCAAGTGAACACAGCTGGTAATCACATCAAACAGTGAGGCTGATATTAGAAAGGATGACAGGGTGTTCATCTTCCATGTGCTGCGAGAGTTAAGGGAACAGCTGAATCACTTTCAGGTGGGGCTTCAGGCAGTGCCCTGTGGGGATGGAGCCAGGGAAGGATCATGCAAGTACCTGCTGCTGAGGGAAACTCCTGGTACCAGTCCTCCTGGTACTCCTCCTGTTTGGAGATCACTTTCCTGAGGAGCATTTGGCAACTTGTTTGTGAAGCGAGAGGAAGGATTAACCACGAGCATCATCACTGTCATGTCTGACTGAAACACAGGGACTCTCAGTATTCAGACTCAAAAAGGAGGAGCCATTACAGTGTGTGTCCCATGCAGGTGCTGGGTCCTCCTTAGTCCTATCCCTCTTCACTGCCTGTTATTTACATCCACTGCTTCAGTGCCCCATTCCCTTTCCCGTGGAAGTCAGGGGCAGCCAGTCCTTCCCATCAGCAGAGTTGGAACACACGTACACAGCATTAGGTAAGAGAAGAATCTCCATTCCCAGGCACAGGGGACATAGTGGTCAGGGTGGCTGGCACAGCATCACTTTTTGGGGAGAAATCCTGACCAACCTTGTTTTTTGTCCAGAACAGTTTAAATTTCCACAGGGACAAGCATTTACATCTAATTCAGTTCTTAATTAACCCCGTGCGCCCCAAAGAAGCTCTGAAACCTCTTATAAATTAAATATGAAAAGCATTATTTATCTAGGAATAGCAGCCTAATGGCTGCAGCTCTGATGTTTATAGTCACTAATGATGATGGATATGCGAGAGAGAAGTTGGGAAGGGAGTGGAGGGAAAGACTTTCCTCTCTCTCTTAAAAGATACAGATACATATGTGTAAGGGACATCTTACTGGGCCACAAATGGACTCTTTCCTCCCTTGATTAAGAGTGAATGTGAAAGGAGTACCGGGAATTTGGAAGAGTATATTCCCAGTGTAATAACCTGTGTCCTATTCTGTGTTTGGCAAGGTGAGCCATGGGATTGGTGTTGCTGGAAAAGAGAATAGTCAAATCTGCTTGTTGCAATGGGAAATAATTTTGCAGCTGATCGGAACCAAAGAGAAACACTAGGAGCGTTTTGACATTTCCCAAGGAGAGGGTGAAGGAGGAGGATGTCACAGGCTCATGTACTCTCCTTTTGCCCCTACCAGGCCTTCTCTGAGCCTGGATTTCACCCCCAGCAAGGTGACTGCAGGGTTCACTCACTTAATGCTGGCTCTGTTTGTTAGCATTGAAAAGGAAAAAAATGTCCATGAGCACAACTGCCTCTTGGGCCTCTAGGACAGAGAGAAAAAACAGGAAAGCAGCAGGTTAGGGCTGATCCCAGTGTGAGAGTTTGCTGGGGAGAAGCTGGCACAGTCAGGGGCCAGAGCTTGCTGTAAGCTGGCTGAAGCTGGAGCAGCCCTGTGAGCCTTCAGCTTGGCATTTCCTTAAGGCTTTCTACTTCCTATTTTGTCTCTGCTCAACTGTTTTGTCCCTTTCAGCAGGCGAGAGGGCTGAGGCCAGCTGCCTGCCTTCTCACATGGGGAAGTTTCTTCCCGGGGAAGATGGAAGATACTCCAGGCGTGGCATTCCCCAGGGCTCAGCATAGCTGGCCCTGAAGGGGACGTAGCTATCATCAGACCAAAACAGGGGTGGCTTAGTGTGGATGGGAGGATGTTTGGGGCGGTTCCCTTGCTATGGGATGCTCTGCACTGAGCTTTTAAGACTGTCAAAAGTTTGCAGGCACAGGCTGCCAAGGAGGAGAATTTCTGTTCCTGAGAGCTTTCCTTGTGCCACCCTTGTGGTGTACATTCATTGTCCCATACAGTAGAGCAATATTAACTCTTGATAACAAGGTCTGGACAGGTAGGAGACATCTCACTGCCTGTGGGTTGATGCAGAACTGCCTGCAGTGCCTGGGGCAGGGCAAGAAGCGAGGCTGGCAGAGCAGATATGGGGTGGCCTGGCACCCTGGGGGGTCTGTCAGAGACAGGGTAGTCAGAGTCCCAAGCACAAAGCTTCCCATCCCCCTCACAAAATGTCACAGGAGATAGTGATGCTCTGGGTTACATGGATCTCCATGTGTTTATCTAATCAGAACTGAATCTTGCTGAGTTTCTGGCCTCAAACAGCTATTTTCTGTAGCAAAACTACTGTTGTTTAATCTCACATCGGTTGAAGTGGCATTTTCCTGCCTTGTCTGGTGTTTCACTGACCAGCCGTCTGCTCTTCTGCTAGGCAACAGGGAAAACTGGGTTTTCCCATCTTCTCTCTGACACTTACTAATCTGTAAGTCTGCTTAATGCCTCCTCTGACAGCTGGGGTCCCCATTCCTCAGGCTCCGGGCTCCTCTTGGTGTCCCCCCTGACTGTCCCCCCAGCTGTGCCCATCCCCGTGGCCTCAGGCCCATCCCTGTGCTACTTGCTGCACATTGCCCAACCTGTCTCGGCTGCAGAGGCTTCACCATCGGCTGCTGTGCTGTCAGCAGCAGGGATTGTGGTCTGAGCTGTTCCCAGGGCAGCCCCAGCTTCCTCTGGTGGATGGTATAGAAACTCTCCCATGTTTACAAAACCTGCAACTTTTATGCTGTAAAGTGCATTTCTTTGCATTTATCAGCATCAATACAATTTGTCACCGTGGTACCCATCCATACAGTACCTTCAGGGCTCTCTGAAGCTGCTTGCTGTATCCTGAGCTCGTGAATCACCTGAGGAAGTTTGCACTTGCTCCTACCTCCTGTCTCTGCTTCTCCGTCCAGGCCATTAATAACACCCTTGCCCAGCAGGAAGCCTTACACGTGTCCCAATTTCACCCCTGCTAATCTTTTGCCATTATAAACCCCAATTATTTATCCTCTCTGCTTTGGGACTCCTTGCCAGGTTCCCATGCAGGAAAAAGATGGTGTCTTTTGGCCCCTTGGCTAATTAGCTTTTTTAGCAGCCGTCTGGACAATCTTTTGTCAGAGGAGCTCTAAAAAAATAGCCACTTCATCGTTCTGCATCCGCCGCTGGGCTGATCCGTTCAAGGAAATCTGGGAGATTAGTGAGATATGGTTTTCCTCTGAGACGCACACTGGGCTGTATTATGAGATGTTCTGTTTTTAATTATCATTCCAATCAATTTGGTGCACACAGATGTGCAATTTACTGATCTGTAATTCCCCAAATTACCCCTGGAGGCTTCATTTTTATTGTCAGTGTAACATTTGCTACCAACTATCTGCTGTTTGTTTTTTTGGGGGGAAGGCTTTCTTCTTGTTGCTTTTTGTTTTTACACCTTCAGCCATCTGCTCTCCCGAAATCCATTTTGCCTCATTTTTTTCTTTCTTGTTACCTGCTGTAATTTCTTGTTGCCAGGCAAGGTTTTGATTTCCCCATTTGGGAGTACCCCTGTGTGCTGCAACCGAGCTTCAGGTACCTGGAGTCCGTTCTGGGCTGAGACAGTATCTGCTCTGCAGTCAAAGCCTTTCAGCTATAACCCCATATGGGTTTCCCTGCTGTAGCAGGCAGACACCGATCCCACCACAGCTCCAGGTATACAGCTTAATTAATTAGTGCTTGTAGAGTGCAGTCAGAAGGTTCTGGGGAAGATGAACACATCATAAGTGCCCTCTTTATGGAGATAGGAAATTACTCCTCTCGGGGAGCCGCTGACATGAGGTGAAGGTGGCTCACAGGGCTGGCACAGGCAGACCCTCTGTGAGGAGGGGGCAGTTGGCTGCATCTCCTTGAGGAGACACAATTTACTCCTGGGAAGTTGGAGAACAAAGCAAATAAATGCAGCGGGATAGAGGAGTCTGCATCTGACAAAGAGGTTTCCCACCCGGGGGCCATCCCTCTCCTGGTCATTCCTGGATTTGCCAATGCCCCAGCAGCCCTGGAAAATCCTCTCCAAAATCCCAGCCCAGCATCCGTGTCCCCAGGGCATTCCAGACTCAAGGGGCTCTCCCCATATCCTCCCACAGCGTGGCTCACTGACCAAGCTCAGCACTGGCATCCTCCAGGACGTGCTGAATCACGCTCTCCTGGGATGCCCTGTGTCCCATGTGGTGCTGCAGCCCTCCTCTGCTTATACTCTGTGGGTGCTTAATTATTAATAACAAATTCTTCCAGCTCTGCTCTGACATAGGGAGACACAGACAAGCTTGTAGCCCCTTGAGTCCGCCATACGGGACCAAGGCAAGAGACATGGGGGAGCTTTAAATCCAGTCCTTGTGATGATGGGGGACCTGGGCTACAGGGGGTAGGGGGTTGCCGGAGAGGGAGATTTAACAAGCACAGCAACCTGGCCCTGGCAATGCATGCTAGGCTGGAGATAATCTCCATTTAATTCTTTTTCTGATAATCCAGTCTTGGCTGTGGTCCCATGCTCCCTGACCCCTTAATCCTATTTCCACAGAATCTGTTTAATGGGGAAGCTGGTAAGGGCTCCTGTGAAATGGCTTGGGGCATTCCCCTGGTCCCCAGCTCTTTGTCTGCCCCTCTTGCCTCCTCCATTCCTGCTCAGCATGGATCTGGCACTGAAATATCTCCTTTCTCCCTCTTATCAGCATTCCTTCCTCCCCTCTGGCTGAGAGACCCTCAGCTGCCCAGAAGCAAGGAGTAGGCAGGGAAGGGAGATCCCGCTCCCGGGCACATTTACCAGGCAGCTGCATGGTGATCTATCTGGCAACACAAGTTCAACGCCAGTTCTGCAAACCTTGCTCTGCTTTTGAGAGGGGTGGCTCTGATGGGCACGGTGTGGAGGGGGAGAGCAGAGCAGCCCTCCCTTGTGTCCCAGCTTCCAGGTAGAAGGCTGGTGCATGGGGAAGCAGCCAGTCAGCAGTGGTGAGGAGATCTCTGGGAGGAAATTTGGGTTATAAATTCCAAAACTATAGCTGATGGAAAAGGAGGTGGGTTTATGGTACAAAATCTCCCCCACTGCTCTCCTCCTTGCTAGTGAGCAGGCCACTCATCCTGGGGCCAGAGCAGAGCACAGCCACTTGGACTGGGTCCTCCTCGCTTTGGTCAACTGGAACTGCATCCACCCCTCCAGCCTTTCCTTCCTATTCCTACTGCTGCTTACACACATTTGTGTTTGTATTTCCAGGGCAGTGGGTTGGAAACCTTGGTCCTGAAGTGCAGACACACACACATGCTACTGAGGGTTTATTTGAGCAGCTTCCCTGGGTCTGGTGAGCACTTTGCCACTAAAAGCCTTCCTTGGGGACAGGTTATCTCTTTGTGAGGGATCCACATTGGCTCAGCTGGAGGGGTCAGTCTTGGTGCCTTGCCAGGTCTTGCTGGGTTGCTGCCAGCCCACAGAGGATTCCAATCCTCTTTTGTTGCTGTAAAGCCACTCATTCATGAAAAAAGGTGTTCCTGGCAGTCAAGCAGTGTGGTCCTCTGGGGACATGGGCTGTGCCTGATTGACAGACTCAGCTCCCTTGATGGCTTCCCACCATTCTTCTCTGAAAGGCTGGTGGGGGTTAGATTCTGCCATGCCCTGCATGTTCCCAGCAGGAGCCTTTACCCGCCACTGAATTGGGGAGGGAGAGCACAGATGTTCTGCTCCTTGGAGCCAGACAACAGGGAAACAACCTGTTCCTGTTCCTCTTCACGCTTCCCTGGACTGACACTAAGGGCAGATTCAATAATTTTTGGGCCTGAATAGGAAGCAGAAAGGGGAAGTGTCCTGAATTGCCTGGGAAGGGTCATGTCTCCTGTGTCTTGCTCATCACCGTGCATCTCTCCTCAGTGGGAGTAAGGCCACAAAAGAGATGGAATCACAGTGTTCAATGTAGGCTCTAAGTGGTTCCCAGGATGCTCTTTTCTATCAGCTTTTCCTGCAGTGCCTCTCCTCAGCTCTCCAGCAGTGCCCACAGAGCTGGAACCCTGCAGAGGTGGTGGATGGCTCTGCTAAAACCATCTTCTGAACTTGAAATTTTGCAGGAATACACTTCATCTCTTGCTCCTTTGCTCTCACATGCATATTCAGCCAGAGAAAGTGCTGTTCCCCTAAGGTGAAGTGGTAGGATATTAATTTTCTGAAGTTCTCGATAAGCTATTGAAGATTAATTTTAGGGAAAGCCAGGGGATATGATGGATTGGAGCTCAAGCTTGCTTAAATATGCAATATTAAAAATTGATCGTTGTCTCTCCTTGTCATACACCCTGCCCCAGCGTCTGGGGCAATCCCACAGTCTGACAAAATGCCAGGAAAATACTCAATGAGCCCCACGCCCAGCTGAGTGCAGATATTAATAACTTGTGTTGCCATTATTATTTTTTAAATCACTTTTATGAGTTTTTGTTTTGTTTAATGCCTGGCTCTGTTGTTCAGATTGGCAGCTGGGGGCTTGGGAATCCTCCTTTACCTGCCAGGCTGTGGACATCAGCACCCAGCACAACCTGCTTCCTGCCCTCCCCACCAACCCTAGCTGTGGGGATGATGCTCCAGGAGACTGAGGAGCCATGGTGAAGGCAGCCTGTGGTGGGGTGAAGGGCCTTGCCCAGGAAGACCAGCAGGTGCAGAGGGCTGGTTCAGCCTGAAGACATCCAGGCACAGTGGATGCAGCATCATTCATGCTTTCAAGGCTTCCTGACTGCAGGAGGCAGCGCTTGGTGCACCGAGGGGAAGTTTTTACCTTGCTCCGTTGGGGCTCTTGGGCAGTTAATTGCTTTGTAAGCATTGACTCTGATGTTTCTCACTTGAAGGGAAACAACAAGATCTTACCAAAATGTTGGAGTTCATCAGAGCAGTGATGAACTCTTACAGATATTTTTGAGTTTGGCTGCAAAGTTACGGTCCCTCTGCAGCATAGAGCTCAAGATAACTCCATCAGGGCACTCAATGGAAAGGAGAAACCCTGGTGGGATTCTTCTTCGTCCCTACCTGGACAAGGGAAGTCTAGGCAAAGTCCTGATCCACCCTGATCAGAAAGCTGCTGACATTATTTTCTTCCCTGCAGCTAATGTCTTGAAGGAGCAGGGAATTGCTGGCATTTGCACTTCATAGAGAGCTGTGAGGGGACAAAGTGGGTCCCCCTGAGGGTTCAGGGCAAACAAGAGGCATGGTGTAATCGGGCTCTTCTAGCCGAGTTTACTTTTCTACTCAATAAGCAGCATAACAATACTGAGATACTGCATTGACTGATGAGACATGAAGATCTTCAGGGCCAGTTTGACCACCTTTGCTGTCCATTGGGGGTGACTGAGTTGCAGCTGGACTGTAGAGGCATACGTGTGGGACTCTAAGGGGTGGCAATGTGACCCCTTTAGCCATGCATCCCCTGAGATGGGGTTAGTATAAGGAGCCACAGCTGAATAGTTGAATACAGAAGAGTAGCACGCTTGAGCAAAGAGCTATTATTTGCCAAAGGTCCAATCTTCCCTGATTTGCACTTGGGCTGTAGTAGCACTTGTCCTAACAGTTCATCCATGCTCTTCATTGCAGCAGGCTGACAGTGAGGAACAATGTGTTTCCGCAGTTCCCGGAGGTGTGCAGGCTGTGCTTGGAGTGCTGTGACCCTCGTTAGCAGCCACTGCAAAGGGATAAGTTCAAAGCAGATGTCTGGCCAGTTTGAAATAGATGCCAACTGGCCTCCACAGCTGCAGTCAATGGTGGCCACCTTCTTCTCACCCATGTCCAGAGGTCTAGGAATGGAGAGGCCCACTACAAAACCATGACAAGAGGAAGAGCACAACAGCAGCAAGCCCTAGCTCAAATGAACAATAAAAAATGATCACAGGCAGTGACACGCTGGTCTGTGTGCCAGGGGACAGAGCTGTGTTCCCTGCTGCTGAGAACACTGAAGTGCAGGTGGCTCACACAGTCACCACTGTTGGTTTTGCTGTACACAACTTGGAGCTTGGAGTACCGGGGTGGTGGCCACAGCTGCAGGGTGAAACACGCAGTGATGCTCGCTGCTGGCTTTGCCTGGTCCAAGATGTGGGACCCAGGGGAGCAGGAGGGATCTGAGCACTTCTCAAAACCCTTTGAGAGACTTAGAGCTACCCTGAACGGACAGGGACCACTTCCAGACCTTGCCAAGGTCTTAGAGAATTTTGGAGACCTGTTACCACACCTGTACACTACACATGTGGGACAGCCGTTCTTATTAGTCCCATACAAAATTGAATTCGGAACAAAAATGTGCCAGTTGGCTTGATGCAAGTATTGAAGAGCGGTGCCAGGCACAGGTGTTACATGGGCAGTAGTGACTTCGGATGGTATTATTTGAGGACATACCAGGTCACCCTGTATAATACTAGTTCAGGACACAGTATTTTTATGATTACATTTAACGACATAATAGAGTGCAATGCTCTGCAGTGGGACCCGCTCAACATCCACCAAGTTAGGCAGGCGTGCTAACAATGTGCTCTGGTGTGGATAAATCCTCCTGCGAGCACCCAGCAGAAATATCACCTCTGTCCTCACATCAGCAGTCGTGGGACAGAGTGCAGTGCTGTGTTCCACCATTGGCAAGGCCTGGGAAAGAAAGAAAGACAGCAAGAAGGGTAAGGAGTGGGGTGTTTCTTTTCTTCACCAAATGCAGTTTTATTTCTATGTTAAAAATTTATAGAACCCTTCATTTAATATTTATAAAGTGAGTGTCTTGGTGATAAATTACTAAGGGACACAACAGGGCAGCCTTGCTGCTTCTGTGGGAATACTGGATGGGACTGGGAGCCCCCCTTTTCTCCAGTCTGCCCGGGCACTTCACCCAGCACCCCTAGGTGATATCAAGGTTTGTGGGACTGATAGGGATACAGGACTGGGAAGAAGGCTCCCCACTTTTCCTAGCCAAACTTCAGGGTGCTCAGACTGAGCTACTTGCTCCCTTCCACCCTCAGTGTTTGGAGAGGGGCTGACCTCTCATTGCCTGCTGCGAGCCACGAAGCTGTGAGAGATCCTGGACTGGATTCACAAGAGGTTTCCAGACAGCCTGAAGTACCTGCTGGGGAAAAGGAAAGTAGGCTGAGGCCAGAAAGCAAGCATGAAGAGCTCTCTCTGGAGAGAGGCGGCTTCCATGGGCTAAGATGAGCACTTCAAGGTGACCTGAGCATCCTTTGAAAACTGGGCTGGATCAATGCATTTGATACTGCTAATCATTTCCTCTCCATCAAAACATGGAGCAAAACCTCTGAGCTCACAGGCAACCCATCAGCCTCATGCCCCAGTGTCCCAAGGATCATCCAGGAGCCCAGATACCCCTATCCTGGTGGATGTGGACCTCTGGGACACCACTGGTTCCTTCCTGGTGTGCCAGAGCTTGCATCCCTGGGAGAAGGGGCATAGAGCAGTGTGGGATGGCTGACCCTGGCATCAGGGAAAGCACAGCCTTTCTGTGCTTCTTCCCCATCCCCGACACGGGGTTCCTGGCACAGGGCAATAGTGCTTGCAGGTGAAGAGGGTGGTCACAACATGTTACCCAATCTCTGTCCTACTCTGTCCACATGGCAGCCACCCATCCTTAAGTTTTCCTGCTGCTGTAGGTGTCACGCCTCCAGCCAGCACAGCAATGAAAGCGTCAGTGTAGGCAAAATATTGGAAACTACCTGCATTTCAGCTATAGAGTCTGCGCCTGCTCTGGACCAGGTTAAATGAGACTTCCCTGGGGCATTTCAGGAACGTTTGCTCCCTCGCTCAAGCTCCCTAACTAGACCCAAGGAGGCAGCAAGGGAGTAGACAAGGTGGCCGAAAGCAATTTCAACCCTTCCGAAGAAATAACTGGCATATTACAGTGACAGGAAATTGTGCAATTAGTACAACAGGGCAATGTCAACAAGCTCTTAACGCCAGTTGTTATGGCAACACCAGGGAAAGCGATGTCAGTGCTGGAAAAATCCAGAGAGAATGAGAAATAACAGCAGCAGCAGCGGCTGCTCGGATGGCTCTGGCTTTGCATGCAGGGCTCCAGTGCAGGCAGCATCCTGGCAGCAGTCTAGGGCTGTGACCACCACCTTGAGATGAGCCCCAGCCCTGTGCCAGGGAGCAGATGGGCAAAGGTAGAGGACCTGATCCAGCATGTGAGAAATGGGAGCCATCAGCAGGGAAGGCTTTTCCACATGCAGCCCCATGAAGCTCTTCCCTGTGGCACTGCCCTGCAGGAGGGATAGTCAGAGCAGTCCATGTCATCCTTGGACACAGGGGTAGAGCATCAAATGGCTAAGAGCTGGCATCCCCAGCTTGGCTCATCATGCTAATAAAGTAGCAATGAGTGAATTGCATGAGAGAGAATATTGAGTGTTTTTGTGCTAGTAAAATTATGGTGCTTTGAGTCTGGCAGCACATGCACTAATCCTGGGCGAACATATGGCTAGGCATGTTGACAAGGTGTGTCTCATGTGGCTCTGTGGGCAGCTGGCTCCTTTACATCCATGCCAAGTACAGCCAGGCCTTTTTGCCCCCTCTGTAATCTGCCACTTCGCCATCCACGCCTACAGGTGGGGCTGGCACAGGGGAGGAGAGGGAGGCAGAGGGCTGCCCTGAAAGCAGCTCAGCCCTTGATTCCTGCTTGAGCCACACTACAGCTGTGCCCTGTGCCAGCCCACAAACCCTGACCCACTGGCTTGACTTTCCAGCTTGAGCCCCAACTTGCCTGGTGATGGCTGGGCTGAGGCTGTCCCCACTCAGTGTCACCAGCCTGGCTCTGCGCCCCTGGCTTGCCTATGGTGGCATGTTCAGCCATTTGGAGGGGCTGTGGTTTGTGGGGTGCACATAGAGGGGTCTGTGGTAACCTGGGAGAGAGACACTAATGCTGGAGCTCAGGGCATCTCTAAGCCTCTGTGATGCTCACCAGTAGAAAGGTGAGAAATTTCTCAACATGCACAAAATGTGCCTCTTGTACCCTGTCCCAAATATGTCAAAATGGAAAGGATTTCGTTTTAGCTTGCTGAGGTGTACAGCAGCTCCCTGCTTCTCTCTCTGCCTGTGCTCCTGCTAGCCAGGGCAAGTCCCTGCAGTAGGGTTCCTCCAGGAGTCATTCAGACTTCTCTATGGTTGTGCCCTCTGGTTTACCACAGCATAAGCCAGTCCTTTCTCAGAATTGGTATAGCTCTCTCAGTATGAAGTTTGGTGCCTACAAAGCTAAGCAAAGGATTCAGGTTACTCCAAGCTCCCTTTTTGTGTAATGTTAGATCTTTTCTGGACAAAAAAAAAGCTCCTTTGCAGTAGGAGCAAGGAGAGACCATGCAATGCTTTCAGAGAGAGCCAGGGCTCCCAGTCACAGAGAGAATCATCCCTTTCAGCTCAGCTCTGTTGCTGAGGTCTCATTTAAGGCTTCAGAAGCCAGAGGGGCAACAGCAGAAGGATGCTGGTCCAGGAGAAGCTGCTGCAGCATACCCACCCATGAAAGCTAAAAGCATAAGGCTTCAAAGAGAGAAACATCCTAAGCCCTTTGAAAAGAGCTGAGCAATAGGAGGATCAAAGCACTAAAGAGAATTGTGTTTCCTTTAAAACTGAAGTCTTACAGCAGCTTTTGAGGGAATCTTAAGAAAACGTAATGGGATCTCTCAGAAAACAGCAATGCAAGCCTCACAGCTGGTACAATGAAGAAGAGCAAAGAACTCCGTGTGTTATTTGTGAAGTGCTATTGCCCTTGGAGCAGTGGCTGAGTTAGTCA
This sequence comes from Platyrinchus mystaceus, assembly GCA_035041135.1. Taxonomy (NCBI): domain Eukaryota; kingdom Metazoa; phylum Chordata; class Aves; order Passeriformes; family Tyrannidae; genus Platyrinchus; species Platyrinchus mystaceus. The sequence continues at coordinate 24,655,261 of JAWWLV010000179.1, read as the reverse complement.
TTCAAGTACTTCAGGATGTTGGTGACTGAGATTTTGAATATGGGGGGTGCTTTTCTTCCATCTGAGAGTTCTGTGTTGTGCTTCCATCTGGCCAGATGGTAACACCTTTCCTCATTCCACAAAACATCTTGCCATGGGACTGCTCTCACTGATTTTGCTGGAGCCATTTGCAGAGCAAACATTGTAATATGTCTGTAAGGAGGCACAACTGAGTCCGCAGTGAGGTGGATGCTTCCATAAAGCTAATGAGCTCCTAATGCGTGTGGCTGATTACCTAATGCTCTTGCCTATGAAGGCAGTAATAGTGTGTGTACTGTGGTAGATGACTATAGCATTGCTTTGAAAAACTTTTAGCATTAATTCTTCCCAAAGATGACAGAACCATCAGGCCTGTGCACTTCTGGGCCTGGCAGGATGTCCATCGGTCCACTGTGCGAGTTAGGTCTGAGTGATGGAGCATGACAGCGGAGTGCAGAGGGGTGGGGAAGGAGTTGTGCTGCCTCTGTGCCCCTCTGCAGCTGCTACATCTGTTTCAGAAAGGGAAGACTATTCCAGGGAGGTAACAGGGAGCTTTGATGACCCTATTTCCCATCCCAGCCCACCTGCTAGGAAACATCTGGAGAACTGAAGCATGATTTTCCCCCTGGCCCAACTGGTTGATTCCTCATTGGGGACCACAGTGAGCATCCTACATTTGTTTTGGTCCCTCACTGGTCTCCTGGCTGGGATCAGAAACAAGGCAGGAGTGATCCCATGTCTCACACTGACCTTCAGCTCCATTTCATCTTTGCCTTCTTCTTTCTCTTTATCTGTTTGTGCCTTTATCCTAAGTTATCTACTGGTGTTACTTAGGACTGGAGGAGGGAGACTTTCTCTCCTCTCAGTGAACATGGCCACTCTCCAGCCCATGCTGAGCAGCAGTGGACAGGAGACACTGCATCCACTCCAGGAGAAGAGATCCAGCCTGGTAATACATATCTTTCATCCTTGAACCTAGTGAGGTACTTAGGAAAGCAAGTCTCTGATACCACATGCAACTTGAGTGCCTCTTCTTCCTCCAGCGGTCAAGGTTTCTGATGTCCAGGCTCTCAAATCAGTTTTCCAAGTCCTTTTGTCAGCCAAGGCTGACCTCACCTCCTCCCTTTTTTCTCTGGATTGTTTCTCCAATGATATTGGCAGGCAGCAAAGAGAAGGCATACCTTCTCCCAGCCCTGTTACCGAGTGGTGTAAGTTTAGCTCCTATAGCTTCCCTTCCCAGTCTCCTTGCTCCTTGGCCATACTGAACATATACCATTTCTGTGCTGCCTCCTTTGATTTCTACAGAGGAAGCCTTTGCCAGCGGTGGATGTGTTTGATTTTTCTCAATTTGCCGTGGCAGCTTTGGAGCCGCCGAGATCCCTGGAGACTCAGCAAGTCTTCAAACAGTCAGAGGAGCTGAGATCCAGTCTCCTGAGACATCTGAGCACAGCACAGCAGCCACTTTTTGATACAATACTATCAAGACGTTTCTCTGCGGTTTTTTTGTTGTTGTGGGGTTTTTTGGGTTTTTTGGGGGGGGTTGGTTTTTTTTTTTTTGATTTTTTTTGCAAATCAAGAGAATGGAGCTGGTTCCATTCCTGCTGTTGTTGGGGGCTGTTGGAGAAGGAGTTGTTTTCATTTCAGCTCTTGAGTCAAAGAATAAAGGAAGAGGAGAAGGTGGGGGAGAGGAGGCAGGAAAGGAATATCAGAGAGGACAATAAGGGAGAACATCTGCTCACAGCTTTTCCATAGGGCTGGTCCTCTCTGTGCCACAGGAGGAGGCAGTCAAAGGGCATTGCCTGGTGCTGGAAAGCAAAGCCCAAATGGCTGAGTAGAGCAATAATGAATGGGAGGTGGACAGAGGAGGCTGGGTGGCTGCAGGGTCTGGGACACACTGGGAAGCCCAGCAGGACTTGGCAGGACAGGACTGAAGGAGCTGCTGTCTTTTCTGAGCCTCCAGCCAGATGCCTTGACCATTTGGCCAGAAAGTCAGTGTGGCACAAGCCGATTTCCTCCTTTAACCCATGAAGGGGAGATATTATCTTTGCCCTCTCCCAGCTCAGAGGAGCACCCTGTACCTGTAATGCCATGCAAAGCCACCCACAGGGCTTTCCATCAGTCTGCAGGCTCCTGACCTGGGGTCCCATGCTCTGCCCTGCTGCCCTAGCCCACCCTCCAAGGACCCCAGCTCCCTCAGCTCAGGAGCCACCTCTGCCATTGTTTCCTGGGTTCCAGGCCCTGCTCTTGCCCCGGAGTGCTCTCCACGGAGACTGTCACAGGGATCAAACGGCTCAGATACAGGGATGTTCCAGGTTATCTGGATGAACACCTACTCTGGCTCTGGACCCTGCCAAGCAGACAGGCCTGGAGCAGGATCTGTCC
>JAWWLV010000179.1:24608318-24652761 GCA_035041135.1 Platyrinchus mystaceus | reverse complement strand
GTTCCAGGTTATCTGGATGAACACCTACTCTGGCTCTGGACCCTGCCAAGCAGACAGGCCTGGAGCAGGATCTGTCCCTGTTCTGCCTTGGGTTGTAAGGCAAATGTATTATTCCTAATCCTCATCTAGCACCTTCTTTGGGTCTGGCCTATGACCATTAGTATGAAAAATAGCCTTGGCAAAGAGTATCCTTTAGAGAAATAATTCTCCCCTCTTGCTTGGCTTAGCTACAAACTTCTGCCCTGTTGGACATCCCAGAGGCTTTTGCAGGAGTCTGCTTTGTTTCAGTTCTGCTTTGCCATAGTGTCATCTTTTCCTCAATAAAAGCAACTTGAAACCAGAGACTTGCTGAATGTCCCCAGGCACACTCTGTGTCCATGAAGGTACTCTCTGTTCGCTACCCTGGCACCAGCAGGACACAGTATCTTCAGCCAAGCTGCTGCTGCTTTGGTGGGTCATCTCAGCAGGGACCTTACCTTCCCTTGGACCTGGCTGCAGGTATGGTGCCACTGATAGTGGGCCCTCAAAAGTCTCTCTGTACCTGCAGGTAACATGTTAGATGTTAAAGTCACCCATACTTCCCATACTTATTCCCTGCTTCCATATGCATACTCTCTGAAAACCTCCCTCTCTTCAGCCTGAAGCAGGTTCATTTTTAATTCAACTGTGATTTCCTCTTGCTGCTCAGGGCACACAGGCTCTCCTGCTGCATGAGAGGGAAGGGAGCAGTGAAGGATGCTGGCAGAGCATGGCACTTTCCCTCCTTCCTCTCTGCACTTGATCCCAGCATCTTGAGAGTGGATCTCTCTCTCATTCTCCCCACACAGGATATAAGAGGCTTTTCAGGCCCCCTCACATATGCATGCACTCTACTCTCCACTAATCCGTAGTGCTATTTATTAACAGACCCAGCAAGGGCTGGGCAAAACTTGTGAGTCATTAATTCAGCTGGAACGATGAGCTAATGAGAGGAACCTTCCGAGCTTCCCTCCCTACTCCTGGTTGCTCGGTGCATATTAATCTTCCTGAGTACATGTGCCGGCAGCATCCCCAGCAGCTGAGCACACTGCTGCATGTTTGCTTTATGGGCCGTTGTTCTCCGTGCCCAAGACCTCTGCTTGACTTGCTATAGTTCTTCTCAGTGAATTTGTTCCAAACCAGATGATTTAAAGGCAAGCAGAGACCTGGAGATAACAGAGGGAGGCTGCACACATTAATGAAGCCTCTGTTAGTACTCGTGCTGTCATGTGAGCAGGGGAAAAGTCCCCAGTTCCTCTGTGCCTGGTGGGACTGAGCGTGGTCCATCCTTCTGTACATGGTGAGGGGCTCCTCAGAATTTGTCCAGCTGGGCTGGATGACAGCAATTCGTCTGCGATGGGGCAATGCTGAAGAATAATGAAATCTGTGCACTACCCAGGGGATAGAGGGGAGTTTGAATATAAAGGCTGTAAAACTCTTCTGGGTGAGTGCCTCCACTGTCAGTTGAGCTTTGTGAGCTTTCCCAGTTGTATACCTCTGTTCTAGGTTTGTGAGAATTTTCAAAACTATAAACACTGAGACATGAAGGGTATGAGCAAAACAACTTTATTCTATTACTCACAATAGCAATTAATACATACCGACCCCTGGATTTCTCAAAAGCCACTGAGCAGAAGAAGATGGAGCATGGTACTGGGCGGAAGGGGCAGGCAGGCAATGCACCTTCAGGGCGTCCCCTGGATCAGAGTCACGTGCATCTCATCCTTCTCATCCATCCAACCCAGAACCACCTCTTATATCCCCCTCACAGGAGTGGAATTTTTCAATTGCAACATCAGCCAGCGCACAAACCAAGACCACAATGGCTTATGATACCAACTCCATGCTAACAACAGCTCTGTTGTTTCTCTTCCAGAGGTCAAGTTCTCACCACTTAACAACCTACCTATTGTTTTTCATTCTAAGGTTCAGTTCCCAACGGTGAAACTATACAATAATTTTCCGTGCCATATTGACAAGCACAGCCATGTACCAGCTATGGCAGGGCCTCAGACATGACTCAGGTCTGTGACACAGCCTCCTAAAAATATTCCCATAGAGTCACAAATTCCTGTAGAGTAACTGTAAGGCTGCTGACAAGAGGCTCGCTTTTCTTAGTTACTCTTAGAAATAGCCCACAGCACTCTTGGGATCCATTGATCCCTGGTTGTAAAACACCGACCTGAAGCTTGTAGAAGAGAGAAGCGAGAGGGCAGCACCATGATTTCCACCCCGATAAAGCCATGAACACCAGGGCATGCGATTAGTTTAAAATCTTCTGCCTGCCATTATAAACCTGGCACCACCAGGCCAAGGGCTTCATGGTCTCTGGGATGTTGGGAGCAGGCAGCTGTCCTGTCCTTGTCAGGCTCTAGCACAGGACAAGGCTCAAAACACAGTGGGCACATGGTGGGCTCCACATTGTCTACAGCAGCATTTCCAGTTCATCGTCTGACCATAAATGTTTAATTTCTCTTTAATTTCAGAGGGCATTGTCCATAGGCTGGTGGCTGTCACCACTGGAAGGACAACTAACAGGTCTTATCCTTGGTGGAGGGACAGAAGCAAGACTGTTTTGATGCTGTCAAGCAATAATCCAGTTTTAGGTTTGAGCGTGGGAGGATTCTGCTTCTTCCCCAAGCTCAGATGGCTGCTGTTGCCTGAGCACTAGGAGCAGGATGTATTTAAATATTACTGCTAATTGGGAGTATTTTAGGTCTATATTTCTCCTAAAAATTAGTTCTCTTGATTGGAAACTCTAAGTCAAGGCATAAAATAACTGGCAAAATGCACATTTGTTGCTGAAAAGTTAACGCTAAGCCAAGAACAGAGGAAGCACCCGAAACTCAGAATGAGAAACAAAACCGGAATATGGCAACAGCAACGGACTCTGAAAATGCAGCAAAAGAACTGTCCTCAGCTCAAAGATGAGCTTGGTCACATTTGAGAGGCTGCAAACATCAAAAATGAGAAAGGCTCATTTTCCACCCTTGTCCTAGCAGTGACATCTGCAAGGTTGACATCTATACTGCTGAAAATCCTCAAGGACCCCAGAGCTAGAAACAAAGCCACATTCATTAACTGCCTCTAATGGTGCTTTTAATAAATTGTATGGCTTTTAAATGCAAACATATTTTGAGATACCTCTTTTGTCCTGTATCTAAGACAGGTAAGGCAAGATCATAAAACCAAGTGTAGATTCTGACTTTGCACGTTTCAGCTAATTATCATCCAAATTAAAGCTTATTCAACTGATGAATTTTTTAAAAAATCATCCAATGAATAAATGCAGTATTAAGCCTTTCAACACAAACTGAAAAAAAAATCCAAATAAATGTTAATTACATAATAGCTCCAATAAGCTGGTTTAACTACAATGAAAGCTGGCAGAAATCAAGTACTGGGTTTGTGCTGACCAGCACCAGTCAACTTGTTTTAGCAAAACAGGGACATAACTCAAACGTGAAACGAGATTAGAGTGGATTATTTAAAGGCTTCCTGTTTACAGATTTAGATCAACTTGAATTGAAATCAATTCATCCTTCCTGCCTGGAAGCGGTTCACTTAGGAAAATGCTGATTTGGGATTGTGGCAGGTGTGATTCCCCCTTACTGCCTCTTCACCCCTCTCCATAGAAAGGTGTTGTATGTAGTTTATATTTATATATTAGATTGGGCTATGAGATAAGTGAATCATCTGAGGAACTGAGGAAGCCATAGCTGCTGGATCATGCCATGGAACTGTATCATTTGCACTGAGGTCCTCGTGTTTGCAAGGAGGGAAGCAGGATGCTGGTCACCTGGCCACAGTCTGCATGCATCCTGAAGCCATGGTTAGACCTCTGTGCCCCCATGTGCCCAGCCAGGAGAGGGGCCCCTCCTTGCCCAACCCCTCATAGAACTGCTGCAGATCAGGCTGGTGTGACAGATAAATCCCCAGCGCCCTGGCCATGCCAGATGCCTGGCACGTCAGTGTTGCTAAGCAAGGAGAAGTTTTAACATGCTGATTAATGCCCTGACTCTGGGTGAGTAATTAGAATTAATGTGGGATATCAAATCAGGAAATCAGACATTATTAGGAGGAATTAGTGATTTATTTTCATTTTACGCCTGGCTCACCCCAATCCCCCAACACAGACGGGGGATTTGGCAAGAGATGAAACTCCTTACTTAGAGCACAAGAAGGAAGAAATAAGAGATGATGGGAGAAGGAGAAAGAAAGGGGAGAGCACAGCTCCTGCATGGTTAATTGCCAAGTCTCAAGACAGCCTGCAACTGTGGTGAGTGAGGTGCAGAGCAGCAGTGAGGGACCACAGCCTTGGCTACTGCTTGGAGTCCCAGACAGCTCTGGTTAGAGACATGGTGAGAGCCCAGAAACCACTTGAGCTGGGAAGTGCCATCCTGGCACAAAACCTGGCACTTCCCTGCTCTGATTTGCTCTTGTTCTTACAGACTGTGGATAGGACAAATATGCCAGAGGTAAATCTGTTCTCCTACAATAGGCAACATGTCAGCAGGGCAAGACAGGGATGAACCTCACTGGCACTAATGCTGTGGGTCTTGGTCCTCAGAGCAGTCCTGCTCTGACACGGCACTGGTGACTGAGTGGTCTCAAGCCACACTGGGCTGCAAAGCCTTTGCCCAAACACCCTGCAACATCACAGCTGGTTGCTCCAAAGCTGCTGTCAGTCAGCATATGGCTGCAAGACAGCATGTGTGGCCAACAAACAGCTTGCAAAAGCTTGGGATAGCTTCCCAAGCCACCATGGGGTGAGGGTAGACTGGTAATCATAGAATTGTTTAAGTAGGAAAAGACCTTTAAGATCACCAAGTCCAACTGTTAACCCAGCACTGTCAAGTCCACCATTAAACCATGCTCCTAAGTGCCACATCTGCATGTCTTTTAAATAACCTCCAGGAAAGGTGGCTGCAGCACTTAGCTGGGCAGCCTGTTCCAATGCTTGACCACCTTTTCAGTGAAGAAATCCTTCCTTAATATCCAATCTAAACCTCCACTGGCGCAGCCTGAGGCCATTTCCTCTTGTCCTATCGCCTGTTACTTGGAGGAAGAGACCAACCCCCACCTTGCTGTAACCTTGGTGAAAGGACCAGGGATGCTTGCAGTGGCTGAGCAGGGACAAACAGCAGCAGCAGCATCCCACTAGCCTTTGATTGTCCAAGCTCTGCATTTGCAGGGAGAATTTAAATGCTCAGGAGTCCAGAGCTGGTGGTGGAGTAGGAGACCCAGCACTGCTGGTGTCCAGCTGAAGTGCCAATAGAAGAAGCATGGCAGTGTCCCAAGAAGGTCCCCTCCATGATCAGACACATTTGGAAATTCATCTTCTCAGGCAGAAGTTTTAGGCAGATTTTTTTCACTCTTCTTTTTTCCCCTGGATGAAAATGTCATTGGTATTTTATATATATATATATATATGCCTATATATATCCCCTATAGTGTCTCAGCCATATTTAGTGCCTTTGATATATCTTACATGCAGCGTACATCCTGGTAGCAGTGAGAGGAAGCTTGAGGATCAGTGCTCAATGTGCACAAAGCCTGTCTCTCAAGAAGTTTATCTTCACCAAAAAAGGTGAGCAATCTTTCTATTTATAATTATTTTGAACCTATAAACAGGTAAAAAAAGCCCTTTCTCCCTCTCTCCTTTCTGCTCAATTGCCAGAGAAGAGGAAAGCAAACAAACATAATACAAGATGCAGGACTGGGTGGCTCAGTCAAGCTGTGTAGTGCAAAACCATGTGCTGTTCTGGGTATTGCAGATGAAGCCTAAGTGGCACAGCTCAGCCTGTACCTCATACCTGGAGTTTTCATCCCAGCTGAAGAGGCAGTCAATTTGTTTTTGCACAGGACAAAAGTAAGGCTTAGTCAATGAGGTGCCCAGAAAAAACTGTCCTTGCCCTGGCACACAGTCCAGTGAAGGGAGTCAAGGATGAAGAGCTGGGTTTGGCAGGGTATGAAGGCAGCAAGAGTCCTATCTCCCAAGCAGGAGGGCTTGGAACGTTTCAGCCCCCACCAAGGTTCATTGACCAAGCACTCTCCAAGAAGGCATAAGAGATTGCAGAGCCAATTGCTAAAATGCAGCCTGTTGTGAAACATCACAACGATTTACATGTAGATTTTAATCAGAATTGAGATGTATTTGTTTAATTAGCACCACTGTAACACAGGCTTGGAAGGAAAAGCTTCACAGGGGAGTAAGGTTAATGCAGAGCTGGACGCTGGGCACCCCCAGGAGAACACTCTGCATCTGAAAAGCCTGCTACACTGGGGCAGCTTGATCACTGCTGCATGAGGAGCCAGAAGAGGCTTTCCAATGTGGCACCTAGCAGGGCAATCAGCTCTTGGCTTTGACAGAATATGCTTTAGCCTGAGGAGAAAAAGCAAGGGGCCATCACAGCAGTCTGCAATCCCAGCCTAAGTGTGGCAGAAAACATCAAAAGCAGCATATGTCACTCAGCTGAGTTAAATGAGGCTTAAATAAACCAAACAAACAAACCCAAAGAGAAAGAAACAACATGTCAAGAATAGTCTGCTTTCCTAGATGGTGTCTTGAATACTTTCTCTCTGCCTGAAGACACCCCAATCAAATCAGGAGCGGGAGTGAAGGGGTGAGTGCCAGTTGGACACTCCAGAGCAAAACCAGGAGCTGCTTCCACTCCTCTGAAGGGGCAGAGTCTTCCAACTGGGGTTGCAATATGCTCCCAATTACTCTGTGGTGGCACTGACAGCCCAGGTATGCAGTTGCACTTGTCAGCCATACCAACAACAAACAGACATGAAGATACCATAAAAATCCCACAGATGCCTGCATGCAAATGTTTGCCATATCAGGTGTTTCCAGCCTTGCAGAAATAACTGGGGCATCTGCTGGCAGAGCAGTAGCACTGATGGAAAGGAGCACAGCCGAGGCTGGGGAGAGAGAGAGACAAACCCACATGAAGAGGAAAGCCCATTATGGAAGGATGTGAAATCCCCAGTGGGACAGGGTGGACAGCAAGGGACAGTGGTCTGAGCTGGCAGGTGCCTACTGGCTGTGGAACAGGCACTATGTCCTCCTCTGGCCTTTTTCAGGGAGCAGCAAGGGGACAGTGACTTTCCTGTGCCAGGTGGGAGGGAAGACTTGGATTGCTGCAGGTGTCAGCCTCAGTGCTGACTCTGGTACAGGGCAGGAGCAGGCTGAGGATTTTAAGTAATGAGGCACGATACGCCTGTGAGCTCAGTGATGGATAGAAAGTGGCATTAAATGAGACTCGGTGCCTGTCTTTATCTTGTCTTTAGCCATCACAGAGAGGGTGACATAAATGCTGAGCACTGAGGCCATGGGAGCTGCTGCCTTTGCTGGCCTGGAGGCAGGTAATGCCAGCAGCAGAGTGCAGAAGGGATTGGGGACATCAAGACCCCACAGTCCTCTTTGCTCTACAGTGCTGTGGAAGTGCCCTTCTGAAAGGAAATGTGTTTGAAGGTCTTGTAGCCCTGGCTTACTAAAATCTGAATGGTGATTCTTCCTCTGTACTTTCAGAAGCCATGGAAAATTCAAAAGAATTTGAGGAAGGCAAATCAAAGTTTTTTTTATCTGAGGTACTCTACCTCATTACATGATGCTAAAAGAGGCGTCCCGTGCCATTTATGCCCCTGTGACCCTCTTTCTTCAGTGCTGTCAGCCCTGATGCCATGGGGATGAGCTTGGCTCACTTGTCTGGGTGAGCTGCAGCTCCTCCTCCCAGGGCAGCACTTCAGGGGGAGCCCAGCATGGCAGAGGGTGGATGGGGCAACCCCCAGCATAATCCTGAATGCCAGCCCTAATGTTGGGCTCTGCAGAGCTTGTCTCAGGGGTTGCCATTCCAGTTGGCACATGGGCTGCCATGCTGCCTTCCACAGTGCCCCTCTGCTCCTCCTCGTCCAGGGGCTGAGATGGATTTTCCTGCTGCCAGACACCAGTGTCCTTCTCCCCCTCATCTCCTAGAACCTGCAGGGCACACTTTAGCCAGCCCAAAGCAGGGGGCTGAAACAAAGCCCTAAGGAAGGGAGTATCAAATGCCACATGGGGACAGGCCAGAAGCCAGAGAAAGTGCAGAAGTCCCCAGCTGCATCTCAATATCTCACCTGCTGCTCTGGCCCTGGGATGGAGCCCTGCACTCACAGGGTTGCAGGATAGGCAGCTCCCGGGCAGGGGAGAAGGCGCCATAGCAGGCTGGCCACAGGCAGGAGGCTGCAGGCAGGCTCTGGCACTGGCAGCGGCAGGCACACAGACAAGGCTGGGCTCTGCTGCAGCAGATTGATAGGTGTCTGGCAGAAAACATCCTACTGATAGGCCGAGAACAAAATGCAAACACAGAGAAATGACAGCTGTTCCTGTAGCTTTTCCATCATCTCTGCCGATAGCAGCCGCAGCGCCTGCAGCTCCGCGATTGATGCATCTCCAGGGACTCCGGGAGCATGGATGCCACAATCAGGAAGGATAAAAGAATTGCTGCTGGAACCAGGAGGAGACTTCGGATCCTTATCAGGAACAAAAAGGACATCAATCTGGTGCCAGGACAGGCCTGTCAGATACAGCCACACACTCAGCAGCCAGCCCAGCAAGGTTGGCAAGGCACATCCATCCCTGCCGGGCCCTCCTACCACCCAGGGTAGCTCTGTTTCAGCCAAGCAGCACCAGGCAGCAGCACTGAGCCCCAGCCACTCCTTGGCCAAGAAAATCCTTGGCAGGAAAGATGTGGCAAACAGAGCAGGAGATGAGCCTCTTTGGAGTCCCATCTGTATCTGGAGAGGTTGATCCTCTGGCCTCATGCAGCTTGACAGATCAGCTGGCTGTGCTGTGAGCCCCAGCCTGAGCCACGAGGCCTCATGACTGGTCCACTTCTATCTGACACTTTGGAGTCCTGGTGCCCACAATGTATGGGACTGCTTTATAGAATACTGTCAGTGGTGAGCATTGGCCCCTCCACAACGGACAAAGCTGGCATTCTTTTTTAGGCCTAGCCTCTGGGCATGGTAGGAGGTAGGAACATAGCACTACTGTTGGTTGGAAAGCACCCACGTACTTGTGCAAACTGGTCATCTGGGACTTCCAGCCAAATCCTGCTTCAGGAAACCCTGCTGCTGCACCTCTTATCTCTGTGAGAGGGCTGGTGACTTGCATTTCATAGCAAACACACACAGCATCCCTTTGGCTGCCACTGCTAGGCGGGTGGCTGGAACTCCCCACCTGGGGACACAGAGGACTGCCATCCAAAAGGACGTTACTACTGCCTCTCCTGGTGCAACCTGACCTCTGCTTCCTCCAGCTTCTTTTTGGATAGAGCAAAGAAGCTGCTCGATAACCACACTGTTCAAACATGCAAAGGTTAAAGACAGACTTGCAGGATAGCCTATTCCCTGGGCACAACCAGGGTCTGGGCTGGCACAGGTGTCTCTGTTACGGGTGTCCAGAGCAGGTGGTTCTGGAGCTGACCACAAGGATGGAGGCTGCTGGCACTGATCCTGAGACTGCTTTCTGCAGTGTCCATGCCTCCTGCTGAAATCTACCATCCCCAGAGCCAGGTGTGGAGCTTCTTCACTCACTGATGTGCCAGGACAGGACTGAGGGGAGCAAGGCTGATTGCAGAACTGTATGCATCCCATCACCCTCTGTCATCCACCCCAAAGGAGACGTATGCCACTAGGAGTATCATCCCCATAAAGCCAAGGAGAGCTGATAGGCATCACCGTGCAAAGAGATTTTGCGTAATGCTCTTGTGACAGCTTGTGGTGAAAATACAGCTATTTCTTGAAGTCCATTCCCTGCCTGGTGGGGATGTAGGACAGCACACTCTGAGCTGTTCCCCAACCTGCAAGCTGGCTCGGGAACCATGAAATGGCACAGAGGCATTCTAGGATGTGCAGGTACACTAAACCTCTTATTTAAACTTTCATGATCATGGTGATCAGTAGCAAAATCATAAGATTTGGGTAGCAAAAAGGAGCTCTGACTTTTTAGCAACAGAGGTGTTTTGTTTGGCTCTGTGCACACACATACACAGGCACACACAGCCCTCACACATGCACAGCCAAAGGGAAACTGCCCTGGTCGGGTCAAGTGTGGCAAGACCTTGCTATGGTGTGGAGCAAACACTGGTGCTGGGTAAAGAGTTCTAATTAGTTTATAAGCAAAGCCAAGTAAGAGTTCCAACATCTTGGGGAAATTGCACTGGGGCCATTTGAATCTCCACTTCTGCTGCCCTCTGGAGAAGGCTGGAGATATTTCTCCCTCTTCTGGAATAATGTTTGCCTCTGTGACTACTTTGCCTGACTACTTCAGCTGATACAGGGCTACTGGAGAGCTGAGCTCCAGAAAAGGAAGAGTTTCTGGGATGGGCTTGAAGTGCTACAGCCCACACAGGGCCACGCAGGGCAAGCCACAGTGGTGAAGGAAGGTAGTAGGAGATACTTGGAAAAATGTTAGAATTTGGTTACAAGGTTTTGAGGCTCTCAGCAAACTGGAGAGCTGCAAAGGGTGGCTCTGGCCAGATCCAAGGTCTTACATGGGTATCACCATTGCTGTGCCTTTCTCAGGACTGGTTGTTACTTCTGCAAACCCAGCTCCCAATGGCAGGAGGGGCTTGGCTTGCTTTTCTCTCTCTCACCTCCCTTCACTTTTAAATAAGCTTCTATCCTTCACTGCTTGGAGGTACACTTTGAAAACCTGACCCTGATGCACCCTAAAAGCTCAGAAACCAGCAAGTAAATAAAAGAGCGTTTTCTTGGCTGAGTTAAAAAATCACATTTAAGAAAAAAGCCCAGCAATTTTCTAACTCTTCTTGCCCTAATTCAGGAGAAAATTTTTTCCTCTTTTCTTCCAAGGCTAGCACCTCTGGGGGATTTTGGGTTGTAGTGTCAGTGCAGAAGAAGCCAAGGTGGCCTCTGCCCCTTCCTGAGGACACTGAGTTGTCCTAGTGGCTGGATAGTGCTGTCACCTGCCAGACAGCATTTAATGTTTGTGGGGGACCATAGCACTGCTCTCACTGACATTCTTTCCTGATGGAGAGCTTTACCATGAGCATGGACACAGCCACAGAAGCCATACTTTTTCTGAGAGCCTTGATACCCGTCTCTGGCCAGGGTGGCTCCTTGGAGCCATTAGCCAGGAGGTAATGCACTCACCTAGAGCTCTCTGGTGGCCAGCTGTTCCCTGCCCTAGTCCCAGATGTCTGTCCTGGGCACACAGGTGTCTCTGGCAGAGAGGGCAACCAGCCCTCAGAGCATCCATGGATGAATTTGTTCTCCCTTCATCTCCTCCCCACTTCTGCGCATCAGTTGTAAATTCTGGCAGGAGGTCTCCAGCTGGAAGCGGGCTGCAAAGCACTGGCAGGTAATTGCTAAAGCAAGCAGGGCTGCATTAATTGAGATGACGGCAGCCAGCAATGTGCTCTCCATTAGGCTTGGCTCTGCAGCAACCTGTGGGGAAGCAGAAAATACAGGGGAACAAGGGACAGAGTCTGCTTTGCTACAGAGATGCTTTGGGCAAGGCACTGCAAGGGGGCAGGAGGGAAACCCACCCTTCCCCCTGGGTACTCTGAGCATTCATTAGCTACACCTCTGCCACTCACTGTGGCTCCACACCCCTTTGGTGTGAGCTGTGCCATATCCAGCGCTGCAACTGGCTTTGCTGACATGTGCTGGGGACCCCTGCCTGGTGGACCATCCTGCCAAAGAGATGTAAGAGGCTGACGCAGCCGCAGGGTGGGAGGCAAGCAACCATCTGTGACAGGCATGTGCGTGCCCAGCAGGGAGGGGCAGGGGATCTCAGCCCCCCTTTTCGCCCCCTCTCCTCCCACTTGTTCTAGAATCGTGCCTGGAGGTACCGCAGGGTCTGGGCGGGGGTTTGCAGCACCCTGTCCCCAAACGACTCATTGACGCAAAGGAAAGATATTACTCAGGCAACACGTGAGAGTGGGAGAAAAGGGAGGTGATGTGGGCCAGGAGCGAGGGGTGTAAGCAGAGTGGAGTGCGGAGCCAAGGCAGGAATTTGGCCTCTCAGAGCTGGGGAGTGGTTTCAGACCTGGCTGGCTAAAGATGCAGCAGGGTGGAGGGGCACTGCACAGCCAAATGTGGTCCAGGTCCTCCTCTCTGTTACCCCAGATCCTGCCTGGGACCACCCAGCCAAGCTGCTAGAGCAGAGCCGCTGTGGCTCGCCTTGTCATCCCAAGCCACCACTGGTAAGCCTGGATTTGCCAGCCCAGAGGGTTCACAGCATATCCAAGGCTGCTCTGCTCCTGGGGAGTAACCAGGCGCTGTGGCCACAGCAGCTGCTGGCTGCAAAATAAATTGGAAAGGAACAGGTTAGTTGCTGTGGTTTGCCTGCAGCAACAATGAGATAAGCAGGGTTATCATGAGGTGGCCAGAAGGTGGGCAGCAGCCAGCAACCACCTATGCCATCCTTCCTGCTGGGTGCTACAGGCTGGGCTGCTCTGGAGGTGGGTGCTCCTGGAATGAGAGTGTTCCATCCAACTGCACCACTGCTCAGGGAAAGCTGCTACCAAGATGAGGGACCCTGCCCTCTGTGGGGACCAGGAAACAGTTCCAGCTGCCTAACAGTGCGTGCTGCAGAGATCAAACCCACTCTAATCACAGGTGTTCCTTTCAGCTCGGTCACAATGCTGCCTGATGAACTGTAGGGGAATTGTTCGGTCACAGGCTTCAGGAGAAATGGTTCAAAAACCACCCAGTATCATAGACGTGGGATGTGAGGGCCAAGAATGAGGGCAGACCCCCTCCACTGTGTAAGCAAGGGGCTTGCAGGCACAGCATGGCCCAGAAATACTCTTCTAATAGTCTCTTCCACACCCAGCATGTACAGGCTCAAGGAGGGGCACTGACCACCTGCAGGAGTATGAGCATCTCTTCTGGCCCTGACCTCCAGGGGCTCAGGGACCCCAAAGGCAGAACCCCACTGCATCCCATAGTGGGGCAGCCAGCAGGGGACAGAAGGAATCAGATGCAGCTGTTATGGCAACAGAAGTTCTCAAGATAGGGAAGGGAAAAAGCACTCTATAAAGCATGTTTCCATGGCAACAAGTATCTTCAAAAGCCTTTATAACACCCCAGAAATTAAAAAAAAAAAGAAAGAGGTTTCCTCAGAGGTGGGGACTTCTGTGAGCTGAGCTCCCTCAGGTGCTTTGGGAGTTAAATGAAGAACCTGGGCCTTTCTGGGAGGGAATGGGACCAGCCCTGCAAGGCAGAAAAAGTGGGGGAGCAGAGTTTTACAGTGCAAGGGCTGTGTCATGCCTCCTTCCTCTCCAACATGTTTGGGGGTTTTTTGCTAGGTGGGCCTTTGCTCCATAAGATGGCTAAGTCTGGCAAAGAGGGCAGGAAAGAAATAGCTTGGAGGAAGCTGAGGGGCGAAGAAATGCCTGTGCTCTTGCTCTGGCTCTTCCAGCCTTTCTTTCCCTACCAAGGGGAGGACAACCCCACAACATCCCCTCTCCAAGGGCTTGTGGACTCAGCACCATCCAGGGATGGGAGGCTGTAGGTAGTGAGCTCTGGGTCAATATTGCAGCTGGGAGTTTGCAGCGTGACTGCCTGCTGGGGACAGGGATGTGGCATCATGGCCATGGCTGATGTGACAACAAAGGGCCGGCTACCCACAGGAGCAGCAGTGACAGCCTGCTCTGTCTGGGCATGGGATGGCATGGGATGGAGCCAGCATGGTCAGGCACCAGCTCCATCCTGCACAATTCTGAACCTGTTTTGTGCCACATATGCTCTGGTGCTACAGGATCTTTGCAAGGATGGTCCAAAAGGCATTTCTTTCTTCTTAACACACACCCCTTGACTAGAGAAACATCAGACATTCCTGGAGGGTCAAGAGCTCCAGACAAAGGCTGTAGTCAGCCCTGGCCCCTGCGCTGTGTGCTGGGGGTGTAGGTTACCTGAACTGGGCACCACAGGGAATGCTTTCAGAAGGGGGCTTCAGCCCACTTTGCCTTCTTTCTCCCTTCTCTTCAAAGGCAAATTTGCCCCAGCTTTCTCTGTTGTGCGATCACAAGCCTTCAGCTCACTTTCTTTATTCCCTGGGGGTGCTGCCTGGTGTGCAGCTGAGACACCTTGCACACATTGCCTTGAGCAGAAACAGGTGTTGCATGGACTGGCTTTAGAGTCATGAAGCACATTAGTCAGTGCTGAACTGCAGCCCCTTTCTCTGCTTTTGTATTATAAAGAGCTATATAATCACTGCCCCACATACTCATTTACCAGGGACACCGGGAACTACGATGATTGTTGTCCCGCCCTAAAAAAAAAGCCTCTTTGCTTGTTAAGAAATGGCAAGCACTGACTTTTCTTTACTTTGGGAAGCAGGGATAGTGGGGTGGTGTGTAGCAGAAGTGTCCTGATGCTGAACAGGTCTTGGCTGGAGGAGCTTTTTGAGGCTGTGGAAAACCATGGGGGCTCCAAATCTTTAACAGCTGTTCAATAAAACAGATGAAAAGACACATTCCAGATGGCCAATCCATCCTAGATCTCTTCAGTGTGGGATGCACTCAATTTTAGCTGATATAATTTAATCTGTGGGCATTCTTTGCTCCAAACAAAAGAGGTTGCAATTAAAAGAAGGGACAATAGTAGTTGTCAGAGCCCTGCTACTGTCATTTGTTCTCTATCAGAGTACTCCCTGAGAGGTTATTGACCTTCCTGAGAGGATATCCACAACCCTCAGTGTCTGGTTCCAAGTCAGCAGAAGATTGCCTAGCCCTTTCTCTGCAGAAATCTGGACTTCCATGCCTTATTTTAAGTCTGCTGCTCAGCTTGATGACTAACAAACTCTATGCTCAAATGATGCAGACTAACATGACTAATTCTGCCAGTAGCCCCTTGGGATGCTGGAGAACAAACACTTTCCCAAATCCATGCTCTAGAATCACATATATTCTCTCGTTTTTGCCTGATGCAATAGCCCCGCACATGGTCTGGTCTCTGGTTTTATCAATGGATTTTGAGAGGATATCTGAAAAATCCTTTGAGTGTTTTTTTTTTGTCTAATTATCTGCAACAAGACAACACTGTTGGCAAGTAGTGCAGGAGAGTTTGGGTTCACAGAGTGTAAGAGGTAAATTGAAAACAGGCTTACACAGGCTAGAGGTAAATTGAAAAGGACAAGTAAAACAGAAGTGCATTAAAGGGCTTCCTTCAGGTGTATGAGTGAGGACAAGATTCTACATGACCAAAAAGGTGCAGCTTAAAGGACTATCTGAGCTGGCTGGATACAGAGGGCTGCACAGCAGAGCATTTTCGTAGGAGGAGGCAGCAGGGGAGCAACTCAGAGCATGGCACTGACTGCCCAGGAGTCCACCTGTGCTGCTGCCAGGGCAGGAGGCAACACAGCTGCACCCCAGCTACTGTTAATTCCCATCAGCAGCTCCAGGTAATAACACCAGGATCAGCCATTAATTCAGTTGTATTTATCAGGCAATCAGAGACACGGCAGCCCTGTTGGCACAAAACAAGATGTGAGGAGCCATGTGCTGGCGAGAGTGGAGTTCAGCACGGGGTGTGTAATGAGAGGCATAGCTAGCAATGCTGGGGGAATTGGCGTAATGCCATTCCAAGTGTTTTGGGAAACATGGGCAGGAGATGAGCTGGGGACAAGATGCACACCAACAAGCCTCACTCCTCTCCCGCTCAGCCCCCAGGCATCTTCAGCAGGATTAGTAGGACATGTTGTTATGGGACTGTCTGGGCTCATGAGATGCTTCCCCTCCAGCCCCTGGTACTTGTTTCTGTCTAGCCTGTCTGCCCCAGCTGGCAGAGAATACTGGGGATCAGAGAAAACCAGGGTGGGGGCTCAGGGCAGAAGTTATGTGAGTGCTTGCATTCAGTGAGCTGTTGGGAAGGGTCTTTATATGCTTTTTATACCTTCTGAGGAATAAGTGGAAGCTGCTGAGAGAAGGAACTTTTCTTATCAGAAAGGATGTCTAAATGGTTAAAAAAAATCTCAAAGAAACAAAGAAAATGTTCTTTCTGACTATACGGACCTTGAGCCAACCCACAAAAAACAGGGCAGTGGGGATGCAATGTCACAATATGCACCTCTGTCATCAGAATACAAGCTGCTCTGAGGAGCCCTGCAGCTCCTGGGTTACATTACAGTAGCCAACAGCTCCTCTGTGAGGCGTAAAATGGCCCTTCTCTGCCTTAATCCATGGAATAATTTGCAGGGTGCGACTTGCTCCATGCACTGGAGCACTGCCAGCTGCCCTCTTGCTGCTCATATTCTGCGTGGTTAATACACACAGAAAGAAAAAAGGAAATGCTTTGGTTGCGCTGCAGAAGGAGCACCGAGCCACCTTCCCAGCCCCATGCCCAGTCTGAGACTGCTTCTCAGCTTCACACAAGTTTTTCCTCCGCAGCTCTGCCAGGCTCACAGCTGGCTGTCCACTATGGGCAGCTGACACCTGCTCTCCTACTGCTCCAAGAAGTTTGGGAGGACAAGGCTCCTTGCCCCATTTCCTCCCACTCATTCATGGGTGCTGGGTTCCCACGGGTCCTTCTTGTTAATACTCCAGGTGTGAGAATGTTCAGCATTGTGCCAACAGGAGCCGGACGCTAGAAAGTACAAATATAATATGGTGAAAATGCTCCTGTGCAGCCAGCTGGAATGGCAGGAGAGGAGGCAGCTGGGGAGAACTCTGCTGTCAGCCTCTGCTCTGCCCTGGATTCCTCTGACCAGGATTTTTTCTTCTGTGCTTGGGATACTGCGTCCTCATTACCAAGATCCCAAGCCCCAGGGACGCTGAGGGTTCCAAGTTATTAGTTTTGGGAGACACAGCTCATGATTAATTTTGATCCCCTGTGCTCAATGCCGTCTCCTGTCCCCCTCAATTGCTCATAGGTCCTTCAGGTGCAACAAAGCTAGGTGCTGGCTTTAAAGCATCCACTCCTGCATTTGCAGTGTGGTCTTCATGCTATCCATATTCATTTAATAATAGCCAAGGCCCAATGTATTCCCTGGCAAGCTTGACCTAAATTCAGCAGCAAGGTTTATTCTGCAGCTTGCACTGCAGCGGATGGGAAAGTCTGCAGCCGCTGGGGGAAAAAAACAAACCTTGAAAGGGAGAAACTTGGATTGAATTAAATCTGAATCAAATCACAGCCATCTCCTCTGTGTTTCTTTAACTGGAAGTTCAAATTCAGTTTATTGTTCCCAGCTCCATCATCTTTAGTTTCCAATGTGCTGCAGGATTTGCTATCTCAAATGTCTGTAATTGTTGTGCAGGGAAATTTTGACTGCTGTGGCTGCTAGAAATTGGGCAAGGGCTGTGGTGTAGTTTGAATGAGGGCTTACCAGGTTTCAGAGTTAGCCCTGAGCAGAAGGTTCCTGCCTCTGTGAGGCATTACTGTTTTCCTCTTTCATCACCTGTAGAAGGTATTCACTGGGTTGATTTATTTTGTGTTACTGCCGTGATACTCAGGCATAAAGGGCATAAAGAGGAGGTTTCAACAAACTCTGTTCTTGGGGAATAAGAAAATAGCCGAGGCTTAATAATGACAAGCTAAACAGGTCTTATGCACATTCCTTTAACCACCGTAACCCCAGGAGTGTTAGAGCAATGATATGCTTAATCCTAGCCTGCTTGGCCAACTCTTGACTTTGTTAGTCAGCTCCCTGGAGGAGGAACAAAAGCTACTCACGTATGTACAGCTCTAAGCCATTGGCTATACTCCAGAAAATGGTCCTCTCTGCTACTGGAGAAGGATGCTCACCAAAGCCTTGCTTGAGCTCATTCAGACACATGCCCTGAAGGGATTAATGCTCAACAGATCCCACCTGAAACATGCAGAGAAAGTAAAATGCCACTTTTCCCTGGAGAGTGACAACAGGTATACTGTTGGCTTCAGGTGTCGGCAGAAGCCAACGCTGGAAGCTCTCTGGTAATGCCCTGTGCTCCTGAAGAAGCTCAGGCTCTGACATCGTCTACCTCCACCATCTCAGTCAGCTCAGCTGTGCTGTAAGAGACTGGGAATAGAGCTGGATGGAGGAGAATGAGGAGAGAGATTCCTCAGCTGGCACTCCCCAAGAACACATCAGAGCAAGCCAAGCACCTCAGGGAGCCAGATAGGGGACTTTGGAGCCCTGTTAGGAGTGAATGCTGCCCAATTGGCCATCAAAGCAAGGGGACATCGCTGCCACATCAGTTCTACCTCTTACCTGAGAAGCCAACTTCAGCTCAGCTATAGAGAATGAAGCCAGAGCAAAGCGAAAGCAGAGTCACCCTTTGGTTTGTCCACCTGACCTAGCCTTAAAAACTCAATTTGAAGACGGCATTAGGGAAGTAAAACATCGTTTATCAGGAGTGACAGATACAATCTATAAATTAACATGCTTAGCCTGGGAGTCGGGAGGCAGAGATATCTATCATTTCCTCCCTGGCAGGCTGATACAGGCACACAAATTTGGCCAGTTCCCCAGAGCATCATCTGGTCTCCAGCAGATCTGAGGATGCAGAAGTGCTGGGAGGGCAGGCAGGGAAATTGTATGGGAGGGACCTGGAGAAGAATCAAGCTTCTGACTCCACACCAGCCTGTCCTCTGTGATCTGGGGACAAGAAGACCCCCAGCAAAATGAGGTTCATGTCTCAGTCCAAAGGCATAGCACACTTTTAAACACACCATCAAGGCATTCAATATATGATGAGTTGCAAAACGGCTGCAGTCCACCAGGGAAAAGCTGGCTATTTTAAGATACTTCTACATAGTTTGCCCATAAAATAAAGGATAATCCATGGAAATTATATTTGCTTTTTACATGAGGCTTACACAAACATGACTTTACATACATTCAAACTACCATGTCTCTGCTCAGTAAATCTGGGGTCTTAGCCCAGCCCTGGGAGGTGCTGGGTGGCTTTTGGTGATGCCTGGCATGACTGTGCTGTAAAAGACACGCAAACAAGGACATTCACAACCCTGTCACAAGGCACTTGTCTCACTGAATCCCTTTTCTACATAAAACCAGAGAGGCTGAGCCAAATAGTGTAAATGGATTCAATCAGGATGCCCTGGCATGGCCTCACTCCCATCCCAGGTAGTTGGGTTTCTGCATCAGCCACTCCCTGTGGGGAGGAATGGCCACTGGGGTGGCTGAGGAGACCACTCCCTCCGAGGGACAGGGAAACTAAGTGATTAGGGGGCTCAGATGGTGCAGCCAGGAAGACTGTTAAAGGCCTCGTAAATAAGAGCCCATGTAGACAGCAGGTACTGTGGGGCTTTATAGGCCTATAAAACACCCTGAGCTGCCAGGGAGGCTGGAAGGGATGGGTAGGAAATCTAATTTCACAGGATTTAAAGCAGGTGAGAGAGATATAAATGTGTGTTTTTAATAGTAATTAATGCTGCCATTCAGAAGCACTTAAGCAGTGGGTTCGGAGAGTTTCCAAGGGCTTGCCTCATAAATCACAGCCCACTACCTGCCCACCCTACTTCTAGGGAGCTGGGCTGCTGCTCCCTCACCTGACCTGGCCATGGCAGTGGGGGAATTTCCAGCTCCAGGCAGAGAGCTCAGCATCTCTGCAGCCAGGCTGCTCCTGAGCCATGGTAAGCAGATCCCCAGCCATCCGTCCAAACTGAGGGCCACCCTGGGACGGTGTCCACTTCTCCCAAGGTTATCCCCTTTTTTTCAGAACCAGAGGGACAAAACAGCAGCTTCTTCATGCCTAGCTCATTTTTTTTGCCGTGGGCTGCCAGTTTTCACCCTGCCTTGATGAGTCATTTCTACTGCGCAGACGGTCAGGTCCCAGCCAGCTCCTGCCTGGTGTGAATGGAAACCAGAGGCTGCCGCAGCTCACAGGGATGAGGTGGAGAGTTGGGGGTGCACAAGAAACATACAGAAACTGGGTGGTGTATATAAGCCGTGATGTTTTGTGTCACGCTGTGATTTCCAGTTTGTCAACCAGGCCTTTAGGGTCTGATTCCATACTGTTCTTGGTACTGACAGAGGCCAGGTGCTTAGAGCAGCTCAGCATGGGCAGGTGGAGACGTGCCCCTTGCCTTAGTATCCCCACGCGCCCCAGAAAGCAGTCAGAGAGCTCCCAGCCCTTGCTGCATGGTGTGCACCCGCTCCTGCCTCTCACGGCTGCAAGCAGGCAGGCGAAACGGGACAGTAAGACCAGGGTCCCCCTCGACCCCAGACCCAGCCCTGCCCCAGCCTCGTCCCAGTCCTGCCCAATTGCTCCCCCGTACAGCCCCAGGCTTGTCCAAGCCCTGCCTGGGAAGACTCCAACCGTGTGCCAGCCCTGCCCTCTAGTGTTACCTCTGCCACAGCCACACCTTATAACCCAGATCATTCCCCCATCACCGCCTTTTAAGATGTTCAGGTAGGGACTCAGATGTGACTGTTTCAGGCAGAGCTTGTCTTTCACGCCGCGGGAGCAGGGCAGGGGAAGGACTCAGGCTCAGAGATTTGCCAGATGGTGATGCTGTAATCTGAGGTGGAAGGAACTTGCTATTGTCTTCACCTCCTGTCTATACCCATGGTCAAAGCAGATCCCCACCATTTCCCCAGTCCAGCCAAAATCCCGAGGAGGCCAGGAAAGGACAAGACAGCCAGGAGAAACCTTCATTAACTATTTCTTATATTAATGATCACTAGGAAGCAGCTGAAGCAGAGACCCAGATGCCTGGGATGGGAGTGATGCCATTCTGGGGCATCCTGACTGAACCTATTTACACCATTTGGCCCAGCCTATTTCTTAGGCTGCTGCTAACCACTTAAGATCAGTGAGATTATCCAGGCTCATGATTCAGTGAGCCCCAGATGCAGAGAGAGTCTGAGATGTGGCCAAGTTTATTAGTTGATGGGGCACCTGCACTGCTTCCAGAAACAGGTCAGGTCTGCAAAGCCCAGGGCTGTTTTAATGTGGCAGAGCCATTGTAGAGGTTGGACCCCACTGCCTCTCTACAGAGCTGAGTCAGCATGACTGCTCCAGGGGCCTGGCACCAGACGTGTAGAGATGTGCAGACAATGCTGGTTTTGATCCAGTTTCAAAGCTGGTTTGGATCCAGCTGGGAGTTAGCCCCTTCTGGACTGAGCTTCAGCAGATTGTGTATGAGTCCCCCCATGTTCTAGGGTCCAGGAAGCTGGGTGTAGGTGGATTCAAGCAGTCTCCAGCTGGTGCCACCAAGCTGGTGGAGGACACTATGTGGGGCAGGCACCAATGCATCTTTGCTGGCCCAGAACCCCAGCTAATAAATCCACCTAGACCAAAAATGTTCCTATTCTGCAGTGACATCAGGCTGCCTCTGCACTGGACTCCCCCGGTGCTCTATGTTTTTCCACAATGAGACTGCAGCAACGTCTATTATCCTCCACAACAGAGACTTACAGCAGCACTACACTGCCAAGGCCATTTCTCCTATGAACTAGGGGGAGTCCAGAAGGATGTTGTATTGTAATAGGAAACACCAGTATTAGAAACAGGTGTTGTTTGAGGACAATACTGAGAGATTACTCTATTCTCTCCCCCTGATTCATGTTTACTACCCTAGCAGAGAGACCTGATTCAGCTATTCTGAGCTGATATATCAGGCTTAGATTTTGCATTGGCCTTCTTCTCATGTATTGATTATCAGCAAACACTAAATAATGGTGTGACAGCTGAGACCTGTTGTATAGGCAATATCTTCAGTTCAAACTTGAAACCTTGAAAGCTCAAGGTAATTTTGCTGACATACACAGCAAACCAGAGGAATCACCAACCAGTAGGTTCTGTAAAGTAATACTCCTGTCACGGGTGAACCTTCCTGAGTTGTTGATCCCTGCTCGGACAACGTTGTGGCACCACACTGCCTGTATGCAGTCTGAACATACACACACACATATGCATATGCATATGCATATATACAGACATACTTACATATATATTTTGTATATATGTGTGTGTCTATACATATATAAAGCTAGATTGATGTCTTGACTTGTAAGCTCCATACTTTATAAATGTCAGCATCAAGGATGCTTGTATTAACTGGAAATCAGATACCTATACTTGCAAGGAACAATGAATTCTTAAATACACTGGAATGACCTCAGTGCTGAGCTGATTTCTTCCCATGTCCCATTCCTTGTAGTAGAATGAGTCCTATTTCTAACTCCAAAGGCCTCTTCCTGAAGACCCAGAAACAAAATTGGCAATGTTTTCTGCTGCTTCATTTGCTACTCTACATGACTTACAGAGGACCTATGCCTACAATAACACACTGGTCGATATGTCCAGGTCTCTTGTGTGGCCAGGAAATGCAATTTATGCTGTCTCACCACTGGGTTTGATGTACATCCCAAAGCCTATTGCTGTTTTATCAGCCGGGCACTGTTTATCAGCTGATTTGCATACTTTCAAGTAGGTCACCTAATTTAAGTGGGAAGGAGAGAGCTCTCCCCTCGGATGAACAGCACCTGGCATATTTTAAAAGGTTTTCTGTTCACTTGGGAAAGGATTAAATAAGATACAGGAAGGCATGTATGTGTGTGTGCACGCCAGCAGCAGGCAGGGTATGGGGCATTCCAGACACCAACAGCAGCATGGGCTCATCACAAGACATGAAAGCAAGGACACTACCAGCCAGATTTCCCAACATGAGGAGCCTGTCAAAGCTGCTTATTTTCCAGACTCAGACCTCCACTAGTGAAAATTGTTTATTTTGTAAGCACTCAAGGAACATGAAGCAGCACACTCCTAAACCAGAAATAATCCTGTGCTGGCTCCTCACAATATGTGCTACCATGTTAATACGCAACCAGGCAGCAGGGCAGGAAAATATCAAGGTCCTCTTGTCTGCATGAGGAAGTGAATCATTGATGTGATAGCATAATAAACATCTTCTGCAAGGAAGTTAAAGTTATTTATCTTCTCCAAAAACTAGGTTAAAAGGTAACTTCATCTGCCTGCAAGCAATTCCTTGTAAAAAAATCAGCGAAGTTGTAATAAGACCCAGAAGTTGAAAACTTGAACCAGGCAACGCCAAGTATGAAAAGGAGTGTGCACTATTTACTGGGAAAGAACCAGCCACCAGAATAACATTGCTAGTGCCCTATGGAGTTCAGTCTCCCTGGAAGTAATTTTAATCAAAATTAATTTTTTTTCATAAAAGATCAGCTTTAATTCAAGCAGGAGTTAATTCAGGGAAGCCTAAGGCTGGTGCTGTGCAGTAGGCCAGGCAACGTTGTCTCAACAGCTTCAATTAGCACTATGACCTGTTCATTACTACCTTTACTCTGAAATTTCTAAATCACCTAAAACTTTAAAACACCTTCCCCCCAAAGCAAAGATCTTTGTGAGGCAGGTAGGCAGACACAGCTATGCAGAGTAACTCTGCCAGCCAGTTTTTGTACCTCGGAAAGCCTTTATTCAAAGCACTTGTCACAACCATGCTGTAGACAAGTTTTGCCTAGGGAGATTGACCAGCACAACTATCACAGAACTACCTGATTATTCAAGAATAAATCACTTTTATTTTGGAATACACCTGTATTTTGGAATACTCCCTGTCAGCACCAGGGAGTTATACTGGCAGAGCTGAGAGAGCTATTCTGGTCAATTCTTCCACGCAGACGTGCCACACATGTGTGATAAGGCTGTAGAATAATCCCCCAGGAGAAGCAATGAATGTTTTATTGATTGGGATATTTCAAACTTCTGCAAGACAAAGCAATCTTCTGTGCACTGAATGAGCAGGCAAGATGGAAATGAGGACTGGATCTGAGGACTGCTCCAACTTCCATGTTTAGTTTAGAGAAAGCAGTCTGAACACTAGCAAATGGCAGAAAGGGGAAAAAATATCTATATCTGGCTCTGATTCTGCCAGAGGCACTGCCATTCTTGCAATGTTAGTGACAGGAGAGGTCATTTCCTTGAAATTCAAGACAAACGTGTGATGCTGAGGCCACAGGTATATGTAACAGGCCACGAGGACCTCCAGAATGAACCCAGTGCCCCACACCCGGGCTATTTGCTTTCTTTTCTTCCCTGACCAGTGCCATTTATGGGAGGAGTGCTGGGCTAGGCACTGGAAGAAGGTTGATGGGAAGGGACAGAGGATAGGAAGCTTGCAAGGAGTAAGTGCTAGCTGCACTTCTCCCCATGGAACGAAAGCACAGCTGAGCTAGTTGGTCATGACCAGTTGGTCATTTCAATAGCAGCTTTCTCTGCCTGAATGCCAGCTCCTCTGCAGAGTCATGAGCTCTTCTGTTTCCATGGCAGGAGCTGCAGGCCTGCATCTACAGGATTTAATGCCCTGTGTGAGCTCAGGCTAGCACCATGCATGCCAGTATTCCCAGCTGTGCAGGCAGGCAGAGAGGGTAGGTTGGTGAGGTGAGCAGGCAAAACTCACTTGGAGTTGCAAGGGCTCCACCAGGTACCGATCACAAGGTTGCAAGGGTGAGAGACGGTGCTCAGCATGCTCACGGAAGTCTCCATCACCCTGAGCATTTGGGCAAACCAAAGCAAGCACACAGGCACTGAGTTTCCAGAGGAAACACAATTCTCATCAGCATCCAAATGCTGTTTAAAGGGGAAGGGCTGTGAGGAAAGGCAACATCTTTTACTAAACCAACCGATGAAGCCAGGAGAAAAAAAATCAATTGTAACTTCAGAGATTTGAGAAAAGCATGTTATGCCTGAAACATTTTCCAGCCACATCAATTGATCTAATTAAATACAGCATTTTTCTCCCTACATTTTTCTGTCCTTCACAACTGTAAGAGCACAGACTTCTACAGGGGCAACTAAAGCTGCTGGCCTTGCCTTCAAAATCCTGCTCATTATGTCCCCTGCAAATTGCTGGGCCCCAGGACATTGCAGACCACTTTGCAGCAGTTTCAGCTGAAATAAGGAGTGGGGGATCATGCTGACCAATGTTCAACACAGAGCTCACTGCTGCCTCCCCCGCCACATGGAACTTGGCATTAATTTTAAATTATTTCATCCTGTCCAGCAGTTTGAATTCCCAACATTCTAGAGTTTGCTATTGAAAAGCCTCCTTTGTTATAAAGCGCCATTAAGAGAAGGTGGGACATTTTGACATGTGAGTATGGGCAGATGAGTTTTTTATATCTGGAATGATGATGTGGGACTGTGGGGTAACTGCTTTAGCATGAGAATGTATGCAGCTCATCCCAATACTCAGGCTACCTGGAAAGTAGTTAGCCTCTGTATTGCTTACAATGCAGCCAGGTAGTGCAGAGTTCAGCACAGGCTGCACCAGAGAGGGTAGTGGCATTGGCAGAGACATTCTCCTGGGTAGATTTCAAAGTTGTCACTGCAGGAAGGGGAACTAGGCAGCCAACACTTTCCTGTGCTGACCCCTTGAGCTGTTTGCACAACATTATAATGCCTACCTCATTTAGGTCGTATAGGGAAGGTTTCATTTACCTTAAAAATGCAAAACTTTTTTCTGTACAGAAGGCTTAAGCAGCAGAGCATAGACTTGTGCTTTGCGTCGGCTGTGGACAAAACCTGTGTTAGCAAATCAGTGCATGTCTAATATCCAGATCCCACTTGCTCCAACCAACATACAAAGGACACTGACACAAGCCAGCAGAGCAGTGTTGTTCCCAACAGTGGGACCAATTCCAGTCCCCTCCTGCTGCCCACTGCCTAGCATGGACGCAGTGCTGGTCACCATTAAGGACGGTGAGGGCAGCAGCCCTTCCCCGGTGGCTCCGCAGGGAGCCTCTCGCTCCTGGCTGAGCAGCGTGACTGGGGACTGCGCTCAGGGGACTGCTCCTCGCTGAACTGCCCTAGGTTGCTGCCTGCCCCTGTTGTCCCCAAGTAGATTCTTTCACCCAGTGGTGAAAAAGAAAGAGGCGAACCCACACACGGAGCCGAGGTATTTGATTGATTTCCAGTTCTGCACAAGAAGGGGTGCTTGGGTGGCAAATCCACAAAGCCACACCATCTCTACGAAAACTTTACACTATTTATACACTTTAGCAAACAAAGGCATCGTTTGCTATTGAACAAAGGTAGTTCATTGGCTACAAGGGTTGCCTAGTTTTTTATTAATTAGCATTCTATCCTCTGTTGGTTAATGCTAATTGGTCTGCATGCTCAGTCTTTCTCTTCATTTGGGTCGGTGAGTATCTTGAGTCGGTGGTCCGTGAGTCGGTGGTCGCGATCTCCCCCTGTCGGAATTACCTTTTACCCCGTCGGAGCTGATTCAGCACAATTTCTGGGCTTTGTTAATTTCTTCCTTATCTTGGGGGTTCTGACAAATGTCCTTGTGGCCCGTAAATTCTTCATTGTTTGTGTCCACTATCAGTGGCACATCCTTCTTCCCAAGCTTTGTTAACCTGCCCCTAGGTCTCATATCACTGATATATGTCGAGCCCTAAGCCTTAACAAGGCAATTCTACCGACAAGCAATTTGTCTTTCTAATACCTGGACATCACTTAGAATTTACTTGTTCGCTGCTATCTGTTTCACGGATTAAATCTCCTTTCTTGTCAATTAGGCTTGGAAGTATACAAACAGCAAACATGACAGAGCATCCTCCCTGAAGAACATTTTTACATACCCCACGTTTCGCAACATTCCCACTGGCTCGGCCGCGCTGCCCGGGGCGGAGCGGGGCGACGGGGGCCGGGCTGGGCCCTCCCCCGAAATGGCGCCGCGGCCGGGGAGGCGCCGAGCGGCGCCCGCGGGGCGTGAATAAAGGGAGGCGGGCGGGGCGGCGGCGCTCTGGGAGGTGCGGGGCCGGCGGCGGAGCCGGGTGAGCGGGGCCGGCGGCGGGGGGAGGCCGGGCCGCGACCGGGCGGCTCGGCCCGCCATGAGCAAGGCGCAGCTGACGCGGACGGGGATCCTGCGGATGGCGCTGGGCGGTGGCGCCGCCGACCCGCTGCTGCCGGCGGAGAGCGGAGGGGGCCGGCGGGCGCCCTTCCTGCTGCGGGCGCTGCGCATCGCCGTGGTGGTCTGCCTCTACTGGTTCACCTCCATCGCCATGGTCTTCCTCAACAAGTACCTGCTGGACAGCCCCTCACTGCGCCTCGACGCCCCCCTTTTCGTCACCTTCTTCCAGTGCGCCTTGACGGCCGCACTCTGTCTCGGCCTCAGCTTGGGGGCGGCCTGTGGCCCCCCCTGCTCCGGCCTGCCCACCCTCCGCCTCGACCCGAAGGTGTCCCGCAGCGTCCTGCCCCTCTCCGCCGTCTTCATCGGCATGGTCACCTCCAACAACCTCTGCCTCAAGCACGTCGGCGTGGCCTTCTACAACGTGGGGCGCTCCCTCACCACCGTCTTCAACGTGCTGCTCTCCTACCTGCTCCTCAAGCAGACCACTTCCCTCTACGCCCTCCTGGCCTGCGGAGTCATCATAGGTGAGGGGGAGCAGAAGTGGCTGCACTCATCCCACAGCCAGCCCCAGAGAGACAGAGGTGGAGTGTCTTTCCCTTGGGAAGTCATCCCCACCTGCATGGCAGCTCCCTGGTGAGGTGGGGTAGCTCAGGGCTTGTGCCTTGCTCTGCCTCCGGCAACTCGCTTTGTATGTCTGGAGGATGTAGATAACTCATTACGAGAGGAAATTACCCTTACTTGACCATGGCTTCCTTTTTCCTTAGAGCAGTAAAACCTTTCTGGCCTCTAATGATGCTTAACTTGCCTTACCTTTTCTTTTTCCCCCCATATAGGCCATAAAACAGCAGATGGCTTTCTCCCTGTTCCCAAGTGCTTGTTCATTATTAACTCTGGTAACAATAACATTTATGTCAGCACCACTGGGCCCATGAAATGGAGCCAACCAATTCAGACAGGCTGAATGCATGTGATGAAGGGTTAGCTAATCAAGCCAAATATAAAACACCACCAGAAAATCTGGTTTTGTAGTTTGGATGTAGGGCCAGGCATTGACTGGCTTAATGGGGATGCTTACAAGTCTTTAATTCCAAAGGCACTGGGAATGCCAAAAGCTGCCTTCCACTGGAGGGTCATTTAGGTGCCAAGAATGGTGGAATGTTTATTTCAGTCCGGTTCCAGGTGTGTTCACTTTAGTGCTTAGACAAGTATATGGATTCAGGTTAAAATGAGAGAAATCTCATCTCCATAGAATAGCTGAACAGGAACAGAACTACTTTCTTTTCCACCCAAGTGATGCAAGCAATTGCTTTAGCTAATCTTTTGTTCAGGTACTGCACCAGGAGTATGGTGTCTGCCAGCCTTACAGGGTTTCTCTCAGGCTCTGTCTCCTTTTGCTGTGAGAGCATTGACAGTATGCCTGGAGTAGCACAGCTGAGCATCCTCTGTGGCCTGACACAAAGCCCTTCCGGTCAGTGCATTGAACCCTTTTGTATTTGGGCTTAGATTAAAGCACGTTGGCTGCTTTGCAGGTAACTTGCCAGACAAACTCCAACGTGAAGCAGCTTATGAAAACGTGGTGCAGTTCTCCTTCAGTAGCTCATCTCCCCTTTTATGTTTTTGCTTATGAGCTGGGTAAGGAGACACAAAGCCTGTACCTCCTGTTTTGGAGGTGGTCAAAGAGTTCATTACCCATCAAAGTTTAATGTTTGAAGATACTGCACACAGTTTCTGCCTTGTGATCTTTTCTCAACCATGGTTCTTAATATTACATCCATGTGTTTACTATCTTTCCCTCTTTTTCTGACCCTTTGCTTCCTGTTAACAGCAAAGCATGTGAGGCTTTTTTTTCCCCCCAAATCTTGAAGAATATTTTTCTACCCATTTGTGAGTTTGCTGTCTTTTCAATTAAAAAACAATCATACAGTCTCCTGAAAATTACCTATATGCAAAGACTAGCTGGAATAGCAGTTTCTGAACTAGTGCTGCCTGCTCAGTGTGGGAATTAGTCCTGTGAGATTGAATTACTCTCACAGTAAATTACCTGCACTCCCAAAATAAATCTTCCCAGGACACTAGTCATGACATTTTTGGGTTCACTTAATAGAAAGGGAAAAAACCCTTAAGCCTGTCTGTTTGTAATTGTGATTGTTCAGTATAAAGTAGATGATGAATTTCTGACTATGTTTTGAGCCTTTCAGCAGTTTTTCAGGTGATGTCTGATTTGCTTGGTTGCAGGTGGCTTCTGGCTGGGTGTTGACCAGGAAGGAGCAGAGGGCACACTGTCATGGACAGGTATATTCTTTGGGATCCTAGCAAGCCTGTGTGTCTCTCTCAATGCCATCTACACCAAGAAGGTGCTGCCTGTGGTGGATGGTAGCATCTGGCGCCTGACCTTCTACAACAATGTCAATGCTTGTGTACTGTTCTTCCCCCTCATGATGCTGCTGGGCGAGTTCCGCACGCTCTATCACTTTGACAAACTGGTGAGCCCGAGTTTTTGGGGTGTGATGACCCTGGGGGGAGTGTTTGGCTTTGCCATTGGGTATGTGACTGGACTTCAGATTAAGTTCACTAGCCCACTCACCCACAATGTGTCTGGGACAGCCAAGGCCTGTGCCCAAACAGTGCTGGCTGTTATCTACTTTGAGGAAACAAAGAGCTTCCTGTGGTGGACAAGTAACTTGATGGTTTTGGGGGGCTCCTTTGCCTACACATGGGTGAAAGGACTGGAGATGAGAAAGGTGCAAGAGGATCCTAATGTCAAAAGCGGCGAAAGAAATGAGACTGGTGTATAGGCAGTTCCTGCACTTCCATTTCTGTGCCTGGGGGAATAACCTTTGGTGCTCATTGCCTCCTGGGGAGAAGAAGAGCAAGGATCAGGAAAAAATTCACCTGCAAAGTATGGGGAACTGTGTCAGGAGCCAGAGCCAAAGACCTGACTAGATCATGTTTTATCCATGGGATCTCAACACCTATCAGAGTTGTGGAAAGCATGTGTTGTAGAGATCAATTGGGTTTTTTTGTGATTGTTTTTTAAAATGGATGTTGCTATTGACCAAATCTGGGAAATTTGCATCTTGGGGGGAGGGGGGGAGGTCCTAGCGGACAAAGACTGGGGTGGGAGCTTTGTGTAGTTAGGGATCTAGAATTTGCTGAATGAATGCAGTCTGAAGTTATAAAATCCTGAACCTCCAGGTAAGGAAGAGGCAAGTTGCTAGACTGTTTGGGTTTGACTTCAGTAAACTGTTCTGCTATAAAAGGTTTTTGCAACAGCCATTCTTCCTGTTGCCCCATTCAGTGCAGAGGGTGGAAATTCCTTCCCTTCTGGCTATGCTAAGCAACAGCAGCGCCTCCAAATCTTTCCAGTGAGTCAGTATCACATCCTTCTGAGGGTTTTTTTCTGTATTGCTCTACATCTGATATCTCAGTTTGGGGAAGCATGCTAAGACTTGGGAATTAAACTTCTCATTCCCTCTGCACTGTGTCCCATGAGGGGGAGCAGGCTCACTCCAGTGGACTTTCTCATGGAGGAGTGAGCTTGGCTTCTGTGTCTCTCCATGACAGGCAGGAGGGGAAAAGTTACTCTGAAGCACTTGCTGCTATAGGGTGGGGATCCCACTTCACAGAGTTCACACCACTTCTCCTCTTTACCCAGTGTGTAAGGGGTAGGTTTGTGTTTGAAAATGGGGTTGTTACTATTTAGACTTGTTTCAGGAGACTTGTTCCATACATAGTTTGCATCTCCTCTGGTGTTTGCAGTTTGTCTTTTGGCTTGTTCCTTTTAAACACCCCATGGCCAGCTCAGTGAATCCTTCAGCTCAGAAAAAATCCTAGGTTTGCTCAATGGCATAGATCCTTTTGCTTGGAACTTGCTGCTGAACAGTTAGTTCTGCAGAAATCTCTGCCCATGACATCTGGCCCTATGCAATACTCTGTGCTGCGATTTCTGATCCCAGGGGTCAACAGCAACACCCTGTTGTGAGCTGAGATGTTGCACCAGCTTTCTAAATCCCTGGCCCCTTTAAACATAAGGAGTTATTTGGAGAGTGATCCCGGGCAATCCATGCCATTGCTTTATACCCTGCCCTATGGATACTACATGATGTACCATGCCCCGTGAGTGATGTCTAGCCACGTCTACAGAAAAACGCTCCATTTCTGCCCAGAGTATGTTCCTGTTTAATTTGGGAGGGTGCCAGGTTTCATGACCACAGGTACCTTTTTGATGCAGACAGCCACTGAGGGTCCTTGAAATATTTTTTATTTTTAACGTTGCCCGTGCTGACTTAGGCGGCCGCTCCTGCCGAGGGAAGTCGGGAGCGGCTCTCGGGCTCCGCTCCGGGTGGGATCTCCCTTGCGGCGCTTTCGCGGCCGCTGGGGGGCAGCAGAGCGCCCCAGGTCCCCGCGCGCCCCGCCCAGCGCGCTGATTGGCTGCCGTGGCGCGCGCCAATCACGCGTCGGGGCGGGGCGGCGCGCGGCGGCCGTGGCGGTGGGAGGAGGCGGCGGCGGCGGCGATGGCGGCCGCGCTCGGCCCCGCACCGGCCCTGTGCCGCTCCGTGCACTGGTTCCGCCGCGGGCTGCGGCTCCACGACAACCCGGCGCTGCAGGAAGCGCTGCGGGACGCCACGTCCCTCCGCTGCATCTATATTCTGGACCCCTGGTTCGCCGCCTCCTCCGCCGTGGGCATTAACCGCTGGCGGTGAGTGGCGCCAGGCCTGCGGGCGGGGCGGGAGCGGCGGGGCCGGCGGCGGGGAGGCTCCTGCGGTACCGGGACGTTCTGGGCGCGGCGTGGGCCGTGCCGGTCAGGCCACATCAGCGGCGGGAGCAGGACACGCTGCCCTGCCTGGCCCGGCCCACGCACCGCTCCGCCGGCCCTCTCTGCGGGAGAGCGGCTGTGCCGTGCCCGCTTGGCCTCGGCGCGGTGCTCATTCACAGCGGTGCTGCCTGACTCTGTGGGAGGATGCCTTCAGCTTTATGTAATGTCATTAGACTTTTTCCTTACCAGCTGGGCGAATGTATGAGAGCAGCAACCCATGGGCATTTAGCTTTTGGAGACGCTGTTCCCTGGATTGAGACAAGCGCAAAGAATCCTCAGCGGTGCGTGGCTTCTCCACGCCTTTCCTCTGCCCTTTGGCTGCCGGCCACGCGTAGGCATGTGCGCACGCAGCTGCGTTCCTCCCACCCCACAAATTCTATGGAAATACATATCGGCTGCTGCTAAGAAGGTAGAGGGAAAGATATGTGTAGGCTTTTTCCCACTGTCTCCAAATGGAAAAATATACGGCATGAGTCGTGTGTGCAGAGAATAAGACCTTGTGTACCTGTAGCCAGTAACATTACATAACGCTGTTGTCTCAGGTCTCAACTGCCTAAACATTTGGAAACCCAATCCAGCTAGAGATTCTCCTCGGCGTGACTCCCCTGAATACAAATGAGGAAGATTTCCCCTGCCCTCACACTACCCCGGGACGACCCCCTGGCTAAAGATCCTTTGAGAGCCCTTTGAAATGTTATGTGGCTGTGCGCTAGGGAAACTGTAGTAACTGATTGCCTCTGCTGTGCACCTTAGCTTCATCTCAAGGAATGGGATTGTATGAGTGATACCTATGCATTTCTAAAACCCCACATCAGAGGATGGCTTAAAATTCTAAATGTCAGTGTACACGTTCAAATTACAAAAAACTGTGGATTCTGTTACAGATAAGCGTTGTAGGAGCCTGAAGTGGTCTTTCCGTAGACCAGACATTCTGCAGGCAGCAGAAATGCCTTTCACGTGCTGCTGTTGTTGCTGACTGTCCCCATTTGGAAGAACCGAAGCACTGCCACAACAGATTAGTTCCTGCTGATCTGTTTAATCCTTGTTTGTTTCTACCAACGTTGTGGAGGGAGGGAAGCAGTTAGTGGTCTTC
Organism: Platyrinchus mystaceus; assembly: GCA_035041135.1. Taxonomy (NCBI): domain Eukaryota; kingdom Metazoa; phylum Chordata; class Aves; order Passeriformes; family Tyrannidae; genus Platyrinchus; species Platyrinchus mystaceus. Next base: position 24,619,999 of record JAWWLV010000179.1, on the reverse strand, counting down.
TTTATGTTGTAGTCATGTAACATATGAGCAAGTGAAATTTTTAAAATAATGTTTTCTTGGAGGTGTGTGCCTAGTATAGATGTCAGAAACCAGCACCACAGGCTGGTGGGGAAAATGTATTAGCAAGTTACTTATGTTGACCAAATTTTGGTTAGTTCCCACTGGGAGATTTGGCTTTGTTTTGCTAATTGCTTTTTAATGCAAATACTTGTATTCAGAGTTCTGTTCTCCAAAGGCAAATGTTTGTGTTTTACATAGTTCTCACAAATTTATCATATTGAAATTTCCTTGTTATTTAACTGCACAGGATGTATGAGCCATATAGGACTAATGCTTGATGAATTTTTAGAACACATGGGAAAGTTGACATTCCTATTTAATAGATGGAATGTGGGCTAGGGGAGTGATTTGTTTACCTGGACCTGGTTCTAGATGTTCTGCTTTTTGATAGAGGGCCCTTCTTTCCATGAACCCCACGTCTTTTAGTCCCTTGGGATGTGCAGAGGGAGCTTGTTCTATGTGTAAGCTCAGTTCACACTATGGGCAGTGCAGCTGAGGCGAGAGGAAACCCCCACTTAATTGTAGCTTAGCTTTCCTTAGCTGTGTGTGGACTTAAGGGAGCTGCTGCTGATAGTCCTGTCTCACAGATCACGCTGCAGAGTGGGTGTATAGGGGTGAGGGAGAGGTAGAAGTTGGCAGGCTCACTTGCGAAGGGTTGCAAGTTTGCCAGCAGTGCCAGGTGCTGAGGAGAGACTAAAGTTTTAAAGCTGGTGTCTTTTTCAGAGTTAAACAAAACAAAGTGATTATGTAGGTGGGGAGGACCTGTGTGACTGGGAAAGCAAAGATGATACCTTTAATGTTTTGTAACTTAGTGGGGGATCAGTCAAACACACTGTTTCCTGCAGAAAGCACTTACATGATCTTTAGAGTTTTGGGCTGAGACTGAATAGATGAATGCCTTGGTATGCTCTCATCTGTGTGTCTTCATGGTGGAAGATGAATTGCAGTTCTCTTTGCAAGTATTTTAAATACAGATGATTCTTGACTTGGGAAATCCTGGTGCTCAGTTTTGTGCTACTGATGAGCTAGGAGAGTACATTTCTCTGCTGTGACATGGCGTATTTGTAGCCAGAACTGTAAAACTTGCATAGTTCTTGCAGTATTTCATTACATTCCTTGGAGAAATTCCATCAACATTTGCAAAATCCCTCCTTGCCCTAAAACCTATGAAAGAATATACAGTGGGTTTATGCTTTTCTATGTCTTGTAATGTGGAGAGAGCATCTGGCAGGAGTGTTGTCCCAGCTCTGAGGGAGGACATGGGAAGGGGGTTTCAGGAAGAAGAAAATCCTGGAAACCTCTTGCATCTGAACAAGCTGGCTGGAGCTGCAGTCTTACAGCAGTTGTTAGACCAGGGATGAATATGAATTTTTGTTTTGTTTCTTGTCCAAATTCCAGTTGGATTTGGTGATGCAGGTTTGCTGGAGTTCTGTGCAAATTCTCATTTGTTTTTTTAGCTGTAACCAATCTCACTGACACTAACTGCTGTTGTTTCTTCTCTGCAGATTTCTACTTCAGTCCCTGGAAGATCTGGACAACAGTTTAAGGAAATTGAACTCTCGCTTGTTTGTTGTGAGAGGGCAGCCAACAGATGTCTTCCCAAGACTCTTTAAAGTAAGAGAATAATTTTTTGGAGCATAATGAAGAAAAATTGATGGCCTGGTGCTAAACTTGTTTTCACTCACTAATGACTGGAGATTCCTTTGGCATCTCTTTAACTATAACCAATTCTTCACTAAACAAACTTTTGTCTTTAACTACTACTAACTACTGTCCATAAGGGCCAGCTTGGGAGCCAGATCCGCTTCTGAACTCAGACTGGCAAAGAAATTTGGTGGTAGAGTGTAACCTAGTATCAGGGTGCTCAGGCTTCTCTTTTGGATAGTGGTCTTGACCTTCGTTACTGTAAGTCACCTCTCACAGGGCTGCGCTGTTACATCCTGACTCTCTTGTGTTGAGAGCTTCCCTTTTGGTCATTTGCTTCCTGCAGTTTTTACTTGGGAAGACTGCTGACCTTTATGGACAACTCAAAAAGCACACAGATCTTTATGAATTGCAAATAGGACTTTGTGTCAAAATTTCAGAATTCAGAAGCTTTTATGTTAGCTGACCTTCCTTTTCTTCTTCTGTTCAAGGATGCACCTCAGTCAGCTCAGCAGCAGAATATGGCTTGGGTCCAGGCTTCTTGCTGATGTACCGGTTAGGATGTGGAATATGCAGTTACCTTGTTGGTCAATGATGGATTAGGGGGATACATTTCTAAAGTGGTATGTCAGTGCTGCAGATGTCAGGGCTGACAAGAGCATCTCCTTGAATATTAAGGCTCCTCAAGCAGTATCATTCTTCTCTGTCCTGCTCCAAGATTGTATTTCCAATGTCTTTGAAGCTTTTTGACGGTGGCTTTGCTAGAGTGTCAAAACTAAATGAAAAAACACAGTTCCCAGTAGTCTTACGAGTTGGGTTTGTCATGTAACTGTGGACTGCCTTGTGGACATATGGTTGACAGAACTAGTGTCCCCAAAGCCTATTATAGACCAGCTGCTGAGAAGGAGAGGTAAACTTGAATCTGTACCCTCCTGCACTAAATGGTTCTGATGTGTATTTTCTGGAGGAGGGCAGTACTGGGTAGGGGAATTGTACTATGCAGGTGAGAAGGAGCACTGATACTTACTTTGGCTTCTGCATCTTAACACGTGACACAAACTATGTGCTGCTTTTAGTCTTTTCAGAGTCTGGGTTATTTTTATCTTTTGATCTGCAAATAAGTTGTGGCTATCAGTAGTTCATGACCTCTTTATTTTAGTTCAAGGTATTCACAGGATAATTAAAAATTTGTTGGAGAAAAACACTTGCTTTGGTTAAAGAACAAAAAGTAGTTGGCAGAGTCTGAGGTTTGGAGAGATGGTTGTGGAATCACCCAGACCTGCTTTTTTCTGTAGTCTGTTTTGTCTGGGGAGGTGAGTTTATGAGTATCTCAGGTGTGCTGTAACAGAGCTGAAAAAACCAGAGGCAAGTTTATGCTATTACATGGTAAATCTATGGCTTTCATGGGATTCAGACCTTTGCAGAGCTGCTGTGCTGAACAGTGAGTTAGCAGCAGCTCACGCCTTGCTGTCAGCTGTTGTGGAAGGAGAGTTATGTCACATGTGGTAATGCAGCACTTAGACCTAATATAATTTCTGCTCCTGCTGCCAGTAGCTGAGCTGCACTGTTGCTAACAGCCGCTGCTAAGGCACTATTGTGCATGGATACTGTGAGGAGTGTATTTGTTAGCAATGTGTTAACCTTTGCAGAAGTTTTTTTGTCTCACTCTATCTGAACCAAGGTCTGTAATTTTACCTCTTCTATCAAAGTGTGTTGTTTGTTCTCTGAAGTCTGCTCACAGTCCCTTTGGTGTCTTTTGCCCCTACAGTTTTTCTTTGCTATAGGCTAGATAAAAGAGACAAGTTATTTGTCATGCCTTTTGTTTTGTATATCTGCAGCAATTTACTATCATACAGCTAAATGAGTTTTCTGGTTGGTTGTGCTCTGCTTCCTATGTACTACTGTATCACATAGAGCAGTGGCCTTCTCAAAACTGTAGGAATACATGAATTTACAGTTTTGGATGCCTTACATGTTTTTTTTACTCCATTCCATTATTTCAAGGCAGTAATATGTATTTCTTCAAGACTAAATCCATCTTTTCCAGGTCTTCCAGCTGATACTGTTTTTCTTACAAAAGAAAAGCTTAAAATGAAGCTGATAAGTCACATAGGAGCAGAGCAGGGCCTGGAACATGTCAGTCTGACCCCTGCTCTGAGTTAGGGTACTGTCATGTTTTTACTTGGAAAAATGAGTGGAGGACCTCTCTGAGATGTACTTTCAGTGATACATAAGTAGTTTATTTCTCTGTCCTTCATAAAATTAATTTTAGGACTGGATCATCAAGTTTAGAAAAGAATGGGACTTGTGCGGTTGTTTTCTGCTTCTGAATTCCCTTCTCCATCTTTGGCATTATTTTTAATGGTCTTCAGTAAACTAACCACATTTGTTCTTTTGCTTTGTTTCTGTTTTGGAGGTGAAAAGTCTCCTGTGTATACAGAGCTGACTTGGACTGTATCACTTGGAGAAGGTGGTTCGTATGTTAGCTGTGTGAGGGGTTTTTTAAGTGTCTATAGATTTCTCGCTGTCTTTGACTAAAGTGTTTGCTAAACAAATCTGTGGGCTGCTGCTCTGCTTGATGGATGTCTTGGGAGGGTCGCTGTGGAAACCGTGAAACCTTTTCTCATAGGATTCATTTTCTGAGGAAAAATAGGCCATAGACTTTGAGAACAATCTGTGCTCTAGAAAAGCCTGGAAGAGGCTGAATGCTATTTCATAAGGCCTATTCCATGTAATTTGTGAGGGATCTATTAATGGTATGAAGAGCAGAATAGGTGCGTGGCTTGACTAGGGTAAACTTCAGGCTTTGGAACTATGTAATCTTTAAGGTCACTTCCAACCCAAACCATTCCATGATTCTGCGATTCTAAAATAACTCCCAGAAGGCAGGACTTTACCTTAAATCTGAATCGCAGTATCATACTCTACTGTGCAGACCATAAAGGTTCACTCAGTTGCCATCCTATGTCCTGCATTTCCTACTGCTTCTTGCTCTTTGGGTTGGACACTGGTTCCCTAAGATGTCATGTCTTTAAAGAGACATTGGGAAAAATTTAGAATGTATTGGTTTTACTTAATGATAGTTTCCACATAAAAATACAGGGTTTTGAGTGGAACAGTCTTGAAAGATTTGTCTGAAATGCCTTCTCTGCAAATGCTGGAACAAAATGGTAGGGTTACTTTGGGACACCATATGCAACAAAACGAAGTGTTTCTAGGCTTGGAGACTGAGCTGAGACCTAAGCAATAATAGAGAAGAACTCATCCTCCTCTGATGTGTTAAACCTGACATTTGCAAATTTTCATAGCAGATGTGGTGTCTACTAGAGCTGATAAAATTGTTGAGTCTTTGGTTATCTCAAATCCAGACTGCTGTTCCTCACAGTAACACACTGTAAGCTTCCAGGACTTAACACTGTCCAGAAATTCTGAAATCCTTGTTTGTAATTGTGCTGATTAGAAAGGGTCTTCTGTGTGACAGCTGGGTGTATTGTGCTTTTTGCAGGAATGGGGAGTCACTCGTCTCACGTTTGAATACGACTCGGAGCCCTTTGGAAAGGAGAGGGATGCAGCTATCATCAAACTGGCCAAGGAGGCTGGAGTGGAGGTGGTGATAGAGAACTCCCACACCCTCTATGACTTGGACAGGTATGGCAAGAACAAGGGCAGAGGTGCTGTCTGGGCTAGGCTGGGATTGTCGTGTCTGGGAAGACTTCAGTCTGCTCCATTACATTGATCACCGTCATCCTGTGTGAGCCTAGAAGGATTACTCTGTGCATTCGCACTTTTGATTAGAACACGTCAAAGTGCTCACAGTGACGTGAATGTACAGACAGGTGTTGCCTCAAGCTTATTAAACTCTGCACTTGACTGTCATTTAATTTGCTGAGCAGTGCCTGATTGATTGCTCTCCTTGAGCATGTCCTCACTGTATGGACTACTTTTTTTTGCTTCATTGTAATAAAGGTAGTTGACCAGTTGTCTCAAACAGGTTATGAAGGCAGGGCTTTTAATTCATGGATGTGCCAGGACAGCTGGAAGAAGTAAAATAAGGTAGATTGGAACAAGCTTACCTTATTCTAAAACCTGAATGCCTTGTCTTTGTTGTGTATTTGCTGTGAAGGAGCTTTGTTTTGATGCATGTGATTTTAAGCGGTGGAGGCAGTCTTTCAGCTAAGACTCTGAGGTATGCTTGACTTCAGTGATGTACTATTCCTACAGGTTGCCTGCTCTTTTTTTTTTTTTTTTTTTGGATGTGACTTGTGCCAGTAATGCTGAATCTGGATTTTCTCCTATAAATCTTTAACATCCATAAGTTCCCATGGGAAGGAGCTTTGCTGTTAGCACATGCTGTGTGGGAATGTTTGTCTTTGGAGTGAGGGGTATTCTTCGTAAACCTGTTTCATGAGCAGATGCTGCTTTCTAATTTTTATTTACCAGTGTTTATTACATCCTCACTCCTTCAACGTTAATGGGCCTCACATTCTTCCTCATGTCATCTTTGTCTTTTCCAAGGTGGAGAGTCCTAGTTTAAGTTTTCAGGTGGAATCTGTTCTGTATCTCATAAGTTTTGTCACCTTTCTTTGTAGTTTTGGGTATTTCTAGAGATGGAGAGTGGTGGTGAAAACTGTGACTAGTGTGCAAAATGTAGGAGTGACGTGGATTTTTAGAGTACTGTGATGTTTCCTGTCTTCTTCTAATAGTCCTCCTAATAGTAGCATTATTTTTGCTTTTTCTGAGTGCTTCTAAACACTGAACTGATGTCCTGGGGCTTCCCTCCAGAATGGTCATAGGTATTTGAGGGGCTGCTACTGGATAAATAAGTTTAAAATTGTATAGCTACACATATAGAGAAACAACATGACCAAAACTGCATTTCATGTGGTGTTTTTATCAGCTGTTCATGCGGTGTGTAGGGAAGTTTTTAAGTTGCCTTTTACCTTTTGCTATCCCAGATAGCTTATTGCATTAGTAGGCTTTATCATCATGTTCTTTTTTTGTCCCTTCCCAGGTACTTTATAAAAAATGTTGAGCAGGACAAGCCCTAGCTCATCCCTGTGTAGGGTTTCTCTTCCTGTTGGAAAAACAGATTCCTTCTCTATCCTATATCTCAATTTTCTATCTGCATGGACTTTTTCCTTTATCCCAAATTACTGTGGTTTCTTAAAAATTTTTTAGTGAGGGGTCTAGTCAGATGGCTTCTCAAAATCCATGCAGGATATATCAACTGAATCTCCCTTGCCCCAGGCTGAAATGTCACTAATAGATTTTCAGGCACAACTTCCCTTTACCAAGCCCAAATTAACCCCCCAGCATATTGCATATACCCATGCATTCACTGTTTCCATTAGTATTTCCTACCCATCTGCCTAATGCACATAGCAGACTCTATTCATTCCTCCCTCTGATGCCCCTGAAACACTTTTAAAATCTGGAGTTGTATTTGGGTTTTTTTTCCCCCCTTGCAGTATTCGGACAGTTTTATGGTACATTCAGCAGCTATTAGTTTGTGTGTTTCGTGATGCCCTTTACAGTTTCCAGGTAAATGTTTGCTGGTCCTGGCAAGCTTTTGCTGTTCAAGCATAGCTTGTTTTGTGGCACTGATCTCCCAGTCTGCGATCACATCTGATACGTTTCCTTTAAAAAAATCAAGATTCATAACCTCTGTAGATACCTCCATATTGAATACACTTGCAAAAATAAATGCAGAGGGTTTTGCTGTGCTGTTACAGTCTCTGCTTTTTTTAATTACTTGATCAGCTCTTGGCTCCATAAATATCCTGGAGTGTCCGTAAAGGGCATTTTTTTAATTTTTTTTTTTTTTTTTACTATTTAAGCTTTTTTTAAAGGGTTTCTCAAACTTTCATTTGGGTTGGAAGATGCGAGGAGGCTGTGGTTTTTAATTTAACCTATCAGGTTGGTGAATTTCTATCTTTGTCTTCATTTTTTCTGAAGGATTCTGCCTTCTATTGTCTTTGCTGATGTTATTCTTTAATTGCTTTGACTCTTGTGATCTTTCTGAAATGTTTTTTCATGGTTTGTATGCTGTTGTTAAATTTTTTCCCCCCAAAATCATTGCCTCTCAGTGATCTGCCTCTCAGCTTGTTCTTTTTGCTTAGCACACTTTTTTACTTTTTTTTATGCATTTCCCTTATTGAAAGCATAGCCATTATGGTATGCCATTGCTCCTGGAAAGTTGCTAAATTGATGCATGCCAAAGTCACAGTTAGTGCAGGCAAGTGATAACTAACATTTTTCAGCTATACCTTTACTCAGCCTAAGACCAAATAATGAATTGCCTCTCCTTGTGGGTTCTTCATTAGCTGTTCCATGGACCAGTCCTTTATGGCAATTAGAAAATTGGGTTTTGGCAGCTGATGGGATGTGGCAGCTACTAAGTCTGTGTGGATGCAGTTGAAGTCTCCAGTTACGCTGACATTTCTTGGTTCTTGGCATGTCTGAGATTTCTCAGCAGGCAGTAATACAGTTCTGATACTGTATTTCTCCCGGAAGCCTCATAGTGTACCACCCTCCAGCTGTGTTACTGTCTTCTAAGTCACAGCATGTGTTCTCCCTCTGCTCAGTCTAATGTTTTTCCTGCATAGTTAGCTGGTGGCAATAGTACCTGGTAGTAGTATCCTACTACTCATCTTTCTTTAATCAGGTTTCCGACAAGATTGTTAGCCTGGTTTTAAGCAATTTAGACTAATCTTCCACGTCTTCATACATGATTCCAGCAGTTCTCCTCATGCCCTCCCCTGACACGGAGCCCAGCCAGGGAGGCGGTGGGCAGGGCCGCAGCATTCTGGGACCACCTCCACCAGCTCCTTTTAAACATTTACCAAGAGCCTGTGCAGTTAACTTCTGAATTTGACCAGTTTTACCCAGTGGGAAGATTACAATGTGCCCCTTGTTGGCACTGCCAGCGTAGCTGTGTGATTATCAGAGCATCTTTTCCCTGCTTTCCCTCAAAACAAAGACAGGGCTATAGAAAATCAACATCAGTGCTGGAAAGTACTCCTAAAATCGGGGAATTCCCAGTCAAGATTAGCGATGCTAAGGTTGTAGAAGTTAGACAGAAAAGATAATCTCTTGGGTGTTATCCTAGCCTGCTCAAAGACTTTACTTGACAATTATTCTGTCTGGCAGCTTCCAGCTGACAGGTTGTTTTGTCTCTTCTCTGGATCTGCCTATTTTCTCTTTAGGATCTAAATCCTTTGTAGTGTGCTCACTGATGGTCAGCACTGTGGTTTCCATAATCCTGGGCAGGCCAGGGTTATTCTGGGAGAGTGGTTTAGGTCAGAAAAGAATGTTGTGATCTTGTATGTTTGTAGCATGCATCCAGGAGCAGCTTTTCCTCAGATGCCCTAGCCTAAGGCTGAAATGTTAGTTAAATGTGTTTTAATAGAAGCACATCCTAACCAAGCACTGGAGAAGCGTGCATACTTTGGTAGTTCTGCAGTTCAGTACACTATGCTAAAAAGATGGGTTATTTCCATCTGAGAAGTTCAAGTCAAACTTGTGCCTGCCAAATCTTGTTACCCTCTCCTATCTTGCATGGTGCTCTGGTGTCAGGTGTTTTCCCCCAGTGCAGATACCCAGCCTGTCATCAAGTCACATCTTCATCTTTCATCTGTTCAGTATGCGTCTGCAGAAGTTGTATTGTTTGTACTTTGTTCAGCATCTGTTGGATGGACATATCTGTTGCTTATTTCTCTGTATCTTCTTTGAATCTGTAGAAATACCTCTTGTCTTATGTACATGTAGCCCTACGTGAGCTCTCTGGAGCAGGGATTTAGATCAGAGCAATTGCATAAGCTGGCAAGGCTAACTAAATAGTCCGCGTGAATTGGTAGTGGGATGCATTGAGCAGCCTGCTTGCTGAGCGCTGGCAGCCAGCTCTTCCTCATGCAAGGAAGCTGAGGGAGTATATTCAGTGCCTTGCCAGAACCTGGCCCTGTTATTTGTAAGTGAGCTGAGGTGTCAGGTTTCTGAGGTAAGGAGCTTTCCCTATTCCCTTAGCCATCCTGCTGTGGCACTTCTGTGGAGGTGCAAGTCAGAAGCTGATACCTACGAGGGTGTGCATTCTAGTCTGCAGACACTCTGCTGTCACAGGTGACTGACCGTAGGAAACCTTATAATCATAGCAGTGCTGGAGCTATGTTTGCTCAGGTTTTGTTGCCTGCTTTCTTGAGGTAAAGTGTGACTGTGTGACTGATGGCGAAAAAGACCCTCATAACTTCTGGTACCAAGGTACTACTGTCAGGTACTACTGCGGGCAGTAATAGCTCTAGTTTGGTAGCACAGCCATTTTGTGTGCTCACTAACTAAGGTTAGGTTCTGTGTGATCAATTCAGTGATTCTGCTCTTCTCTGTTCCACTTCAAGAAAACTAGATGAAAAATTGCCACATGCAGTCTGTGGGTTGCGCTGGGGGAGATGGATGAAATGGGAGTATTAAATCCTGGGGAGGGACCTCCCTTTTTTTCTCACTGGTGAAAGTCCTATGAGGTTATATGGCCTGGATTAGAAGGACAATGTGAGAAAGGAAAGGACTCCTGCTTGAGGAGGCTTCCTGTACAAATCTTTGTGCAGAAGGCTGAACAGCACTACAATACCCAGTATGTGTGGTATAATAATCCAGTGTTGTGCAATACCAAATATTCAATACTGGTGTTCATGGCAGTATTGTGAAAGGTCCAGATTTTGTGCATTGTGCCAGCGTCAGGTGCTGTGAAATGTGCAACTTGTCCTAGTCCTATTTAGAAGATTTGTGTCCCAGATCCAGTAACTGTTTAGGAATTCAGGAGCTGTACTAACTTACTTCATTCATATTCACCATCTTGATGATGTCACATACAGACACTGGCATCCTGCTAGTCACAGTGATTTGCTCCAAGTACCTAGGTGACCACAAAAGTTTTAGCTGTGGTTCTGGGATGTGGTATAGTGGTCTGGATCTTGGACTGAGCTGCAGCCTCAGCAGATCTGTGGAAGAAGACTGAAAACAGAGGTATTGTAAAAGAAGTAGCTTCCCTGCCCCCCTTCCAAGCACCTCAGGGCAGACACGGTGCAGCTTTGTCACCTTTTCTCTTCCAAGCTCTGAATTCCTATGGAAATAAGTGAGCCTCTCTAGAGTGCTATAACTGGAAATGCTTCACTTCTCTTACAGATTTTTCAGGGAATCTTTGGCTGGCTCAAAGCAAGCCACAGAGAAGATAGTGGTGGGTAGTATTCATGAGATTTCTGTTATTTCTTGCCACCTCTGGGGTGCTACACGGAGACAGCCAAAAAGTGCGTGTGGGAAAGCAGAGGAGATGTGCTCTGGTGTGGTGATGTAGGACAGGATGTGTTGGCTGCAAGGCAAATACGAACAAATACACCAGCCGGGGCGGGGCAGAGTGCTGTGGCCATGTTTATAACCTGCCACTAAAATTGTACAGTGCTCTGTACTCTTTGCACATCCCGGTAGCCCTCCCTCCCACCCTCCCTGCCCTGTTCGTTCGAGTCTTTTATCTTCTCCCAGTGTTTACAACTTCAAAGCAGAAACACGGGAGGAAACTACAGGTGGCTTCATTTTTAATCTCTGCCGCTGGGCTGCCTGTGGGGCAGGCTCCCCTTCCCTCGGTGTGGGCTCTCGGCGGGGTCACCGCGGCGCACACGTGCGGGAGCGCCCGCGGCCGGCGTGTCGCTCCGCCCCGCTACACGTGCGGCCACGGGGGAAGGGACGGCACATGGCGACCGCCGGAACACTCGGCTTTAAGCCTGGCCCTTGCATAAGCTGTTGATTGTAACGGGTGGGGAAAGATGCTGTGCTTCAGCTCCTGTGTGAGCTATGGGGTTGGCTGCTTCAGCTTTATGTAATACTGGCAATCCCTGTACTGTCTGCTTTGCTGTTAACTCCTTCCTCTCCCTGCAGGAGAGGGGTTAAAAATGGCATCTTTCAGCCTGGGGAAGCTTACCTTGCCCTGGGGACTT
>JAWWLV010000179.1:24563885-24608218 GCA_035041135.1 Platyrinchus mystaceus | reverse complement strand
CCCCAGCAGGCTGTGGATGCTTAGTGAAGTAGAGAAATGGGGAACTGTGACTATCTCTGTCTGTAATATGATCTGACACAGGTGAATAGCATGACATGGGGCTGCTGTGACCTTATGGTATGGGGGAGGATGGTGATTTCCCTAATCACAGGGAGAGAGGAATGACGCAAACTGGGATTTGCCTCATCTGAGATAGGTGGAGGAGGGGTCACTAACAGCCTAGGTCCTCTGTGTCAGACAAGGAGGAAGTAAGGTCAGAATCAGGTTAGGATATCACAAGGTTTCAGGGGAATAGATGCAGGTCTAGGATTTGCCATGTTGGGGAGACAGAAAGGCAGTAGTCAAATTGAGATTTCATACAGGGGTCTGATGAGGAGCTCTGGGAGAGAGGTATGATGCAAAGTCTGAATTCAGCTGGAGCTGTTTTAAAGTTTTTTTCCTGTGGAGATGAGTAAGTATGTGCAGTGTTTTGTTTTCTGATGTATATTGGGGTTTTGGTTGGTTGGTTTTAGTATCCCTTTGAAGAATGCATCAAGTGAAAGGTAGGTCTATAAGGATTTTTGTATCCAAAGTAAAAGGCTATCCTGAGGAGAGATAGTGGAGTACAGTTTAGATGTCATTTCCTTATATATTCTATGGTAGTGAGGCTGTGTTGTTTCACCGTGCTTATTTTATCTCCAGAATAATTGAGCTGAATGGCCACAAGCCACCGCTCACCTACAAGCGCTTCCAGGCCATCATTAGCCGTATGGAGCTCCCAAAGAAGCCAGTGAGCACTGTAATGAGTCAGCAGATGGAGACGTGTAAAGTGGACATTCAGGAGAACCATGATGATGTTTATGGGGTCCCATCGCTGGAAGAGCTGGGTATGTATCAAGAGCGAAAGCAAGGATTAACTGCCCATCTGAAACAGGATCTACTGATGCTGTTTCAGTGGCAGGTACATATTCTCACCTAACATGGGCTACCTCTAGCTATAGGAGCAGGCTAATGTTTTCAGTGAGTGCTGAACCTTGTGATGTCCCTTCCACTGCTGTCGATGCCCAGCATCCCCCTTTAGCATTGCTCTGAAGTGCTCTGCATCTGTCCTTATGTTCTCTGCTATACTGAGCATGTAACCACTGTATCAGTATCTCATGTCCTCACCAGCTGCTTTCCTCCTACTGCCATCTCAGACATGTTGTGTAACAGACCTGAAGAGGTAAACTATGTAACAGGCTTAGATAATTTCATTCAGTTATTGCCAATTTGGGAGCTTAGCAAGACAAAAGATATTACAGAATTTTCTGTCACTCCTCCTGCTATGCCTTATGGTCCTGTGTTTTCCTTGGAGAAGGAGAATGAATGGCTGAGGCATGGAGAATGCAACACCCACATCAGGGAAGTGAATATAAACGCATGGGAAGAAAGGATTAATGCAGAATATTGTCTGTGTGTCTGTGACTGGAGGCTCCATACCAGCTATATATGAAATATCACTTTGTTCCTTAAAGCACAATTTCAACAGGCTTTGTAAAAGTGTGGGGCTTCACAACAGGAATGTCTTCAGAGCCACAGTCCTGGCTTGATCCACTTGCTTTATTGCCTGGCCTAATGTGAGACTGCCTGTAACCTTACACTGCCCTGCTTGCTGCCAGGGGAAGCTCCTCTGTTAGCTCAGAGCAGTGCAGGGAGACTGCATTATTGCTTCACTCTTTGTGGCAGTTCTTTAGCACTAATCCAGTGCCTTCCCTAGCACCAGCTTTCAACAGAATAGGAGCCTCACCAGGAGCAGCCAGGCTATCTAGTGAGCTGCTGATGTTAATGGCACGGTATTTTGTAAGGCAGAGCTGTGGAGCAGACGTGCCATTGCCAGCTACTCTGGCCTTTGGAGCAAAGCCCTAGGGGTAATACTGACATACCAGAGAGACTGCTGGCGGTGAACAATGGGGGAAGTCACCCTAAGGCTGCCTGAAGTACTGCAGGGAGAGGCCCTTGTAGTGCAGTGTCATGAGCAGGCACTCCCCGTATTCCACATGATTTGCCTGCTGTACAAGGATTAGAGCAGCAAGTAAGCCATGTTAGTCAACTGTAATATGTAGTGTCTTGCTGTTATTAATTCTTAATCCAATATCTGTATCCTTTGTCTAGACATGGCTTCAAATCTTACAAAGTTCTTTCTCTCAGGCTTTCCTACAGATGGTCTTGCCCCTGCAGTTTGGCAAGGAGGAGAGACGGAAGCTTTGGCGCGGCTGGATAAACACTTGGAAAGAAAGGTAACCCTTGTTATTTAAGTGGCAATTCCTGCAGACTGTGTCTCCAAATGAAAAATGTAGAGTGTTGCCCATTACTCTGTTCCCTGCTCTTCCTAGCAGTGGTCATAGCATTTGCCTCTGAAAAGGAGTGCTTGGTATTTTTGGAGTACTTCTGTGATCTTGGGTTGTGTGTGGAGCAGGGAGCTCCTGGGCTTCCTCAGACCCAAAGAATTAGAGCTGTATATCATTAATGCTGCTGTTTGAGGCAGAGAGGATTCTTTTCCTTGTTTCTACCTCTGTTTCCTTTAGAGGAGTGCAAACTTGGAAACTCTCCTGTAAGTTGTTCAGTTCCTGCTACACACTGCACACCATCTCTTTTTATCTTTAGCTGAGGTATTAGTGCAAGTACATGCTTATAAAAGAATGCCTTCCTCTTGTCCTTTAGCCTGTTAATAGGTTGTCTCACTGACTGGCATTCCTTGAGCCCCTTGCTGAAATAATCAAATTTTTTTCAAGTAATGAAAGGTGTCCCAGCTGCAGAGGCATGACTCAGTTTTAACCAGTTTGTACTACTTTAATGCTGGATGGCTTGGTGGTAGTTGTGAAAATCAAAACATAAATACTTGTGCTGAAGGGGGACTAAACTTTCAACATAATGCTCCACAAAAAGGTCTGCATTTCCCCAATTTTCTTCTTTAGTGTGTGAAATGAGATAGACATCCCTGGACATAAACAGTTGTATTAGCCTGTATCCCTAGGAACTGTCAGGGTTATTAGCTCCTACAGGCAAAGATAATTTAATCCTTTTCTTTGCCAAAATAAGTAACTGGTTTAAATCCTGGAGCAAAGGTTTTGCTTCTCTTGAATGGAGCATGGAGGTTGGGGTTGCCCACTAGAGATCTCTCCCAGCAGCGATTGGAAGTGAATAGAAGAGACTGTGCTGTCAGACCTGAGTGATCTCACCAGCTGCACGGGGACCTGTCTTAACAGTGTCCCACAAATACACGGGGGTTTTGGCTGATTTCTCCTGAATCTATCTAGGCGTGGGTTGCAAATTACGAAAGACCAAGGATGAACGCCAATTCATTGCTGGCCAGCCCGACAGGACTCAGTCCCTACCTGCGTTTTGGCTGCTTGTCCTGCCGCTTGTTTTACTATCGTCTCTGGGAGCTGTATAAGAAGGTAAGACAAAAGAGATGAGGAGAGCAGGCTGGGTTTGAGCATGTATATAGCATGGTGCTGGTTCCCAGACAGTGCCAGAACAGGTACAAAAGTTCCAGTGGCCTCTGTCATGTTTGACTCTTGGGCTGAGCTAGTTGCTATTACGGAAGAGGCTCTTGGGTGAGAAAAAGTGATTCTTCTGTAAATATTCCAGCAAACCTTAAATCTGCTGGTACGTTGTTCTTCAGTCTGGACTTCTGTGTTATGAGCCATGTCTTTTACTGTTAGTTTTGCATAATTCCGGTCACTTGTCAGTGTAGTGAGTGAACCAAAAGCAGTGCTCTGACTTAACCACTGGGGTTTCTGGTAGGGGGTGATCTGGAGTTGTGCTCCTTTATCACAGTGGTCAGCAACTGACTTGGGAAATGTGTATAAATGCTTAGGTAGCTTATGGCTCAGCTATATGAAGCCAGTCCTCCTGTGCTTGTGAATACCCTTGTTCCCTCCTCCACAGGTGAAGCGGAACAGCACACCCCCCCTGTCTCTGTACGGACAGCTTCTGTGGAGGGAGTTTTTCTACACAGCAGCCACCAACAACCCGAAGTTTGATCGCATGGAGGGGAATCCCATCTGCATACAAATTCCCTGGGACAGGAACCCTGAAGCCTTGGCAAAGTGGGCAGAGGGCAAGACGGGCTTTCCTTGGATAGATGCAATCATGACCCAACTGAGACAAGAAGGATGGATCCACCATCTGGCTAGGCATGCGGTGGCCTGTTTCCTGACCAGGGGTGACCTCTGGATCAGCTGGGAGTCAGGAGTCAGGGTGAGTCCTGGCATTTTCAGATATTTGCAGGAGGCCATAAGGAAAACAAAATCTCCCTGGCATTCACTGCAAGGATGGGCACACAGGTATGGCTTTTGCTTCATGTGTAATAGGTGCATGGAAGAGAGGATTTGCTAGCAGGCTCTTGGACAGCCAACAGCCTGACTTCTTTCTGCTTTCTACTGTGAGGCTCTGACAGTATTACAAGCCTTGAGTAACCATAACTAAATGTATGTGGGACCCATTGGTAAATATGGACTAGGGTTTTGGGGGCTTTTTTTTTTTTTTTGGTTGGTTGGGTTTTTTTGGGTTGGTTTTTTTGGGTTTTTTTTTTGTGGGGTTTTTTGGGGTTTTTTTGGTAAAAATTCTCTTAGTCCATCTGTTTTCTTTGCAAGTTTAATGCCACTTCTTAACCGGACCTTTTTCCTCATTGTGTAATCCATCACCGTGCCGGTCAGGGAATGCTCCATGACTGTGAAATCTGAGTCTAGAGTCTCTCAAGGAAAGAGGTAAAAGACCCTCCTCTTGGGCCATCTGAAGGGACAGACAGCTTGAAACCTACTCAGTGTGCATACTGCCCTACACAAAAAGTGGAGGCAGGGGCATCTAGTCATGAAGTTGACAAAGCAGAGCATAATTGAAAGTGCTGCTTAAGGTGCAGCATCTGTGCATGGATGTGAGTTACTGCTGAAACCTTTCTGCCTCTTGGTGGTAGTGTGCTCTGGGACCTTCAGAGGGGTTCTTCCGTCTTGCTTTGGTGCACGTTCTTCTGTGCAGCATCCTCTCCTTCCCACAGTTGGTGCTTTGCACTTGTTATGCCTGCCAGGCTAGGATCAATACCCAAAGCTTG
Organism: Platyrinchus mystaceus; assembly: GCA_035041135.1. Classification (NCBI taxonomy): domain Eukaryota; kingdom Metazoa; phylum Chordata; class Aves; order Passeriformes; family Tyrannidae; genus Platyrinchus; species Platyrinchus mystaceus. Next base: position 24,603,147 of record JAWWLV010000179.1, on the reverse strand, counting down.
CTGCAGCACTAGGTAGTGATTTAGTCTGTAGCTGCATGAGAGATAAGCCAGCACTTTATCAGTGTGAGCAGACCATGCCTCCATATGTGAAAGTGTCAGGAAGTGAAATATATTGACCAGCCAACTGCCTTCAGCCAGAAGATCACCTCTTTGCTGCTGCTCTGTTCTCATACCTCAGTGCCTACCATTTGAAATAACATCTTGGGTCCTACTGCCACAAAGTCCTGTCTGGGGAAGGTCTCAGTGCCTTTTCCTCCAATTGCTGCAGGTATTTGATGAACTGTTGCTGGATGCAGATTTCAGTGTAAATGCAGGCAGCTGGATGTGGCTTTCGTGCAGCGCATTCTTCCAGCAGTTCTTCCACTGTTACTGTCCTGTGGGCTTCGGACGTCGCACAGACCCCAGTGGTGACTATGTCAAGTAAGTGATATGACTGGGGCTTCCTTGTTGATGGGTCTGTGAGCCCAAGTCAATCAGTGGCTGACAGGTGCATGGTGCTTTCTGTGCATTGTGTGTGCTACGTTGCTTTTTACTTGTGTTGCAGGAGGTATCTGCCCAAACTAAAGGGTTTCCCCTCACGATATATCTATGAACCATGGAATGCCCCAGAGTCTGTGCAGAAGGCAGCCAAGTGCATCATTGGGGTGGACTACCCCAAACCCATGGTGAACCACGCAGAGACCAGCCGACTGAACATTGAGCGCATGAAGCAGATCTACCAGCAGCTGTCACGCTATCGGGGCCTCTGTAAGTACCAACAATTGCAAAAGTTTGTGTCTAATATGAGATAAAATGCTGGGAGGAAAGGTCACTATTTAAAATAGATAGAACTTGTCTCTCTGACCAGTCCTCGCAAGAGAAAGTAGTCCCTGCCAAATCTGCTCAATTGGTTTCCAGGGAGAGTTCCACTGAGCTGCTGGACAGCTAAGAGGGGTAGAATTTGATGAGTTTTGAGAGCTGCTGATAGCAAGTCACCATCCATATACCACCAGTGGTCCATTCTTCATTTCGGAAGAAAACCTAGGTAGTGCATCCTAAATAAATATGCTGCTGGATCACAGTATGTGTCTGTGGTCAGCACTGTGTGAGCGCAGCTCTGAACTCCTCCTGCTTTGGGATATGGATGTGCTGTTTGGTGATCACTAAGGTGTTCCCATGTGAAAGGCTTGTCCCACCCCAGATGTGTTTTGTTTTTAATGTTTCTTAATCCTCTTGCTGTTTTCTAGGTTTACTGGCATCAGTCCCTTCATGTGTGGAAGATCTCAGTGGCCCGGTCACAGACTCGGCTTCAGGGCAGGGCTGCAGCACCAGTACAGGTGAGTTGGAGTTATCTGTGTGCTTTTGAGTTTCCTGTTGACTTAAAAGTAAAAGGCAGGAGAAGATGATCCGTTTCTAATAGGAAGAGGGTGTTTAGCTAGGAAAACATAGATCACATTCACATTCCTTTCAACTTTCTTCAGAAGTCCCCAGTGAGCCTTCATTTGTAAAAGGGCTGAAGAATAAGAGTTTCTTAAAGTTACTCTTTTACTGCCTGTATGGGATCATATGCAGCCACTTAAGGGAGAAGTGCAGATCACTGTAGGGCTAATCGGGTAAAATTAGGCTGTCCTCTGTCAAAGAAGGATGCTTTTATGTTTGTTCTGGGTGACTTCATTTTGCTTTTAACAGAACACTTTTTAAAAGTTTCCCGGGAGCCTGTGGCAACACATGTCTGTGCTGGTGGACTGCACAGTCTTCTTTCTCCCAGCCCTGTGGCAGATTAGGCTAGGGTGTACGTGTGAGGCCACCTAAAGGCAGGGGAACTGTTGCAATGACTCTTCTTCCTCTGCAGTGGCGAGGCTGTCGCAAGCAGACCAGGCTTCTCCAAAACGCAAACATGAGGGAGCAGAAGAGCCATGCACTGAAGAACTGTACAAACGAGCTAAAGTGACAGGTCTCCCTGCTTCAGAGATCCCTGGCAAGAGTTTATGATTGTGAGTAGTTCCTAGTGTGATCTGACTTAAACTACCTGGTTCTGGAAGCTAACAAGGCTCAATCTTATTTACTCCCTGCATTGTAATGAACAAAGTGGACTTCTTATGGAGGGATGTGGCTCCTTAGTGTATTTCCATAACCCTGTAATTTGGCAGTGGTCTGCCCGCTGGTTGTTTTGCATGATAAGCTGTTAGCTCAGTTGTCCAGCGGAGAGCAGTGCCCTGCTGCTGGAGCAGGCATGGAGCACAGTTGTGCGTTTGCCCTTGAGAAGCTGCTTCTCCTTCCCCAGAGTGGGTTCGCAACCAGGTTTGCCCATGTGGTGCGGGTATGGGCTAGAGGAGGGGAACAATCAGGCCCAGTCATCTGCCTCCAATGCTCCACATCTCAGAAGGGAAAGAGCTGGTCACATGTTTTGGCCATTTTTTCAGTATGAGAGGGGAGGTCAAGGCAGATTGTCTCTTCTGCTTTCTCCTACAGCCAGCAATGAGCACCATACAGAGGAAGAGGGAGAATGCTGAAGAGGTGACCAGAAGAGTAGGGACGGCTGCCACAGAGGGACTGGAACTTGTGATCTGCAACAGAAAATCTGGGGTCTCATATAACTGTGTAATTCCAATAGCTGCCTCAGAAGGGCACTGCATTACTTGTGCTTGGGAATATTTGGCTTTCTGACCTCCAAAGAGCCAAATATGTCTCTTCTCAGCCATGCCCCAAATCTGCCCACATTTAAGGGAGCAAGAGCCTTCTGTCAACTTGTTCACTCTCAGGTGTATCTTTATTTTCTGACAATGGCTCAGTGCATGTGACTTGATGCATTATGTAGGAGTCAGCATCTGCGTGTCTCACAAAAATAGTGAACATCCATTCTCATCAATACTACTAGGCAGTGATGTGTGCTGATGAATTCAAATTATAGTGGGTGTTGAGAAGGAAACTGGCACAATGTCAAAAATAGAGTACCCATCCTATGAGAGAACAAGGAAAACTTGCTATTTCTTTCCTTAGGTTAGGCTGACGAGGGAATGCTTTCTGAGTAAATCAAGGTAGTGCTTCTATAGGATGGAAACAAAATGAAGGTCAAATGTAGCACAGGAACAGATACAAACTTACACTTAAAAGACACTTAAAACTTTCCTGCAAAAGAACCTTGCTGCTGCAAGGTGAGCCATAGTGATGTTGCCTGGAATGGGCAGCTTCAGATGTGTTTGACATCTGGGAAAGAGGCACTCTGAGAGAAAAGGAATTCTGCAGAGAATAAGATCATGCCTTGATATGAATGAAGCAGTGTCTCAGATTAGGTGTGGTCCAAAAAATAAGGGAGCTACACCTGAGCCCAGCACTCTACAGCATTTCCTTCCCTGAATGAGAGCTCTCTCAAATGAAGTGACCTACGTCTGGTGTGTAGCCTGTGGAGTGCCTCATACTGATAGAGGATGTATTACACATCATCTCCTTGAAGTGAGTCTTCCTCGAGCTCAGAGTCCAGTGCCCATTCTGTGTGCCCATTCTGTTTGCACTTTTCTGTACTGGCATCTGTGTTTTGAGTTTCTACACAGTATACTTCTGTACCTCTTGCCCTGCACGATGGTCCTCCTTGCCATTTGCATTCACGCTGGTGTTTTGTAGCCTAGTGGGACGATTGTGTAGCTATCCTGGCTCTTAACCATACACTCCTTGTCCGGTCCTCTTACATGTCACTCCAGCACAGTGCTGGCAGAGCGCCTCTGCCTGTCACCAAAAGCACAAGGGAGGGTAGAAGATTCTCTCTTGTGGCTGTTCACAAGAGGGATTAGGTTGAGTAGCTAGTCCTGTGCAATGGGCTGCTGTTGGCACAGTTTTCATTTCCTGTCCAAAACCTTTCATCCGTGCCTGGCACAGATAGTGTGGGGCTGTATGTGAGCTTATGCAACTAACAGCTTGCGGAGTACAGGAATTGTCTCCCATTCTGACTGGGATAATCAGATTCAGTTTTGGAGCCCATGTTTGAACCCAGAGCAATAGGGCTGCGAATGGAAACTGACTCAAATGTATCTGAGAAACCTGAAATGGTTGAATTGAGTCTGTGAGTAAATTTTTGAATAGCTGAATAACCTTTCCTTCTCACTCCCTGGGGCATTGACCCTGTATTCTTTTTCCCGAGGGAATCCATTGGGCAGACTGAACAATGGATTGAACTGACACAAACAAAGAGTCACTTTTCCTAACCTTACTTTCTTCTAGACTAGTATTCATAGCCTGTCTGGTGGATAGCCTAGTCATCAGCAGGTTTTGTCCCCTTCAGTCTGACCCAGATATTACTCCCACTGTCTTGGGGGTAGAAAGGTATAAAGAAGAAGAGATACTCCCCCACCCCCATCTTCTGCTGCAGAGAGAAGAAAGGGGAGCGACGTGCACTTTGTAAACTTAGGTTACAGAAATTGTGACTTTTGTCATTTGGAGAGTTTCATGCTTAGGCAATGGTCTGTAAATACAACTTTTTATAAATGTCTTTAACCCCCTTTTTCCTGTCATCCAAATTATTTTGCTTGGTAAGTGGCATTTTTGGGGCTGGATCTTTGGGGCTAAGGAGTCAAAGGAAGGGGAGACCAAATCTCCTAAGCGATCTCTTAGAAGGCTTTGTCGGGGAAGAGGAAATCACATTTGCAAGGTTTCTGTCAGCGCCGGGAATATGGATGGTGGCATTTGGAAGAGCTGCACCTTGGATAGTAGCACTGGGAAGGACACAGACACACCAGGCCAGCCAAAGATAAGGGGAAAACTTTCTGCAGGAAACCTGTTAAGTAGGTTGGGATTCATCCGTTCCGGCATCTTCTCCCAGCTGAAATGATAAAGGTGGGTAAAACTGTGATGAATAGGGGATGATTTTTCAGTGTTTTCAGTAATATTTAGAATTGGGCATCTTTGGTTAAAGTACAAGATGGTAGAATGAACAAGGCTGCACCTTCCTTAGTTTTTGTGGCAAGTTATTGGTGCTAACAGTTTGACTGAGTTCAAAAGAACTTGACTAATTCATGGGGAAAGAAAAAGCATCAGTAACCATTAATGAAGATACCATCTTTGTTTCAGAAAGCAGCAGAGGACTGCTGGAGGCTGACATAAAGGAAGCAGCATGAAATGGATGCCGGATTGGGGGCTCTTTGTTTCTTGGGATAATGACTGTTTCCTGTGTCTAGGGGCTAGGTGGCAATATATGACCTGACATAGGCACCCCCAATGCAGGGACAGTGTGAGCTCATTCCTTGGGTAGAGGGAGCAGTTGGCTTTTGGTGCTCTGAGTAGTGGCTTTTGGGATGCTCCCCAGGGTGGCATGAAGGCTCTTTTCAGCTGAGGTTGGGCACTGGGGTGGAGGAGTCCCATAGAGCTGTGAACAGTTGTTCAAGATAGGTCTCCTTCAGTGATGGAGCCTTGGCTGTTCCAGTTCCTCAGCTAAGTCATGAACTGATATTAAATACACCAGACTTGGTAGTCTAGTAACTAGCTAGGACACAGTTGGAGTCAAGTTTCTGTGTGTTATGCCATCCTCAGTGCTGTGTAGAGCCAGTTACTGGAACCATTCTTTATTTTGGGAAAATTAAAGGAGGTACATTACTTTCCTAGTACCCAGCAGGATTCAGGAAATACATGTAGCCGTGCTGTTCCTTGTCCATGTTCAGCAGTGGGGCTGATGCAGGACAGCAGTGCCTGTGCCTCACAGTTGGGCATGTTCAGATAGCACCATGCTGAACACCAGCTAAGCGATTATTGCAAACAAGCCAGCCAAACCAAGACACAGTTTTAATTCTGTATAAATAAGCATTTAAAATGTGGTGTCTCATTTGCTCGGCTAGTTTGAAGCAAAGGCTTAGAAGATGCAGATTAGGGTGTTTCACAGAGTGCTACTGGAGGAGCTGCTGCCTGAGCATTCTCACACCATTCGAGGAATCGCACACGTACCACCTGCTCGGAGCAGGGGCCTTTGCAGTGAGCAGCTCCAGTGAGCTGACAGGTGCACTTTTGGACCCCTTGCTAACGCACACACACCTCCCATTCTCAGGCCAATTCCTCCTTCAGGCTCAAACCTAGGTTTCCTATAGCAGAGTCTCAAGTGTCAGATTTATAAAAATAAATAATTTAATGCAGTGGTACGGCAGCAGGTCAACTCGAGCTGGGTACCTGTGGAGAGGGATCCCGGACAAAGAAATACCTGGACAATTATATCCTTATGCACCTGCCCCTCACATGCTTTCTTACTTCAGCTAAACAACTAACACATCTCAACAGGAGGTACTGGAGCATGTCTAGTCTACACAGTGGGCAGTGTATACAGTGCATTGGTTAACTGAGGGGGTGTGCAGTCAAGGCTCATGGTATTGCTGAATTGTTCTCGTTTTTGGTGAGGACCTTGTTTTCTTGAAAAAGTAATACTTCGGTGCTTGGAGTGGCTCGCACATGACAAAAACCTTTTGAAAACAGCAGCCTAGGCCTTAGAAGATGAGAAGCCAGGATGACAGCAAACTCAGCCCAGCTTTCTCTACCCAGAGTGTAATAATATAAATTAAACCTGGAGAGGTTGGATTTGAGGCTCCTTCTCTGTGCTGGCCAGAATATCTGTTTTCCCTGTCAAAGGAATGATGGTGATGTTCCTCAGGGTTGAAAATGGCAAACCTTGGATTTCTAGCAGAGACTGACTACCTGCTCCATGTGCTGGTGCTTGAGAAAATTTCCTTCCCCCACGTCTCTTCTGTTTACATGAGGATGGAGCTGGAGTGACTTCAGGAGCAATTGGCTGAAAGGTCTGAAAGAAGAAAACTCACCTGGATATGAAGAGATGGGAGTCAGAGATGTGATCGTTGTGACGGAGAGAGAGCAGTAAGAAGGATGGCTGATCAAAAGAGAGTGGAGTGCTGCTCTGGTATTACAGCTGCATCTAGTGGGGGATCAGATGGTTCAGCTGGAGGAGAGGAGCAGGAAAATTTCTCTCAGCACATAACCTTTCCTCAGGTTTCATTTAGGGCTACACAAGTTGGTCTGAAGTGAACCTGATGGTCAATTGGACAATTTGAAAGCAACAAAAAAGTCAGCAGATGCTTTTTAGTCAAAGGTGCTGGCTAGGATGGAAGCATAGTCTCTTATTTTGCAGGAGTTGTGCGTGCAGTCTCCCAGGGGCCTTGGGCTCTACTGTGCATCTAAGGAACAGATATGACCAACAATAGTGCAGCCAGAAAGGCCAAAGTGGGTCTCCTGCCAGGCCAGCCTGAGCCAGGGCTGGGATGAAAGGCCTGGTGACCTAAGGGGTGAGCTTTTGATGCTTGGTGTCCAAGCAGAAGATGAGATCTGGTGGTGATCTGACTGTGGGACAAAACAGCACCCTTACCTTCTGCCCCAGGTCAGAGGCCAAATGACAGCCATGCTGCAGAAGAATCATTTTGGCAGGTGGGATTTATGCTTTGAGATGGAGCTATGTCAATGCTCCCCCAAAGCTCCCCGAATGAATGCTGGTGAGTCTCTTGGGTTCGGCACCAGTCTATGCATCCAAGTGGTGAAGGGGACACCTAGATCTGCCTCGGGAGGCTGCACCAGGGGTACCTGCACATGGTGACCCTGTGGGTGTGTATTTGTCTCCACACTGGCCCAGGAGTAACATCTCTTTCCAGTTTGGCAGGAGACCAAGATTCCTGAGAGAGAGAGCAGGACTGTATGCCTCGGAAGGCTCTGCTTGTTCTTCTCTGGAGGAGCAGCTGACATCTTGGGTCTTGGCCAAGAACTAATACCATTGTCTCAGTGGCAGTCAGCTCTGTGGTTTGAGAAACACTGAGGGGACTGGCTGTATCTTTAAAGTTTGAACTGCTAAAGCAGTGCCACCCATGCTGTCCAAGACTGTCACAGACACTAAATGGGAGCAGAGTGGGCATGCAGAGAACAGGAAGAGTTCTGTTCAGGTACAAAAGTAACCTTGGGACTTCAAAAACTGATGCTTTCCACTTCTTTGCATAGCACAACCTGGACAGTTTTCTGAGGTAGCCTGCAACGCATGGGAAGGAGAGGCAGGGGAGAGAAACTTGCTCAGGCTGGTAAGGAGGGGTAGAAGCAATGAGCACTCACCCAAGATAAGATGCTCCCTGGGACACAGCAGTGGGTCTGCCCATTCTGAAGACAGACCTGCAACCTCGAGTTGCATTTTATCCCCTCCTTGTGTCTGTGGAAAGTGTGTGTATGCTGCTTTTTTAATTCCCTTGGCGGTGCTTGCAACCCTGGCTAGATTCAACAGGGACAGGATTTGTGCTGGGGCTGCCAAACCTGTTACTACCTGAGTGGGAAAGCACAGCCTGGTTTTAGAAGCTTCTCCTGCTGCCTCCAGACCTGTCCCCACTTGCAAGTGGCCCTCTGTGTCCAGCCCCTCGCTCTGGGCTGCTCCCTGCCCGCTCGGTCAGCCGACCCGCTCCTGGGGTTGCTTCTCGTGGCCTGGGGGAAACCTCGGCTGCCTCCCGCACCGGGGGCTCTGGGGCTGCCGCCGCCACCACCTGCGGCGTATCTTCCCGTGGGGGCGCTGCTTGCAGCTGCCGGCACATCTTGGGGAGCCGGTCCAGCTGCGGGCACATCTGCCCCGCCGGGGCCGGCGTTTCCCAAGGCCCGGGTGGAGCGGCTCGGATGGGGGTGCGAGGTGTCGCTTCCAGCTGTGCCGCATCTGTCCTGCAGCTGCCGCCGGGGGCCGCAGGATGGAGCCCCCGGGCCGCGCCCTCCGCTCCCTCCGCCCCGGCGGCAGGTATGTCCCTCCCCGCCGGCACCACCAGCATCCCCCTCCCTCCATCCCTCCTTCCCTGCCTCTTTCCCTGCCTCCCTCCCTCCTGCCCGCCCTCCGCCTGCATGGAGAGAGACACAGAATGGCGGAGCGAGAGAAAGGAGCCGCATCCCCGCCCGCCTCCTCCCCCTTCCTGGGGCTGCACCTCGCCTCGCCCCCCAATTTCAGGTACCGGCCGCCCTCTCCACCCCAAACCCCCGCGGGCTGCCCCTGCCCGGGCCAGCACTCCCCATCTGCTGCAGCCCCCCCGCCCGCATCGCCGCGCCGGGCCCCCACCTCCTCCAGCGCTTCTGCCCCCTCTCCGCGCATCCCCTCGACCCCCCATCCCAACCATCCCTTCTTCTCCCCACCCTAGCCACCGATGAACCCCCACCGCAGACATCACCCCAGCACTCTCATGGATGCTTAGCCCACCTACCCAAGCCATGTTGGCCCTCACCCCATACATGCACCACTGCAGCTCCCCGGCCCCCTGCTTGGCCTCGTGTCCCACTCCACCCCCTGGCCCCCTTACCTGTCTTATCTCCTCTTCAAACACCTCTTCATCTCTCTCCCCACCTCCGGGAAAGCCTTTTTCTAGCCCTTTCCTGGAAATCCCAGATGCTCCTGCTTCCTTCCCATCCCTGTGAAACAGGAACCCCAAGTGAGACGGTGGGAGAGTGCCAGAATTGATCCTCTTAGCAATACCAAGTGTTTCCATCGATTTGGGATGCAGAGGGCTGTGTCTCCTCTGAAACCCAGTGAGGTTTGTCACGGGGACTTCCGATGGCATGGGCCAGGCCAGGGATGGCAGGGGGCTTTGGAGCCTCTGGTGCCTCCTGGGGGCAGCTCGGGAGCAGGGATGTGCTGGGCGGGTGAGGGAGCTCTGCCCCTGCCTGCAGGTGCAGTGCCTGGCGTTGTTCGCTTGCCATCGGGAGAGGCTCACGGCTCCTTACGGCCCTGCCGTTGTCAGCCATTGCTCTCTGCTTGCCTCTGCCACCCAGGGGTGCTGTGGGCGAGCTGTCGAGGAGCTGGCTGAGAAGCGGGGACTGGTACTGGCGGCTTTGCGTGCTGAGATTCTGGGGAGGAAAGGAGAGGCTGGTCCACACTTGGGGCCACAGCTAAGCTCATGCCTACCTCTGGCAGGCCCAGCCCCTGAGGCTGGGGGCCCCTCGGCTCCCTGCGAGGAAGCAGGCAGGTGCAGACGAGCTATGGTGGTGTTCAGGTAATTTGCCCTTGCAGGGCTCTGCTCCCAGACCCCCTTTACTAGTGGCTCTGGGGCTTTGGCAGCTGCCTCCTATTGCAGTGCTGCCTGTGAGAGCTGTTGCAATATGGCTGGTATACCCTGCAAACCCAGCAATTAAATGCTGCCTCTGGAAACATCCACCATGGAGAAGGGGCTTGGCCACTGAGCTGGGGGCTGGATGCTGAGCTGTCCAGCAGTTCTGGGCCTACCACCTGCCACTGTCCTGGGTGTACTGGCTGTCCCCTGGGCACTCTCCTGCTCCCCAAAAACCAGCGATGCCCGGGGAGTGAGAACAAGGTGCTGCTTCTTGCTGTGCCTCAGACCTTTGAAAAAGGAGCCCAGTGTGCTACCAGCCTGCCCTAGGGAAGAACTGACCTCCATGAAGGAGGCTGTGCAGCTGGATGGAAAACTGGGGAATCAAGGCAGGAGTGCAAAACCTTCTCTGGGCACGGAGCTCAGAGTGTGAGATGTGAAGTGGAAGAATATGCGGCGATGTCTCTGAGCCTGGGGCAGGGTCTGGCACATCAGAGGTGATGTTGTGGCAGGGAGCATCGTGTGAGAAGGGAGCCATGCTAGTGAAACATTTACAAGCAACATTTACATGTCACAGCTTGGGTTGTGCCTGTCCCAGGTCCTTGCATCCCTGCAGCAGGGCTCAGCAAGGGGCTGTCCCGCCCAGATGAGCTGGACCCAGAAACAATGAGTGCGATTCAGGGTGTAGGCCCAGACTTTGGCTGGCAGTGAGGTCCTGAGTGAGCCCTGCCCTCTGCCCCTTCTTGCTACCTGCAGGACAAGGTGTTTCAGATTTCTGCCCTCTGGTACCTACCCCTTCTCTCTCAGCTCCCTGAGTGGTGACCAGCACAAGCATTAGGTGATTGGTTGGCTTGAACTGAGAGAGGACTTGATCCTGGCCAGCAAGCAGCCTGATGGTCTCAAGCTCTGAAGAGGACAAGCATGGTGGTCTGGCAGGTCTTCATTGCCAGGGATAGTTTGGTGTTATCTGAGAAGGGTTGGGAGGAAGATAGTGAGGTGAGCCCTCCCTTAGCCAGGAGGACCTCCAGAGGGGGCCACTCATCATGACCAGAACAACAGCATTTTAGAAGACTGCAAAAAAAAGTTATTCTTATCCAGCCTCCTTGTTGTCCCTAAGCCTCGCAAAGCCTTGCAGTGGGGGCTGTGTGTCCATTGGAGCTTCTCAATGTCTTTCTCTAGAACACCGGTTTGCAGCTCCTTGCCCTGCAATGAAGCTTTGCAGTGCTTTGGGCCAGGCTGTCCTGTGAGGGGCTCTGGGGGCTCTCTGGAATTGGGAGTCCCTCTACCCAGCATAAGAGGGGCAGGGAGGACTTTCACAAGTGGGGTGCAGCTGGATGCAGGGCCCTGCAGCGCTCACAATGCTGCCTGTCTCACTGCCTCCGAGAGTGTGGCTCTGAGGTAGCTGCAAGGGGTCAGGGACTGATCTCCTCTGTCTCCTTTAGGTTTCCCTGATAAAAGCAAAGGGCATCCACTTAGCTATCCTTGGATAGGAAGGCTCCTGGGGAAAGAAGCCCTTAGGGAGTTATTTGCATAGGTCAAGAGAGAGTGGGAATTACCCCACTCCTCAGGGAGCTCTGGGGGAAATCATAGCCCTTTGGGAAGGGAGGAGGTCTCCAGGGGAAGTTCATCTCCCCGGGAATTTCAAAGAAGCACCTTCAGGCTGAGGCAAAAATCAATCCTAGCACTATGGTTCATTTTATGTGTCAGACATGGTAATTTGGAGTTGTCAGAAGAGTCTGTTTGGAGGCAATGAATGAGCTGGGCATCAGAAGGGCTCTGTTCTTAGTAAGGGACAAAAGGGTTTCCTTCCCCTGATGGAGACAGAGAGGTGCCTCTCCTTGGTGTGAATAAGAGTCTCTGTGGTTCTTGTGATGGAAGAAAAAACCCAGGGCCAGCCAAAAGTAGGATAGTACTATTTTTCCCACTGGTGCTGGTTACAGGACTTCCACACAGCACTGCCTGACACCAGATTATCAGAGCACAGTGCAGGCAGCCAGGCTTTTTGGAGCCCCCAGCTCCATCATGCCATGTTGCCCTGGCCAAATCCTCGTGTGAGAAATCCTATGCAGCAGCAGTGGGGTGAGCAGGCAATATTCTAAGTCCTCTTTTCCCTGTCAGGGGATGGAGTCAAGGGAGGCACAGCAGCCAGGATTGATTATAAGGCTGTTTATTAGCACTGTGATCAAGCTGCTCCTGCCATGGACAGGTAACGCTTGCCTCTGCTCATGCAGCCATATGTGTACTCTCGCTCACAGTTCCCAGGTATCCTGAGTTTATCAGTTCTCATGCATACAGCAGGGCTCCATCCTCTCTGCACATCCTTCAGGAAAGCACCCATAACCTCTGCAGGGGCAAGGCTCTCCCACCCCCATTAGATAGGGACATCCTCCCATACACCTCTGATTCCATGGCCACTGGTGAAGTTGGCCAAAATGCGCATGTAGGTCTTGCTCAGAATTTTACTACCAGTGATGGAGCTGACGAGTCAGAGCTGTTTCATTTTGCTGGTATTTTTAGCCTCTTTGAGAAGCAAGAGAGAAAGGCAGGGGTGTTTCCAGCACAGGGAGGAGGGGAGGGTAATGGAAAGCCTTGTATCTCCTAGGAAGTCCTGGAGCATCCATGTGAGAGGAGCAAGGGGCGAAAGTAATACAAAGATAAGAGATTTCTTTGTTCATTGCATTAAGTGATGAGGTTTCAAGCAGATGAGGTGCCTCCAGGCAAAGCTGATAGGGAAGATGAAGTCATGGGTACTGTTCCTGTGGGGCTGAGAGACAATGAACACAGTATCAGGAGTGACATTCACCAGTGGCATGGCAGTGGTGGGGAAAGAGCTAGCAACAGGTTAGCTCAGTCAGAGCACTCCAGGCCACCCCGCGAGCTGGGCTTCTGTGGACATCACCCCCCTTAATCTGGCCAGGAGCAAAGCCAGGTCCCAAGCAGATGGCAGGAGACGCACCCATCACTTGTGGAGTGGGTGGTGGTGAGAGGCAGGAGAGCAGTGCTGTGATGGGTGGCAGTGGGGTGCTATGTGTCAGAGTGGGGTATGTGCAGCTGGTGGGGAGGGTGTGCCCTGTCCAAATCTCGAAATCACAGTGGGTGCCTCTCCTAGAGCTCTGGCTCCATCTTGATGGGGCAAGGAGTGAACAGCTCTCCAAAAGGCTTGTGGTCTGCAACAGGCTGCTGGGCAGCAAGTGGGTCTGAGAGGTGTGGTGGTGATGGAAAATTATCTGAGGCCACTGTGCCAACAGTTTGGCAGCAACACTTGACAGCCCCTACTGTGAAAGACCCCTGTAAGGGTTAAATGCATGCAGGTACCCCCAAAATACTAGGCAGTGGAAGGATTTAAGAAAATTTATTTCCAAAAGTCAAGAACACTTAATATCTTGGTGCAAACTGCACCTGGCCTAAGAAAAACATGCCCCCTTTTCTTCCTGGGTTTTATCGTCCCTGGCCCCCACGCTGTGGCGCCTTCAGACATGTCTGCAAGAACTTCTCTTCTACTCGGGGAGTGAGCTTCTCTGGAATGTAGGAGGAGAAAACATTTAAAACTGTTTCTGGGAAAGATGGCTCTTTCTAGGCAGGAAAGCCTTCTTAAGTGGAATAAGCCCTCATCTTCTCATCATAACTCTTCTGGAAGGGTCTTACACACTTACAACCCCTATATCCTTCAGCAGCGGAAGAGGAGTGGGAGCTGGCAGAGCAGTTCACCGGGTATTTCACTGGCTCTCAACGTGGGTTAGAGGCTGGGGAAGCTCGGGGATGGTTCTACCTGAGGCAGGAGTGGGTCTGGGGGTTAGGTGGGTGCAGACAGGGAAGAGGCAGTGCTGGCTGTCAGCACTGCTCTGTGGTGGCTGGGTTTGCCCTTCGGCAAAGGTCCCACTGTGTTGGAAACGCTCTGGCCTTTGCATCCGTGAGCGGCCTCACTCTGCCTGTTGAGAAGCCAGATAAACACTCTTGTGTCCCATTGCTGGGTGGGGCAGCAATGCTGCAAGGGCAGGAGGAGGCGGGTGGTGCGGGTGTCTGTGACAGGGTAAGCAGATCCCCTGTGCCCATTGTGGGTGCTGGGGAGCGGGTGCTGGAGCAGGAGCCAGGCTGGCTGGCTGGCAGGCAAAGACAGTCAGCATCCCCAGCAGAGTGCAGGGACTTGGCTCTGGCTCAGTTGGGGAGGTTATTTTTTTTTCCCCCCTCCAGGACAGCTGATTCCATCTATTTTTAATGAGCTTCCCCAGGTTGCGCAGTGAGCTTACTGAGCAGCGCTGGCAGCCACAGACTGCGACGGGGCAGGCAGAGAGGCACTGGGCACCCAGAGCTCAGCTGTCATCTCCCTCATTCCTCCTTACAGCAAGCCTGGGTTTTTTTGGGGTAGGAGTGTGTCCCCCACTGAAGGGGGGGTCCTCCTCAATGCAGCTGCCCTTGAAAATGGAGTCAAGCACTGAGGAGGAGAGCTGGCTGGAAGATCAGTGGGAGAAATGGTAGGGGACTGGCTGGGCCTAAGGGAGGGGGGTCTGTCCCACGTGCATGCAGGGGGTGAGGGGCAGTCCCTTGCTCCTGGCACATCATGCTTCTCTGTGAGTGATGGCCACAGGACAGGAGCAAACTTGGCATCCAGTTGAGCCCAAAGTTTTCCTGGCTGTGCAGGGAGCTGCATGGCAGCCAGGCACCAGAGCGGCAAAGGTATCTGGCCACATCCTGCTTCACCCCAGCATTGGCAGGCAGGGCCAGTGCTGGGGACTTCTGCAGTGTCTCCCCATCCCCAAGAGCATGGACAGGGCTGCCTGTCCCCATGGCGGAGTGGGGGGCACTGCCAGCCCCTCATGCTGCTCCTGCAGAGCTAGGGAGCCCCTGCCAGCCCCTTGGCAATGTTGTGCCTCTTACCAGGACCCTGCAGTGCCCACTGTGCTCCCACACCATGGTGGGTGGAGGCCCCGAGCATTAGCAATGGATGGTGTCCCACCCTGGTGACCCGTGTAACCAGAGAAGAAATCAATTTGTGCTTTGAAGGCTCATCGTGAGCCTCCTGTTCCATTTTCCTTCCCTCCCATGGGCAGCAGGAGGACATGGATGAGGGGGGGGTCCAGTTGCCTGACCCTGTGCTGAAGGCTGTGTCCTTGCATTCCAGATGCGTCTTGCAGGGGGTGCCTCCATGGACATAGAGACATTGTTCCCAGCTGTCTTCACCCCCAGAGACCACTACTGGTGGGGTCCTCAAAAACAGAGGGAGAATTCTGCTTCCTCCACAGGCTTCTCCTGCCAGGGTTCTGGCACAAGGGAGGTGTTATCTCTCCGTGGCACTGGCTTGATGCCACTGCAGGGGGTACCCCCAAGGTGTGCAAGCAATGCTTAGAGTGAGGGTGGGAGCTCTGCAGGTCACAAAATACCTTTCTTCCTTTCTTGCTGCTGAGGGCTAAGCTACAGAGGGATGATGGGCTTGGCATAGCCCTTTCACCCAAGTATCTCCCAGCCAGAGAAGCTGGGAGCAAATGGAAATGATGGCAAGCAAACAGAAATGGTGGCAAGCAAAGCAGTGCCTATGGCCACTCCAAACAAAACTCAAGGGGCTGAGTTGGTTGACCAAGGACCTTTGAGCTGGACTCTTTTATTTACCCCTGTGGTAATGAATAAGTGAGAGGAGCATTGAGGCACTACCATATCAAGATGTTTTAACGCATAGAAGCCAGGAGCACCTCACCGTCCCCCTGGGGTTGGTCAGCATGTTTTCAGTCTATAAAAGGATATCTCTGTAAATGTTTTGAAGGGGTGTAGAGAGCCTGTGGGGCTGGCAGCCCTAAGGAACCCCTGAAGCCATGCAGGTCAGCTCAGCAGCACCAATGTGTTCACAGGGATGCCCGTAATCACCCCAGGGAGTGATTTTGGTGCAGAGGGAAATTGCTGCCCTCTCTTACTGCAGGCACCTGCACTGGGACATTCCTCCCAGCTGCAGCTCAGGGGCTGGTCATGCCATAGCTGAGAGGTTTGCAGTGCTTACAAATTCTGTGGGTCTTGACATGGTCACTTGTCCCAGCAGGTCCATCCTGCAGCTGTACCCTATCAGGACTCCCAACCCTTCCACTCACTATAACCCTGCCCTTTCCCCTGTTGGGTGTCTGTGCCCAGCTAGGACAATCCCAGGGGCTTCCTGGGACAGCAGGAGCAGAATGAACCTCCTGGAATAGGGCTGGCTGTGCTGTCTGTCCCATGCTTGCCCTGCAAGTCCCTGCTGTCTTTGGTCAGGCAGGAACCGGTTTGGGGCACACTCCTCCTGCCTCCCCACAGCCATGGAGCATGCCAAGCCCAGCCACTCAATGGAAGGAGCTGCCTTCCCAGTCTTTCTTCCCAGTAGAGACTAGGAGAGCCTCTCCTGGTGTGGCAGTGCTGCTCTTAGCCCAAAAAAGGCAGCATAGTGCCCTGCACCCTCCTGCCCACCACCAACACAGTGGGTGACCGTGCCATCTCCACTCCCTCCAGGCTCACCCATGACATCAGCCTTGAGGAGTTTGAGGATGAAGACCTCTCTGAGATCACTGATGAGTGTGGAATCAGCCTGCACTGCAAGGAGAGCCTGGCCACCCGGGTAAGTGTGACGGGGATAGGGAGAGAGAGGGGGATGGGCAGAATGTGCCAGTGGGGCTGGCAGGACCATCAGCCTCATGTGGGACCACCAGGTCCCTGGGCCAGCAATGCTTCTTTAAGATGTCCATTTCCATGATCCCAATCCCCTCTGCTCAGCAGTACCCTCTCCTCACTGCAGCACAGCACAGACCCTTTCTGAGCCAGCCAAACCCAAGGAACAAAAAATCATCTCAAAGCTGGTGTCTTTTGGTTCCCATTGTGCTGGGGGAGTTTGAATTTGTTCCTCAGGGATGAGCCTAAGTATTTGGTGCAACTGGGGACATGTTCCCCATTTGAGAGGAATGAACAGTGAGCAGCTGGCACCCAATGAGCATTCCCAGGAATCAAGGACATGTGCAAGGTGGCACTGAGGGTTCCACACAGCCGTGTCTCCTGTCCCCGCATGCATCCCTGGACCTGGAGATGCAGCTGAGCTGGCATGGTGAGAACTGGCCTCTGCTCACCCAAGGTGAGCTTCTTTCTGGCTTGCTAGCTGCCTTTAGCTAGCGCTATTCTCAGGTCTTCAGGAGGCAGAAGACCTGGAGGCTAATGAAACAGGGAGGAAGGAGGTGCTCTGACCCCAGCAGGCAGCAGGTGGAATAAAGATGGGAGTTGTGAAGCCCATGCAGATGCTGCAAGTGGGTCTCCCATCCACCATAAAAGCACCCTAGCCTGATGGGGTTCACACCACTATTTGAACTTCCCTAGAAGGCCACAGGGGCAGAAATATGGAGATAAACTGATAATTATATTGGACTTGGAAATATGCCATATGTCAAAGGAAAAGCCGCTGCCTGAATATTCTACACAATTCAAGGAATCACACACACTAGCTGAAACTAATAACTGCTGGGACAAGGGCCCTTCACAGTGGGCAGCTCCAGTGAGCTGACAGGTGCCCTTTACAACCCTTCACTCACCCCTTACTCTCAGGCCGATTCCTTCTTCTTCAGGTGCAACCCTACGTTTCCCATAGCAGAGTCCTAGGCACTGGTTTTGTAAAAATAAACAATTTAGTGGTACAGCAGCAGGTCAGCTTGAGCTGTGTGTCTCTGGAGAGGGACAATGAACAAAGAAACTTCCAGGCAATTATACCCTTACGACTCATGCACCCACCCATCATGTGCTCTCCATGTCCCTCTTGGTGCAATGGTGATTTTTTTGTCTGGGGTCTTCTAACACCTTACTAGGTTCTTTCTCTGTGTCTGTGCAGGCAGGCCATTTACGGTTCTTATCTTGTGGAGTCGCAGCTTCTGCTGACAGCTGGAGTCTCCTTGTCTTCTGGTTTGCACTTCTGGTGCACCTGCTCACTGGAAGAGCATGGGGAACTAAAAAAAGCCCTATACTTAGGATAAACATTACTCAGCAACAATCACAGCATCAGTGTGTTATCAATACTCTTCTCATACTAAAGACAAAACACATCACTGTACCAGCTACTAGGAAAATTATGAAGAGTTCCAGCCGAAAGCATCTCTAGGTATAAGCTCACAGCTTGTGTCTCAAGGCTTCAGGAGATTCAGCTACTGATGTTAAGCAAGCTGAGCAAACAACGTACTAAATCACACAGTATTATAACTCTGTATAACCCATTCTAACTCATTCTACTTAAAACTTACTTATTTAAGCTCACAACTAATGCCTCAACACAGAGACTCTGCATTTTGTCAATATGTTTCATGAAAACGGATTCAAATGCTGAAGGAACAACCAAATGGTTTGAAAATCATTCTGTCCCCCAAAGGAAATGTTTCCTCTGCAAAAGTAATAAAGACCCAGTGAGGAGGGGAAAGGCAGAGAAATTTGTCACAGATTTAAAATTAGAAAGTGAATTTGTGTTGTTGGGAGTCCCTCACTGCAAGGCAGGATCATACAGGCAGACTTCATCCCTGGGAGGTGAAGGTTTCCTGCTGTGTTCCCTGGCCTAATTTGTTACCTTCCCATCAGAAACCTGGCTGCTCCCAGAGATGGGGTTGCTTCTCCCCATCTCTGCTCTCGTTGCAGCCTCCTCCTGCTCCCTGACATTATGGCCAGGCTTCCCTGGGGCAGCCTGAGCTCATGGGCTGTGCATTCTGAAGGAAGGAGGGATAATGCTGGAGGCAAAGCTAAAGGCAAACCCAGTGCTGGGTGTCCATGAGGGCACGGCCACATCAAGAGCCAGGCATAAGATCCTCCTGCCTGCAATAGGTAAGGTAGGCAGAGGCTGTGCTTGTGTTGCTGGGCGCTTCCCATTACCTATTCCAGTTCCCCACTGCTGATAGCACACTGGGCTCAGAGCAGGAGGTTTTATTTCTCTACAGACTGACAGCCCCTGGCTGAAGTTTGGCAGGGAGGGTAAGGGGCAGGGGGGGACTTGCCGCTCAACTGCTGCAGCTCTTCCTTGAGGGGAGGAAAAATAGTCTGTTTCACCTATTTAAAACAGTTTACTGAGGGGTTTCTGCAATCCAGTGCTGTGATGCAGAGACCTAAGCCCTCAGTACAGGGTTTGCTCAGGCTCTGGCAGCAAGCCCCATGCCTTCCCTGGGGCAGCTCAGAGCTGCTTTGTGCAAGTGTCCGACTGCACTGAGAGTCTGCTGGGGTGGTAGGGGGATGCGAGGTTGCTCCAGGGAAAGCAGTGAGTTATTCATACACACAGCAGTGGAAGAAGCTTACCATGCTCAGAAAAAATGCCTGCTAAAAATATGTCCAAATGGTTTATGTGGGACACGGAGGATTGCCCAAGGAGCAGAACCGAAAGTGGCAACAACAATGGCAGTGAGATAGACTTTTCAATCCTAAATATTGAAGGCGAGAGCCAGGGAGCTTTCCAACCTGATTGCCATCCAGAGAGACCTCGGGGCGACAGGGTTGCAAGATCTGCCTGATGAAAGCATCAGGCCCAGAGGGAGCAGCTTGGCTGGGTCTGCGTGCGGTGCGAGAGCCAGCACATCAGTAATGACCCGCAGCTGACTTCAGCCAGCTAATTGCATCACGTGGGAATGGGGATGGCTGGCTTGGCAAGTCAGCCCAGTGCTGGGACCAGGGCTTGAGGGCAGCCATGCTGATGCCCTGTGTGTGGCGAGCTCCCGGTGCCACAGAGCAATGGTTGTATTTAGGATGGAGGGCTGGCCTTGGTCACCCCTGCACTGCCAGGCAGCTGGTGAAAGCCTGGCAATGGAAAAAGTGATGTGGCATATAAGCAAACTGCTGGCTCACTGGATCACACCAGAGTAGAGAGTGACGGGGAAGGGGGAAACAGGCTCTGGGGAGAACAGGGAGATATGGGGCTGGAGGCATCCAGCCACTCCTAACTTCTTGACCCAACAGTGAGTCTCTGGAGAGATGGGCAGTCACATTAACCCAATGGCAAGTAGGAAAGCACTGGGAAGGAGTGAGGAGACAAACCCTGCCCAAGGGCTGCGAAGGTGACTGGGATCAATCAGTGACCCTTGTGAGGTGGGGGGCCTGGGCAGAGATGTTTGATGGCAAAACCCTGTGTCAGGAACAGCCAGGTGGTACAGAGGTCTACACCCAAACAGAAGTGGGGTTTGGGGTTTTTTTTGGTCCCAGAATAACAAAGATGACTTCATTGTGGGCTATTTTAGCATCTCTTCAGAAATAGTGTCTTAGACACACAGCAACTGCAAGGAGGCGTAGAGTGATATTTGTGCAAAGGCAACTACCTGCTGATGAGGACTACACCTCATGGACAGGAGACCATGTACTAAGAATGAGGAATAATCCCAAGTATGGCTGAAAAGAGCCTTAATTTCAACAAGAAGTCCCAGGTGAATGAAAAGTGAAGTGAGATTGAGGAGGGGGCTTGTTGGAGGAACAGAGTTGCCTTTGGGGCTGTTGAATGGCAGGACAGGAGGCCAGCTGGGGAGGAGCAGGGACCTCTAGGGTGAGGGATACCACCTCCATCTTGCTAATGGCAAGATGTGTTGAGGTAGGGTGTGCTGAGAGGGATGGTTGCAACAAAAGCACCAGAACTTTGCTTGGGGTTTGGCCTTGTTTTGGTGGCTTGGAAATCCAGGGTGACAAACCCTGGCTTCAGCAAGATGGATCCCAGCAAACAGGCAGGCAGAGGTTAATAAAAGCTTGGTGCCTTGTCTGTATTCCAGGAACTGTGGAAAATGGTTAATGCAGGAACGAAAAACAAACAAACAAACAAACAAATTAAGAAACACCTTTCTTGGAAATACCTGAGAGCACAAGAAAAAGTGCCCAAAGGGAAAAGACCTGATACAGGGCTGTGCTGAGCCTTCGTGGTCTGCATGAAAAGGCCTGAACCAGCCGTGTATCTCCATACAGTTATGTGGAGATAAAAACCAAAACATTCTGTTTTTTCAGCATAATAAGACTGCTGGCAATGCCGGGGGCTTTCTCTTGATGTTCAGCATCACTGATCCGAGTGTGCCACTAACAGCAGCCACTCCCGGCAGGCCAGCGGGACCCACTGCGAAGGGGGAAGCAGCTGCCATGAGCCTGCAACCTGCTGGTCTGGGGACCGGCGGGGAGCCAGATGCATGGGCTGGGAGCAAAGGATGCAGCAGCAAGGCGGCTGCTTACTCCAGGCAGCTTTTCAGAGGGTGTCCTGTGAAGCTGCCCCTGTGATCCATGGCCAGCTGTGGCTGTGCCAGGCTGGGGTTTCTCCTGGCACTTTGAAGCTGGAGCAAAGCAGTCACAGGTGGTGGTAGGGAGAGGGGGCACAGTTGTCCCCTCTGCCCAGCAAGTCACCTTCACTTCCTCATGCTCACAAAATGCTTTTTCCATCTGAAGGTTTTGTCACTCCTTCTCTGACAGCTAAGGCTGCAGGAGTAAGGGAGCAGGGAAGAGCCTTTGATCACTCAAGCAACATCTTGTGTATCACCCCACTCCTCTTGCAAGAGACTTTCATTCCTAGGGAAGCAAGCAGCTTCCCAGGGTTGGCAGCAGCTCCCATACAGGTGATTCGCCTAGCTAGACCGGTGCTCCCAGCACCTCTCAATTGCAGCAGGGTTCATGCTGCTCCAGCCCACTGGGGCTACAGCATTGGGACCATCAGAGAGAGGCTAGTTGCTGGACACTGGGATATTTTGCCATTGGGATGGCACCATGCAGGTAGGAGGTAGCATCAGCAGGAGCACAGCAGCATCACATCTGTCCCAGGGATGGGTCTGTAAGGAAGCATGAGCATCCCTGTGACTGCACTGGGGTCCAGCTGTGCATCTTGTCTTCATCCCGCCATGAGATTTGGGCATTGGTATTTCTCTCCCACACTCCTTAATCTCTCTCACAGGCTGAAGGGACTTTGGGAAAACACTTCACTGATACATCTGCACTGAGGCATGAGCGTGCTCAAGCTGACCTTAGGTGACATTAATTTGTTCCTAGAGGATTCCCAAGGCAGCATGTTCTGGCAGGGCAATGTCCTTGCAGTTAGAAAGGCTTCCCAACATCTAGTCCCTTCTCTTGCTTTGCAGATCACTGCAGAGTTCACTGAGATGGTTAGGTGATGGATTGTTGTGTGGTTCCAAAATCACTTGTTGAGCTACAGGCCATTAACAAGTACCTGCAGTGGTGCAGTTTCCTCCTAGCTTTTGAACCCAGAATGCTGCATCTCTCCTAGGTTGACCTTTTCTTCAGAACGGGTACTGGTTTGCTTTTCTGCATCCTTCAGGGACTTCCCCTCCTCTGTGTGTTTTCTGAGTGATTGCTACAGCTATAGGATTACTGAGGCAGCATCATTAGCAGTCTAGGCTGAACATCACCAGCTGACTCCAATATACCTACCTTGTCTAGGTATAATCTATTCAGTTGGAATTTCCCTCCAGTTCTTTTCCCATGCCTCAGTTTCCTTATTAAAATCCATGTGATTTGTTACAGAAAACTGGTGCCACAGAAACACAGAACTTGTGTTATGAAGGCTAACTCTTGCAACAAGGGATTTAAACATTTAAAGCCTCAAGAGGGCAAGCATTAGTGGCAGTGCTTCTCCAGGTTCTCACCCAGTACCTTCAGGACTGCAACAGGGACGCTGGGGTGAAATGGCCCCTGTGAGAGAGTTCATATTGTGCCTGCAGCAGGCAGAGCCCTGCCTGTGCTGGCTTTTGTCTGACACTTTGGGAGCTGGTAGCAACAAGAGCTCTTGGAGGGGCTGCCAGAGCTGTTGGGGCTGTTTCTTCTCCCATGGCTCAAGGGGCATCCTCCATGCAGCTGGAGACATGGATACTATCAGCTCCAAAAAAACATCCTTCCCCACCTCTGCCCTCTGATGAGCTTTCCAGTCACCACAAACAGCTGATAACACAGGGAATTCAACTTTCTGATGCCAAGTCGCCACCTTTATTGCTGGCTGCAGCAACTTGTGCATGTGGAAGCTCCAGTTAATGCAAGGAAGGTGTCTTGGGAAGGAAACCACTGACCTTTAAACACCTGCAGCTGGGGGGGGACATTGGTGCCTCTTTGCCCAGCAACACAGCCACAAGGTGTGTGGTGGCTCAGCACAGGGTCCCAGCCCAGGTGGCACAACGGGGCACCTGCTCCTCACAGCCCTCGCAGGCCATGGTGGCCACCCTGCTCCTAGAGGGCACAGGCAGAGAGAGTGGAGCTGTCCTGAGCCAGAGCACAGCCACCACTAGCAAGTGACTGGAGAGCCTGCTCATCAGGCATTCCTTTTGCACAGCTTTGGGTCCCAGTATGTGTAAATGCAGGGCGGGCGAGAGAAGGCTTGTTCTATGTGGGTAAATCAAGGGGAATGGAATTCCTGGTCCCAGCTGCCTGGTGAGGATTACAGGGAAGAAAGAGCCTGATCCTCTCAGAAGTGTGCAGTGAAAATTTCAACACCAGAGAGAAAAGGTAGTATTGGTAGTAGTAGTAGTGCAGCACATGGCACCAGTACACAATGCAGCAGTGTGTTCTCTGTCTGTGAGGATATTCAGGTGTGATGGGCAAGACCCCAAGTGACCTGCTCCAGGCAGGGGTTGACCCAAACCTCCAATAAAAATTATCACATGCTTGTATAAGTCTCAGCTTCCAGGGCAGGAACCAAGAAAGGGTACAGTCTGCCTTGGATGGAAGAATCATAGTGCAGCCCAGGCTTGAAAGGACCTCAAAAGATCACCTGGCTGAACCTTGTGTGGGAAAGGGAGCCTGGGTGAGACTATCTAGCACCCTGTCCAATGGTGTCTTGGAAACCTCCAGCAACAGCGACTCTACCACTTGCCTGGGGAGGTTGTTCTGTTGGATGGTTGCTCTCTCTGTAAAAAATGTCCTTGTTATGTTGAATGAAACCTGGGTGTGCATGTTTGTGCGCATCGTGGTTAAGTGACGGCTGCACGTACCTGCAGACAGGCAACAGCCGGGGATGAGGTGCCGGGGGGTCCCCAACACTAAGGGAGGGTGCTGCCCGCGCCTGGAGGCGGGGAGGGGGCGCGGGGCTCCCGGCCTCGGGAATAACATCGCTGCCCCTTTAAAAGGCAGCGGCCGTGGGTGCCGATGCGGCGGTCTCGGCGCCGGCCCCCCCTTCCCGGCCTCGGCAGGAGGCGCGGCGGCCGCGGCCCGGCCCGCCCGCCCCGTGGCCTGATCGCGGGCGCTAATCCCGGCAGGGCCATGTGAGCCGCGCGGGCGGCGGGGCCCGGGCGGCGGGCGGCGGCGAGGCCAGCCGGCTGCAAGCCGAGATGCTCCAGCTCGACCTCATCGACGCGGCGGGGGACGCGCCGGCCGAGGAGCAGACGGCGCCCGAGCCGCTGCCGAAGGACCCCCCGGCCGGGACCACCGATGTCTACAGGCCGAAGCGACCCACAACCCTCAACCTCTTCCCGCAGGTGCCTCGCAGCCAGGTAAGGCGGAATGTAGGGCGAGGGGGTGGAGGGGTGCGTGGAGTAGGAGGGATGCTCCCGCCGTCAGCAGGGGTCTATTGTCTCGGAGGGAGGGAGGGATGGAGGGAGGGAGGATGGAAGGGGATGGCTGGGCTCGGCCGGGCTCCGCTGGAGGGGTGGCGGGGAGAGGCTCCGCCGCCCGTCCCCGCGATGCTCGGCGGAGCGGCCGCCCCCCCAGTCCGGGGGTCCCTTCTCATCGCCGCCCGCGTACCCGGGCCGGGCAGAGCACAGGTTCGGCCCCGCTGCAGAACCAGAGGGAGCGGTCTATGGGCCCGGGGGTCCCGGGAGCCTGATCACGCCCTGCCGGGCCGCCCCCGCACAGCGCCGAGCATCCCAGCACTGCGTTCAGCGGGTGTGGTTGGGCGGGCTTAGGGCCCGGTAGGTGCTTTTTCCGTCCCTGCTGCCGAGATAGAGAGAAAATAGGCAAGGAATCGTGGCGGGACTGAGCTGTGCCCCCAACGGGGCCCATGTGGCCTGGCAGAGAGCCGAGGGGCAGAGGCAGGGTGGGAGCTGGGAAGGGCCTCCGTGGGATGGGATGGAGAGCAAACGGGGCATGGCGTACGGAACGCGTGAATGAGCCATCGCAGGACGGGGCACCACGCCACGGGCTGGCACCAACAGCTGGCTGGGCTCCAGCAGCCGGGGTTGGGGCAGCGCCAGCCCCAGGACAGGCTGGTGCCACAGAGTGCCCCAAGCCTGACAAGGGGAACTTGATGGCCTCTTCTCCTGAGCAGCGGAGCTTAGCAAGAGAAGCATTAATGTCAGCGCCCCGTGCAAAATTTGAGAGACAGAAAAGCAATGCCTAAAATGGTGGCCAGGGGGACAGGGGGATTCTGTTGTCTCGCCCGTGCTCAGATTTTGTATGAGATTTTGGATAATTTTACCCCAGACTGCCTACCCCCACAGCCATGGTGTTGCTGTCACCCCTGGGACAGGCAGTGTTTCAGTGCCCCACATGCTGACCTGCCAAGCAGTGGCTGGAGTCCCTTTGCCCTGTCCCTCCTGCAGACTTCACGAACCCACGCAAAGTGTGCGACGTGCAGGGCTATTTTTGCCACCCTCCTGCGTTCAGCTCTGCCTTCTGCCAAGTAGGAGGATTTTCGTCGCGGTGACGTTCAGCCAAGGAGCATGAAACGAGAGGCAGGTGTCCCTGTGGGTGACAGATGGAGAGTAGTCAGAGCTGGGTGTCACCAGCCCAGCACCAGCAGCTGATGCCAGCTCACTGCCTGAGGCCGCGGGTGAGAGGAGGAGGAAGAAGGCACAGAGCCAAGGAGGGGCGCCCACAGGCAGCTGGCACCAGGGACAAAGACAGCAGGGTTGGGGAGGCGGGGGGAGCCCCAGTGAGCATAATGGACAAGGGGACAGCAGCAGCCTTGTCCCCACCTTATTCCAGGGCCCTGAGGAGCAAGTGGCACATGGCAGCCACAGTCAGCTGGAGGGGTGGGGAACAGCAGGACCCCCTCAGTCAGTCCCGAACAGTGTCCAGGGGTGGCAGAAGGCCCATGGGGAGGGAGGAGGGATTGGGATAGGGTGAGTTGCAGAGATGGTAGGCTGTGGGGGGGGAGCTAGTGATCCCTTTGCAAGGGGATGGTGGAAGCTGTGAGGTTCACTGAGAGCCATGGGCACAGCTGAGCTCAGGACATGGGAAATGGGAGAGAGTGTTTGCTGCAGCTGGCAATGGGAGCCTGGAGCCAGCAGGGGTGGGCGCACAGGACTGGGGCGTGGCTGGCCAGGGAGAACAGTGCTGTTGGTAGCTTCTAGTGAGAGGTTGGCTGTCAGGAGTTCCTGTTCTGGATGCCTATCTCTAGCCAGAGGCAGTTTTTCCCCTGCCCACATATGGTGCCCCAAGGAGAGGACAGGGTGCAGGGCATTCCTTGGCAATCAGCCTGAAATCTGCCTCCACTTTTGTGAGACCCTCCTGCACCCTCTTGGCCTGCCCAGCTCCCTCCTCCCACTGGTGGTCAGAAGAGGGACCATAGCCACGCACCCAATCGGGGCATCAAGCACTTTGTCTGGCAGGGTGTTCACAAAGCAGGGCATCATCCCACCCTCTGCTTCAGCTCCTCCTTGTGGGGCCAGGATCTAGCCTAGTGATACTGCAGTTGTTGCTGGGCTCTCTATGATCATCATCCCAGACAGGTGGCCTGAAAATGGTGAGAGGAATATCCCCAACTTCCCAAAGGGGAAGAAACAGTTGTTGTGACTGGCTAAGTTCATCCTCTAAGACCTTGAGAATGCCTCTCTACCCTGGCTTGGCATTACAGACCCCAGAGTGCTCTGGCCCTGTGGGATGGGTGGGCTTGGTGGGATCTGCATTGCTGCCTCCTGTCCCAGTGTAGGCAGCCAGGCTGGCTTGTGTGTGCTGGCCCCGTGGCACTTTGCACGCAGAGCCTGTCACTGTGACAGCTTGCCTGGCCTGCATCCCAGCCCTTCATGTCCCTGGGAAAGGCAAGTGGGGTGTGCTGTTATTTACCTTGGCACAGGAAGGACTCGTGGATGTCATGCTGGGAGGTCACCGAAGCCCTGTGGAGGGGGTCTCTCCACTCCCCACATGAAGGCAGGGATCAGACAGGCATGGTTCAGCAGTGTGTGACATAATGGAATTTTGGGGCAAAGGCTTCCTTCATGTTGGTGAGGAAACAAAGTAAAGGATGGGGCAGCTCCTGCGCTACTGTAGATAACACCTGCACGCTGGTGATAAGGTCATGAGAAAATCCAGGGAGTCCCAGTGGGGCTTAGGGCTTCAGCAAAAACTAATGGCATGGAAAATACCGCTGCTGCAGCTGGGGCAGAAACACCCAGTGCCACACAGGAGGGACTGGGAGTGTGTGACCAGGGAGGACTTGGGGATAGAGGAGAGAATGGAGGCTAGGAATGCAGCACATGGGATGTCTCATCCTTTGAGGTGGGCAGGGAGGACTTGTCCCCCATCTGCAGGAGGATCCTTGTTAGAGGGGACTTGGTGGCTTTTGGTCCCTGGATCTCACAGCGAGGTTGAGCACATGTTCCCTTGTGCACACACAGGTGTGCACGTGCATGGCTGGCCACCAGGGCTAGGCAGGCAGGGCACAGCACCTACAGAAACTCACCCAAGCACGGGGAGTACAGGCAGCCCTCCTCTTCAGCTGATCAGGATGGATGTCTGCTAGTGAACTTCGTATATGTGTGTGCGTGAATGTAGAGATTTGTATACATACATACATATCTGTGTATACCCCTATATATAGCCAGTATGGATGTCTTCAGTGGCAGGCATTAGTCTATCCAGTAGCTGGCTCCCAGCTGGGGAGCCAGCAATGCCTGGCCCTAGAGATTTCATTTTGGTGGTTTAGATGTAAGCAGGGCTGGCAGGATGGAGCAAAACATCCAGGCAGGCTCGGGTCTTGACTCTTTGTCCTTGAACTGTCCAGCTGTGGGCTCCTGCAGTTGACTATCCCCAGGGTGGATGAATGCAGCCCAACTGGCTCCTTGCCCACCCTGCTTCGGCTACCACACAAGCTCTCACAGCAGTAGCGTGGTGAGATGTGGGGCTTGCAGAAGTTCTCCCTGGGCATCACGTGCCTCAGCATGCCCAGCTGAGAGTGGAGCTGAGCAGTGTGCTGTGGACCCAGGGGGAGATGGGTGCCAGTGCCGTGCCACACAATGTTTACTGTTTGGGCTATAAGGCAGCTTTGTTCTTCTCCTCAGGACACTCTGAATAACAACTCTCTGGGGAAAAAGCACAGTTGGCAGGAGCGGGTGTCCCGGTCATCGTCCCCTCTGAAAACGGGTGAGTTCTCAGGCTGTTGGACAGGGTCAGCTCCTTGCACCCTTTCATGGTGCTCAGGAGCCTGAGACAAGTGGTGCTGGAGGAGGTGGTTGGAAAAAACATCCCACATGGATACAGGGTGCATGTCCGTCTTGAGTCTTGCTTTCTACAGTTCTCTGAAAGAAAGTTGTAGTGAGCGGGGAAACCGGTCTCTTCTCCCAAGTAACAAGTGATAGGACAAAAGGAAATGGCCTCAAATTGCACCAGGGGAGGTTTAGATCGGATATGAGGAAAAATTTCTTCACTGAAAGGTCAATTAAGCATTGGAACAGGCTCCCTGGGAAGTGGTGACACCTGTAAGTGTTCAAAATCGTGTAGATGTGATGCTTAGAGATATGGTTTAGTGGTGGATTTGACAGTGCTGGGTTAACAGTTGGGACTCAAGAATTAGAGGCCTTTTCCAACCTAAATGACTCTATGAGTCTGGGCAGCATCCCTGGACACCTTCCCTGATATGGAGCATCACCCTCTGCAGGGCTGTCAGTGCTACTCTCCTCTCCCTACAGGTGAGCAGACCCCTCCCCACGACCACGTTTGCCTGAGTGATGAGGTCAATCACCAAAACAGCACAACCTCCACCAAAGACCGGGGTACATCCACGGAGAGCCCATGCCGGCGCACAGCAGCCACCCAGATGGCACCAGTCTGCGTTGCCTCATCCCGGCTGCCCGAGAAGCACCAGGCCACCAGCCGGGCCCCACCACACGGTGCCAGCGTGGTGGTGGTGACGAGGGGCCCCGAGGCCCACCGGGACCGCATCCGCTACCAGACAGACGTGAGGCTGGAGGCCACAGAGGAGATCTACCTGACGCCTGTGCAGAAGAACTCGGACCCCCTGGACACTGACAAGCCATTCCTGTCTCAGTCCAGTGAGAACCGCATGTCCATCAGCTCTGACATTGACACCTCCAGCTATTCAGCCCTGGCAGGGAAAACTAACCCCTCCATCAGCGAGGAGGATGAGGTGCTGGACTACATGTCCTCCCCTGACAAGACAAACCTGCCCAGGGCCTCCTGTGGTGGTGGGAGTGGTGGCTCCCGGCCAGGGCACAACCTTCAGAGAGCTTCAGTGAGTTCGGACACCAGTGCCCTCTCTTACGACTCTGTCAAATACACACTGGTGGTGGATGAGAATGTGCAGCTGGAGCTGGTCAGCCTCAAGCAGTGCTACTCAGGCTACAGCGATGAGAGTGACTCGGCCACAGTCTATGACAACTGCATCTCCTCACCCTATGAGTCAGCCATCGGTGAGGAATACGAGGAGGATGCGCTAAAGCGCGACTCAGTCTGCCTCTCTGAGGACTCCACCCCCGAGGCGGACATCCACTTCTCCAAGAAGTTCCTCAATGTCTTCATGAGTGGACGGGCACGCTCCTCTAGTGAGTTCTGGGCACCAGGGGGAGATGGGCTGGTGGCTGCCTGCCTGGGCAGCCCTGCCCATCCCTGGTACAAGGCTGAGGGTACACTCAGGAGATGGAAAGCCACTAGCAGACATGAGCCCCAGCTCTACTTGTTGCAGCCTGTGGCTTTGTCCCTGGTGGTCTGAGAGGCATGAGGGGAGAGGGGAAAAGCCTTGTGACCTTTAGGTTGGAGTGGTGGTAGGTGTTCCAGGCTGCTTATTTGGCTTGTCCAAGGTGTGGCCATAGGGGACTGAGGGGGAGGCTCCTGGTGTGGCTTGGAGGGACCAACCTCTTGGTGTGCCACCCTCCTCCCCAAGCCTATAAGAGCACCAGGGCTGGTGGCATGCCCTGCCAGGTAGGGCTTCCCGTGGTGTGGCTGGTCCCACACAGCAGGTGACACTAGCTGTCACAACTGTGTGGGTTGGTGCAGGGAGGTCATCTCGCCCACGGGCACTGATGAGCACATTGGTGCGCATTGGCAGCCATGCCTCCCTCTCCTGTGGCATTGTGTGGCCTTGGCTGAGCCATCCCCTAGAAGTCTCAGCAGCCTGCCCAGCCCATGTCCTTCCCTTGGCTGCGATGCTGACCCCTCAGTGCTGAGATGTCCTCCTCTGCCTTCGTCCACAGGTGCCGAGTCCTTCGGGTTGTTCTCCTGCATGATCAACGGGGAGGAGCAGGAGCAGACTCACCGTGCTGTCTTTAGGTGAGCTTGCAGGCATAAACAGTGTCCCCAGCCTCTTGCAGGGGAAAGCTGGTGCTGCTCTCCCACCAAGGTGGGGCTAGCACAAGCCCCAGTGTTTCCAGTGGGGGAAGCCCTAGGGAACAAACCAGTGCCTGTAGTTCATGCCCTGCCAAGGAGCAACATTTGCCCATGCTACTGCATGGGCAAGCCCTCCAAGGGCACTTGAGACCTCTAGGGAGCAGCATGGGAGGTTGCAATAGGGGATACTCTTGCCTTAGGTGCCAGGATGCTGCCACCTTTTGAACCTTCACCTGCTCCAATGCTTTATTTAGCATCTTGGGCCCTGGTGGCTCATTACATCTATGAGGGTGCTGCCTGCCTGGGGTGATGCTGGGTGCCCCAACAGTATGCCCTTGAGAAGGCCACCAATGCTGCTCGCCAGCCAGCTGCTAGTGCCTCTCTACCCAGGTTTGTGCCTCGCCATGCGGATGAGCTGGAGCTGGAGGTGGATGATCCCTTGCTGGTGGAGGTGCAGGCGGAAGATTATTGGTATGAGGCCTACAACATGCGCACAGGTGATCGGGGTATTTTTCCTGCCTACTACGCTATTGAAGTCACCAAGGACCCAGACCATGTAACAGGTACCAAGCCTCTGCATGCAGCCTGCTGATGTCCCCATCCTGCGTTCATGTCCTCTCCGCTGAGCAGTGGCTGATGTTGAGCAGGGGGAGCAGGGGAGGACCAAGCTGGGCACCCAGCAAGGAGTGATGTGCAGCTTCTGCTCTGATGCTGGGTGTTGGTACCTGGTGTTGCAGGAAGCGTTCCCTGGGCAGGGAAACGTGCAGGCATTGGAAGATGGAGAGGGGAGGTGGAGCTCAGCCCACACACCTGGTCATTAGAGATGATCCCTGCCATGTGCTCTCTCTTGCAGCTCTGGCCAAGAGCAGTGACTGGGTGGACCAGTTTCGGGTGAAGTTCCTTGGCTCGGTGCAGGTTCCCTATCACAAGGGCAATGACGTGCTCTGCGCAGCCATGCAGAAGGTAGTGTCCCACACCATCCTCGGGAGCAGGAGCGCCTCTCCTTTTGGCAGCAGGGCAGAGCCTCAGTGGGGAAGGGAAGGGATGAGCCATCAGCACTGCTCACAAGTCCCAGGGCTTTGTCTCTCTGTCTTCCTCAGATTGCCACCACTCGCCGCCTCACTGTGCACTTTAACCCACCCTCCAGCTGTGTCCTGGAGATCAGTGTGCGTGGGGTCAAGATTGCTGTGAAAGCTGACGACTCCAAGGAGCACAGCAAGGTAGTGCCCCACGCCCTGCTTGTCTCATCCCTTCCCTGGTTGCTGCTGTGAGCTGGGTCGTGCCCCCTGTGCTATAGGTCACGTTTGTGTATGAAAATTGAGGGTCTCCACCCCACATGTGAGGGTGTGAGAAACACCATCATCAGGGTTTTAGGCCCACCGTCAGAGTCCTCCATGCCTCACAAGGTCCCAGCTCTGGGCAATACTGCCAGGTGATGCCCTTGCAGCTGTCAAGCATGTCACTGTGCTGGGATGCTGCGAGCTGAGCTGTACACAGTAATCTGTCAGCTGCTTTTAAACCTTTCTGCTACTATTTTGAGTGGTGTCCTCCAGATCTGCCCTGTAATCTCTTTATCTGGCTAGGGCAGGCTGCTGATTAGCATTCTGCATAAGTAGCCTAGTAAAGCATGTTTAGATGCTGAGCAGAGGCAAGTGAGGGCTTTGCAGCAAGCTGTTGGGAAACCTCCCCTACAGCTGTAGGATAGGAGTAGTTCATGTTTCTGAGTGCTGTGACAGAGCTGGGCTGACGTTTCTATCTCTTTCTAGATAAGTCTTGCCTGTATCAATTTAGTTGTACTTTAGGCTTGTATAAATAAGCTTTCATTTCTGGTTGGGACCCCTTGGATACACAGGCTTGAATTACCTGTTTAGTTCTAAGTTGTCCATTCACCTTCTATCTGCTGGTGTTTCTGAGAGCCTGTTTAGCAAGGAAAAAGGGCCGTGTATGCTGGTGAACAGCAGCACTGGCTCTAACCCAGGGCCTCTAGGGAAACCCTGGAGGGGCTACTGGCAGTAGAGGCAGCTGGGGTGGGAAGCCAGCAGGCCTGGAAAAGCTCTCTTTGTGCAGGTGCTTGGGGCAATCCTGAAACTGCTGCTAACAGCAGCCCAGGATCAGGCTCCAATTAATTTCACTCCTCAGTTTCCAACTGCACGTTTCCAGAGACCAGCTGCCTCGTAGGAGCACGAGGAGGGAAACTTTGACAGTTCTTCTCTTTTTCCCCCCCAGGTAAACAAGTGTAGCCATTTTTTCCAGCTGAAGAACATTTCCTTTTGTGGGTACCATCCAAAGAACAACAAGTGAGTAGCAAGGAAGCAGTGGTGCAGAGGCTTTGCTGCCTTCCTGCTCGCTGAGAGTAGCAAAGACTGGGCTAGGAAGGAAAGAGGAGGTTTCCTAGCACCTTTGGATGGGCATTACATCCCAGCTCTGGGCATGGGCTGTGTGGCAGCTGGTGGCCACCAGGGGGGTTGGCTGCATATTCCAAACCCCTATGCCTAAGGGTGGGTACACCTCAGGGATGCTGGGGTACCTGTGCCTGCTAATCTGCTGATCCAGTCACACCTGTTCTCTCTGCCCTCAGATATTTTGGGTTCATCACCAAGCACCCTGCTGACCACAGATTTGCCTGTCATGTCTTTGTCTCGGAGGAGTCCACGAAGCCACTGGCAGAATCTGTAGGGTGAGTCCTGGCTGGGCAGGGAAGCTATTTCACAACGGGCAGGAGGAATGAGGCAACCAGGCTGAATTCCACCATCTCCCCATACAAGTGAGGCTTGGACCTGGCCCCAGGCTGGCACTTCTTCTTTTGAATGAGAGGCTTGGGGTGAGAGACAGGACTGACAGGGCTATGAGCATCATATTCCTGACAGCACTGGAAAAAGTCCCAGTGCAGGTCTTTGCAGGCAGATGTCTTAAAGTCATGCACTGTGCAGGTAATCAGAGGAAGGATGGAGACCCTCCAGCTCTGATGGCAGCTCTGGGGGCAAATGCAGGAGGGGCCAGGAACTGGGGGCTGGAGGGTCAAACTGGCTACAGAGCAGGGTGTGAGGATGAGGATTGAAGTGGGAATCTGTAATTGCCTTGTGTAGAAGATGCTGCTCAGCTTTGCCTGGTGCTGTGTTGCAGGAGGGCTTTTCAGCAATTCTATAAGGAGTATGTGGACTACACGTGCCCCACAGAGGACATCTACCTGGAGTAGGGGCTGGCACAGGCACCTCCTGCACAGCCAGGGCTGCAGTCTCGCCCCTTCCCCGTGTCGTGCATGGACAAGAGCTGCTTTGAGCCTGGAGGAGGAGCGGGCCCGGGGCAGGGCTCCCCCGGGGCACGGAGCACCACCTCTTTTTGTGACTCCCCTTCCTCGGGCTGGGGGGATGGGAGGGGGGAGGGCTAGACAAATTGTGTTTATTGTACAAAATACTCTTAGTTTATTCTACTGGAGAAGCACCTGCTGGGTGCCCTGCTTGTGAGCAGTTGGGGAGGGCAGTAGCATGCTCCTGCCCTTTCCAGCTGCAGGCTGGGGTGACAGCATCTCCTCCTTGTGACCATGGCACAGCTTCCCGTCACATCCATCTGGGGTGACTTTTAATTGCAGTGGCAGAGTCGATCTCTTGCAGTATGATGACACAGCAGCTACAGAAAACAAGACCCACATATTGGCTCCTGCTGGGAGATGGGATCACCTTCCTGCTGGGCCCTGGGGACATGGCTGCTGGGCAGGGATGGCAGAGGGAGCCCCAGTATCTCCTCTGCCAGAGCCAGAATGAGATGAGACAACTTTCTCCTGCCTCTGTCCCCATCCCTCCCTTCTTGTATCCATGCCCTGGGGAGAGAGAAATTTGCCCCCATACCTCCCTGCAGTAACTATACCCTCGGGAGGGAAGCCTTTCTCTGCCCTTTTCCCCTCTCCCCCCAGCTGCAGGTGACAGAGGCAGGGGCAGGGCTGGAGCACTCTAAGGCAGTGGGGCTCAGCCCCTGCACAGAGCTGGGTGCCTGCCCAAAGCAGGGCAGGGAAGGGCTAAACCCTGCAGGGAGCTGTGCAAAGCATCAGGGAGGTAGGAGAGCTCTCCCGGTCCCTGCAGCAAGTGGTCTCTGTGCTTCAGCTGGATCTGCTGTGGTGGCAACAACTATTAAATATGATGGTTCATGGAACGGAGCTACTATGCTGTTTGTGTCCCTCTGCAGTGGGTTTTGGCTCTGGCTCATTCCTTCCCTTGGGACCCCAAGAGAAGCTGGAGCTTCTCGGGTTTGGTCCAGGAGCCCTGGCTGCAATCCCTGGAGGCCAGAGATCATATGATGATCAGGAGGGACCTCTGGAGGTTACTGCTTCAGCCCTCACCTGCGGGGCTGTGGTGGGCACGGAGGCACAGTGGCTCACAGGTGGGCATCGTTGTAGTATTCCAGCAAGTCCAGACTATCACGCTTGCTTTTGCCAGCTCTGCGCAGCACCGCTGGCCGCTCCCGGGCCGCCGGGGTTCGGAAGCGCGGCTGCTTGGGTTTGATGCCGTAATCTGTGGGCAGAGCAGAGCGGCTGGCCCAGCTGCACCCGGGATTAGGGACAACCTCCCACCTGGAGGGGTGAGTGCATGGAAAGGAGGTTCAGAAGGACAAAGAGAGCACTGTACCATCCACCAAGCCGAAGTGCTTCTGTGGAAGCTCCAGAGGAGCAGAGAAGTCCTCAGGGACCGAGTAGCTGGCCCTACAGAGGAAAACGCAGGGGCAGGAGTGAGCCGAGGTCCTTCAGCACTTACACAGGCTGGCACAAGAGCTCCCATGTGCTGTGTGTGTTCCACCCAGCCTGGCCAGCTCTCAAGCTCTTTGTGCCACGAGTGCCAGACCCATGTCAGGAGCCCTGGGGTACCTCTGCAGGTACCAGGGATTGGAGGAGTAGGAGGAGGGACGTGCCATCACCTCTGGCGCACAGGCTGTGGGAGGGCAGCCCCCAGCAGCAGGCCGAGCAGCAGAAACCAGCGCAGCATGGCGCACACTGACAGGTTCCACCAGTTCTGCAGTGAGGTCACAGAGGAGCCACCCCAGTTGCCCAGGATACCCACCGGGTGGGGCAGGGGACACGGTCCCTCCCAGGCGCTTCTGCTACCCCTTCCTGCCTCCTCACCTTCAGGTCCTGGGCTGCCTCTGTGTGGTCCTGCCTGGGCCCCACCACCTGCTCAGAGCCCTCCCTGTGCTGGTGCAGGTCTCTCTGTGCAGCCACAGCTCCAGGGCTGTTCCTGTCCCTCACCACCTGCCTTTGCCTCCCTCTCAACCCCTCCAAAAACAGGCTCTTGCATCTCATCTCGGTACCACCTTGTCCTCAGGAGTGACCCGCACCAATACTTCACAGACTCTGCAGTCTTCAGCATCTTCCTCTGCTAAAATCCTCAGCAAAGGGAGCGCAGTCCTTTGCTCATGGCTTTTCCATGCTGCTGTTGCCATGTTGCAGAACCTGGTCAGCTGAGGTGGCAACACAACCCCCCCCCGCCACAGTCCTGTGGTCCCCAACTGTGGTGGCCCATTAGGGATGTGTGTGTGGAACTACATCCCCAGTTTCAGGTACTGAGCCTCAGAATCCCTCAGGCATGGTTTAGGTAGGAATGCTCCTGACACCAACTTGGGGCACACACACCCAGCAGTTTCCAGCTTCCAAGCACTGTACAGGGAGCTGCTTGTGGGGCAATCCAGTGCCACCCGCTGGCTACCCCTTTTTCCTGGCCTAGGGAGTCTCCACAGTAGCTCACTGCACAGGCTGGTGCCTCAATTGTCCCCTGGTTGGCAGAGGAGATACAGGCCTCTCCTGGGCCCTTTATTAATATGGAACAGCAGTATTTGCACATTAATCACTTCTCTGCCCTTGACCAAGCCCCTGAGTACTGGCTGGCAACCATTCTGCAAAAGCTTCTAGCACACATTAGGTGCTAGGAAAGCAGCCTGCACACTACAGCTCTGTGTACCGCCAGAGGAATCCCAGGAATCTGGGGACTAAACCAGGCACCAGGAGTTATGGAGGCTACAGTCACCAGCTGAGCAACATGTGGGGCCCTGACTGACACAGGCCAGAGCAAAAGGCTTCTAAGGGACTGTATCCCAGGGTAGACAACTGCAAAAGCTGCTCTTTCTGACAGAGGCAGACCTGCTGGCAACCAGACATGAGGGGATCCCATGCAAAGAGGGAGAGGCCCTTCAGCTCAGTTCTCTCCAATCAGTCAGTTTATTTGACAGACAAGTCTGCTTCAAGCAGATCAGCCAGGCACAGCCAACACAAGCAGGTTGCAGGTTCAACCTCAGCGCCTTGACATGTGAGACAATGCTCTCCAAAAACCCACTATGCTGCCTGGCTTTATTATAGCACAGCTGTACAAAAGGAGAAAAAACAAGTGCTTAAAAAAGAGATTGCCCCATCACCATCACTGCAGCCACCGAACGGTCCAAGAAATAGGTGGCCAGAGTCTCTGCACACATGTAGTGTCCATGATTCACAGCTAGATGCATTAAAAAAAAATCACATACACCCCCCCTCTCCACCCTGCAGAACAGGAGCTTCTCATTGATGGTTTAACTGAGAATTATACATTACCATCATCCCTCCCCCCAGCCTGCTTGCCCTCCTTAGAAAGGTCCAGCCATGATCTTAGCAGACAATAATCATCTCATCAGCCCCAGTTATAGAAATAGATTTTCTGCCAAGCAGGCAAGTAATCCATCAGTGGCCCTGAAACAAGAGAACAGAGGGATCACACATGTAGAAAGGCAAGAATTTGACGCTGTGTGTCTACAGGGTATATCCCCCCTTCTCATTATGATACCCAACGATCCCAAATCTCCACTTCCACAACTTAGATGAGCCCCGGAACATAACAGTTACTTTTGCCAAGATGGAAGGCAACATTGCGATGTGGTGCCAGGACCAAGCGGGATGTGAAACATGGTCAGCATGACCATGGTGTGGGACACGAATCACTCCCTCAGAGCTGACATATTCAAGTTCCAGTGGGAATGGGGGAGCAGTCTACAATGTACAAGGGGAAAATGCACATGGAGAGTCAGGAGGGCACTGCTGTGACACAGGGAAGAGGGAAGACAACTCAGCAGTAGAGAGCAGGTGCAAACACAGAAGCATCTGCTGTAGAATGAAAATGCTTATGTAGCACATGCTTTAATGCAGGCTCCAAAGCCTGTCTGAAATCACTAACTGGAGGAAGCGGCTCCTGAGTTAGCCAGCTTTGTGACTCCCCAAAGAAAGGGTGATCCCATGATGCCAGGCTGATGTAATGTCACATCACTGCCACGAATCACTCCACAAAGATTCATATCATCAGGAAAGAGGGGTAATGAAGTTCTGGCCATAATAAAGGGATCTTCTGGTGAAGGACTATAACACAGACCTGGTTCCACCCTTTGATTTACAATCAGTTCCTGACTGGGTCAATACTTCTAAGCATTCACTTACCCTTTGTGTCTGCCCTGCAAACCTGGGGTCAAGAAAAAGAGTTCAGAAACAGGGCTGCAAATCAGGGCCCTGGTACACCAGCTGAGGAGCAGAAAGGAAGCACAGAAGAAGAGGCCTAGGTGGCAGAGACCAAGCTCTGCAGCCTCAGGGCAAACAGAGATTTACTACTGTCATCAAGCCAGGAAGCAATTTGTCCTTTCCTTTTCCAGTTTAAAATGACTCAAGCATCAACACAGGGTGCACTAGCGCTAACCACTCTAGGGAGTTCACAATTCCTTCCCTGGACTGGAGACCAACTGGCAAACGTTCCCATCTCCCCTCATTTTTCTTCACCAAGAGAAATGGGGATATAACAATGGGATTGGACCCACTTACGTGTGACGAAGCCAACTCCAGGCACATAATCAGCCAACAGGCGCAGAAGGAGGAGGATCCTTCCCCTAAGAAGGGAGAGAATATGAACGAGTCCAGCTGGATACCTCCTGCCCCAGCTATTGAAAGCATGAGCAGCAAGGGCAGCTGTTACGCAAGGGCTCAGATTAACCTGGTCAGAGGCACCCAGACCTCTTCAGATCTACTCACCCAGTCCCCCCCGATGCTATTTCAGTTAAAAGGGAAATTTTCAGCAAAAGCCCAGCAGGGGCCCCTTACTCTGAATATCGGTCATAGAAAGGAGATCTCAGCAGGTAGTACAGCAGTAGGACGGTTCGTCGCCTCAGCTCCGCTCGCTCTCGCCTGTTCAAGTCTTTCAGATCACTCAGCAAGCTCAGACTGGAAGGAGGAGGGCAGAGAGTTAACTCACAGTAGCAGCAGCCAGCCGGGAAAAGAAACTGTGTTTCTAAAGCCCTCCAATCTCTGCTCCGTGCAGAGCACACTGCACCAGCTCAGAACAGAAAGCACCATAAGTGTTGCAGAACACATGTAAATGTGTCAATCTCCAAGCTAAAGACCAGCCCCTCTGTGTATTTCTCTCAGTAGGGCCTGCCCAGGATTGGGAAATGGGGAAGTGTGATGCTCAGCCACCACCAAGCTCAAGCACCAAAAAAGACTCTGTCAGACTGACCTTGAGATGTCCAGGACTGCTGAGAGGAGCCAGGGCTTCCATGATCTCTGGCCCCAAACTCCTAAACTCAATACTAGGAACACACAGTCAAGGAATGGAAAGATGAGAGATGCTTAACAAGAGGCACATAGACAGGCAATTCCCCAGCTACCCACAGAACTCTGCCAGGTGCAGAAGAATACACCCTAAGGCAGTTCGGGGGAGGGCCCAGAGAAGGGGCTGGAGGACTTGTATCCACAACTCCAGCGGCTGAGGCCAGCCAACAAAGTGTAAGAGAAGGGAGGAGTCCCGAGGCCCCCACCCAAGCAGAGCGCTGGCAGGGAGTGAAGCCTG
>JAWWLV010000179.1:24422100-24563785 GCA_035041135.1 Platyrinchus mystaceus | reverse complement strand
CAGCCAACAAAGTGTAAGAGAAGGGAGGAGTCCCGAGGCCCCCACCCAAGCAGAGCGCTGGCAGGGAGTGAAGCCTGGGTAAGCCCTGCACCAGGGCCAAGCCTGCAGCACCCTCTGCTGGCACTGCACACGGCGGTAGCTCGCACACAGCCAGGGCAGGATACGGTGGAGCAGAGGGCGAGTAATGTAGAGGGATTCTGCGATGGTTTCTTGGAGACCCAGAGGGGTGGGAGGCTGGTTCATTTCCTCCGCTCTTCTGCTCTGTGACTCCTCCCTCTGCTGGGGGGACCCCCAGTGCCGGGACTGAAGGGATGGGGCTGAAACAAGCAGATCTGGTCACTAACACAAAATAATGTTTTGTCCCAGCTGGAAATTAAGTATCACACAACTGCTAGCTCAGTCCCCCGGCCCTGGAGCACCCCCCCGCTCCCACCCCTTGACCAGTAGAACAGTGGGAAGAAGCAGAAAAAGGTGAAGCTCATGGACTGAGATCACAGTTTAATAGCTGAAATAAAGTAAAATAATAATAACAACAACAACAAAAAGGAAGATAAAACCCAAGAAATACAAGTGACACATAATGCAACTGCTCACCACTCTCTGACCGATGCCCACCCCATCTCCAAGCAGCGACTGGCCCCTCACAGCCAACTCCCCCCAGTTTATATACTGGGCATGACATTCTATGTCCCTTTGGCCAGTTCAGGTCACCCATCCTGACCATGTTCCCTCCCAGCTTCTTGTGCACCTCCTCACTAGCAGAGCCCGGGAAACTGAAAAGTCCTTGGCTTAGAGTAACCACTACTTCACAACAACCTACAACATAAGTATGTTATCAACATTATTTCATATTAAACCCAAAACTCAGCAGTCTACTAGTTACTAGGAAGAAAACCAACCCTATCCCAACCAAAACCAGGACACCTTCCTACCGTGCTTCCCTGAACCACCACCTCAACTGCTTTCTGCACTGTGAAGATGTGAAACAGAAACGCCTGAAGAGCTGCGGACACAGCAATTGCTGTGGCTGACCAGCACCCTCAGAGCTTGCCTCCAAAGAGGACAGAGCAGGGAGAGGTACCCATAAGATCTGTGCTCCTCAAAGCATAACCCTAATGAAGAGCTGTCTCTGTTGCACAACTCACTTGGGAAAATACAATTTAAGTGCTAGCCTTGCAGCACGCATCTGAATCCCCGTTGCTTTGATATCCACACCCACCCACAGTGAGCCCAGTGACTGGCAAGATATGACCCAATACAAGGTTCTACCCTTTACTGCTCACACCCACGTCAAACATAAGGGGCACAGAGCAGAAACAGCTCAGGTTGAAAACAGTTACTTACTGCTCTGGAGAGAGCGCACAACACGGCTGGAACGCCTGCCAACATAGGTCTGATCCTTCCCTGAAGAGTTGTCTTCTGTGTCTGCAGAAGAAATCAGCCATGGGGTCAGGCTTCAAAGCAATACACTTCGCCCCAGAGCTGGCAAAACCCTCCCCTACGTTGCCACCAAGAAGAGCAGACTGGAAAGTTGATCTAGGGCAAACTGGACCATCCTGCAAGGGGTAACGCTAGGCAGAGGGTGAAAAGGTAAATCTACCTGACACTGCCCAGGCCTAGGACCTCTTTCCTCATTGTCAGACCAGGGAACATGCAGCCTGACTCCATGTTCAGCCAGCAGTTCCTGTCTTAGACTTCTCCATCCCCTGTTTCCAGACTGTAAGACAACCCTGCCACTAAGCTAACTCGTCCTCTGCAAAGGGTGGAAAGTTCAACACAGCTCAGCCTTGAGTACTGAAACCTTACAGCTTGCTGCACAAGCCACTATTCTGATAAGTAATTCCAGCAGGACAAGACATGTGGCTCAGCAAGGCACTAAGCCAACAATGACAACACCATGGGATCACCTTGAGGGTGGAGAGGCTGCTGCTGCTCCCTGTTCAGTGGCACGATGGGAGGAGACATCTGGATGCCAGCTTTGTACCACAGCAGGAGCAGGAGACGAAGGATGGCTCTGTGAACAGACACGTGGAAGCCTTCAGTACCAGACTATGCAGCTGGGCTACTGTTGTACTGGAAAGGTGGCTTCCACAGAAGAGGGAAACACTCAGTCTGCTCAGAGCAACTGGCAAGGTGAGAGGTGTAAACATTCCCTTCTGTGGCACAGTATCCAGTACCCTGTGGGGCTCCAAATTCCCCCAGCCTCAGGGACTAGCAGCTCAGTCCTGCTTGGTCTTCTTCCTGCGGTACGACTGAGTGCCCTCCAGATCCCCTTTCTGAACGCACGCTGCCCCTTCCCCCCCACAGCACTTACTTAGCCAGCTGGATGAGGACAATGATGGTCCACCGGCCCATCTCCCCCCACACCCTGGCTGTCCCCATCTCTGCAAAGACCTCCACGCATTCTAGCACACTCAGCCAGGTCAGCAGCTTCTGCTGGGGCAGTGACTGCAAAACACAGAGGGGAGGAGGGTGATAAGACAGAGGTTCTGCTCTGGAGTTAAAGAGGACACAAACACAGCCCAGTCTGGTGGGACCCTCAGAAATAAGCACCAGATGGCCTTGGAGGTCACAGCCCCAGAAACAAAAAGTGGTGTCTGTACTGCAGCCGGAGCCTACACTCAAGCCACTTATCTACCTCCAAGCAGGGGCAGACTGAGACATCACAGTATCACAAAGGGCTGCTACTCAAGAAACAGGGAGAACATCACAGCTGTATCTTGAATTGCCTTCTACCCTAACTGACACAGCAGGATAGTCTGCTGGGTTGTGGCACTGTGCCTGAGCTCCATGGCAAAACTCTACCCTCCACCTCATCCCAGAGTTGAGACACAAAGCAAACTTCCTCTCTGGGTCAGAGCTGACAAGGGAGTATGCTTGGAGTAGAGGGAAAGGGACCCAGAGTCCACAGGCACAGCAGAGTGACTGCCTTCTGAATACAGCATCTAGATTCCAGGCATGAACCCTGAGACAGTGGGCGCTCTTCCAGTTTAGTTCCCTGCTCTCCACATGGGAACTTGCTGCTGCTGTCAACCACAGGTTTTAACCCATTAAAAAGCATCAATAAAGACAATGCAGCTGAAATTCTCTTTGACCTCAACAACCAGGGAAGTCTTCTGCATTTGTTTGTTACACACCTGATGCATCAGTCAGTGCTGCCTACACTGAACTCACACACTGGGCAGGCTTGTAACAGAAGAGGCTTGTCTGGAAAAAATCACCCTCCTCCCCATTCCTCAAAGGGTCTAACAAGTGCTAGGAACCAGCCTGGGGCTCACGCAAGCAAGATATAGAAGCAAGGTGCTTATGTTTGTTTTGCTCAAGGAAAGAGTCTGAGGGACAAAATCAGAGTTTCAGTGCTCCAGAACCACTGCTCTGGAAACAAAAACAGTTATTCAGCAACACCTCTGCCTAGCTCAAGTTCTGAGCTTCTCAAAAAAGCCAGTGGAGTTTCTGGTGCAAGTCGGGGCCTGATTTCTGTAGTCCAGAGAGTGCTCTAGCCACTCCTCCAAGACAGGACCTACAGGGAAGGGCTGCTATTTACCTGCACTCAGAGGTTGCCTCTGGCCTCTCCATACCTGACCACAAAGAGAGGCAACAGCAGACCTATCAAGTTTCTACAGACACTCCCTGAAAGCTCCTGCAAGGAAGAA
This sequence comes from Platyrinchus mystaceus, assembly GCA_035041135.1. Classification (NCBI taxonomy): domain Eukaryota; kingdom Metazoa; phylum Chordata; class Aves; order Passeriformes; family Tyrannidae; genus Platyrinchus; species Platyrinchus mystaceus. The sequence continues at coordinate 24,560,132 of JAWWLV010000179.1, read as the reverse complement.
ACATGTGTCCCAAATCCTCCTCCCACACACTCCAGCCTTACCACGGGCAGGCTTTGCTGCAGGTCCTTTCGGAGAATCCAGTCATTTAACAGCACTAAGAGGTTGGAGGCAGAGTACACTGGAAGAGGAAGAGAACATCACAGAACGGATGCACAGAAAGCAAGCCAAACCGGCACTGCTGCCTCTGTCCCGGGCAGCGGACGAGGGAAGGAGGGCAGCAAGACGTGCAGACTCCTCCCATGGGCTGCCAGAGGATGCAGCCAGCCAAGGAAAAAAGCAGGGCCCGGGAGCGGACCCGCATTCACGGGCGCAAGGGCACAGCACGGTCCCCGCTGCCCACCTACCCAGCTCCGACAGCGCGTGCGAGTCCGAGAAGCGACCTGCGGAGGGAAGAGAGAGGATACCAGGGAGCGCCCGGCGCCGGGGGAGCGCCGCGCCTCGCTGCGCCCCGGTGTCCGCACGCCCCGGCTCAGATCCCGGCCCGGAGGGACGAGTGCCCGCCCACCTCTCCGCTCCCGCACCTGGCAGCAGGTAGGAGAGCCCCCGCACGGTGCCCTCCAGCTGGGCCGTGGCGGCCGGGTGCCGCCTCACGTACTCCTGGTAGCGCTGGCACAGCAGACGCAGCCGCCACGCCGGGCCGGCTCCGCGGGCACGGGCCGCAGCCGCCGGGGCCGCCGCCATGGCTCCGCCGCCGCGCTGCTTCCGGGGCCGCCCCCGCCGCGCCCCGCCCCGGCCAGCCGAGCCGGGCCGAGCGCCGAGCGGGCGATGGGCGGCGGGGCGGGGGTTTAAAGGAGCGGCGGCGGTGGCTGGGCAGGTACGGCGGGCTGGGGCCGCGGGGGGAGGCTGCGAGGGGTTGTCCCGAGCGGGGGACGCGGTCGCCGCAGGGTGAGGAGCCAGGGTACGAGCGGGTTTGGGGGGCCCCGGGAGGGACACGTTCCTCGAGCGCCGCGGCGGGGACGGGATCTGCCCACGCGTGGGTCTGGCGCTCCGCGGGCCGGGGCGGCGGGGTGCGGGCTGCTGGGGGCTGCTCGGGGGAGCTGCCGGGGCTGCGGCACCCGTAAAAAGTTCCCGGTGGCGCTGGGGAGCGAGCGCGGGCGCCGGGAGCGGTGCCTGTCCCACCTTCGGGGAGCGGTGTGCGGCAGCCCCTGTCCCGGGGGCGTGCTCCGGGGCGGGGCTCCGATGGGCACCCGCGGCCGCGCCCGGGTCGCTGCCTGCCCGGCAGTGGGGAGCCGTCGCTCTGCACCTGGCGAGGGCTCTGGCGAGGGAAGGGTGAGGTGTGACCGACCGGGCAGGGGCAGACGCTCTCCGTTCGGGGGCTGAGCGGCCCGTGCCCACCCGCTGGGTGCGGGGTAGGGGGACGCTCTGCCCTGGAGGCTGGGAAAGGTCGGGGGGCCTCGAGAAAGGGGGCTGCCATCCTCGTGTCCGTACGTGGCAATGTCTGTCCCTATCTGGGCCCGGGGGGACCGAAGGAGGGAGCAGAAGGGCCGTGGTCGGGCCGTGCAGTGGCGGCTCTCCCGGAGCCCACGCAGGACTCGCACGGCCCCGGCGCGCTCAGTGTTTGCCGCACCAGCTCTGACCCCCGTTCGCAGGCGGGAGGAGGCGCAGGGCCCGCCCGGCTGCAGCCTGTTGCAGAAGGGGGCTCCAACCTGTGCCCGGTGCCGTGGCCTCTCGCCCTCCCTCCGTGCCGTGCCCCGGCTCTGCCCCCCGCTCCGCCGGGAGCGTCTCCGCTCTCAGCCCAGGCTGCCGGCCCTGCCAGCCCCGCAGCCGGGCCTGGCCCCGCACGCCGACCGGGGCAAAGATCGGCGGCGGTGCCCGTGGGCCAGGAGGCGCTTGCAGGGCTCCCGGGTGCGCACAGAGCTGGGCAGAGCTGCCCCTCCTTCCTCCTGTCCGGTTACCTCTGCACAATGGGCACAGTGTGTGCCTGCGGCTTCCTCGGCGGGAATTACAGTTGCATGGGCAGGCACTTTATCCTTCCTGATCTCTCTCTCCTCTTCCCCCGAGGGTTTGTTTTCCAGCAGGCTGAGTTCAAAAAGGGCACGAGATACTGCTGGCAAGCAGTCTGGTGCTAAACAAACCTTTTTAGTCAGAATCACATGGGTTAGACCCAATTTTCCATTCACATGCAGTGCTACCTGTGAGGTTCTCTGCATTTCACGGTGGCTGAGCTGCTAGTGTAAGACAAAGGTGGGTGAGATAGCATCCAAAGCCTTTGAGAGAGGTCTGGAGCATAGCTTGCTGGGGGTAGGTATGTGCTGCTGGTGACTCTAGGGGCATATCCAGTGCAGACTGCCACAGCTGCTCTCCTTCAAGAAGAAGCTCAAGCTCTGCCAGACAGCAATCTGAGAGCTGGCTGCCTAGGAGACTGCCAAAGACACCTTGTCTTCAGCCAGAGGTGAAGCTTGATGCACAAAGTCCTTGGGCTACTCTGAACAACATAGATAGTGTGATTCTGTCTCTGAGCAAGAAGCATTTTGACAGCCACTTTTTCACCCCTTGCCCCCACCTCCCACTGTCATGTCCCCTTTTGTTCATCTCCCTCCTGCAGTGAGTGATTTTTGGAGGACAGTTTGAATAGCATCATACTGCCTTTTTATGGTAAATATGCTGCAAGGGAGCACTGTAGGAGGGGTGGCTTCTCAGAGCAGCAGCAAGCCCATGAGACTGGGCAGGACTTAAATTGCCTTGGCTTACAGTGCCCATGGTATGGGGGGGGGGGTGGCAGGGGTAGGAGGTGGAAGGCTGGGTTGAGGAGCTGGTTTCTCTCTTGACTGTGCCTGGACTGATCACTGAGCAGCTCTTTCCTTAGTGCTTACTGTTAGTCTGGGTGCTGAGGACTTGTGCTTACTGGAAATCCATTGGCTACAACTGAGGCCAAATAGTTCCAATGCTCTGATGATGAGGGGTGCAGGCTCAGCACTAATGGTAGGAAAAGAAGTAAACCAAAAAAAAAGGCAAATGTTCTGCCAGCCCATCTGTGGATGCAGTGCTGAAGTCTAGCTTGCTTGGCCGCCAGGGTCTCACTCTTTGCTCAGATCCACAAGACTACACTATTTCTGGGAAGCCGGATTCCAGGCAAAGCACTGCCATGGGTCTAAGGCAGTTCATCCTAAGTAAGCCTTGCTCAAAACATGTCTTCGGGGTGCTGGGATGGGTGAGATGTTTTCATACAGCACCTGCCAGTGTTAGAGCTGGCAAGCAGGATGTGGGAGAATAAACTCAGTATAATGATGCTTGGCTTTGTCTTGGGAGATTAGTAGTTGGGGTGGGAAGAGGATATTCTCCCCAGCCATGTCTTCCTGCTGTCCTTCCACTGTCAGGAAGGAAGGAGCCTGGCAGTATGAGGCCAGGGATGTGGATCTTTCCAACTGTGGTTGGAAGGGAGCAGTCCTGGTGAAGCTTGAGACGGCCTTTCTGTCCCTGTCTCCTTGGGGTATCCCTTCCTGCCCTCTCAGCTCTCACACCATGATCTGGCCATGTATTTTCTTTGCTTCTGGATGAGCTCAGCCCATACTTTGGGATAGCTAGGGATAAATTATGACTTACTCCAAATAACCTGGAGACTGAGACATGTCAGGGAGTATTTTAGTCCCTGTCACATGAGCCTTACCTAGAATGGAAGGCCTGATTCACTCACGGTATCCCACTGGCGGCCAACACCTTTCAGAAGAGCTCCAAAGCTCTGTCCAAATGAGGAGACAATGGCAATGAAGCAAACTAGTCTCTGAGCAGCTTGTACCTCTGATCTCAGACAGCCCTCCTGGGGTCTGGAAAGGCAGCAGCTGGCAGAGGATGTGGATGGTGTAGTCCTTGAGTTCCTGAACTGTTGCTGACAGGTCTATTACTTGAATTGGTAGTCTGAGGGGAAGGGAAACCCAGGTCAAACAACCTTAAGGGGCCTTTTATGTGTATTTTGATTTGGAGGCATTTTGTTGCTGATCTTTGTCAGGGTACTCCTACCCTTCCCAGCTTAGTTCAGCTCAGACTTGGCATCTCTGGAAAGACTCTTTTTGGCTTCCCAGGAGGAACAACATGTCTGGCAATGTGTGCAGAGCCCTGCTGCTAGACAGTGACTGCCTCCGGCCTCCAGATGCCTTTTCCAGAAAGCCATTTAGAGCCCTGGATTGTTACTTGGATAACTCTCTTCCCTGATTCATTAGCAATGTGCAGTCTCTCCTGTAATACTCAAATCTGCCTGTGCCAAAGGCTGAGAGGGAGAGGCCATGTCTTTTAATAACCATGTGATGCAGTTGGAAAAAACTTTTGGACATGCAGTTCTCTGCTGGCCTGAGTTGATGGAAACACTCCAAGAAAGAGATACAGCTGGGCCCTGAGGGAGAGGACACTGCAACTGCTTTTTGGAGGTTGGGCGGCAACTGCTTCTGGTTTCTGACCTGCCTGTCCCCTAGCTTCACCCTAGCTTCTCTGACCCCACCTGGAGAAGGCAGCAGACCTGGAGATCAGTCCCACCACTCTGCAGGTCTTGCAGGTCCTGTGCACAGTGTTAAGTGCTGGTGGCTGGGTTGCACCTGTGTGACGTGGGCTCTACCCTGGAGGTGAGACTCCTGCCATGTGAGAGCAGGAACTCTGCTGTCCCGGTGGTGCTGGTGGTCATGCTGTGGTGGATCCCAGTGGGCAGCACTGCTGTATGTGGCAGGCATGTGTCTGGCACTCCCACTCAGTATTAGCTCTGCTGAAGGGGCTTTTGCTTTTCCAGCTCTTTGCTATTGAAACTACTCAATGATGTTGCAGGCAGCTTCTGCTTCCTATCCCATGTGGGTGCCAGGGACTTGGCTCTTACCTGCTGAACTGCTTCCTGGAAATGCAAGGCTCTGGTAGCACAAGGGACAGTGTTTTGCCTGCCAAAGGGATGTGTACCAGGAGGGTTTGGCATCCTGGTTCATGTCCTGTTCCCTCTGCTCCAGAAGTATCCACCTTTGAGGTTCCACTCTTAGACCTGGTCTGAGGCGGGAGCTGACAGATCATCCCAGGCCGTTGCCCAGTTTCCCCTTCATCCTGCCCTCAACTCTCGCATAGATTGGATCAGGGAAGGCAACAGGATGCTCAACAAGTAGAGTGGAGATGATGGAGGAGATGGATGTCTGTTTACTGACATGTGCATAGGATCTGTACGTGTCCTCTCACTGGCTGCCACCCTGTAGCCAGAATCTGAGGGAGACTCACGAAACAAAAATAGTGTCAGGCTTTGTTGCTGAAGGAGGGTTTTGCTGAGCAGTGTGGTGCTGTACTTCATTATTGGAGTTGCTGGATTTCACTGTTCAGGTAGCAGCTGTTGTTATTTTTTATTTCCAGCTCTCGTTGGGGTCATTGTTGCCTCCCTTGTGTCATACTGTGCTGTGCCAGGCTGGCCTGGGGTTTGCTTTGGCTGGAGGGGTGCAATAGTACAGCACACTGCACACTGGTTTCTCTGTTTGGGGTTTTAAAACAGGTGGGACAGAGCAGACAGATGCTTTTGGTAGGTTTTTATTTGCTTTTAAGGTCCTGCTCCTGCTGCATCTTGGAGCAACGATGTGTGGATAGAGAGGCTTTAAATCAAAACTCCCAATTCTTCTCCAGTTCCTTTGCCCCAGCATATTCGTGTGACTGTGCTTCTGGTTTGGGCTTTCTCCTGGTAACAAGATGATAATCTTTGTAGCCTCCTGGGAGAAGGGCTTATCCATTTCAGCCTGCAGTTATGAAATGTGTGTGCCCAGCTCTGTGGGAGCTGGAGCAAGATCTCAGCAGAGGATGAGGATTTCCTGAGGAGGAGTAACATGTGCAGACCTCTCTGCTTTCTGCAGTGCAAGTTGTGTGGTGGGTTTTTGCCTGCTCTCTCTCCCTTCTGCCTTCACCCCTCTTCTCTCCCTGTGTGCATCTATCTGGATAGACTTTCTTAACTCCCATTATGGGGCTGCCGAAGGATATGTCACAGGGGCTCAGATTACTGGATGTGATAGTTAATCCCTTCATTGCCTCACAAGTTAGACACTCACTGCTGCTATCATGTTTGGGAGGGGGCCAGGGAACTTGCATCCCTCCCCCAGCTCCTCATCCTGCTGAAGAGTTGGTGTGAAGACTCCTGTGTTGCAATGCAATACAGCAGCTGTGCCTTTGCCAGCAATTCTGGGGACACGTGTACAGTCCTCCTTGCGTGGGTGGGGAACGTGCTATGGGACACTGCAGTGATCTCCAACTAGGAACATGCAGTGCCCAAGTAGTCATTCTCCCATGGGCTGTCTGGGTAGCCTTGGGTGACAATGAGCTGTGCTTTGTTTGTGACAGGCTGGATGAAGGGGACAGGACCAAGGTGTTGGGTGCCATTGATCTGTGACACTCTTGGCTGTGCAGGGTCCTGTCCCCAGAGCTCTATTATGCAGTGGCTCTTCACATGACTGTCTTTTGGGTTTCAGGTGACAGCAAGCTCCAAAACCCTGAAGTACAGCTGAGATGTCTTATCTGCCCTTCAAACTGCGAATCCTTGGTTAAAGGGAGTCCTCACAGCCACCACCAGGCCCTGCCAACTTCCCTAGCTGTTCCCAGCTACTCCTGCAACATTGGCAGCTTTCAAAGGTTAGTTACCATATGTGTTAAGTAGATCATTTACATGTGGTGCTCTCTTGCTGTTTTAGTGCTTCTAAATGGATAAACAGGATAAGTGCATGGCAGAAGGGCCTGAGTCTGTGGGTATTTGGGACCAGTGGAGAGGTCCTGGAGACAAAAGCACTAGCACATGTAAGTCCCCCATAGCCCAGTTCTCTGCAGGGAAGGACCAAATTTGCTACAAGAATCCTTGGAATAAAGTGTGATCCCATCTTTATGGCTGTTCACTTGAGTGTGCATGTCTGGATCCTTCTCCCCAGGCACTACTATTTTCTATTGCTTGTTTCTAGTGTAGTGGGTAGTAGGTCACTGGGACCTGGACTGAGGAGCTTGAACAAACTCCCTGGGCCAGGAAAAATGGGAAGACCCCCATTCTGAAGGCTGGGAGCTTGTGGTGTTGTTCTGTCCTAGCAGCTTCTTTTCCCTCTATCCTTTACCTCAAGTGTTTCTGTGGGGCCACTGTTTTCAGTGGCCATCTCTCTCTCCCCTACCCCTCATTAGTACAGGGCTTGGCATGCCAGCAGGAGGGAGCCTCAGCGTGTCTGTGCGTTGATCGGATTTGTCAAGGCTCCTTCCCTTTTCTTCCTGTTCATTGAGGTCTGAAACAAAGCAAACAGAAGAGAGGAATTCCAAAGAATAGGAGTGAGGGAAGAGAGGGATGTAGGAGTGCCAGGCTGCCCCTGCACACATGCATCCCCCTGCCTTTGGTGGGGCAGTGCTGGAGCCAGAGCATTCTGAGAGGTGAGACCGTTCCCTGGCACTTTTGTTTCTAGCTATGGCACCAGCTGCCCTTCTCCCTCTGCTGTGCTGTGGGGCTCCTGTCCTCATTGCTCAGGTAGTTTCTGGAGACTCAGGCATGCTGCCTGCTTTCAGCATGGGCACAGTGGGCCTGAGTGCAGCTTGAGGGAAACGGGCTGTTATTTGAACTGTTTTGTTTGTCATGGACTGGTAAAAGGTTTCCCTCTTTACCTATGTCAGGAAATTTTCCCCTGCCAGGCAGGTTCAAAGGAGCCCGGCATGGAGCTGAACATGCTGCCTGGGTGCCAGTGAAACATCGGCCCCTCCCCACCTTGGAGCCAGATAAGTGCTGGAACAAGGCCCTTTTGTGCAGACAGGTCTGTGAAGTGGAGACAAACGTGCTCTGGCACTCATATTTTTTCCCAGGAGGCAGGGAACTCAGGAGGGAGTGGTGGCCAGCCAGACAAAGCTGCCACAGGTAAAGCTTTGTCGAGTCTGATGGATCCCCTTGTTCCTTCCTTTGTCATCCCAGGCCATTGCCCAGTTTCCCCTTCATCCTGCCCTCAACTCTCGCATAGATTGGATCAGGGAAGGCAACAGGATGCTCAACAGCTCTGGTATAAAGCACTTAAGGTAAAATACATCCCTACCAGTGATGCCCCCCTCCTCGCATTTAAGCCACAAGGAACAGCCTTTAAGCCACAGCCTGTTTCCTCTCCTTCTTCCTCCGTGTTCTCCACCTTCTGGCAATCTTTGCACTCCGTGGTTTAATTAAAGAGCAGAGTAAAGCGCTTAGACTCCAAAATGTGCAGATTAGGGGATTCCTAATCCTTTTGCTCAATGGGTGCTCCACATCCTGTCCAGTCTGTTATCAAGCTTCTGTTCCCTGAATGGAAACTTGGCTAAACTCGAGACCTCAACCACTCGTCTTGCTTGCTGTCCAGAGGAGGAAGGGCGAGGGGTGAGAGGAGAGTCACAGGGGGGAAGCAAAGTGAGCTGTGGGCTTCCAAAATTCTCAAGGTGGGTTTGTAGTCAGCACTGGGTGTCTTTGCTTCTTATGCTCTGTCTGGTTTTGGTGCTCTAGGAGCAATAAAGCAGGGATTTGGTGTTTTTGTTTGGGGTTTTTTGAGTGCTGTCTTCCTGTTCTAACAAAAACAACCTTTCTGTGAGAGGAAGCAACTGCTTCCCTGAGTGCATTTGTGATTACATAGTGGATGATCTGGTTAAGGTCTGTGCCTTCCCTGTGCATACACCCGTCTCCTGATTCCTCAATAGTCTTTTCTGTGCTCTTATTCCCTGTGTATGCCCAAGTGAGCCATGCTGCAGCATTGCTGAAAGAGCAGGGCTTCGTGATGAGAGTGGGAGGCTGGTGCCTGGCAGTGCTGCATGAGGCTGGTCATATCCTCATCTGTGGAGGCTGAGATCCCTTGATAGGACATATGCTGCCAGTGAGAAGGGGAAGGTGGAGTATTTGTGAACCCAGATGGAGCCACCAGCAGGGAAGAGGGAGGACAAGTGTGGTGGAAAGGATAAGACTCTTCCTAGAAGTAGGAGGGAAACTTGACCCTGATGGTCACAGGATGGGCTGAGCTCTTATGCCTCTGTCTGACTCCTGGGTGCAGGCTGGGCACTGCACAGAGATGGCTGTGGATTGCAGGAGACATGAGCTTTTGTCCTGAGCCACTCATCTGCTGCTTGATTGAGTTGAGGTTTGCTGTTTCTTCCCTGCCTTTGTCCTTTACTGTGCAAGTTCAGGCTTTAGTTCAGCAGTGCGAGAAGCTGCAGGGATGGGAACACAAAGAGAAGCAGGCGGGGAGGAGTGCTGGGAATGGTTAGTAAGGAGTTTGGGTCTTGGGACGGTTCTTCTTTCCACTGCCTGGCTTTGGGAACTGCTTCCCCTCTGGGATCCATTTCCTGTCCTTTTCTTGCCCCCATCAGTCACTACTTCATTTCCAAAATGCAAAATGCCCCATATACTTCTTTGCAGATAAGGTTGCTGTCTTAGCCTGGACAGCAGCTTTCTCTCCACACTGTTGCAATGTATAAGCCTCTCTGTAGCTCGGGAATCACTTCAGGTCTTACAAAGTGCCCAAGGCACGCTGGGTGGATGGCAGTATTGCTGCTTGGGTTTTTTAGAACCTGTCCTGAGCCATCCTGGTTTGCTATTTATAGTGCAGTTGTTCCATTCCTGTGTGGATGAGTTCTGTTTTCAGCCTTGCTTAGGCACTGAGGGCACTGGTGCCAAGAATAGCACTGGACAAGGAAGATAGGCTGCTTAAGCACAGTTCCCAGTTTGGGCCAGTGTCTGGTGGAAGAGGTACCAGGCTGCATCCATGAGCTCTGGCTCTCCGTGAGCAGCATCCTCCCCTGTGGCACAGCTGCTTTTCATGCAGAGGATTGCCTTTCCTTGTCGGGTGTCTCATGTGTGTTCCTGGCTGCCAGACTACAGTTTGGCATTGCAAGAGATGGCAGTTGGAACACTTGCTCTAGTCACAAGAACCAGTAGGACTAGTGAGGGACCATGGTGCAATGAAGCTGTGTAAGCAGAGGATTAGGTTGAATATTAGGAAAAAGTTCTTCACCCAGAGAGTGGTTGAGCACTGGAACAGGCTCCTTAGGGAGGTGGTCACAGCACCAAATCTGGTGATGTTCGAGAAGTGTTTGGACAACACTTTGTTACATGGTGTGGTTTTTGGGGTTGTTCTGTGCAGAGCCAGTTGGACTCAATAATTCTTTTGAGACCCTTCCAGCTCAAGATAGTCTATGACTGTGCTTGCACTGTGGAGGGCAGTTGGCATGGGAAGCTCTGCTTCTAGCATGTCCTTGAAGCAGGGGTAGTGACCTTGTGTGTCCTGAACCACCGCTCAGTGGGGCAGGTGGATGCCCTTTCAGTGGGGCACCTGCCATTCCTCCTACAGGGCCCTGCTCTCCTCCTCCCAGGTGAGTGCCTGCTAGTCCTGAGGGAGCTTGAGCTAAGGTCTGAAAGGAGCCTGCGGCACAAGAAACATCAACACCTCCTCAGCACTGCTGCTTGGGCAGAGCTGCTCCGGCCCTTTGGCTCGTGATGATCTCTACTTGTTTGGAGAGCAGAGCTGAACAAATAATTAGTTTCTTGATTTAGTGCCCAAAATGAAAAGCTGGATGGAATAAAACCTCAACACAGACGAATTTGAGAGACCCTTTATATTTTCTTTTAAATGTAATGCAGCTCAATTACAAACAAAACAATGCAAAATGAGACTTTTTGCTTGGAAAACAAAGCATTTTATTCTTGTCCAAAACTTGTATTGAAAGAGGAAATAGGTCTGAGCTGTCTGGAAACTGCAGTTTTCAATCAATAACTATTAAGCTGAAAACACCTACCCAGCTCTGCTGGTGACAATGCATGGCAGGCACCTGAGGGCCTGGCTCACAGCCATGCCCCTGGCACCTTCTCAGAGGTGGCAGGGAGGACAGTGTCATACTGCTTGTGAACTTTTCCAGGCAGAAAAAAAAGTCTGATCTGGGGTTGTTGGAGTCCCTTTTTCTTCTTTTTTGCTGTAATTAACCCAATTAGTTTTGCATGAGATGATGGAGACTCCACAAGCATGTGTAAGGGGGTAGGTTTGGCTAGATGTGTTGGGATATGGTCTTCCCTATCCCACCAGCGAGCAGCTCCTGGTGCAGGTTGTTCAAGAGCATTTCAAGGGAAAAGGGAGATTTGGGGCATGGGGATGGAATCTTTTGTTAGTCCCTACACATGGGCACTGCTAGCTGGAAACTTGGGGTATCAGTACTCCACAAGATGAAATTCCCACCCCTTGCTATATGGGCATGATGCCTGCTGGGTGTTCCAGCTGTGGTAATGATGGGGCTGGAGTTGGTGGAGGGCTTGCTGACTTGGATAAATGCCGGAGCGCGTGGCTGCTGACCCTATTTGGCTCTGACCTCAGGAACTGCTGTCTGCCACAAGACCACGGTAGTAAAAGCATCAGGAAATGGCAGGGGTGAACAGGTATTGATGCCCAGAGCATATCCGGAGACCAGGACATGGTGAACCTAATGGATCCAGAGCTGGCCATTAGCTGCAGCACATACATCAGCAAAAATGCAGATAGTAGAAACCTAATCCCAGAAGAGGGAAAGGGAACTGGAGATCAGCCCCAATGCTGCTCTTGTTTCAAGAGCCAGTTGAGGTCCTCCTGCCCTGAGTAATGCTCCTGCACAGTGCCCAGGCCTGGTCCCTCCTGTGCCAGGCTGTGCTCACTAGGGAGGTGTGTGGATGAGATATGATCCAGGACTCTGTAGCGTCTGTGTCAGCGTCAGAGCAGCTGTTGTCAGTTAGGTTTGTGCTTCATCAGGCCCAGAAAAAGGTCAGTCGGTTTTGATACTTCACCTGATGAGTATCCTCTTGTCATAACTTGTAGTGCAGGGAGGTAAAGTTAGAAGCAGTGTGTTTCAACACTTACCTCCTCTTTGAGTTTCTTGGAGTCTCAGCAGCACATTGGCAGCGGCTCATAGGGGGAAGAGGCGTGGGGGTCACCTCTAGGTGCCAGGCTGGAGCAGCTCCGGTTACCCCACCAAGCTGTGCAGGGAATAGGCTGAAGTGGGAAACCCATGACTAGTATGGACATGAACGGTACTCACTCACCCTGAGCCTGGTACTGGTCACAGGGCTAGCTGAGTCCTGGGGGAATGTGGGCTGCAATAGAGCCATGTCCAGCCAAAGAGTTGGACAGCCCCTAGGTAGGGGCTTCCTGCTGTCAGGGATTGATTTGGTCCCTGAGAGGTGATCTTTACTTCTAGCTGAAGTGAAACCCAGCTGGTAGTGTTGGCATGTCTGGGTGGGTGTCCTGAACAGTATAGCCAAAATGCTGTAGCTCAGCTCACACAGAAGCTTTCATGTTTCCTGCTGTTTTCCTGCTGCAGTGAGGGATGCAGCACATGCAGAGGAGTGAAAACCAGCACCCTGCGTTCTGCTGCCCTACTGTCCCCACAGACGTGGTTGAGGGCTATTGCCAGCTGGATTCTTCCAGCTTTTTCTCGGGCCTAAAAGGAGTGAGAGCACTTGCGGACTGCATTGCTAGCTGGGTGGCCCCCTCTTGCTTTGCCTGAGAGTTGTGGCAAAATGCAGCTGCCCAGCTTGTAAGCATTGTGGGATGTCTGGTAGGCTTAAGCCTCCTACGCAACACTTGCACACTCTGCTGTGGCACTGGACTGCTCACATGTGCCCTGCACAGCCCTCTCTGGCTGGGGCTCTGCCAGGCAGCTGAACGCAGTGCCTGGTTGTAGAAAGGGAGACTGGATGCAGTGTTGCTTTGCAAAAGCAGACTGTGTCTAGCAGGGCCTCGTGGTCAGAGTCCTTGCCAAGAGGAGTTGCTCCCTGATGCATTCCCGGGGTTTCAGACATGGAGAGGTAAGCAGAAAGGCGTTCCTGTATCAGACCCAGCCTGAACTTGCCTGTTTCCTCTGGAAACAAGGAAACAGTCTGGTGACGAAAGTCCCTACTTTAGCCAAGCTCGGAACTTCAGCACCCTTCAGAGACTGTTTGCTCCTCTTCCCTGAGTGCTGTGCTTCTGCCACAGAAGGAGAAGCTTTATACTTTTCAGTATGACCTTTGCAGAATACAAAACTGAACTTGAAGTGTCAGGATTGTGTGTGTGATAATCTTACAGGCCTAAGGAGAGTTTGAGAATGAGCTGTAACTGAGGTGCAGCTGCCTGTTGCCCCAGGATGATCTTATCCTTTCTAGGATTTTCTCTGGAGCTTGGTGGTATTGGGGACCAGTGAAGAGATGAGGATGCTTCCTTCTTTTAGAGCTCACATGTTGGTATCCAACTCTGCAGGTGCTACTTGATCCGACATCTAGAATGTGGTGGTTGTTTTGCCACAGGTTGCTCTTTCCAGGGAAATATGAAGGTGAAATTCTCACTCACTTAAGTTTTGCTTGTCATAAGACTGGGGAGGGAGGGACAGCATGGTAATCCGGAGCATGGGGTTTTAATCCTGTTCTTCTGGCCAAATTCCATTCCGCCTCTGTAAATTCCTGCAGCTACCCTGCTCCGCACTGCTTGTGTGGTATCTGCTGGTTGGCACAGCCCCCCTCAAGTGGCAGCATTTCAGCCATGGGGAGGGGGACCGGGAGGTGACCCTGAATCATAAGGCACTTTGTCAGATGGATGCTGTGGTATGTGCTTTAAAGGTGACCTGCTGAATGAGGAACCAGCCTGTCCCCTCCCATATCTTTGTGAGAGCAAAAGAGATCATCCCCAGTTGCCTCTCTTCAAAGTGTGGTGCCAGTCTCACCTTCAAGGCAAGTTGCTAGTCTGGCTTTGAAGCACTTGCCACAGCTTTCAGGCCTTTTCTCACCTTTTGTAAGCCCAGGAAGCTGCCGTCTTGAGCTCCTGCTGAGGGAGTCTAAGCAGGTCAGCTAAACTGTTGCTGTTCCAAAAATGAGGCGTGGGAGAAGGATTTGCAGTTTCTGTCGCCTACAGCTAGGTAAGACAACAAGGCAGCATAGCTCCATGAAGTCACTCCTCTGCTGGCTGTCCTGCAGCTCTTTACGGGGAACAGCCAGGCTACCTCTTGACTTGCAGTGCCTGGGGGGGGAGGCAATAGAGGGGCAGCAAGCCTGGGGCTGTCCCTGTGCTCCTCTGGGCCACTGCCCTGGGACCTGCAGTCTAGCTGTGCCTCAGCATCCCTCTGCAGGTGCACATTAGCTCTAGAAGAGACAAGAGGTTAAGACGCCCACCCTGCCACGGGCCTTGCTGCCAACTGGCGCTGTGGGAGAGCAGGGTTGCTCCCCTCTGTGCTTGGGGGGCTGGAGGAAACATGCTGATGCGATGCGAAAGTTTCCACTGCCAGCTCTCCCTAAACATTAACTGGTCACCTGACACTCACTGAACCATAAAGAGTAAAGGCCAGCCAGGCTGAGCCATAGTCCTACAAAGAGAGTGTCTTGGAGGAGTGGGATGCCAGCACATAGGCAGCTTCTGGGGGGAGCCTGGGGCAAGCAAGGTGAGTGCACTGTCCCAGGAGTGAAGGCTGCTTGTGCACAAAGGGGTGGCCAGCAGGAAGCAAGCCTTGGGCTCCTGCCCACGCCTCAGAGGTTGGTGTGAGCATGCACTGGTGTTTGTGCAGCTGCTCAGCTCTGCTGGCGTGACATTGCCTGTCCCCTGGCCATTGTCCTGTTGTCACTGGAGGCAGGGTGTCCAGGCATTAGACAAGACCTGGGTCCTGCCTCCCCTTTCCCTGGCATTTGTTGTCAGTTTCTTCCAGCAAGAGAGGGGACTCGGGTGCCTCTTTCTGTCCCAGTTTGCCTTGTCCCCTGATCACTGCTGAAGCAGGAGCTGGGAAGAATGTGGGGGAGGGAGGATAACCTGCTGCGAACAGCACTTCTGCCCGCACGCTGGGGTTGGAAACCGGCAGTATTGGGAAACTTCTCGTCTTACTGCTGGCTGCACTTGTCTGGCACGAGCAAGGAGACGGAGGAGGGAGGGCAGAGAGGCTCAGTGCCATGACTGCAGGGAGGGGTAGAGCCAGGAGGCTTGCATGCTGTGCCACAGCTGCTGGTACCCACTGTGACCCTTGCCTAGGAGCTCCTTCCAGCCTTGCCCTCCACTTGTTGTGCCTTTAACGTTTCACGGAGGAGGAGAAACTGTGTAGCTGCCTTCCGGCTTGCGATCTCCTCCCCACCCCCGTGAACATCCTAAAACCGCCCCTGCCGTGCCTATGATCCCCAACAGTCTCCCTGTTCCTGCGCTGGCTGGCGAGTGCCCGGCTGGGTCTCACTGCACTGGGTCTGGTGCTGGGAGCAAGAAAGTTATGGAGAACAGGGAAAGCTGTTGGTGCTCAGCCGGAGCAGGAGGCGGTTTCCTCTCCCAGAGCAGTGCTGTTGGCAGCGGGCTGCAGGAGGTCTGGGCTGCTCCCAGAGCGTGGGGAAACCCTGCTTGGCCACTGTCTCAGCTGGAGCACTCGTTATATGATGGATGGGACAGGAGCAGGGCGGTCCCGAGTGCTGAGCTTCATGTGCCCCGGGCCAGGCGGGGGAGCAAAGGGAAGGGTTCCTGCCTTGGGGAAGTGCTGGCTCAGAGGAGCAGCAGGGCAGCCCGGGGGTTTTCTCTCCCTGCCGGGGCTGGGTAGGGCAGGGAAGAAGGGCGTTGCTGAGGAGCTACTGCCTGTTGTACCCGGGACTCTGCAAGGGCGAGCGGGAGCTGCCCGAGCGGGAGGTAAACGTGCCTCCCAGGGCAAGGATTTGGGGGCTGCCTGGGCGCAGACCCGGCCTGCCCCTGCCCCGGGGCTCGGCCCCTGCCTGTGCCTCCGCAGGTGCTGCTGTGGCTGCGCGGGCAGGCCGGGGCCCGCCGCGGCTCGCCCGAGGCGGTGGGGTGGGGGGCAATTTACATTTCATCAGGAGCGCCGTGCAGGCGGTCTGCAACCCAGCACCTCTGCCTGCTGCCGGTGGTGGCTTCCTCCCACCACACCCGGCCGCTTCCAGGCACACGCGGCACTGGACACCCCCGGCAGGGCCTTCTCCTTCCGCTCCAGCCTCGGGCTGGGGCTCCCGCCTTTCCTCAACTTCGGGGCCGGGCGCGGGGGAAGCTGCAGGTAGAGCCTGTCTCCGCATAGTTAGCATTCCCAGCCCCGGCGTCCTGCTCGCTCTCGGTGGAATGGGGCAAGTCTGAGACATCAGGGGGATAGTTCTTTCCTTTTCAAATCTACGGTGGGGCTTGGACCCTCTCAGGTACGGGGCAAGTGCTCAAACGGTGGCCAGTATCTCTTCTCTCTGGGTAGGAGGTCTGCACCCCACCCTTGCCCTACTTGTGTCCCGGGCTGGCCATTCAGTCCCTCTCTGCTAACCATGGGGAGACAGGGTGTGCTCTGCTGCCGTCCTGACCCCCCTGAAATCTCTCCGTGACAGGACAAAGCTTCCTACACCTGCCCCAGGAAAGGAGGAGGCAGGTTCTGGGTAGGGGGTAGATAATCCTGGTCCTTTCCTTATCACAGTAAAGGACGATATTTGAGGCCTGGGAGCAGGAAGGGGGCTGCAAGGAGAATGGATTCCTCCGAATTCAGTTTGGGCAACTCCGTGTCTGTGGCGCTGGGGGCTCTTGAGTAGAAAGCGAATTTAATCTCTTCTTTTGTTTGTTCTTTCTTCCTCTGGAAGGGGGGCCTGCGGGGCGTGCGGGGGGAGCTTGGGTTTGAGAGCGGGGAGGAGGGGGGGAAGTGTCAGATCTGGAAGGGAGGAGTAAAGGGAGGACTGGGAACGGCAGCCCCGGGAGGGAGCAGCAGCAGTGGGCTGCCAGCCGGCTGGGGAGGCGCCGAGGAGGGAGGCAAGGGGAGAGGCAGGTAAGAAAATCGCCGCCTGGGGGCAAGGTGAACGTGCAGGTGAGGAGTGGGACAAGGAACGGCAGGAGTGATGGGTGTGCTGTGAGGAGGGGGGATGGATGGAATCCTTGAGTTCCATCTGGGAGAAGTTTTGAAAGCTGGATTGCTGCAGGTCCCATCCTGTCTCCCAAAATTGCTGTCTTAGTAGTGCGCTCACGTGCAGGTTGGGGACAGAGTACTGTTCCTGCAATGAGGGGCTATGGGGGCAAGCAGGAGCAGGACAGGCTCTGCTGTGTGCCACCACCTTCTCTATCCTTCGTTTGTGCTGAAGTTTATTCCCTCTCCCTCAGCTTCCCAGACTGCTGACCTCCCTGATTTTTCCTCACTGCTCCCTTGCCCCTCCTGCCTGGCTTGGGCATCCCACAGACTTTGTGTGGAGCTCAGCATGTGGGATGGGAGGCAGCTGATGGCAGCACATGTAGACCTCGCCATGTCCAGCATGGCTCATGGCTGTGGCAGGGACAAGGGATGCCTGGGCATGGTGGGCTCCATGTGTCAGCTCCCCTTTCCCTGCCATGCCTGTGCTTGGCCTGCTCTATAGAGCAGAAAAGGAGGTCAATGCCAGGCCTGGCTTGCAGGGAGCTGTGGTGCCAGCAGGACCCCTTCTCTGCCAGGAAAAGGAGTGCAGCCCTCAGGTGCCATGCCTACTGCCATGTGGACACAGCAGCATCCCCAGTGGGCTAGTATGGCCACGCTCCTTCGGGCTGGCCATGCCTCAGCCCTTACGGTACCTGAGTATTCCTTGCTGAAGGTGGATGGAGCCATCCATCCGCCCTCAGCTTTGATTCCTGCAATGGGCAGGCGTTTGCACCCCGGCCTCGGGGGCCCCGGGGAGAGGGGGGTGTGTGTGCTCTCCCAAGCCGCTTGCTCGAGGCCCCGCGGCCCCAGGGGCATCTGCACATCAATGGACTTCAGCGGGGGTGTGTGCAGGGGGAGCAGACCCTAATCCGGCCCATTCATCCCGACGGCAGCTTTTGTTGAGCCTCCAGATGTTGCTGTGCCGAGGGCAGGGGCTCATTCTGGAGCTGCGGGCAGGGGGGCAGAGCGAGGCCAGGCTGCGGGGAGAGGTGGGTGTCCCCTGCCCTTGGGGTCTCTGCCGGCCCGGGTACCTGGCTCCGGGGGACCCGGGGCAGGGCTCTCCGCCGGTCCCGAGCCGTGAGCGGGACTCAGCCGGCGGGGGATCGTCCCGCCGGCGGGCCGAGGGGGCTGCTCTGGCCGCCCCGTGCCCCAGTGGGGCGGGGAACGAGTTTCACCGAAGCGTTTGGGGTTTTGCTACCAAAGCGGGCGGCGGTGCGGGAGTTTGCCGGGCCCTGGCCGGCCCCGCGCCGCGTCCTTGAGGCCGTCTGTCTCCCCGGAGCAGCCCCAGCCCCTCGGCCTGCCCAGGCGGCGGGGGAGGGACCGCGCTCCCTCCGACGGGCAGGCTCTGTAAACCGCCTGGCTCGGGGAGGCCTCGCAGCATTGCCTCTCCCCTCCCCTGGGAGCCTTGGCCTGTGGGATGGCAAGGAGCAAGTCACACAGCTGGAGTGAAATGGCTTGGAGACCTCCTTCCTACCCTCACCCCCCTCCACGTTTGAGGTTCCCCCTCCACAGGCTTTGCAGCCCTGGCAGAACAAGTCTTGGGGGGGTAAATGCCCCAGCACGGGGCAGGAAGGTGCCAGCTGGGAAAAGCTGTATCTGGAGCATTGACAGGCATCTGTCTTGCCGCTGCACTTGTCCAGGTGCTGTCCTGGAGGGAGCAGGCAATGGGGGATGTCCTGCTGAGGGGATGTCAAGACACCTGGGTACAGGTTGCTGGTGACACCACTCTCTGCTTCCCTGCCCCTCTCAGGCTCTAGGATGCTGGGGCCAGCCGGGCTCGGGTTGCCCACCTGATCCTTGCCACTCGTGTCCTGCTGGCACACCATGTTGCGCTCCTGGCGCATGAAGCTGAAGCTGCTGCTCGCCACGGTGACCCTGGCCATCCTCCTCTCCTGGCTCTACCTCTTTGTGGGCAGCCTTGAATGTGAGTGGGTCCTTCTCTTCCTCCTTGGGTCAAGGGAAAGTGCAACAGGGAGTGGGTAGCAGAGGACGAGGCCTTGGGATGGTTGCTCTGTGGGCATGCAAGTCGCTGCAGGTGTATCTGACCTGGGGACATCTGTAGGGATCAGGGGAGCAGAACTGTGATGTTGGCTGGACACTTGTGAGGTGTGCTGGGACCTCTCAGCTGGCACCATCTACACTGGGCCCTCCCAGCCTTGCCATACCCATCACATAACCCATGTCTCTTCCACAGATGGCCGCTTCCTCCTGCTGCCACCCTGTCTGGGCGAGCAGCCAAGCCGGGATGTGGAGCGGGAGGCTCTGGCCTCACGGGTGCGCAGGGTGGAAGAGGAGAATCAGCAGCTCCGCCTGCAGCTCAGCCAGGCTCAGATGGAGGGCAGCGATGGCAGCCCACAGTGGGGAACCTCTGCCGAGGATGGAGATCTCCCCAGGGGAGAGAGGAGCAATCGCACAGCCTGCCCCAAGCAGCGGACAGTGCACAAATGCGAGGTGGGTGATGGCACTGGCATGGTGATACTGTGGGATGGGAGGCTGGGACCCTGGTGGAGTGTGGATGTATGTGCAACCCACCTGGCACTGCTCTCCCTATGCTCTGGCCATGCTGGGGCCTCATCCTGGATCTTCATGGTGCTCAGTGAGCCACAGTCAGTGGGTGAGGGCATCTTCCCTCTCCATAGAGAGAGGCGAGACAGGCAGAGTGGCAGCCAGACTCCTGGTCCCTGTTTCTGAACTGAGGAACTTCCACCTCTCTCTGAGGCTCCTTCCACAGGGGATGTGCTGGGTTATAGAGTCTCTCCCTGTGGTGTGGTCCCAGGGAGGAGCTGACAGTCCCTGAAAGGAGTGGGTGTGTAGCTGTCTCCGAAGTCTCAAAAAGGCACCATTTGTCTCTGGGCAGCTCCTGCATGTTGCGATTGTGTGTGCCGGGCACAATGCGAGCCGGGATGTGGTCACCCTGGTGAAATCCATCCTCTTCCACAGGTAATGGGGAAGTGCTGTGCCAGAGGCCCACTATTTGGGGTTCCCAGATGAGCTGCTGCAGGCTGCAGGGGGCAGTGCTGCAGGAGAGGGGCTAGGGCTCCTCTCTAGCCCCTGTGCCACTGCTTAGAGGGACAGAGAGGGATTTGTTTCTCCTAGAGGGCTGATTTTTCTGCATTTGCCCCCTCAGCTGATGTCTGACCCTTGGCAGGGATGGGAGCAATGGGGACCGTGTCCTCTTCATCCAACTGTGGTGCTGAGTGCTGCTGTGTTTCCCCTTGGCAGGAAGAACCCCCTTCACTTTCACTTCATCACAGACTCTGTGGCCCACCAGATTCTCCAGACACTCTTCCAGTCCTGGATGGTGCCTTCTGTACATGTCAGCTTCTACAACGCCGATGACTTGAAGGCAGGCACTTGCCCTCCCCTTTGCCCTGTCCCAAGCCAGTGCTCAGAGGGTTGAGGGGAGTAGCAAAGAGGGGCGAGTAGGTGGAGGTTCATTAACTTTTTCTTGCTGGTCTCTCGCTCATCCCCTCCCCTTTCTGGGCTTGTTGCTGGTGCAGCTGAGAAAGGGGCACAGGGCTGGTACTGGAGGGATGGGGAGGCCCCTTGGGGTAGCATTACCTCTGTGGCAGAGCTGAGTCCCCCAGTGAGCACTGAAACACTAGGGTCCAGATGGGCATTCTGGTGGCTGAAGGGAATGCTCTAGGCTTGGATGGCTCCACAGCAACGTGTGCCCTTCTGTTGCTGGCCTCCTCTGCACGGGGTACTGGGCACACAGAGCTGTCCTGCCCAGGCAGGGGAAGAACTTGGCCATGCCCAGCCCTGAGCCGTGTTGTCTTGCAGCCGGAGGTGTCATGGATTCCCAACAAGCACTACTCTGGCATCTATGGGCTGATGAAGCTGACACTTACCAAGGCACTGCCCTCCAACCTCTCCAAGGTCATCGTCTTGGACACTGACATCACCTTTGCTACTGACATTGCTGAGCTCTGGGCTGTCTTTGGGAAGTTTTCTGGTGAGGACAGGGTGCCCCTGGGGCTCTGTCAGGGGCCTGGCTGCTGGGCTCAGGGTGGCAGTCCCCGCCTGCCACAGAACCAGTGCAGTGTGTTTGCTTAGGCCCTCTGAAGCGATAACAAAATGAGCTGCATCCATGGCCCTCTGTTTCCTCAGAAAAGCAGGTGATTGGGCTGGTGGAGAATCAAAGCGACTGGTATTTGGGCAATCTGTGGAAAAACCACAAACCATGGCCGGCCCTGGGACGTGGCTTCAACACAGGTGAGTGCATGCTGCCAGGGTGGGCCCTGCAGCCTCATGGCACATCCAGCTGAGGCAACACTCGGCACAGGGAGGCTGGGAAAGGCTGAGGTGAGGCAGGAGAACCTGATGAGAACAAAGGGGCTGCTGCAGCATCCCGGGATAGTGTGAGTGGGTGCAGAGAAGCGGCATATCCCAGGGGATGAAGGAATGCAGGCTGCTGTGCTCCAGCTCTGTAGTGGCTGGGTGCTCCCTCAGTGACCCAGTGCCCTCTTCTCTGGCACTCAGGGGTGATCCTGCTCCTGCTGGACCGCCTGCGTCACCTGGGCTGGGAGCAGATGTGGCGGCTGACAGCAGAGCGGGAGCTCATGAGCATGCTCTCCACCTCGCTGGCCGATCAGGTAATGGTTTTTCCTCTGTGGTGGTCAGCCCTTCTGCATTCCCATAGCACTGCTGGCACGAGGGTCTTCCTTTTCCACCCCTGCACTCACCTTTCTCTCTCCTAGGACATCTTTAATGCGGTTATCAAGCAGGACCCATCCCTGGTGTACCGGCTTCCCTGCTTCTGGAATGTGCAGCTCTCTGATCACACCCGCTCGGAGCAGTGCTACACCGAGCTTTCAGATCTCAAGGTGGGTGGGTTTGCTGCCTTTGAAACTGTAGAGGGCCTGAAGGACACTGAAGGTCCGGGGGAGTCAGCATTGGGTCTGAAGGCTTGGGGAGCACTGGGTGCTGCTGGCTTCCCTTCCACGGGGTGACACACTACTGCCCAGGTGATCCACTGGAACTCGCCCAAGAAGCTGAGGGTGAAGAACAAGCATGTGGAGTTCTTCCGTAACCTCTACCTGACCTTCCTGGAGTATGATGGGAACCTGCTGCGCAGGGAGCTTTTTGGTTGTGCCGGTCTTCCCAGCCCACCCAGGGACCAGGTGAGGGTGATTGCCACTGCCCCCAGCCCCAGAGCATGGGGTGGGCAGAGACCACACACAGCCTCCCCAGCACCCTGTGAGGTTCTTGCTCTCCTTCACCTTCATGGTGTTGCAGCTACAGCAGGCGCTGGAGGAGCTGGATGAGGATGATCCCTGCTTTGATTTCCGCCAGCAGCATCTCACGCAGCACCGAATCCACCTGTTCTTCCTGCAGTATGAGTTCTTGGCATTTCCCAACCCTACCGATGTCACCCTCGTGGCCCAGCTCTCCATGGACAGGTACTTGCTGGTAGGACCAGTGGGAGGGTTGGATCCTGCCTCCCCTCCTCCGGGGAGGCTCCACAGCTTTGGAGGTACCAGGGATTCTCATCTCATTATCCTCACACCAGCATTTTACAGTGAGGAACAACACCCCAAGCTGGGAGCATCATTTCCTCCTGCACTGGGCTCAACTGGCATGCAGCTCTCTGTCAGGTGCCCCGTTCTGGGTTTAGCAAAGCTGCCACAGAGCAGGTCTGCTGCTCATGCACTGCCCTCTGCTTCCCAGGTTACAGATGCTGGAGGCCATCTGCAAACACTGGGCGGGCCCCATCAGCCTGGCACTGTACATGTCGGACGCTGAGGCTCAGCAGTTCCTGCGCTATGCCCAGGCCTCGGAGGTGCTGAGCGCCCGCCGCAACGTCGCCTACCACATTGTCTACAAGGAGGGGCAGTTCTACCCCATCAACCTCCTGCGCAACGTGGCCTTGGCCAACACGCAGACGCCATACGTCTTTCTGACGGACATTGACTTCCTGCCTATGTACGGCCTCTACGATTACCTCAGGTAAGGCTTTCTGCAGCCCGCGCTAGCTCAACCTGCAGGGCTCCCCAAGCACCAGACTTTTCAGGAAAAGCCCTGGGCAGCAGTCCTCAACAGCAGGCCTGGGAGCTGTTCCCTTTGTGTTCAGCCTCAGGATCCTGCCCTTCCTGTTGTCAGAGGAATGAGGATCTATCCAGTGCATGAGGAAGGGGCTGTGGCCAAGAGCATTGCCCCATTCCTCCTACCCCTGCATGGTACCACTGCAAATTGTCCACAGACATCAGTATCCTTCTGGAGTGGTATGCAGGCTGGAGGGGCTGAGGAAGGAGGCCATGGCCTGCAGCCAGGGAGACCTCATAACCTTCCTATCACCATAGGAACTCCATCCAGCAGCTGGAGCTGCCCCAGAGGAAGGCAGCTCTCATTGTGCCGGCGTTTGAGACCCTGCACTACCGCCTGACCTTCCCCAAATCCAAAGCAGAGCTGCTCTCCATGCTGGACATGGGCTCCCTCTACACCTTCAGGTACGGACTGGAACTGACCCACTATCCAAGGGGGGCTGGCAGAAGCCAGTTTTGTACCCTTGTGCCTTGGGACTGTGCAACCCCTGTCTGGGGGGGAGACCCCCTGCATCCTCCTCCTGACTCAGGGAGCTGCCAGCTTTGCCCAGTGTCTCGTTTCCATCTCTCCCCGCAGGTACCACGTGTGGCCAAAAGGCCACGCCCCAACAGACTATGCCAAGTGGCGGACGGCCACCATGCCATACCGTGTGGCGTGGCAGCCAGACTTCGAGCCTTACGTTGTAGTGAGGCGAGATTGCCCCAGGTATGACCAGAGGTTCGTGGGCTTCGGCTGGAACAAAGTATCCCACATCATGGAGCTGGACGCGCAGGTGGGTGAGGGGCTGCTCTTGGCACCAGAGGTGCTGGATGTGGGGGCTCCTGGCCAGGCAGTGATATGTTGGTACCACCAAGCTGATGCTGTTGCTCTGTCCCCTCTCAGGAGTATGAGCTGCTGGTCCTGCCCAATGCCTTCATGATCCACATGCCCCATGCCCCCAGCTTCGACATCTCCAAGTTTCGCCTGAGTGCAGGGTACCGGGGCTGCCTCCAGACGCTGCGGGAGGAGTTCCACCAGGACCTGTCACGGAGATATGGGGCTGCTGCGCTCAAATACCTCACTGCCGAGAGAAGCCTGTGACGCCCGGGGACAGTGGTTGCGGGGTACAAGCAGCACCCTGGGAGGGTGCAGGGCCTCCCTCCTGCCCCTTGCCCACCGCCGCAGCCCAGCCTGAGGGAACGAAGTTGGCAGCACAGCCTCTCCAGCCCACCGAAGGGATACCCATAGATAAGGTGGAAGATATCAGCTGCAAGAACGGCAGTGCCTGGAGGTCAAGCTGCCGCAGCCTTCCTGTGTTACAGGGGAACCTCCTTATGCCAGGTGCCAGGGGGTCAGCTCTCCTCCCTCCTCTTTTTTAGTAGATGTGGGTTCCCTAGTCTTCACTAGCTCACTTGACCTTGAGGCCTGGCTTCTCCAGAGGCCTGGGAGCTGTGCCATACCCTGCTCTGCCTCTGCTCAGTGGTGCCAGTTCAAGTCCTTGCATACTCCTCTGAGGCTTTGGTGAGCGGGAGATGAGGTTGTAGATCATCCCTTTGTGGAGCAGGCTCAGAGGAAGCCTCCCAGCACCTGGGAGCTCCAGCCAGGGAGTACCAGCAGTTGTTGGAGACTTGGTTCAAGCCCAGATCAAGGCTGGGTGGTTAACAGCGGAGAAGTATTATTACTCTCAATCCATATGGATGCATCTCCAGTGGAGTTGTCCCTGTACTGGTGGTGCTGGAGTCACCCAGAGCAGGATGAGCTCCCAGAGCAGGACAGGGTGTCTGTTGTCCCCAGAATGAGCTCCTGGAATAGGCCTGCACCTTCTGGCTGGCAACAGCCGTGGCAGTGACAGACCTGTCTTGGGTTGGCAGTGCCCCACAGGGCAGGGCTGCGAATCGTGGCCAGGAGCAAAACAGCAGCTTCATGGGCCAGTGCATGCTGAGAGAAGTTTCTGGCAGGGACCACCCTGCTCCTCCCCAGCTCCCGGCAGCGCAGTCGTTGCCATCAACAATCGGGGATGTGACTGACACTGGACAAGACCATAGCTGAGCACTGTGGCAGGAACCCTGTGCCAGGAGTAGCTTGACCGGACACTGTTCTACTACTATCAAACACTGGAGCACAGAGGATGCATTGCTTTCCTCACGCTGTTTAAATTATTTAATACTTTTCTCATAAGAATTCAGTAATTAGGGTGTCTGGGGTTCTTCTTTTTTAATCCTTTTTTCCTTCAAGATGATTTTGCTGGCGGCCCTGGAGGCTCTCCGGGCCAGTTGCTGCTGCAGCCTCTGCTGCTCTCTCCTTAGCTTTGCTCTGGGCTGCAAGAGCTAGAGCTAGCTCTGTGCAGGGGTGAGGATTTCCGTCCATGGTGGGAGTGACTAAGAGGAGCCATACAAAGCACGGGGTATGGAAAGGGCACAAGCGCCTCTTGCTTTTTTTCTAATTTAATTTTTAAATTAAAGCTTTTTTATTCTTTTTCACATTCTTGTTAGAACTGCCTGGTTATTAATTTTTTCTGCTATGAGCCTGCACATGTCCCCTGGAGGGAAGACAGCAGGAGGAGTACAATGGAGGAGTAGCCTGAGCCCTGACTGTGGAAAAGCATCACTGGGCTTGCTCTGCCTGCCATGTTTGAAACCTTTTCCTGTTGGCACAGTGGGAAGGTTAAGGAAGGGGGAGCAGCAGCAGGCAAAAGAAATGCTGGTGTCACCAAATGGCAGGCACACCGGTCCCCTGCCACCTCTCAAAGGGTTGTTGGGCTCAAGTCTGATGGTTCCCAGCACTGCAGCAGGGCCCAGGCAGCCTGCCTGTTCAGCCAGCACCCCTGAACTGGATTCTGGGGCTTCATGGTAGTCAGTTTAAACACCCCCAAGTAGAAGGGATGTAGTTTCATCTGCCGGTGCTGCGGCTCATCCCCGAGAGCAGCGTGCAGAGCTGGATACTGTGCCGTGACCTACAGGACCTTTCCTCGCCCAGAGGAGGGAGGACAGACACCCACCTCTGGCCACAGTGCAGGCAGTGGGACCGGGTGGGGCTCTCTGCTGAACAGTCTTGGCTTTGTAAGAGTGTTGGGAATAAAAGCTGGCTCTTAGGCCCCATGAGCCACCAGCCTTGCATCTGCAGGGGGGAGGATGAGGGTGGTTTGCCAGGAGCAAGTGTTGAGGCTTTATTTGGGAAAGGGCTGGGAAGACATTGCTCATGGTGAAGCCATGCACAGCTCCACTCCACCAGTCCCTAGCAGGCAGCTTTTGTTTAATATAACCAAAGCTCACCAATACCACGCTGCTGCTGCACTAAGCAACACGAGGGTTAGATCACAGCAGTGGTGGAGCAGTGCCGGGATGGAGCAGGCCTCTTCCAGGCGATTCTTTACGGCTAGGAGGCAACAGAAGTGCTGACTCTACGGTTATTTTGGAAGGTGGCGCTGGCATGCCTGTAGAAGGAGGGCTGAGCACCATAATTTTCAGATAATCCTTCCCAACTATACAGTCAGCCCAAAATGTGCCTAAGAGGGTGGAGGTACTTGAAAGTAAACCCAGCTCAGGTTGGTCTCCATGTGCCCTCTGCAGGGCAGCATCAGCTGGGAGGCACCCACTGAGTCAGAACCAGGAGATCATCTGAACTGAGCGCAGCCCCTTTTGGAGCTAAAATTCATTTCTCTTAACACAGTGTCCTTCTCCTTGCCAAGAAAGCGGAGCGCGCCACAGCCGCCACACAGAGCCACGCTCAAAAACCCCTCTTGGGGCTGGGCCATCCCCTGTGCCTGTGGGACCCGCTGTTCCCACCTGGTACATACAGCTAAGGAGACAAGAGATTTTACCGTGTTTTATTTAGTAAAATGTTAAAATAAATAAATACAAATTGATCAGATGCTCTGTATCCCCTCCCCCCAACTTTAATTTGCTAAAATCTAAACACATTTGTACCAAAACTGAAACCACAAGGAACTTGAAGGCAGCAGAGACTGCAGATCACTATGAGCATCAGGCTAAAAAAAATAGAGATATTTAAAAAACCCAAACCAGCTCACAAGTCGGTGTTCTCATGGTGTGATTCTGTGACAACAGAGCAGTACCAGTCAGAAAGGGCATTTTACACCAGGGCCTGCAAGGACAGGAGATTGGCGGGGAACAGGGCAGCACAGGTGGCACCGGCTCACGTAGGGCAGAGCCACGGCTTTGCCTGCACAAACCCAGCTGGGAGAGAAGCTGCCATCGTCCCCACACAGCACCAGGCCCGTGGCTGAGGAGCAGCACCACCAGAACTGGGGGCTGTTCACCAAAATCACCTGGAGAAATCAGACAGGCTCGAGGAGGGACCAGGGCTTGGACACAGAGCCCTTCAGGGTCAGCTCCTGCTCCGAGCCCATGGCAGGACTTCTGCTTTACAGCTTGGTCTTGGATGAAACACTGGGGTGGGAGTGGGGGAATGGGATGAAGCACAGCACTCAGGCAGGGTGGTGGTATCAACAAATATACTGAGATGGTGTCACTGTGATCACAGGAACACGAAGCCGTGATTGAGGCCTGAGTATTTTCTCTAAACAAGCAGAGCTGCCTTCACAACCCTCCTGCCCTCAGCTGCGGACGACACCGTGTTTGCAGATTAGAGCCAGTCAGCCCCAACAAAGACAAAATTTGGCATGGGCAGCCACTCCAGTGCTGCACCAGACCTCCCAGGCAGCAGCAGCTCACCACCACTTCATTGTTGTTGATACAGCAAAGTTGTTTCCTTCCTCTGCAGGAGCCTGAACAGGTCAGGACTAGCAGGATCCCCCGTCTCACTGGTACCTTGCTTAAGCATTGCTTAATGGAGTTTGCAAGGCATGTTTTGCTTCTGTGGGGCTATGAGAGGCAGCCAAGATGCCTCTGACAGGGTAAGATGGCACTTGGGGCTACCCTACAGCTGTAACTGGAGTGAAGCAGCTTTCTGGACACAACTGCCTGCTGGCTCTGGTTGCGTGGGGCTGCCAGGAAGCTGATCGAGTCACAGGGGCTTATGCAGGAGCAAAAACCTTCCTCAAGGAGGGTCTTGGCTGCCTGTCACATATGGCATCAGGAGCAACTCAGAGATAACATACCTTGGAGAGCTGACAGGTAAGACACTATGCCTGGCTCAAGAGTCAATCACTGTTTTGATGTCAGTGATAATTTAAGTCAAGAAATATGAGACTATGATTAGAAATTACACAGTAACCCAGAACAAGCAGAAACACGCAGCCTCCTGCTGCACCCAGCACAGAGCTTCTTCTCTCAACAATGCCTACCCCAGTGCCTGCAGCCATGGAAAACTGCTCTCTGGAGTCAGAACTGCCAGTACCTGCTTTACAGAGGGGAATGAGGGGCACAGAGCCATCTCTTTCCCTCCCCCCTCAATTCTGGCATGCCCCCACCTGAGAGGCCAACACCTGGATGACAAGCCAGGGGAGCCCCTGTCCATGTACATGCACAGCATCTTCCCTGTGCTGTGCTTTCCCAGTATCAAACCTCAGCGCTGGGGGTCCAAAATCAAGGGTGGTCATTGAACACGGCCCCAGGAACTGCCCTGCGCCACTGCCTCCTTTTCCCACCTGAACTACAACCCAAGGGCTCACTAAGAAAAGTGTTATCTTGAAGGTCAGAGGCAACAATACTTCATTATTTTTCCAACAACAGAGATCTAACAAGGCACATGACAAAAGGGCAGGAGTCGGTCGAGGTTTACAATTGCCAGTGCAAACTCAGGAAAAAGAAAAAAGATGCAAACTCCCCAGGTGGTGAAAAATACTGAGAGCCAATGGATCGATACTACTCACTGCTGCTGCCTTTCCATGCCACCACTCCAGCCAGGACAGGCAGAGCCAAGCTTACATGGCTTTTGAGTTCCCCAGGCACTCCTGAGAGTAAACATGCCCTTAAGTACTTCTTCCTTTCTAGAACTAGGGACTGGGTTGAGGTTCTCTCTCTCTGAAGCATTTGACACCTGCTTGGATACTACAGAGTGAAGAAGAACAGACACAGAGCTTACTCTCCGCTCACACTCAAGAGCTGGGACAGCTGTTTTCCCAGGAGGGTGCCTGCCCCCTGGGCTGCTGCTTAATGTAGCCTAGAAGCAGGGCCCTCAGCTTCTGACAGGTTACATTAAACTTACCACATGCCACTGTCTAGGTGCACTGGTGAAGTGCCCCTTTGCATGTGTCCCTAAAGAATCCAGATTCTGAGAAAGCAGGGAGGCATTGCTGCTCAGAGGGATTTTGGCACAGAACTGCAAGATGTGACAGCCCAGAGAGCACGGATCTTGCACAGATACTCTAAGAGATGGCTGAAAAGTACCCAAGTCACAGGTCCTGCCCCACATTGTCTCCTTTGCTCAAGTGGGACCCAGGACCTCTGGGAGCTGATGCTGGTTTTAACTAGGCTAGTTGTAACACTTGAAGTAGGAAGGTGCAACCACACTAGCAGACCTGAACCTTTAGCTAGTCTCCGGAATACTTCTAGCCAAGAAAATGTTTAATTAATATGGTCCAGATTAGAGCAGACTCTGGCTGCCCCAAGGTCTTCTTGATCTGCCTTATCCCCACACTGTGGCTTAGAAGTCAAATAAGGCTCTTGTCAGAATGACAAGCAGCAGAAGCAGAATTAGGGATGACTCAGTGCCTACTTCCTTCCCTACCAGCAGCCAGGCAGCTCTTCTACCACCACACTTGCTCCTTTTGGAATACAGATCAACCCATGTCCGAAATGGAGGTAGGATAAAGAGCAATTTTGTTCTACTCTTTCCACTGAACTTTCAAACGCTGTAACTGCACGAATACCCATCTCCTCAAAATGGAGGCCTATTTCACTCCTGGATTTTTCCTACCCTCATTTTCCCTCCTCTCTTTCCGTATTTCTCCTTTCTGCTCTGCTTTACCCCATGTAATCTTTGTTTCCTTTGCTCCTCCTGCTTTCTCCCTTCCTTTCCCATCTCCAGCCCTGTACCCCTTCTCACACCTTGAGCCTTCTCAAGAGGCTTCTGTCCTTTCTTTTGTCCCTTGTAGCATCCACCTCTGGCCGGGGGAGATGGGAAGCCCTGGCCTGGCTGTTCTCATGAGACACAATCCAGGGACTTGCACAGCACAGCGATTTTCACGGCACTGGTTCTCTTGACAAGCCTCTTTTTCATTCACTACTCATTTTAGTAATACTGACAGGGGTGCAGACAGACTCTCACACAGGTAAGGTCTTGGTTTTCTGAAACAAGCCCACATCTTAAATTAACCTCTGGGAGAGGTGTTTTGTCTTTCCATGGGTCTGTAATTACCAAGCTTACCAGTGCATGGTATAAATAATTTTCTTTATTGGCAAGTTGATCAGCTATGTGCTCAGCCTATACAAGACACAATGAGGCAGAATGTTCTTATCCCAGATAAGAGAGAAATATGGAGAAAATGGAAGCTAAAGGTAAAGGATAGAGTCATACTTTTCAAGTATTACATTCCATTCTGTAGAGTTACAAACAGGACTGAGCTTAAAAAAGGGTCTGAGTAAGATGACAATAACCAGGAGACAAGATGTCTGCAGCTATCATGTTTTCCTGATCCCATTTGATTTTTGGGTCATTCCCTGGTCCAGGTCTGACCACTGAAAACAAGGATTCAACAGCATGTCACTGCGAGGTTCCCTTGCATGCCCTCAGAGACCAGTACCTAGCTGGCTGCTGGAGGGTTCTTTGGAGACCTTTTGCTTTCTGAATGCCAGAAACTACAGAATCCACATAGTGCTTGGGAATGGCCTTTGCTGAGGTAGTTTTTTGGCCAGGCAAGCCTAAGCGCCAAATGAGTTCAATGACAAAACATCTTCCCCTTCCTCCAGGTTCCTGACTCCTACACACGTCAGAAAACTCTCTGCAGTAACCCAACAAGGCTGAACTTGCCCTGATCTTCAGAATTCCAAGGGAGGGCAAATGGATGTGAAAAAGGGTCAGCCCTAAAAAGACACAACAAACTCTGCCCAAAGGGGAGTGGTTGACAAGGAAGTGTAATATCAGTATTTCAGTGATTATCTGAGCAGTTCATTGAGAGAAGCCCTCAGTAAAACAGTGAATTTTGGTTTAACATCTTAATATATGATATTTTAATCCCATGTTATTTTAAAAACACATTTCATTTAAAAACATGTATTCATCATTAGTGCTTCAGAAGCAAAGAGGGCAGTGTGCAACCCAGCTGGGGAAAGAAAGAGAGAGAAACATGCACACTGCAAATTCACAAATATTTCCCACTGTATCCACATGGGATGGAAATTTCAGAGTTTACTCCCTGTATTGTGGGCTGCCACAGCTTGGTGGGGCTAAGAGGGAGATTTCACTCTGGGTTCTCCTGAATGCTGACCACGCTGCTTTTCAGGGCTGTCTCTGAAACAGTACATGGAAAAAGATGATTTGAAGCCAAGGAGGTCAGAATTAGGGTTCACATTTCTAAATAGATGGAATATAGACTTGCTTTCTTAGGCCTGGTCAGCTAGGGAGGATAAACTACAATACTGTTTTTCTGCCAACAATAGAACTAATAGATCTGCCCATAAAATTATCACCTCTTAATTTCTAGGGTAGGAGCTTTGAATTCACATCCCCCACTGACAGGAACGTGCTTACGACATAGAACAAAGCCCTGTTTTGCTAATGCAAGTCATCAGTTCATCCCACCAACTTGGTAACTCCTGGGTAAAAATGATGTCCTGAAAGAATCAGCCATGCTACTCACTGTACCTGCCAATCATCCCTAGAAGTATTGCTCTTACTGTGTTTTGTACAGCACTAAAATCACCGCTGGCTCTAAACAAAAATAATGAGAACAATAATGATAGTACTAATCCTTCTAGCCAGGTCACATGCTCACTTTGCCACTCTGACCACTATGCACTTTCCAGCTGTTTAAAGAAGAGATTGCAAGGAGAAGGGAAAAAATGACTTCTGCTACACTTGCTCTATTTCTGAGCAAAGGAGCAGAGTGACTTCTTAAAGCCCTTAGCACTGGGCTGAGAGCCAGGACTGTCTCTGATATGAGCTTCCTTTGTGGTCTCATCGCTTCCCTTATAACAGAGATTTAAAAGCCACTTGTTTCCCACCAATGACAAGCAATGACATAAGAATTAGTTAATATCTTGGTGGTGGTTCGGAAATACAAAACCACATTCAATATGACAGCTTCCCGAAGAGCAGAAGTTTTAGTGCAAACTCATTCTATCTCAAATATTACATGAGGAAAAACCCCAAACCAATACAAACCCAGAAGACAAGCTCGAGCTTTAGGTTGTCAAAGAGTTTAAATTTCTTCCTTGACTGGAATCTCTTAGAGCTGCTAGAAAAAAAAATCCATTTTCCTCTGTATTTAGCAAATGCCAATTCCCCTTCCACCCTATTATTGGTAATTGGGCAGAGATAACCCCAATTTACTGTGTCTACATAGCAGCATCATTGCCAGCACCACTGCAGCTCCGGGAATGCTCCTCGCCTATTGACTGACACTGTTGCAGAGCCAGGAGAAAAAGCATCTGAACAGGATCAATGGGAGAGAGAGAAAACTACCTAAGCAGTATCAAAAAGTCTAAGTTAAGATCATTTTTCTGCCAGGTAATGATTAACTGAATGCATCCTTTTACAGTCTGGAACACAAATTCTGTAACAAAAGGGACATAAACGTCTTATCTACTTGGATTCTGGAGACAAGCAGATGCCTCAGAAAAGCAGTAATAGCTGCTTTAACATCTCCTGTCTAGTTAACTGTGCTCAAATTTAAATATGGTTAGCAGTGAATTCCCCTTCCATTCCCTCCCGAATCAGCAAAGAAAACAGGACTATTGAGCCTCCAGGCATAGCCTGCTACCTCCACATACTGCAGTGTTTCCAGGAGAGCTCAGCACATAACACCACAAACAACATGAGAACCACAAAGACTCAGCACACCTATCCCTGAGACTGTCTCTTACCAGGAGTGTATTCAATGCTTCACAAGATAACGTTAAGAATTATCTAAGTGGCCAACTAAAGAGCAACCTGTTCAAAAAGGCACTGAATATCTGGCCATTAGCTGATGGCTCATTTTCTATAGAAAGAAGGCTCATGTTCAGTTTGTTTTCTCTCTTCCACCCTTGAAATGGACAGTCCTTTGTTTAAATGCTGTGGGTTGCTGGCCCAATGCTGCCCTGTGGTGATGACCCCCACTGGTAACTGGATTGATGCAAGGACATTTTTAGTACGATCAGTTTTGATGTCGTCTGCCCAGCTGTCTCCCTGCCACTCATGCTAACTTATCCTTCCAGCTCTGCTAGGTCCAGAACAGAACTCAAACATCAAAAGACAGAGTCGAGGTTATCACAGCTGAGAAGTGCACCTAAGAGTCACTTTCCCAACTGCAGACAAATGTGAGAACTCAGGATATCAGTTCTGAGCTCAGAGCTGAAAATAGTGCACACTCCTACAGAAGGAATAAAAGTCCTTAAAGGGCAGAAGGGCAGCTTAAAGGAGAGGGAGAAAAACAGCTCTGTGAACCCCACAGAAGCCCACTTGGCTGTGGCAGCAAAGAAACGGTCTCAGGCTATGTAGTGTCTGGAGCATTCACTTCTTCTGACTCAGAAATGCATCCTTGAAACCCAAAGCTTTTCAACCTTTTTCTAGAAATGGCTGAGCAGGTCTGCCTCACCACCCAATGTGTGCTCTCAAGGCCACCACACCGGAGATACTGCCTCACACTGTGTGTATAGTAGCTCAACTCTGCTCCCACCAGAAGTAAAGGGAGTTTTCCACGTACTTCCAGTGGAAAGAGGCTTTGCCCAAATGTCTATATGCAGTAGTGAAACTGGACAGCTCTGGGACACAACCCGATGTGACCAGATTCAGCACCTTAAACTGAGACAGACTCCACAGTCAGGAAGCACAAGGCAAGCTTTGCTGTCAAGAATGAAAAGATTATACATAAGAGATGAACTTCTTAAACAAGAGGAGATAATGGAAGGCGATTTCAGTCCAACCAACTCACTGTCTTTCGTCCTCAAGCTCGAATCAGTCCATATCACAGAACTGTAAAAACCTTAAACACACATTGTCAACTGCTTTTCTCTGGGTTACAAACACATGAAAGAATGGGGGAAAGATGGTAACAACAGAGACAAGCCTGGCCGATCCTCCAGGTGGGGTGAGATCCAGCACTGTAGGAGTTGATCCTCCTTAGAGTTTAGCCAGTAGATGTATGGTATAATCTACTGAAACTGTCCCATTTGATTTTAAAACACAAACACAGCAGAATGTGATCATAAATAAGCAAAGTCTGTGTTAAAAAATTCTAAGTACACAGCATTTTCTCCAGTTCTGACACCTTTTTAATAGAAATCACTTGTTTAGGAAACAAATAGCACTTTTGTAATTTTTTTACAATGTTTCTTACCTTGATCTTATTTTAAGTAACACTAGGAAGACCTCAATATCTTTTATTTTCCTTTTTAATTTAAAAAAGTTGTTTTTTTTTTCCCCCAGATACAAAGATTTTGCCCTTGCATAAAAAAACAGTGCCCAAAACGATGACACAAGGACTCACAAAGACTCACTGTATCTCACTGACACTATTACTTCTAATCTATACCATGCAAGGTCCCATCTACCTCTTTAATTAGACTGTCAGCCTGAAAAACAGCTTTTCTATTCCTTATTTAGTTCTTGTTACCAAAAGAAGAGAAAGGAAGTGAAAGAAAAGGACATTTCTCTGTTGAGTTCACACATCTGGGTTATGTGCTACTTTGTTCAGGATACCTTTGTTGTTTATAAATACAGAAAAGGGCTGGAATCTCATTTTCAAGTAATTGATGCACATTTTCTCTTGAGACACCTCCATCCAATGCTCCAAGCTGACCCTGAATTCTGGCCCTCATTTTCCCATTCCCAACACAGACTTTCTGGATGAGTGTGAGGACCCAAACCAATTCTGCAAAGCAAGTCTGTTGTTTAATGTGAAGAAACAGGATTAACCCCAAGCTGTGGGGACAGTAGATCCTCAGCCTATACATGTGAGGGGAAGCGGAGGGACAGGTACTGATCTTTTCACACTTGTGACCAGTGACAGGACTCGAGGAAACGGCATGAAGCTGAGTCAGGAGAGGTTTAGATTAGATAGCAGGAAAAGGTTTTTCACCCAGAGTGTGGTTGAGCACTGAAACAGGCTCCCCAGGGTAGTGGTCACAGCACCAAGCCTGGTTGAGTTCAAGAAGCGTTCTGACAATGCTCTCAGGCACATGGTGTGATTCTTGGGGTGTCCTGCACAGGGCCAGGAGTTGGACTCGATAATCCTGATGGGTCCCTTCCAACTCAGCATATACTATGATTATATGATTCTATGTGCTGGTTACTCAGTGAAAAGCCCATCTCCTTTCCTTTTGTAAATCTCCTGTCTAAACAATAGTAAATACTGCTTATTTGATAGACTTGTCCCTTCTGGGCACTGGGATTTGATAATTTATATTTCTGGTTTTTTTGGTTTAATAGTACGGAGAGTTTAGAAACAGGAAAAGCCCATAGGCTCTTTGGACTCATTTTTGTTTTCCCCTAGCTAAACAAACTGTTCTGCAAATAGGAACTTGAAACCTGCTCTCCTCCCTTATCCCTGCTCCTCACCCCAAACAAAAATAAAACAAACCTATAGTGGCTGTGGAGGCTGCTGCAGGCACACACTGGTGTAAAATATAGAGAGAGTAAATATATTATTTCACTTGGCATGGTGCTGGCAAAGAACCCCCAGCTGGCACT
Source organism: Platyrinchus mystaceus (assembly GCA_035041135.1). Taxonomy (NCBI): domain Eukaryota; kingdom Metazoa; phylum Chordata; class Aves; order Passeriformes; family Tyrannidae; genus Platyrinchus; species Platyrinchus mystaceus. The sequence continues at coordinate 24,524,579 of JAWWLV010000179.1, read as the reverse complement.
ATTCATGTAACATGATCCAAACTTTGCATGTACACACAGAATAAGAAGGATCAATTGGCAAACTCCGGTGCCGCCTGGCACAAGCATCTTCACGCTCTCTCTGGAACCAAAGAACTAAAGAATTCTGCACTTTCCAGAAGAAATCCAGTTTTGCTTTTCTAGAGTTTCTTTATTTTGCTCTTTCTCCTCGCCGCCACCTCCCTTGGCTCCTTCTTAACTTCACTGTGTTATTTAGTCTCATCGCCCTTGTTACAGTTCACCATGCAGCTCTGGGAAGGGGAGGGGGCTAAGGTGGAGGTGGCAGCATTAGTACTGTTAGTGGAGTCCATGCCGTTGGAGATGGCTACTGAATTGACCTCAGAGTTTATGGGTTTTGAAAGGTCGATGCCTTGAATGAGGCGGATCAGCTGTTTTACCTTCTCCAAGGAGCTGTGCATCTCCTTCTGTTTTGCAAGGATGGTATTCTTCATTTCCATGCATTTCTGCAACAAAACAGAAAAGCAGTAATAAGTTCAAGCTTATGAATGAAAGCAGGTAAGAGAAGGAATATGATGTTCACAGATCTAAATGTAAGAACCTAAAAAAGACTGCAGCTACAATTTCACTTTTCCAGCATAGAAGAACAAAAGTCTCTGGGCTGTGTTCACAGGAGAATTCATAATTGCAGGCTGAGGAATTAAATTGCCAGGACATAGCTGTTACTTGGTATGGCTCCCATTTATTCCAAGGTATTCTGCAAATGAACACAGGCAGCTCCATCCTTTTGTGTTCCTCTTGAAGGAAAACTTCCAAGTGTATGTTCTTACTATTTTTTCTATTAGTATTGCATTACTGAAATTTCTTTAGCTCAGATCTGCAAGCTCAGGCATCCAACTGCAGCTGACTGCTGACAGTGTGTGTGCACACCATTAATGGGATACAGCCTTTGCTTTCACATACATTTTAGCAGGAACATCACTTCCTTCTCTCAATAAATAAAGGGGCACTTGAAAAGGAAAACAAACTCCTCTTCACTTGAAAATCTTATTTTGCGGCCACTTCTTTCTCTTAGAAGTGGTAGTAACATAGCTGGCTCATCAGTAAGAGTCACGGTAAGATAATTTTTTAAAAGGGCCACAAATGTTTCAAGAGTGAAAAACTGCTTATTTGAAACTCTCAAAATGAGCAAACAGTAGCTACGTCTGTTATATTCAAGTTTTTACACAAAGACGGCAACCTTCTTACATTTTTTAAATCTTTTATTCATGCTGATCTCCAGAAACTGTTGGTTTTAGCTTTACTATTTTCACAAGCAGCTCCTGGCACCATAATAACACCATAAAATCTAGACCTATTGTGTCTGTTTTGGACAGGTCCAATGTAAGTATAATCACTCTCCTTACCCACTGCCAATCCCTCATGTTAAAGGCTTGCATCTCCCTGGGTGCCTAACTGAGAAACAGTGTAAGTGCTTTAGTGCTGCTCAGGTTACACCCAGCTACTGCTAACCAGAAGATGACGGTGTCACGAACTGCTAACCAACAACTCTCACTACTCCTTTGCTCCCAATCATTTTATTGTATCGTCAGCACTGAGGGGCCTGAAAACACAGGACACTTTTGTTCTAATAGGCAAAGACAGAAAGCCTGGAAAATGCATCTGTATTAAAAAAAAAAAAGTCTGTACTTATGTATCCAGCCTTACAGATGCTACCACGTTGGAGATTTTGGTGTGTTTCATTATGTGATACTGTGAAGGACCACACGAAGCGAGGGGCTCAAACTTCACACTGGCAACTCAAGAGATGATTTGCATATTAAGGTGAGAAGAGAGAGCAAATTAATATGTATGTTCCAATTACTGCAATAAACTAAGGTGGAAACTAAAGCTTCTGGCTTGAAGTATGACATTGTCTAATTAATATTATGCAGAGTCCAGCACAGTGTCCAGGTGCTGACTGCCAAGGTAACATGCCAAAACCCCGAGAGTCATCCTGGAGCAAACAGTCACTTTTGCATCAGGAAGGTCTGGAAAGCTCAACAAGTCTATAACTCTCATTACACACAGAGGGTTAACCATTCTTGTTTAAGTGAACCACTGGAGAATTTTATTTAATCTACTGCCCACAGACGATAATGCTCTGCATTGTTTTTGTCACCTGCTGATATTACAGGTCTACCTACATGGTCAGCATGTATCATGTATAAGAGACTCAATGTAAGTATATGTTGCCTTTATTTCATTCCTGCTCCCCAAAGTCCTAAAAAGCAAAGGAAAACGCTCACTTAGTTCTCAGTAAATCCAGCAGAAGACAGGTATAGTACATCAAGTCACTCTATAATAGTTTTCTCTCTGCATTCCAGCACTAGAGCACAGGTGAAGAATTATTCGGGAGGACAATACTCACTGTTATAGAATTGCTGAGCTGTTTGACCTTCTGCTCTAGTTGTTCTCTTTCCTGTTTTAAATCTGAACTCCATTTAAGTAGTTTCTGTTTTTCCTCTTCTTTTGCTGCAAAACAGAGTATTAAACAGGATATTCAAAATGTTTCTGTTACAACAGTGAACAGAGGGTCTAAACTGCTTCATGTAAAGAGCATAATTGGGTTTAAAGTCAATTCAACAACTTGTGCATTGAATCATGTCCCAAATTTTACCTACATACATAAGCATCACAGAAGGTTTAACAAATATTTAGACTGTTTTTTTCACTTCACTAGTTAGTAAGGTTCTTCCCCTTTAATTTCCTTTTATAAAGGAAGTACCATTCTGTCCCATTCCCAAAATAACACCTTCCTATGTTAAAAGTGAAACAAAAGCATTGTCCACCGTTTTCCTACCTGCTTTATATGCAATATATGAATGAACAATTGCTAAAGTTCCCGGCCATGGGATTGCTTCTTCCTTCTTTAGCATCTGAAAGAAAATTGTTTGTAGAGATATAGCTCATAAAAAAATCTACCTCTGAGAAAGTAAAAAGGAGAGACAGAAAGCGGGAAAGACTGAGGGGTTTCTTTCATGGCTATCATTAGTCTCAGACCTGTTAACATGAAGCTTCACAGACCTGTTCTGAGATTTAACAGAGTGAATTATTCACAACTGTATTGTGGCTTCCACAAAACAGGCCTGTTTCTTACAAATGTCAGCATTTTCCTAAATTCCCTCCATAGCCACAAATACAATCTATTAATGAAACTGAACAACTTAAAGGAGGAATGAAAAGATAATATATCTGAACTCAAACTTGCCAGGAGACATAAACATTACTTCATGGTTCAGACAAATTGCTGATCTTAGTTGTTCTGGGAGAAAAGTTTTCATGCCACAGAACAGTCTCCACATCATACATTCAAATATCACACTTCCTGCCTAGTAAAACATGAAATTGTCCTATCTCCCCTTCTTATCAGAATCATCTTAATAGAGTTGTCAAACTCTCTTTAAAAGGGTAAGTACCATTTATGTCTTTCAGATTCTTTCTACATTTTGCTTCTTAACAAACTTTATTTTGAGAGGAAAGACACATATTTTTAATAACTGATCAGAGTGGCGCCTCAGAAGATAGAGGATTTGGTCAGTTTACAGTGAAATTACTCAGATTTCCCTCCTTCCATTGTGGGAACCTATCACAGAAATATGAAGAGGAGGGGTAAGGTCAAAGTAGGCAAGAGCAGGAATAGAGGGAAGTGGTCACAGTCCTTCCTCTTTGGCAACTACGGACCAAGTCACTTGGATTTTGGATTTTCGTTCTTCTGAGCAGCACACGGTATTTCAGGCTGTTTTCTCACATCATCACCTGGATAACCAAAGGTCATGTGGGTGACCAAGCAGTATGCTGTGTTAGACAGAACACTAACAGCTTCAGGCTGCTCATTATCAGCAATCCTTTGCAACTTCTGAAGTTCCATGGAAGGGTTAGGAATACAGTAGTTTACTTCTTCATCTTGTAATCTCAATGCAATTATGAACAAAATACTAAAATATAATCTATTCACTTCAACTGTGTATTTTCAGAGAGGGATCTCTGCAAGCAAGAACCACCAAACTGTTCATCTATCTTCATTATACTGATGCTGGATGATAATGTTAAAGAGACCACTGAAGACAATCTCTCTGATGTTTGATTTATATGAGCAAACAGGGGCTTATATTTGCTCTGTCTGTTGAGGTAGGCTTGTGCAAATGTTTTATTTATTTGTCCAGAAGAATATACTAATAACTTCTGAAGAAACAATGAACTTAAGATGAACAAAATTTCTGTAGGTAGAAAGATAGACATATCGGTCGTGGATAATCTTTCCCAGAAGTCTGCATGCTTTGGCCCAGAAAAAGAGCAAAACCACAGGGGTAACAAATAAAGACTCCAAATTTGGGAGCAAGACCTAACAGTTTTGTATTTGCATGTATTCCAACAGAGGTAATTCAATTAATTTCACACAAGCCTTCTTATAGATCAAATAGATTTGTTCAGTGTCGGGCTGTCTTGGTCTAAGTAATCCAAGCTATCTGGTTATTTTCTTTAACACAGAAAAATCTTCACAGTGCATTGTACATAACTCCCCCTGTCTGTCAAACAATACCTGGTCTTGACATTTGGGACAGATCCACATGCCCTTGGGAATGGTTTTCAGAGGTGGGTCCAGACAGTCCAGGTGATAAACACGTGAACATGTGTCACACATCAGCAACTGCCCGCTTTTTCTGCAAACACTGCAAAAATCCTCATGGATATCACCCTACAAAATTAAGGGGAAAGGGTGTGGGTAAGAGAAAGAGAAAAGGCAAAAAGTGAACTTTGGCCTTTGACATCTAGATACTAGCTGAATTGAAAGTTTACAGCACAAACTATTTCTAAGGGGATTCCAAAAGTTCAAGCCCTTTTTAGTCTGTGAAACAGGAAAACCAGGCAGCATGTCACTAACATCTGTCCTCCCAAACACTCCCTCTGTCCTCCAGAGGCAAAATGGTACAGCAAACACTTATTATCATAGCTTCTTTTAACAACTGCTACCCCATAGCCTTTCCTCTTTAAAATTCCCACTTTACCCTGCTTTTTATTTGCCTGAACTGATGAGCTACCCACTTTCTTAACCCTCCTCATTTCTGGATGTAAGCCCAACTCCACTCCAGGAATGCTGACGAGGCTGTCTTTTGCCAATAATGGTATGTAAGAAACCCCGAGTGACTTAAAAGAGCACTGTCAAATATTTAGGTCACCTTTAAAAATGAAACTGTAAGGAAAAGGGGTTGTGCTTGTAAATGAAAAAGAACAGAATTAATTATGTTCTGTGACAATTCTTTTTACTTCACTTAGGCTACCCCAAGTTGCACCAAAAAAGCTGTGAGTTGAAAGTTTCTCGTTCTCTACAGAGAGTGGTTTGTTTCATCACTAACAAAGTCTGAGAGCCAGGATGAAAGAGTACCAAGAGTGATATTCTAACTAAGGTTTTTTTAAAAAAGAAATAATTGAAAACATGACTGGCCGTGTCTTCTAAAACAACTAGGTTTAGTTTCTATTGCTTCACCATCAGAGAGAATTTTTTTCTACAGCCATTAACATCCCAGGTCTGATTTTTGTCACTTTTTCTTCTCTCTCTCCCCTCCTGTTACTCCCAACTCATGCTAGGAGCAGTGGTGGTGTTTCTGTTTGCTTTTCTTTGTTTTTAGGATATTTGAACAAAGAGGCATGAAAAAAAGGTGGCTCAGCATTCATACTGGAGGCAAGGGGCACCCAGCCCTCTCCTCTCACCACCCATAGGCTGCCCTGGAAACTCCACATATTCAAGGTCCTACCTGGAGTCTGAAATACAAACTTCTCACTGACTTACAATGAAGTTTCACACACACACACCAGATCTGCAAGATTGTGATCTTAAGACGTGTGTGTTGAGTGGAACTGTGGGTATATGTTCCCCCTATATGAAATCTCAACAAGTGCAAGGTTTCATTTTGATGGATATTGTCTTTTCAGGTGTGTGAATAAGTTCTATCAATTTGGAGGGATGGCCAATTTGGCCATGAACTTACACATTAAGTTACCAGCCAAAAAAAATGACACTAATCTCCACTATGGATAAAATAATACACGTTAGAAGAATGGCACACAAGCAACCTGCTCAGGTTTCTACTTCCCAGTTCTCTTGCTCATGAGGCCGTTCTTCAAAGGGAAGACTATTGTTCTCTTAATTCCCAAGGTTAACAGTGATTTCATGTTTTGTAAAGGATCAATCTTTAGTGATTTTTCAGTGCCATGCTTTGGATCCATAACTCCCAGGGATCACTGAGAGCCGAGTAATGATATTACTTCATTCTTTAACACCAAAGAGTTCCTCAGTGTTAAATGAAGAACTAAATGGATGACACTTCATGCTTCTTGTGAAGTGGTACATGTAACCAGGCTGGGAAGAACTTTTCCTCTGTGAGTACAAGGAAAGGAAGGCAGGCAGGAGATGTCATATAAGCTAAAATAAAATCCTCTGCAATCTAAGGAAAAATTTAAGAGGAAAATTTTCTCATTTTAGAAAAAAAAATTCTATTCTAGAGAATTACATATCTTAAGATGCTTGGGTTGCCACAGACTACACAATGGCTCTTGGTAACTGGCTCAGGTGCAAAATTATTGCTGTGCTAAAAACCAAACCTGTTATATCTCATACCTGGCAGAAAGGGACCTACAAAAGAGACACATGCAGTTTCTTCTTGGGGGGAAGACATTTATAAATTTAGACCCAGAACCTTCCAAAATCAACTGAATGCTGCAAAACCTGTAGTGGTACAGCTGACCAGTGTGCTGTGCAGCTGAACACATGGAGGTGACAACACACAGGCACAAAATTCACAGTCCTATTTTTGGTAATGCAAAATTCAGGGCATTTCCTCACAACTAATAACTGTCCTTACCAAAACCCCAGCCATTGTTGGATTCCAAAGAAATGCCCCAGGTTTTATGGGCAGTTAATAAATATATGCATAAAGAGGTGCTGGATTTGTTGTTGTGACATGCATCCCACTAACCTCAGCTTCTGAACCAGCTCTGTGTAGGCTGTAGGCAGTCAACTTAGGCTACAGCAGAGCTCACTGAGGGAGGCTGAAGTGACCAAAGAATAATTTCAGAAGAGACACCATAAAAGGTGATTCAACATCACTTTCTGTTCTAGGCTACAGCAGAGCTCACTGAGGCAGGCTGAAGTGACCAAAGAATAATTTCAGAAGAGACACCATAAAAGGTGATTCAACATCACTTTTTGTTCTACTTTCTCTTCATTAAGGGACCAAGAAGATAAATTAAAGCCTTCTGGACAACTAACAGTTTATTTTTATGAAGTGTCTAGAGCAGCAGGGGCCTGGTTTCAGGCGACAAAACTGAACAACCAAATGTAGTTTGTGTGTTGGAATATGTAATGTCTATACTTATGTGTACATTTCACTGGAACAACATTGGAAATCTAAACATTCTGCTATGGGAATTTTTCATGACCATATAAATAAAGGTGATCAGAGTATATGATGTAAGTCAATTTAATTGTCAGAAGAAGAATAATTCTAGCCTTTCCTAACTTTTATGGGCTTGACTTTGCAGTCTGAATGTTCTGTGATGCTCCTCTCAATTGAAACGTTGCCTTGATATAAGCGTTTACTAATGAAAAGGCCTTTTGTGACCACAGACTTGAACCATCACTAGAATAGAGATTTTTGCACAATTCTTACTGCTGAGTAATTGACCTTCAAAGGCAATTGCTGTCTTCCAGGTGAATATGCCACTACTGCATGAGGGAGAACCATACAAAACCAACTGGTTCACAAACAATTGGCAAACAGAAAAAAGGGAATAAAAAAAATAGAGAGGGGGGAAAAAAACCCCCGATGTTTTGCTCAATCCTGCCTATTGCATTACTTACTTCCTTTTTCCAGGTTCTATTCCTACTTTCTACCCCTCCATCCTTATCACTAATCCCATCTCAAGTTTCTGCTTCATCCTCCCTTCAAAATTTCTCCCTGTCATGCAGAGAATGGCATTTCAGGAGAAATTCAAGAAGGCTGTTCTAGGCCACCGAGCCTGATGCCAAGTGCTTGGACTGATTTGCAATTTTCATAGGCTGGCTAAACACAAAGATTACTCAAGTGCTAAAATCAAATTTCCATTCTAAAGCCTATAGGAATTAGACCTTCTCAGCAAATTAATGCAACAAATTTTAAAGACAGGCAAAACTGCAGTCATCTTATGTATCTGTCTGATGAACTGCTCAATTGTTTTAACTGAGACTTCTGAAATAGCCTTTTTTCTTTGGCATGCACTTATATTTTCATTTTTAAATCTCCAAAAGCTGGAAGCTGTAACTACAGACAACATGTTCTGTCCTACCCAGACTAAAGAGACCTTTCTATAGTCACATCATCTGCTAACAGTTTAGACCCTCTTCAACATGACATGGTCTGGCCTCATAGCCAAAAGAAGTGATCCTGCTTTCTGTATATGCCCAAATACACATTTCACCCTGTATGAAGCTCGCACAAAAACGTGTGTGTCTATAAAATTAACTGGATTAGGTCATAAGCCGGGCTAAAACTAATAATTTTCAGCTATGCCAGTTCCCTTATGCAGACCACTACGAGGCCTCAGATATATCTGTGCTGAAACAACATAGGAGGCATTTCAAGGATGAGAAAGGACTGCTGGTGACAGGCAGCACAGTTCTCCTCAGTGGCAGTACCAGTCATAAGATGTGGCATAAGCGTTTCAGTGGATACTGTATTCTACATCTAATTAAGTTTCAAGGTCCTTAAATGCCAAAGAACTAATTTTCCTCTTTGTCTTTACCTCCAGTATGACTCATATTGTTGCTGTTCAAATATATACTACTTTTCCAGCATTATATCGCAGTTTTCCAGCCAAGGATGCTAAAGGTTTTTACAAGTATTGCTAAATTCTCAAAACTCAGATGGGAGAAGCACGCAGCATGACAAATATATAAATAGAGGAAACCAAATCACGAAAAAGCGATGTGACTGCTCAAGCTTATACAGCAATTTTTTGATAATATATTAACAGAAAACTACCTTGCAGGTCATGATGGCAATTGGAAACCATTACTCTCTTTATGATTAGCAAGTAAGAATTATAAGATGCAATGACAAAAGAACATTTATTTGTCTCCTTTCTGATATTTTCCTGTCCTTGAAGATTCACATTTTGTTACATAGTTTATTTTTAATTAAAAAAATATTTTTATCAGCACTTCAAAATATATATTTTTACTTTTATATATATCCTATTTTAAGCAGAATTGAGTACTAAGTATTTCTGAGAAGTCTACCAAATTAGCCCAATTGATAGCAAATATGTATTGAATGGGACTTTGGCATAAAATTTTTAAAAAAATTAAACCCTTTAAAAATGTTAGTCCTATTGCATATGTATAAACTAAACATCTTGTCTGAAAACATTAAAGGGGATTTATATATAATTTTAAAGATGCAAGAGTGTTACTGTGCTATATTATGATATGTTCTGGTAGGAGGGAACATTTATTATCTGCTGTGTAATCTTCCATTGTCTCCTTTAAATCACTCAAATTTTGATTAATTAATGAATATTAAATAAATCCAGAACCTAGGCCTAAACACGATCCAAATCCAGAAAATTAAGGGAATTCAGAACTAGATTTGAGTGCTACAGAAATTCATTATTCTTGATCTAGCTTGCTGCCAAAAAACAGGGCAACAACTCAACCTACTGTTTTGAAAGCTCTTACACAGTGGGAGAAGACTTGGCAGTATACACACACGTCAGAGATAGGAAAGACCCCCCACCCCATCATCCAGTCCTTCTCTTGGGGCCAATGTAAAATAAGTGCTCTTCACCATATTTGCAAGTTATCTGTACTGCTTATTTTTTAAAGTCCCCAGAGAGGGAGCTGTCCCACCTTATCCCTGAGGGGGTGTTCCACAGTCCCATTCATTTGACTCTCAGGAAAGGCTTTTTACAATCAAGTGCTATCCTGCTCTCAAAAATTACTATATAAAAGAGAACATTTTAATTTCATATACACATTCCCAGGTATCAGAATTGCATCTATTTATTTCGGTGCCTCAGACACACTTGTACTATTTCTACTCCTGTTACTTCGGCAGAACAAATACAGTTAAGAGGCTTCTATTCCCCATTAAAACTGGCTTCTATTCCCCATTCTATGTGGTCAGTAGGGTTGGTCTCTCAGTCTATGTACTTACAGCGGTGCACTATACAGACGAAAATAAAATGATCCAACTCTTCCTTAAGCCTGTTTCAAATGCTTGGGCCTCAACTATATGCGACAATGTCTTTTTTTAAAAAAGGATTACAGAAGGAGTTTGCAGCACTGGTATGAAGAAATAAGCAAGCACCTTTTGATTTTTAAACTGTACCCCGTAGATATGAGTTATTAAAATGCAAGCACTTTAATCAAAGTGCACTACAAGTCCTGAGAACTCTTTTACCCACATTGAACAGGTACAATACACTTTCTGCCAAATCAGTGTTGCAAATACTGCAAATACTCCTGACTACTCTGCATGACGAAGCAGTTTACCTCCTTCTCTCATTACAGAAACATAACTTTTTTGTTATCATGGTCTGTAACTAATACTTTTCATTCTCCTCTTTCCCCCCCCGCCCCTTTTTCACGGGTGACAGATTCAATTCAGTCAGACAAGATCTCAGACACTGCACAAAAGAAATGAGCTCATCTAGAATGCCTGGTGCCTCCCAATGTTTCAATCCAGGGAAGGAGTTATAAATAAAATCTCCATTGGATTGCAACATAGGTGCAGGAGGAAAAAGGAAGGGTGTTAAAAAAATGGTGGACTGTTTCACTGCACTGAATCAGGACAAATGATGAGTGAGATTAAAAAACAAAATCTGCAATGATTTTCCTTCTGTTTGTTCCTGCATAACTTTCTAAAAGTAATTCCCTCCCCAAGAGTTACTTACGTCTGTGGAGCTGGGGCTAGGCAGGGACACAGGCTGAACAGCTGCGGGAAAAGTAAATGTGGTCTCTGTCTTTTCATTTTCAGGGGAGTCAGGATAACTGGACAGAGGGGACGTGGGCATCAAAGCCCCAAACCCCAACACCGTGTTGTATTTAGGTGGACGACCTACATATTAACAACAGGGAACACAAACAAACAAACAAAAAAAAAAGAAAGCAAAAATGATCTTACATACCTTTGGCCAGTGGTCCTCATTGGCTAGCGTGAAAAAGGAAATGATGTAGCACAGAGAGGAAGTTAATATAAAAGTTACAAGTGGAAGGACAGAAGCAAAGATTTAAACATTTTTTAGAAATCTTTAAGTAGAATTTTGCAAGGAAAGAACACTTAAAAGATGTATTTCAGAAGGAAATAGAAATAAGCTCTGTAGAGGATCAAAGAATCATTCCCACAAAAGCAGACTGGGGGCTCTTGCCACTCCTAGAAATGAGGCTGTTCAGTTTTTAGGGGAAACATGTTGTCATCAAAACTAGAGAAGTGACAATAACTACAATTAAATCCTTTCTAGTGTTATCCCACACCTCCCTATCTTTCTAGTGCCAGCATAAATCTACACAAAGGTTAAATCCTTTATCAGAGGCCAACACTCACCAACTCCCTACTCTTCTTCCCCTTTTCTAAAACCCACTAATGCACAGATCGGCACTTTTAATCCTACTGGTAGATTTTTAAAATTAGGCTACCTCAAGAACAGATCTTGTTGTCCGACCCACAACTACTACCAGTTTTAACTTATCACTGGTCTTCCACTGTAACCTCCTCCAAATTCTGTGTCCTTTCTTAGACTTTCTCAGTCAAGTATGTTTGATTATGCGCAACTCCTAAATGCTCCTTTAGACTAGCAGATGTGCAAAGTGTGTTCAGAACAATTTTTATTAAATTATGAATGCAAAGCAAGACAGCAAAAAAACCCAGTAGGTAACCAACATTTCTGCCTCCCTTCTCCAGGGTAATTTATGGATATGTAAACATAAAGGAGTTAGGATCTAGGAATAATTCCCCAGATCTTATGTTTACAGATTGTCAGTCTATACCTATTAACATGCTAAGCCTTGCATTTAAGGTCTGGATATGTTCCAGAAATAAGTACGTCCTTGGAAACAGATTTCTGATAGTGATGTCCACGGCTGAAATTTCTGAGATGCTCAGCACCATCTAGAATTAAACTAAAGCTCTCAAGGGCACATGCTCTCAAAAGCTTTTCACTCAATATTTTGCTATATTAAATTACAAAACAAATGTATACTTCCAAATCTTTTGTCAATTGAAAATGTGCGCTACTAATTTGGTGCTGATGCAAGGTACAGGAGGCTCACAACAGAGTGTGAGGAAAAAAATCAGAAAGTTTAATAGTCAGTTGCAAAAACAGGATAAGAGAGTATCAAGTACAAAAGTATGCAATCATTTCCATTGATAAAGTAATTGTTCACAATAAAATTAAATAAAATAAAATTAAGAAATCATTACTATAAGAAGAAACATTAATCCACAGAGTGGATGGAAAACTCTCTCTCTATAAAATCTACATCATACCATTTTGAAAAATACATTTAATGTTATTAGAGGATAGCAGTAGAGATATGTCTTTTATTTAAAAATAGCATAGCTGCAGAAGTGCCAGTTTTGCCACACTGCCTGCTGGACTGAAAAGGTATATCAGGAAGAGCACATGTCAAATGAATATTTGACCTTGCAGTCAAAAAGCCCAAAAGATAATGGAACTGGTCAGTGCTAGGTGGGACGGTTTGTTTGGGTTTTTTTTATTGGATTGATTACTTTTTTTTAGACAAACTCCGGAGTAGAGAAGGTATTAGGAGTCTTCAAGGACTGCAGAAAATCATCAAAAATCAGGTGAAGATTGTCATGTAAGTGTGGTCAATGCCATGCACAAAAAATGGTATCATGTTCTCTTCTGTACTGTTCTGACTCACGTGTTTCACCATAATCTAAGTATTAAAATTTCACCTATTCTACAGAAGGATTTCTTCTGAATAATACTGCATACCCATATGAAAGATCATCTCTCACTTTAGAACAAGTGGCACTCTGGTTGCAGAAAAGCGCTTAGTATGAGCATGGTAGCTTTTCTTGCTCAAAATAAGTTCTTTTGAAGGACCCATCTCTACTCCCAGTGGGAAATAAGGCTTTTGTCACACTAAGTTTTCTCTCCTGCTCAGGGCACAGACGCTTTTTCCATAACCATCTTCTCCTTGACAGTAACAACACAACCTAATCATTAAAAAGAGGATCTTGACAGCAGCTTCATACCACTAAATGATGTTCAAACACCTTTCACTTTTGCTATATCTAGTGAACTTTTTTTTTGAGAGTGAAACTGAAAGGAAACATTAAACTGTGTAATAAAACTTGCTATTCTAATCCCTAGAAGTCATGGTCTTCGTCTACCATGGAAATTTACTGGACAAACAAAGTGCTGTAGAGTTCTTGTTTTGCTCTTCAAATCAGCAAGAGGACTACAAATGCAATATGGAGGAAGATGCATACAGCAGGGAGACAGGTCTAAGTATACCTCACCTCTTTTACGTGTCCCAGGATGCATTGTGCTGTTCAGGTACGTGACTGTACTCTTCTTGCGCTGCAGGGAAGAATATAACAATTTTTGCTGGCCAACATTTTTGGAAAAACTATATGCACTAGCTGAGGAACACTGCAGTAGTCCTAAGTGAGATTACCGGATTTTTTTTGTTTTCTGAAGCACAACTTCAGAAAGATTAGCTTTTTTACACTGCTTCTGACAGATGGACTGCTTCAGGCTGACACATAAGCTGACCAACACATATTGCCATTTAACATGAGCTTTACATAGGAGAAGGCAGAAAAAGACATAAGTATCAGAAGAACGTCCCAATGTATTTGCTATTTAAAAATCTGAGGGTCATGTCATTGCAATGGCCTTTTGAACTGTAAGTGATAGCTTGCCAGTCTAGTTAGGACTGAGATAGCTTAGGAGGTAGCAACATGGCAGAAAGACACAGAAGATCAGAATGAAAATACTAGCTTCCCCCAGCAAAAAATTAATACCTCAGGCTCAAAAACAGCTCCACTGTACACTGGATTTGCTGTTGTTCTTCTTTTCCGCTCTTGTCGCTTACTTTGGATTTCTTGTAAAACAAAGCACTCAGGTTAGAAAACAACAGATCTCAGAAATTATATGAAGTCCTCAGAATTCAGTTTGCATGTGAGGAGAACTGTAAAGATTTCTACAGAACACCAATCATGCCCAATATTGGCAACTGTATTATACTTCTAATTTCTGAAGGTTTGAAAACTAAGAGTTGACAAGGAATACAAATACAGTGCTCAACCAACTAATAAATGATTGCCATCTTCTTGCCAAGTAGTCTACAACTAAGACTTTTAAACTCATGGTCAGCGTAACTGGGATCTAAAACAAAAAGCCTCTGGTAACCTTGCTAATTCTTAAAAATACAGTAGAGAAATATGCAAGCCATTGAAATTATGGGCTGTCTTTCAATATATGGGATTAGATGTTTAAATTATAAAACCAATTGTAATCCATTAACTTGTTCATTACAAATTACAACCTCATGAAATCATGAAGTAAATGAAAAATCCAGATGTAGGTTACAGTAAGATTATCCATGGTGTATCTGTGCAGATACAGGGGTTGTCCAGAAAGCAACAGTTGCCCAGTATTGCCACTGATTTCTTTCCTACCACCAGAGCATACACTTTCTTCCCAACCACTCATCTCCACTGTATAAGTAACTGCTTTGTTTCAATGTAATAAGAGGAACAAAAAAGTATGCACAACAAACTAAGTTAGATCAAGAGTACAGACATCCCAAAGGTACTACTGTGCATGAAAATACTTCGTTTAATATAGAAATATTTTGGAACCCTACTTCCAATTCAGAATGAACATGAAACAGGGAACACAAGAACCAACCTAAGACATTTTTCCTACCTTCCAGGTGGTCATGAGTAACTAGTCCCAGAGACACCATGAAGGCAAGTTTCTGTGAGGGGGGAGAAAAAAGATCATTAAAGGTCCAACTGTTAGGATAAGTTATGTCATTTAGGCCCTTTAAAGGCAGTTGACAGGTAACTAAGCAACAAAAATGTTTTTAGTAATACTTTGCTTTTATAAATAACTTTTTGTTCATGTATGTCAAACTGCTTCAGAAAAGAGCAGACAACAGTCCCATTTTCTAGACAGGAATCTAGACTGAGATACAAGGAAATGCCAGTTGCTCATGATCCCAGAGTTGGCAGAAATGGGAGCAAGAAAGCAGTGTCTTTACTTCCAGTCCAGCACTGAAGCAACTGTGTGATTGACTCTCAGTAAATACCAACACAGTTCAATTGCCAGAAAAATACTGCTAGTTTAAGATCATTCTCCAGCTATTGTGAACTACAAGGAGCAATTCTGGCTTACGTTTGCTGTTTGATAAGGGCTATGGTGTTCTTAAAGGATTCTAATTTTAATAGAGGAAATGAACAGATGTAAAAATCGGAATTTGTACTGATAGCAGTAAGTGCTCACACAGTAATTGAATCCATCCACAGAAACAAATGAAGTAGAGCATTCAGCTGTAGTCAGTTTTATAGCTCTGCATGGCAGAAAGGCTGTAAGAAAACAGCTATTTTAGCCACTCTTTCACCCCAAACTAAACTGGACTAATACTCAAGCAGAATGTGAATATACATGGCTCTTTCCATCTGGCTTACCAGAGCAGAAATATTTTCTAAAGCAAAACAAAGACATTTCTTCAGCATTAAGAATAACTCCGGAGTCTAAAACTTCAAAGGAATGGAAATCAACACTGTAATCTAAGTCCCTGTGAAGGAAGTATCACAGAGAAATTATTATCTTCTAACTAACAAAAGACTCAGAAGCCAAATGCATTCCAGAACTGAAAAATGCAATGCCCTATATGTATTTAGATTTCTTATTCTGTAGCCTTATCAACTACAGCTGTCCAACAGGAATGTATGGAATGTTGAAGTTAAGGAGTCTTGAGGGTAGAGAGGGAGAAAAATATTTTCCGAAGGACAGAGTCTCCTTCTTTTTCTTAAAAGAAAGCTCTGGGTGTGTTCTGATACCTGTGGATTTTCTTCTCGTTTTGGCTTCGGTGCAGCAGGTGGAGTAACGGTACGACTTTCTGTTTGCTTCTCTTCTGTTTCCACATGTGGTTTAATAGTCTGAAAAGAAACAGTGTTTCTCTCATTCAGTGATAAGAAGAACTTTTTTCACTTTGACTATTAAAGCAAAACAAATACTTTGGCAGATACAAAGAAAAACGTTTATACCCGGCAATGTACTAACAAAGACTTAATTGAGGAATCTGATGTGAGAGGAATGTTAAATAAAGTGTTTTCATCTAACAAAGGATGAAACAGCCTTGCCACCATTCCATTAACCCATTAGCCAAGCAAAAAATTACAGTCATATTAAAGAGTTAACTTTGCTAGAAAATGACCATAAGGTATGGGAAAACTAAGAGACACTTCAATACAACTCATCCCATGGAAGAATTCCACGTTGAAACCATTCTGCGTGGCACATGCATTTTGTATTTCTCACTCCTCAGTATTCATAGTACATAGAATTATGAATGGTTAAAAAACTGTCTCTGAGTCCTACAATCTCAGATGTTTCTGAACGATTTGCCTCTTCTCAAGTCATAATCTTCTGCATGACAGTCCTCAGCCCATGGCATAGCTGTTGAGGCTATAAACTGAGTGTGGTAAAGCTAAAGAGAGACAAACTTTTCCCCTTTATGATATGGAGAAAATACACTGAAAAATTAATGTATTATTGAACCACCACCATTGTTCTGTTACGTATTTCAGTAGTTGAATTGCCAGTAATTTATTCAAAGAGGAAACAAATACTGCTGACATTAAAAGGAACAGGCATCAAAAGTCAAGTACTGTAGAAGTACAACTTCAAATCACATGAGAAGGGCACACACTGCTGAGTAATTTGTGGAACAGCCCTGAGGTATGCAAGAACCTACTCTTGAGACTTCATAAGCAGAACTGACCATGAGCATATCTCTCATGCACATGGTTTTCATAGTCTCTGTGATTTCAAAAGCAGAAAGAAAGTAACTTCAAGGCACATTAGTCTATGAAAGAGTTGTAAGTTACATAGATACTACTATTATCTACAAAAATAACATAAATATTGTATATTATAGTGTGTAATAGTATAAAATATTATACTCTTATTAACATACAATATATAAGAGTTAAAAGTGAAACAGAATGTTGCTTTACTTGAACTGAATGGCAAAAACTCTCAGCTGCAATCCACACTGACTGAAGTAACGTTTTATTTTACAGAAGTCTTGTCTGGAGAGAGACTTTAAAACTAAACATCCAGAATTCTCTGTTTCTGAGGGTCTTCCTTCCACTCAATCAATCCAACTGTCAGTTTTCAGAAGCTGAGTGAGACTATTTTGCCTCCAATCACAAGACCACAAGACCAAGGGATAAAGGAAGAAATGGCTGCATTTATGGTATTAAATATCCCTACAATTTTGTGCAAATTTTGCCTTTCACATCACCACCCTTTGCAAAACAAAAGGGCTTGATATGAACATGGGTTTCAGTTTGTACTCGTTCTCCAAGATACAAGTCAAAAGCAGCCTGCTTACGAACTACTGAAGTTAAAACAGTAGGGGGAGCACAAAACACTGAAGCAGGAGAAAAAGGTGCCATGGGCCATATTAAAGGAAATGGTAACTTCTATCCCAAAAGTTGCAAGTCATTCCACAATTTGTACTGTCACTGGAACATGAGTATCTGCAGTACCCACTGAAAATTTCTCCGTGGTTGTCATCCTCTCCAAACCTGCACAGTAAAGCAATACGTCCAGTATCTTGCATTAGTAGACACTTTATCTGTACCTGTTTTTCAACGTTTGGTTTGCTGATCTGTACAGTCTGAGGTCCAGCAAGCCTGGTACCCGGTGCTGCTATCACAATGCTGGTGAGCTGTGCCATAGGGAAAGTTTTGGCTATAGTTGCTGTCTGCCCGTTAACTACACGAACTGGATGTATGGAGTTCTGAGAGTTGGGTAAAGACGTGGGTGTGAACTTCGTTGTCAACATCACAGGCCTCTGAATAAGCTGAGGAGCTGCAAGCATTGGAGGAGGTGCAGGGGCAATAGGAATGTTATTTTGGGCAACTGGTTTAGGTCGAACCTACAAAAATAAAAGATGAAAGAAGAAAAAAAAAGAGATTTGAACATCAGTATTTCAGATTAACTTTTTTACTAAGTCTTTCAATTCAGCTTGTATAATCGGCAGGAGGTTAGTTGATTTTTTAGATAATGTAATTTTTAGCATAGCGCCCTAAGTATGCTATGAGAAAAAAGCGCCACATTTTCAAGCCTACTTACATAAACCCCATCCATAACATTTGCATATGCAGTCACTGTCCCTGAAATGGTATTTGGATGCACAGACACTTATATTGAATGTTTAGTGCCTTAACTGCATCTAAATTAACATCTTGGTTTTGCAAGCCAAAACACCCATGTAATATTTACAGGCACAACCGAGGCACTCATGTTGAAAGTGTGTTTCAGGGCTTTTTGCTGAACCTCCAAGAAGTTAGGAACAGTTGATTGTGTCCTGAAATAATTAATTTTTTCAGCAAATACCTCTTACCTTTGTCAACCCTATATATTTATTTAGACACCTGTACAATCAATCTTGTGAAGCAAAAAAATTGACAAGATTATACATTAATCCCTCACAGAAAGTAGTAAAGGCTACAGGTAAACGCAGTCATTTCTCTTCTTTCACATGAAAAGAGCCACAAGGATCTTCCCCACCTCCATCACCAGTACTTGCTTATTTCCTGTGCATTAAGTTTGTACTTATCATATCATTACAGAGTACAGAACACATTACTTTGAAAATAAAGCTTTTCTTTTCCTTATTTGATTTCTATTGTCCTATCCACCTTTAATACTCCATAAAGCATTTTACCATGGAAAACCAGGTCACATTCCAACAGATCTCACCATTCCCAAATCTTAATCAGATATCAGCCTTGTCATTTTGCAAAAGATTTAAACTTTTATTCACAGCACCACATATTTCTTACAAATGAAATAGTTCCTCCATGATTGTTTTTAAGTAAAGAAGAAATCTGTGTCCTTCCCAAACCATAAAAATAAAATAAATCACAAGTTTTAGTGTTCAGCTTCAACAGAGGTCACTCTGTTGCAACACAGAAATACTTGGGAACAATCTAGAGACATCTTGTTTTTCCTTTTTCACTCATGAGCGGCAAACAACAATTACAGCAATTTAAGTCCTTAGGTGATGCTTTGATTTTGCTGACACCTGTTCCATGGGTTCATTCCATCTGATGCGAGTAAGATCATATATAATCATCATATGCGAATTTCATAATCACAAACTCATATAGGCTGGGAGGCAGCTCAGGAGGTCTCTAATTTGACCTCCTGCTCAGAGCAGGGCCAACACTAAATGCAGATCAGGTTGCTCAGGACTTTGTCCAGATAGGTCTTATAAAACTTCAAGGATGGAACTTCCACAACATGTCTGGGAAGCCTCTTCTGCTCCTAATTGTCCTCAACAAGAGAACTGTTTCCTTATATAAAGTCTAAATCTTCCCTGTTTCAAGTTATGACCACTGCCTGTAATTCTCCTGCCAAGCACCTATGCCTCCATCTTCTGGTTTATCTCCTTATTGATACTGAAAACAATGCTGCTGTTAGGGTGCCTCCAAAGCCTCTTCCCCAAACTGGACAAGCCCAGATCCCTCAGCCCTGCTTTACAACTCACATATTCCTGCTCACCCCCATCCAACTTCCTTCCCATGCTCCATTCAGATTTATCAACCAGGGGTTCCAAAGCTGCATGCTGTTCATCAGACACAGTTTTACGATTACTGGGGAAAGGTGGATAATCTCTTCCCTTATTTGACTGGCTGTGGTCCTGTTGGTACAGCCCAATATGCTGCTAGGCTTCTTTGCTGTTAGGGCATACCACTAGTTTAGCTATTGTCAACCAAGACCTTTTAAGCTGTGCTGCTCCCCAGCCAGTCAGTCCCCAGCCTATACCTGTGCAGGGGCTTAGTCCATTCCAGGCACCAAACTTTGCCTTTTTCCATGCTGAAGCTCAACAGATTCCTGCTGCCCATTCTTCTGTCCTGTCAAAGGCTCTCTGAATGTCAGCACTGCCCTCAAGAGTATTGACTGCACCCTCCAATTTGGCATCATCCCCAAACCTCCAGTAGGTCAACAATAAACACTGACACAGTGTTGGTCAAAAGTATCTTCTATCTATGCTATAATTTCTTTCTTCTATTTGTTCTCTGTATACTCACCTGCGGAAGAAAATTTGGACGAGGAGTAAGTCTGGGAGGAGGGATGAACTGCGGCACTTTTATGGGCTGAGGCGTAGCCTGAACCTGCTATAGGAACATTAGACAGCTCAGTAAGAGGAAATTAGCTTTGAAGTTGTTCACCAAAATCAACCTCCTGAATGCATTTTCAGACCTGATGTCCTTGGTTTTCTACTCTGTAAACAGGTTCTCATTAGAAATGTATTAAAGACAGAGCTAATCTTACGTTCTAGTTTCTACACACCTTGCTTCATAAATTGCAGGCATCTTTCCTTTTAGTTCAACTGTACTAATTACTGTGCTTTGCAATCTAAAACCATTTCATTTGAAGATAATAAAAACTCCTATTTGTTTTAATCATTAAAAATCAAGTTTACAACAGACAGGAAACAGCAACAGACTTTGATGTCCAGCTGTATGAACCAAGGTCCTTTCATAGCGCATGGCATGCAGAAGAATAAGAGAACATCTCATTCAAATAGTAGAGATCTGGAAGTTACAATTCTTTTGGCAATATTAATGGCACTATGAGGGGCTCTAAATACACAACTTGAAACTTTCAGTTGTAAGCCATTCTTTTGAAGCAATTAAGATCTGATATTAAGGAATCCTAAATACTTCCCTGTCTAACTGAAATCAGCTGCATGGAGCTGCCATGTGATTAACCACTGAACAGCACTACAAGCTACCCTGAGTACCTGAGGAGATTCTCTGAAATTAATGTTCATGTTAGTTTACACCCATTTGTACTTCTGTCCACCTGCATAAGATTACGATTTTCTTCAAAAAGATCTTGTACTGATTAATTAATGCTTGAGAAAATATTCTGGTATTTCTGATGAAATTTGCTACAGAAATACAGATCATGGACTATTATTAAAACAGAATCACCTCCTCAAACCTAAGTGAGTTATGCAGCAAAGAAATGAAGCACAGACACAAAGGACAGATGAGAGTGGTGCAAGGGATGACACAGGAAAAGAGAACAGTAGAAAAAACTCCACTCAAATAGTCTTCTCTATTCTGATCACAAACATATGCCTCATTAGGAAGCAAAACTACTTCCATTTTCATTATTAAACTGTATTTTTTAGTAAGGATAAATTGGTTTTATGTTTAGTGAAGTCATAGCCTTTACTTTTGAAGTAAAATTTCCCTGTCATGATGCTATACAATGCCCGGTTTCCAGACCAAGATTGACTCAAAAAAAAAATTAAGATATAAACCCAAACTGATCAAATGAAGAAAGTCTGTTATCTACTTTACCAAAGAGAAGAGCAGGAATTTTGCAGAACATAGCCACATAGATTAGATAAGGGCAAAGCAATCACTGCTGCCCCATGACTAAAAATTACTAACAGGGGAAATTTTACCCAGGTGATGATAGCACTGATTTAATTCTATAAAGCAAAACAGTATTCTCCCAAACAAAACTCTCCCATATGGAGAGTAAATTTTTTTCTTGCAGACTATCATTTTAACAATGTTAACTAGTGAAGACTCACATGTCCCTACTGTCCTCCTTTCTGTGCAAAAACCTGACTGCTTATTTTTTTCCAGTAGTCCATTTTTTAAACAAACCCACACGTTATCGGCAGGGCAAACACACGAAATGCTTACCAAAGTTACTGTGTTTTTTGTCACTATTTGGACTGCCTCAGCTCCTGGCCCAGTGACCTTATTTGTTGTCTGGAGGTTGACTGGTGCATTCTGCGCATCAGTGCTGAGGACTGCTTTCTGATTGTTGTTGATAGCAGTAACCATGGCAATGGTAGGTCTCTGACCCACAACAGAGGCAGGCATGGTCGCAGTTGCTGCTTTCAAGACGAGAGGTAGTGTCTTAGTGGTGATCATAGAAGCTGTAGTTACAGTTTTCTAAGGGAAACAGAAAATACACTGTAAGAGACAGAGACACTCCATATCAGACAGGATGTGGGTTGGTTAGTCAGAAACAACAGACAGTGTGAGAGAGAAAAGGCAGCACTGAGCCCATCTACCTGTTATTCTGACAAGGACATTATCTTACACCTCTGAAAACTGGACAGCTAGAAAACTTTCTCATTTGAGGCACCTGTTTGGTCTGGTTTAATCATCTGTAGCAATGCAGATTGATTCAAAACAAATTCCTGAGAAAACTACAGCTAAGTGTTAGTGGCATAAGCATTTTGGATCTTTTAGTTTCATATTACTTCCAAACATTCACTGTCAATATCAAACCTATAAAGTGGAAGTTTATGTAACATACAAGCAAATCAGCTTCTCATCAAGTAAAACTGTAATTTTCAAATGGAAACTTTAGTCACAGTGATCCTCATAATCAGAGGAAGAGAGGAAAAACGTTCATAAGTTGGTTTCTTTAAAAACAAAAATATATTTTTATTTTGCGCATCCCAATCTCAGTTTTAGCCATGCATACAGTTATCTAGCACCGAACCTTCTTTTCTAAGAGTGTTGGTAGGGCTGTCCTTAAGTTGTAAAAGTGGTCTGTTAGTCTGTCCAGTTGCAGGCAATTAAGCTTAACTTCTGTGGAATGGGCTAGTTTTGGAACATATATGTGACACCGAGATTGCTCCTGGCCTGTTTTAAAAAGAGTGGGTTTGAATCACGTTTATCTGAAATGCCTGAATACATTATGCCCACAAATTCCAAAGTTAGAAAGACTATTATTTCACAGTTTTGTTTTAAAATGTAGAGTCTTCTAAGATGCTAAGGGAAACAGACATTACGAATCTCATTCAAAAAGCAACAAGGTGAGTGTCTCCATATAAAACCAGAACACAAGGCGAACAGAAAACTCATGACAAGTGACACTCGACAGAATGGCAAGTGATCTTATTTCTTTTCTCTTTGGTGTAAAACTCCATTGGCACTGCATCTTCAAAACAGTTGCTGGCATGATCAAATGCTCTTAGTACTAAGTAATCACCATTCTCTCCTAATGTCAGCATTAGGCTCTACAGAGGAAAAATTGGAAAACCCTGGATAAGCTAGTCTTGTGTTCTGAACATGCCTGATTTAGACTGCTTGATTTTAATTGTACAAGACCATGGTCTTCTTTCTAATAAAATATTTCTAGTTGGATTCCTCAGTATTTTCATCAATATTGTTTCCTTAAACAAAAACACAATTTACCTTCACCTCTAATTACCTTCACCTCTAATTTCATATTGCTTAAACTATATCCTGTAACTATTAATTATGCCCAAGTATGAAAAAATCACAGTATAATGCAAAATTAAAGGATAATTTATGCTTCAGTTTTATACATTTATAAAACATCTAGACATAATTAAATTTTCCTTGCTGCAACATGAACAACTCCCTTAACTTTTTATCTAAGGGCTTCCTATTGACCTCTGCTGCACCTTCTCCAAAGCAAGAGGCTCCATTCCTATAATGCAGTAACATTATTCAAGCTTTTCCAATGAGATGTAACATAGTATCATTTTCACAAGCATTTATTCATCCATAAACATTTTAAAGAAAGGTGCAATCAATCATGTGATACAAGACTGACTCTTTCAAGGGGTTCCATTAAATCTCTAAGTACTCAGAGTATTGTTCCAGTCAGAAGATCACAGAACTTGAATATCCCTGTTACTTTGCTGAGCATTAATTATCTTGGTTATTCTAAAGAGTAGTCAATGCATGAATTCATACTGAAGTGTCATTCATAGTAAGCCTGCATTATTTCACATAATACTGTAATAATATGACCTTCTTAGCAGGCTTGTTGCTTTATGAAAATTTTAAAAGCCCTTCTTACTGGACTATATTAAGTATATTAAAGTGTCACTGTTAAGGTGGCAAATTCCTAAATTTGATTATTCTGAAAATAATAATTGAAAGGATTCTCTTTAATGACATAGCCGTGAAAAATGTGTTATCTACAAAAGTAGGCACCCAAAAACTTTCTAGAGAGACAAAATATTTGACCTTTCTTTGCTGAAAAAGATTGAGAGGCAACAAGACAGAGGCACGAGCTCAGATGCAAAATGTGTGCAGAAACAAGTGAGGGAACTTCAGGATTTTACCAATAAAAATAAAGATATAAAACTGTTAAGAATAAAAGCTGGCTTATTTATCCAAGTGACAGGACAACCTGCCTTTCAATTTGTAATTACTTTCCAAGTACTACTGTACCAATGGTAGTCAGAAGGATGTAGCAGTTTGTGGACTGTTTCGCTAGAGGGCTCTTTAACTTTGAACAAACCCTCAATTTTTACAACCCAGGAGATGACCTGGAAGTTAATGCATGAATGCAAAGTGTGGAATATAGAGAAACACATGAAACTGCATTTGCTGTCATGTTTCCTGACTGAAAAACAGAGATCAGTGATACAGCTAAGAGTGATCTACTGTTTGCCTAGAAATATTTCAGGACACAGTAATATTTACTTCTTTGTTCTGTTTTAGCTTTAGATATTGCTGTTGCTGATCAGAAATGCATTTTCCTTAAGTTAAATTTGCTTCATTTCTTCAGTATTCTTTTCTCAAAAATACAACTAGCTAAGCCTCACAAATACATTTTAGAGTGCATCCAAACCAACTTGCTGAGTTAAAGAGAGAACTAACGGTCCAACCATTTCTCCCTCCTCTGCTTTCAGGAAAAGGGAAAATGAGAATCCCAACTGGTCAAAGCTGTGGGTGTGATTCACTGCAATGTGCATAAAGTAAACTTCAGGGGTGAATTCTACCATCTGCCTATCCTGGTAAACATGAACTCCTAAGATTGCATCAACAGGAAAAAAAGATCTCACATACACTTCCTCTTACAGAACACCTCCCTGCAATTTCTAGCTGTTTTATTAGCACACTTTTGGGATTTTAAATATTTGAACAGGAGAAACTTGAAAATCCCCTCTCAGTGAAAGCAGACCACTTTCTCTTTTGAGTTATGGGATTATGTCTCTAATCCTATATTGTACTGAAATTTACTTTACCTTCCCAATAAAGACACTACTTTCTAAAACTTAAACTATTCAATTAACAATTTACACTCTCAGACAAAGCCTTGAAAATTCAGGTAAGTATTATTTGGTATGAGTTACATCTGTTTAAAAAAGAAGCAAGCAGAAAGAAGAGGGAACTGTTTTCTTACATTTTGTTCAAAGATCCAGTGGGCATTCTGTTCATCTTTTAAAAATAAAGGATTTCAGTCATACACCTCATACAGTGTGTAAAGTATTTACTGTTTCTTGAGACCTACTGGGTATGGTTAGACAATCATTCATCCAACTGTGGAAGAGACAGGTTCATTTACTAAACTTTCACTTACTTTAAGGAAGGTGATACTGCCACCCTTCTTTTCTGTGAGGTTATGATTCAACTTTTAAACACAACATAATTTTTTTGACTCAGGAGGTTATTGCAGAAAAAACCCACAAGACCCATAACTGCATATGCATAGAAGAAAAAATTCATATTGGTACACTAACAGCATAAGTGAAAGTTTGCAGTTTTCTCTCTGCACTTTTCCCTTTTTTTTTTTTTCCCCCATTTTTAGCAAACTTCACCATTAGCAAGGAAAAGAATTATCATGGCTTTTTACCTGTGATCCTATCACGTTTGGAGAGGGTGCAGTGGACTGCTGCTGCTGTTGATGGTGATGTTGCTGTAGCTGTTGTAGTGGTTGCGGCTGTGGTGTCTGTAGTTTGTTTTCCGACTGTGCCAATGGCTGTATTTGAAACTTACTGTCTGGCTGTTCCTGCTTCACTATCAAATTCTTTCGAAGCTGCTCCACCACTCTTTTCTACCAGATAAATAAAAACATAAACAGAAATGATGACAGTTATTTAGCTGCACATATTAGAGAAAATAATACCACCTAAATATACATTTATTTGATGTAAATAAAAAACTGCTCAAAAGCTTAGTGGGATTTCTCTTTTTGGAATTTTGAACATTGGAGTTATCTAAAAGGCACAGCGTAAAATAGGCCACCGAGGAGTACAGCAGCTCAGCAGGGTGACCTTGCTGTCCTTGCAGAAACCCACCCACCAAAATTCATCTTATCCAAAACCACTGCAAAAGCTCATTAATCTATATTTACATGAGACATGTTAGCATTCAGATTCCAAATTTTCTGATTCCTTCAAACATGCACCACTCCTAAATAGTGACAAAAAAGTACTTTGGGTTGAAGCCTCACAGCTGACCTCAAGGCAACGGGCATACCATTTTGTACCAAACTGAGTGGACAGACAGCCAGTTTGAGTGTAAAATGGGGAACAGGAAGGGCATGGATGTATGGTCATTCTGTTCAATAATATTGTCACCTGAAAAAGAATCAGAGAGGGCTACGTACATGGGAAGGAAATGGCCCAGATCTATTTCTCCCAGTTAAGGGCTTCCTGTTACAATATAGCTTCCATTAAAGTTTGAAATTATTTTAAAAAGAGGTTTCTTCTCCTGGTAGCCATTGTGTATCTTTAGACAGTAACAAGATATAAGAGCAGACCAGGTGAGGTGACCTGCAGCCTCAGATACATGTTGCTACATGGATAATAAGGTATCACAATTTACGTTCATATTTTACTTTAGTGTTGGCAAGAGGGAAAACGCCATAAAACTTTTTTTACCTTTTGCAGGCGTAACCAAAAATGGACATTTCTTTCCTACACTCCAACAAGTTAGGACAGCTTTATATACCTAAGCCCTCCCAATCAAGAGCATATGCACACTGCAGAGTATTTTAAATACACAACAAGGTTGGCTTCAAAAGAGAACAATGAAGTCAAGAGATGTGATACAGGCTCAACTGAGAAAGCCCTAGTGGAAACAGAAATGGTTAGGAAACCTCTACCAGAGCCAGGGTGCTGACAGTGGGTTGCCCCAAGCAGTTGCCCTTATATGGAATGGAAAATTAAAAAGATAAAAACAACCAACCATTTTGATAATACCAAATGTTTTGATTTTGGTTTGTTTTGTTTTGAAGCATTATTGTTAAGACACAGTACAAAACAGAGATGGAGATAAAAACATTTTAAAAAAATCATCCAGCTTGTTGGGTATATTGTAAATACAACTAACTGGAACAATATTTTTCCTCAAATTTTATTCCCACAGAATTACGACATTCTGAGCTAACAAAGTATCTGTTCTGTGCATGGTTCTTCACATACCCTAGACTTATGGTCTCTTAGTTACGATGAGTTAAAACTGCATGATGCCTCAATCACTGAGTGCGTACCTCTAGCCCAGAAGAAGATAACAAAAGGGGCAGGTTCCCAAATCAACAGATTCGAGAACTGGAACTTTAAAAAAGCCAAATAAAAGGCACAAGCAACAAAACCCCCACCATTGATTCATAAGGTTGACATATGTGAGGCTCACATGATTGACCTTTTAGCAAAAGACTGAATTCAGCAACTCACAGGTACAGAAGAAGGACTGCCTGTCTTCTACAAAACCCAAAGCCCCGAGGATGCACGCTCAGCTCTGATGAGAAACACAGGTCCAACCTCACTGAAAATTGAGGGAGTTGGTAACGGACAGCAGCATGACAGAACTATCTCACACTGCATCCAGTGAAGTGCTAAAAGCTGTCAAAGCGTAAAAGCTGTAAATTGTTTGTTCTCTTCTAGAACAAGGACAAAATAATAGGAGTGTAGGAGGCATTTTCCTAATTCAGATACTTTACAGTTTTAAACGGCCTGTGTCTATCAGCTCATTCATATACGTAATAACTGAACAACCATTTAAAATTGCTTTCTGAAAAGATCAACCATGTTAACCTGCAAATCAAAGTGCCATGTCAGCAGATACAAGAGCTGAGAAAACATTTCCAGAGAGTAACCCTAGGGGAAGGAGAGGAGAAGGCAGGAAAGTAGGAGAGGAAATAATGTAACATGCCTATAGAATACCTGCCAAAAAATTGACTGCACATACACTGCACAGGAGGCTGAAGAATTACCATACCTGGCACGAACAGGAAGGGAGTTTTTGTCTTCCACAGCTGCCTGTATGAAACTCAGGGATAATAGTGCTCTTCTACTGACTCCCTGACTGGAGAAAATCAGCAGCAATGGTCCAAGAATGAATTTCCATCTTGTTCTTTACAATGGGAGGAACATTGGTAAAAGGAGGGGGAGGAAAAAAAAAAAAAAAGGAGAGAGGGAGAGGCAGCTGGAGGACTCCTCTGCCATACTGCTACAGTAGGGCAAGAGCCACTGAGCAGGAGCAAGGTAAGTCACTTTGAATACACATGCTGCCTGTTCCACCCCCAGGCCCAAATCATGACCTGCAGAGCCGGAGAAAAACAGGCTCATAGAACAACTTTTACTAGTGCCTTGTGCAAAAACTGAGGCTCAGCATATTTGGCACAAGATGGATAACGTGAGTGGAAAAACGCCATTGCTCTGGAAGTCTACGTTAGCCTGTTAAAGGCTGCTGAGAGCTGCCTGGCAGCAGCATATCCTGCCATCCATATCCATTATGCAGATATTAAACTGGAAGAAACATCTAATGCTTTTAAGATTCAGAGAGTAAAACTGAAGTTTGCACTGCATGCCAATTGCTTACGTAGTTTATTAAGCTGCTTCTACCAACTGCCAGTAAAAGTACTACACTGAGACTACAGAAATCATTTTACTATCTGCAAGACTGTTGGGATTCTCTGTTTGTAGTTATCAAGAGAGAGACTCTGACAACATATTCTGAAGTTATGTAGCTGAATTTGCAAAACCAGACGAGGCTCTCAGGGTTGCACGTACACAGGAACTCAGAGCAGATCTACTCTCATTTTCAGCACTACCCTCTGCTGCGTCCTCCTCTGCACAGCCTCAGCCCACGCCGTTGGTCTGACACCACACGGCTCCCCCGCAGCATCCTGCTGGAACCGCTGCTCTGCAGCCACACAAGAGCCCCGGCACGTGTCTGTCTGCAGCAATGTCAGCAGAGCCTCGTTTTGTAGGGAATTAAACAGCAGGGCGCTATGACAGAAACTCTTGTCTACTGTCAGACTTCATTAGGACTGTATTTTAAAAGTGTTCTTCAATTATTTGACTGTTCTTAATCAATTTTAAAGACAGTTTGCTGCAGGAAGTACAGTCTGTATGACTGAAGTTTGCCAAGGCTGATATAAAGTCCTAGCTGCATGCCTTAGAGACCCGAGTGTCAGTGAGATTGAAGTTATCTAAAAGAACCATAAAATTCTTAAGAAATATTGGTCTAATTCTTAAAATTTAATCATTGCCATTTTTCCTTCTTGCTTTTATTTAGGAATATTTAATTAAATTCTTACAGACAATTTCAAAATGTTGAGATTAACTCAATCATAAACACATCATCATATACACAACATAACAGTTTTTTGCTTGTCAGAAAGCTCTAGTTCTCCTTATACTCCTAGAATAGTTTCTTTTTCTGCCATACTATGAAGGTATGAAAAGCATTTGTCTTTCAAGTTTACTGAATCTTCCCCAAAACAGAATGCCAATCCTCTCTTTACATCCAGAACGTGAAAGAATGAATAATCACATCTGTTCTTCCATACTGTATTATACCCAAAAAAGGAACTGCTAGTCCTCTGCAACAGTTACTATGAGACTACTTCAAAATTCATTTGTCTAACAGTGCCTTGTAAGCACAACACATCATCTCATAGCTCTTGCTGTCTTGACATCTTTATCACTAATCTCATCAAGAACCATTCACACCACTGAGCTCACAGAGCCTGAGACATTTTATATGACCCTTTCTTAAAGGTAATAATTGCAATCAATATTGTGACATTTAGCGATACCACTTTCTCATTCATGCCATGGGCCAGATCCTAACACAGCATTAAAAGATTATTTTGGTTTGATTAAGCAGAAAATAGATCTTCTTGGCCATATATCTGTGTCAAAAGATATCTCTGTGCTCATATAAAACCTATCATGAATATGTTGTTACAGGATAAGCAAAGTCCATGGAGCAAACTTAAAAGTTAGTAAGGTTTAAAAGTTTTTATCCTTATTAGCTAAGCGTTATTTCCATTTTAATCAGTCAAGCAAGAAATAAATAGTTCTCTGAGTACAGCTATTTTTAAAATACTAGATCCCTTGTTATATTTGGTGACACATTTTCCTCTTTATCCAGGAAAAGTGTTCAGAAAAAGCATCCATATCTAAAGGACAGTCTGTTTTTAAACTTCAAAAATCTATACAAAATAAAATATATTCAAAAAAAGAGAAGAAAAGTAGAGTATTAAACAGCCTTGCAATACATACATTTTAGATGACAAAACTGAGGCTGATGCGGTTTGAACTGCTCAACTGCCTGCTAGAAACCTGCTTTCCTGCTCTCCCAATTTCAGGAAGTCAGTTATTACAGATCCTCTGTTATCTGTGTCCTCCAATGACCAAGAAATGTTCTCTGGGATATAAAAACTGCCAACTGCTGTGAATGAAATGGTAAGAGGCAGTACTGATTTCAAATAACCTCCAATTTGGGAGTGGGGAGGATGGAGGGAATTTTACTGTTCTGCAATCTTCCTTTCCAGCCTCCCTCTCTCTTTGTCAGTCCCATTCCCTATCGCTACCCAAACCAAAAGGTACCAAAACTTATATGGCAGAAAGAATCTAAAAGATTTTGGAGATACAGCACAACTAGTCTTTAACCTGCAAAGAGGGTGCATTTTGGGAATGCAATTTCAGAGTGGAAAGAGAACAAGCAAGGAGAATAATTGTACACTCATCTAATGCTTTAAAATGCTGTCTAAATTTTAAAATAGTGAAATCCAATTATAGAAATTGATGATGCAGAATCTACACCAGTAAGAATAAAAACCCTGTCATGCAAACCAGCTTGAATTAAATTCCATTGAAAGAATGATCAAAGGACTATAGAAATATTTCCAGCTATTTCTGTGGTTATCCTGTATTTTTACGGAATTCTGCACCTCTGGCTGTGCTTTACTTACAGAAAATCTATTTATCAACAAAAAAATCCAAACCAACTAAATCAGAAATAATTTTATTTCGAGAAAATTGAGTGATACAATTTCCTACTTCTTAAAGGTGATCCAAGTGGCACCTATATTTTTCAGTCAAAAAAGGCTCTTCCAAGGCAGAGGTGCTTGTGTGCTGAATGGAAATGTACCAGTGGGACTGGGAGACCACCTCCACCTCATACTTGAATGCCTTACTGGACACGATTACTGAAATGCACACTGTTTATTGGTATAGTTTAAAAATCTAACTTTTTTTAAGCTTTTGTTAAACACACAGATATCTAACCATACCCAGTCAATGGCTGAATTGCCAACACTCCAGTAACTGTCCTAAAGAGCATCTGCTGCATTCAATTCAGAGAAAACACAGCTAAAAGCTGCACTAAGATGTGCAGATTTCTTCTCCATGTCTTAAAGGGGTTGCAGAGCACATCAGGGCAACTAAATGCTTCTCCTCCCTCTGCCATGATGGTCCTGTGGGATGAACTGAACAATACATTTATGATATGAATGAGCACTAGAGAGGGACCACGACAGTACAGCTAATTTTGGTACACTCTAAATTCAGGAGCTTGCTTTGCAGTCTTACTAACTTTAAAACAATTACTGACTATGACATATGGCACCTTGTGTAAAACAGAATTTAAATAAATCTTAATTCCATAAAAATCTACATTGATGCTATGTCAGATAAATATTGTTAGATAGCACTGGCATAATGTAAAAAGTATTTCTGTCATTAAAAATGCTGGTAGACTTATCACAATTATATTTCAAGCTATTTAAAATAATTACTACAGGTGCGATCCTGAAAGAAACACACAGTTCACACATACATATTTTGAAACACATACATATTTTGAAAAAGATGTGGGATATTTCCTTTATGATAGAGAAACATCACTTGGAAGTTGCTAAAAATCATTCAGAAGTGGATTATGCCAGTTCAGAAAATAATGTTCACTCCTTCATTCTTAACAGAGGAGAATGCTTCGGGGTTTTTTAGAAATATAGCTAGGATTACAAACAAAAATGGCCAAAAATAGCTGCTGTGCTATTCTGCTTTATATGACTTCTTAATTGCTTAATTTTCAGTACCATGTCTTTTACCATTTGCAATACCACAAGACCAATTAATTTTTGGAAGGGAATGTTGTACTGTGAAACGTCTTATGTATCACCGTCTTCTTCTTTTAGAATATTTACTCTTGCTCAAAGAAGGGTGCAGAGACTGAAATAGTAGGAGCAGCACACATACAATGTTTTCCTGCAGCTTATATATTAAATAACTGTAATATCTAGCTTCTTACCCCAGCACTTCTGTTAATGGAAAGAAACTTGAAAAAAGAGCTACAATAATTAAACAATGAAGCAATTAATGAATGAGGAATTAAGGGTGTGACAACAGTCAGAACAGAACAGGAAAAAGAGTTAAGTGTAGTACTTTGAATACATTTAATGGAAAGAAAGGAATGAAATAAAATTTTTATTTTTAAATTTGACAAGGTTTGACAAAGTTTGTCTTACTTTAGGTTTTTCTGCTTCACAGAAGTACTTTCAAGTACAAAGATAAACTCGCAAAAGGATATGGGGTTCACCTCAACATGAAAAGGCTTAAGAAATTTAAAAACTGAACTGCTGACTACACTGGAAAAGGTGCTCATTTTAATATCTTGCCCATCTCATTGTTCTACTCCCATTTGTCTGTTTGGGCTGGGGGGACGGAATCTCCCTAGGGAAAAATAAAAAAGCCATCCATGCTGTGCAGAAATGAAACAAGGATTCTTTGTACTTCAACAAAAAAAAAGTTTTATATGATCTCTGACTAAACCTATTTTATTAGAAGAGTGTAATATGGCCTTATAAAATCTGCCATGGACTGAAGCTTGGGATATAAAATCTCAGAGCAAAAAATATTGTGGATTATTATTTCTATGTAGGAGAACTATCACCCCCATGGAAAAGCCATTCGCATCTACAGGCAGTAGCAAGTTACCTAAGCTAAACGCCTCTGCCAGGCTGGGCCTGCTGCTTCTCTTCTACCTCTGATTTACCTCATAACATGACATCCTTTAAACTGAATTTGTCTGCATTAAGCAAACAAAGTAGAGAAATTTAAATTAGTAAACTTATTTCATGTTTTGGAAACAAACAAGCTAAATAAAAGCGCACTTTCTAATCTGGTAACTCCTCATATTTTGAATAACCCCAGTGGAAAGGATAGTCATAAAGTAATTTTAGAACGTTCTACTGCACAGTATCAGTCCTCGACTAAACATTAATCAGCTTCAGCAGGGTTCTTGTTCATCCTACAGCTATTCTCATGACTGAATCACACCTCCTCTCCTCCTCATGAAAGGAAACACACAGATTTCATGCTCATGCGCTTCATGCAGGATCAGAAGTATCAAAGAAGATGACTAGTTTTATTAAACCACAGAATGCAAATGTGTTCGTCAACAGAAAGATCTGGGTGCTCAAACTATGTTGTACAAACCCTAATTGATAACTCTGATGTTGTTAGCAGCACCTCATATTTCGTTTGCACAGTTGCTTTACAAATATCACAAACTAACACCAGCATTGTCCCTATGTCATCAACTAAATACTGTGTAGTGTCAGTTTGATTAAAACCTCTCACATCACAGCACAATTCATTGTTGATCTCCACTTCGTAGGCAGAATAAGTTATTAGAGCAAAAAGTCATAGTTTCACCCCACTCAAATGAGATTTTCTCTTCTTCCTAGTCACTTAAACAGTATATCAAATGCAGACATTCTGTTCAGCTAAATATACCTGCTGTACTATTTTCTTTAGTTAACCAAGGACAATCAGAACAAAGAAAAATGCCTGTTTCACAGAGAAGACATCAAATTAAATCACTGCAGAAGACACAAACTGCTGTCCTTTAATTGTATCAAGGTTTGTAGATCAGACAACAATGACTTTCTGAAAAACAAAGCAACGGTTCCTCCTTACCCTCCCAGTTTAAATGGTATGGGGAGGGGGACTTTGTCCCTGAGTTTATCTTGGCACAAAAGGTACATCACTAAGTAAGGTTAAAACTACTCAACAATTAAAGATTTGCTGAACTTCCACGTCTCTTAAAAAACACCCAAGAACAAGCATTTTGCCGAAAGAATGGAAAACTACTGTCTTTGTCGAGGGATGCAGTGCTACTGGAGACAGTTAAAATGAAAACCACAACATAATCAAGGACCAACAAACAGCACTGTGTAATGTGAAGCTTACTGAGGCTCAGCATATACAGTTTATTGAGAGGTGACTTCTCACAAAGTATAGATATTTATATAAAGAAAACAAATGCAATGATGGGAGGGTTTTTAGTTTCTCTGAAAAATGTAAAATTATGACTGTGGCTGCAATTTGACAGTGGACAAATTCAACCTTGAAATAAGATGCAGATATGGTTAAATGCTGAAACAGCCTAATATGAGAGGTAACGGCTTGCCATGGTTTGAAGTCTCTATGACAAGGTTATACAGCTTTGTAAAGGAAATGTGTAATCTAAGTTTCAGAGCAGACTGTACAGTACCTGTGAGGGGGAGAGGGATCTGAGACTTGGGAAGACTCTGCTCATGCTTGTCCCTTATCAGGGACAGTGCAAGTGCCTGTTCCCAGCACTGAAACTCCAAATAAAGACAGCCTTATTCTTTAGAACATGAACATGTCCAGAGGCACAAACAACCAGATATACTCACAGTTGTTTTCTCACCTTCCCCTGAAATACGAGATACTGGCCACAGCTAGAAGCTAAATAAAGCAAGTTTATCTTCTTTCTTTGATGCCTTTTATTGTATGCTTCTTTATATATTTAGATATTATTGATTTTAGACTTGGAATAGGAAAAAAATTTCCCCAGGTCAGGCTTGCTGGGATATTTTTTCCCTTCCACTGCAATGCAGGATGTGGACTGCCTGCTAGGATTAGTTGGGCAAAATTCCCCTAATCAACCTGCT
This sequence comes from Platyrinchus mystaceus, assembly GCA_035041135.1. Taxonomy (NCBI): domain Eukaryota; kingdom Metazoa; phylum Chordata; class Aves; order Passeriformes; family Tyrannidae; genus Platyrinchus; species Platyrinchus mystaceus. The sequence goes on along the minus strand of JAWWLV010000179.1, from coordinate 24,489,281 downwards.
GACATTGCAAGGGCCTTCAGGATAACTGGCAGGCTAATACAACACCTGTTTTCTGGAAAACAAAGATGTGGAAGACAAAAATTTAGTACCCTGATAACCAAACTTTCCAGTTCTCCCTGAAGTCAGACAACATCACACAGGGTTACTGAGGTAAAATATGATGTCTTCTAACATGCAGGAAGTTAAACTGGTTAACCTCCTTGTCCTTTTTGGAATTGATATGTAGTGTCTTCCCTCCACTTCCTAGTAGCAGTTTCATAATTAAAGTTTATCAGCATTCTATTAAAAGAAAAAAAACTTGCATGCTCAATGAAACACAAAACCCCCCCATTTTAAGAACATGGTAGTTTTCAATAGACATACATAGTACCTAATAAAATTCACAGGATCAGGCATTAGTGTCCAATCTCAATTTATGTATGCAATCTCAATTTTTTTTATTTCTTGGAATATAAATTCCAGTAACTGTTCTTACTTCTGCCAGAACTCCTCTCTATGAAAGTTTAATTCCTTGGTATCAAAATGCCTCAGGATGGTGCCATCACTTCATCCTGCAAGGTAATGGTTATGTGAGATGCAGATACGAAGAAGTCACAAACGGAACAGAAAGATCGTTCTGGCTTCAATGGACACCTCACAGGAAAATGTATTTGAGACCTGTTATATAACTATGGACAATATCCTGCATGAAAAATGTACTAATAGAGACTACACAATGGAACATAAACATTCATATTCCTATAAGTTCATAATACTTCTTTACAGCATACTTGCTTGTCTGACAGTTATACTGTCATAATTTTAGTCTGTTAAACCTCTGCTTTAGGGTTTATAAAAGATCAGAGCACTTGTCACTCTCAGTGCAGGTACAGTGAGATAGAGTGGTTGAGCAGTTCATTCTTCTTTCTAATTACACTCCATTAACCTTCCACATGAGAGCTCCCCTGTGCTTTCATACCAGCAGCACCAACTGGCTGTGTTTGATAAGGCTCGGCAGCATTTGCACGGCCAGCACGTGTAACGGAGGGAACAATCAGCTCGGCAGACTTAGCAGAAGCCGGGCTGAGGCTCTGTCACTGAGCTGCAGTCATACTCAGCTGAGTTATACACAGATGGACAACAGCCTCACCCTACCCACTTCCCTCACAGCTCTACCCCTTGAACTTCAGAGATGCATGATCAACCATAGAAAGCCAAATGCAGAACCAGGGAATTATTCACAATGGGGAACTGAACAGTTACCATGCTTTCACCTCATGGCAGAGACCTGCCAAGAGAAATGCATTTAGAGCATTAAAGCATGCAGGGCAATAGAAAAGAAGTTGTCATTGCATTATAATTAGATCAAGTTAGTGTATGCAACCAGAGTACAGAGAAGGAAAATTACTTTTGAAATTTAAATCTTTTTTAAATGCACTTTCAGTATCTGGGGTTGTTTGTTGTATGTTCTGAAGACCACACTGGTAACAAACAGCATAATATTTGTCTATAACCTCCTCAACGTTGACCACATAAATGATAGGCTTTTCTAAAAAGAGAGACTTCTTAGATTAATAATGTATTCTATGGGAGTTTTAAACTCAGTGCCAGGAAAGCTATTTTCCATGTGCATGAAGGTAGATTAGCATTTGTGTATACTGAGTAACAGCGTCAGCACATGCTCATACAGATAAAAGGGAAACAAATTTGGAAGGAGGGATTATAAACAATCTGAACAGAATCCAAATTATTTTAAAAATAAACACTACAAAATCTGCACTTTCAGATTACATTTTCTACTATCCGTTGGAACTTTTAACTGTTTAAAATGACTTCACAATATAAAGCTGTATACAGAACCAGTCTATATAAGTGAGTGGTGGTGATACTCCTTTTGCTATCAGCTCCATTATCCTTTCGCATCCTTCTCTTGTTTTTTAACATATTGTTATACTTGCATCTGCATGTAGCTCCATAAATAAATATAACTTACTTCTATGGTAGGTTTCCCAACCTTCAGCTAATATTTCAAAACAACCTGCTGTTTTCTAAGACTTGGTAACTTTGAAGTGTCTGAAACAAACTGTTTCTACAGAGATTTGCTACAAGCCAAGCAATGAATCCAGCCCCATCCTTGTTCAGAATGGTTCAGGAATTTTATTTCAGAGTTCTGGTGAATGATGTCAAAGATCCCCTCCAGTACAAATGAAACAAAGGTGGCTCTTCTCTTATAACAGAAAGGTAAACACTGCTATTGAACCCACCTAAAGTACCCCGAGGAGACTTGGTTTACAAGGGGGATCATTAAAGACCTTCAGACCCACTTTCTGCATCTAAGTAATTTTCTACTAGATTCTGGACCTCCTATGTCAAATTTTCTTAAATTTAATCTAAAGATGCCAATTCAGTCTGGAATCCAATTTAACTTGTACCATATAAGCCTATAATATATTACATAAATTCAGAATTCATGGACATGGCTGAACGCTGCTGAGGTCGCCTCAAAAAAGCTGAATAGTTAAGAGAACAGTTAGTTCTTCCCTCTAAGATACATTTGCTCAAAGTGCAAACACAAGTACCTTAATAACAACAATTTTTTTGAAGAATAATGAATGCTTTTATTGGGATACATTTGATATTAACAAAGGGCAAGATAAATTTTGTCAGATATAATTTCTCTACTAAAGATGATGTTCACTCTTAAATCTAATAAATTTGAAATAAACATGATGAGGACATTGAAGAAAATTATCTAAAGCGTCCGTATCTCTTGCTCTGTAAAAATTTATCAATAGTGCTTCAATACTGTAATGCAATGAAATCTTATTTGAGCTAGAATTAAAATTTTTCAGGTCCGGATAGCACTGTGAAGGAATGCAGAACCACATTTCTGTGCCATACTTGGTTCCTACTTCTGTAAAAAAGAATTTTGAATTTATGTACACATGAATTGTACCTAATGCCTCTATAATTTGCTCTCTCATCTTTTTTGGGGTACGTACTAGAATCATGACTTAAAGCTTCAAAATTCCTGGCTGTAAGCATCTCGTGTTGAAACTGCTTTCAGAATAAAGCACTGCAGAGGTGCTTCCACTTTCTTGAGCCATCACTGGATTATACCATTTGGAATACTGTTTTCTGACAAGTGGGCTATACTCACCTGTGAAGAATGCAACATTGCAGCTGATGGAGACTTTTTTAACTAATAAATGGCTGAGAAGTGTGCCTCTTCAGAACTTTCTGGAAACATTACTTATTTTCCCAACACCTCCTAGAAAATACTCCAGAAGGAAATATTTTTACTCTACGCTGGCTTATCATTCTCTTTTTAGAGAAGACCTCTCAAAAATAATGCAAGATTCTTCCTTTTATATTATGTCAATCGAGAAGATGTCTCAATGATTTGTGGGGCCCATGAGGTGGGTGAACAGATCCCTTAACCTAGCACATACAGAAATACGCAGTGTGGTGATGGACTCCCAGAACAGAATTGCTAAGGCTTTTTGTAGTGTTTTAACAATCCTTGAAGACTGAGGGACCGTTGATATCAAAAATACAAATGTGAAAATCCCATTTTGAATGGTGGGAAAAGAGTCCTAGTGCAACTAACTAAAACTCTCCAAATTTTGTTTTTCTGGGAGAAGAATTTTTGTTACTAGGATTTTGTTAAAACTTTTTAAAGACAGACTGTAAATGCTAGAGTTGTAAAATGAACTCTGAAGAAACCTTCAATGAATTTCTATAATTCTCCAAGGAGTTCTCTGTCAAAGTGAGGTAAGAAAGAGAAAATAAGTTCCCCTGTAATTCTTCCTTATGCAACACTAAATATACATCATAAGCATGGTTTTAGGGGAGACCAAGATTTCTTCTTTGCCTCTGCAGGCCCATATTAGATTTAAAAGGCAAATTAACTTTATTAAAAAAAAAAAGATTAAACAAAAACATTAAACATATTTTCATCACATAATGAAGTGCAAGTTCTTTTTCACACCATATGTTTGACTTGCTACTTACTGCAGAGAACATGCAATATATTACTGGATGAACACATTTCATGCTACAAACCGGTCTGACTAGCTAAACCTGCACTAGGAGGTATCAGACAGTCCTAGTGAAACTCAGAAGTACTATTTCATTGGCTTTCACTCAGCACTTCTTGCATGACAACTGAGTTGTGAATATGTTTGGAAGCATAAGCTCAGAATGCTTGGACTTCTAAATCTAGCGTCACTGGGTCGCTCTCCTGATTTGCTAAAGACACCTACCACATCTGTCTCTGAGACTGTAAATCACAAAGCACTAGTTTTCCTCCCCATGGTTTTGCACCAATGGATTATTTTTTTTTTCAAGGAAACACATAATGCAAAGCTGAGAAAGGCTGAAAGATTACAGAAACCTAGCAACTGAAACACAGGTTGTTACAGCAAGACATCTTGCTTTGTCTCCTCGGGTCTGGTAACTTTACTCATACTGGGATCTCAAGCTCTATTATTAACCCAGAGAACAACCTTAAAGCTGCACTGTCTTTGCAACAATAAAGTTTTACACACATACCACATACCCTTTTAAATTCTTGACCATAAAAATAAGCCCTCACATAACTCTCTTTCTCAGATAACCTCTAGAGAATAAGAAGCTGAAGGGAATTTCAACATTAGGGATCAGGTTCTGCGGGCTCTGAGGTAGGGGGCCCATTAGACAAAAAACACAGCTAACATTTTCCCTCCTATTACCTCTGAATAAATCAAATTGATGCTGAAACGCAGGGGTGCTTTGGGGAAGCAAGCTTCAGGGTTTGTTTCTGTTTTCTAAAAAATACAACAGAGCACATATTGAAGAAAATAGGGCATATTTATTTGTTTGTTTTGGTAAAACTATCCTCCACTGTAATCCATCTGGAGTTGAGAAAAGATGTAATCGAAGGAAAGAGGCTTTTAAAAGATGTATCACACGCACACTAAATACATGCAAGGGCATGTAAGTAATCAGTGATCTAACTTTACTCTAAAAAGAGAAACACCATGGCCAAAGGCTGAGAAAATGTCAACCAATAGTAACAAAAATGTCAGTGTGTGATAGGTGCTGCAGAAATTAAACAAAAAAACAAAGCCCTAACCCAGTGTAAAGATCTTAATGTGCAAACAGAAATACTTGACTTCCCACTGTATAGCCACTATTCATTATGAGCCTTGTGGGATTTTCATGGCATTTGTTTGGAGAATCATATAAATATGTTCGCATCAAAACCACACTAAACCCCAAACACATTTGTCAGTTTGCATAGGAAGACAGTCAAGCTGTCATTGATTGCAAGGAAGCTCAGAAGAAAACAAAAAAAAAAAGCTCAAAAAAAAATAATCATGAAACACAGAAAAGAGTAAGATGAAACAGGTCTGCACAAGCAAAGAGCGTGACAGAGTTCAAGAAGCATTTGGATGATACTCTCGGTTACTCAGTCTGACTCTTGAGGATGGTCCTGTGCAGGGCTAAGAGTTGGACTCAATGATCCTTATGGGTCCCTTCCAACTCAGCATATTCTGTGATTCTGAGCACTCAGAGATAATGTAAAGCTGAACTGAAAAGCAGTGAACTCAGACAAGCAAATATTAGTACTTTCTCACTTCAGGGAAGGCTTGCAGAAGATAGAACTGAATTTTATCAGACTGACTTGGAAAAAGGAGCACACTTCAGTCACACAGGCCCCTTTCAAAGGCCCTTCTCACTGACATGTCAGGCCTATGACCAGAGGGACGTCTGAGGTGATACAAGTAGTAGTGCAGGGAATATTTTCAAATTTTTTTTTCAGTGTATCAGAAATAATTGTTTCATTGAAGAAAAAGGGTCCATATTTCATATACACATATGCAAGAACTGACTGGTTAAACCTTGCTTGATTTAACTCTACATACCCACATTCTTAACTGTTTTTCTTCTTTTGTTTCCCCACTGGTAGGTTGCATGATTAGGTTATATGCTCTGCAGGCCAAAAACCTAGTCTGCAAAAATCTTTTGAAATATTTAACACATACCAGTACTATGTAAATAGCAATAATAATTCAGTGGCTTTTTCCTGCTCTGCATTTCAAATGTATTTATTATAAGCTAGACAAATAACGGAGGATTGTAACATTCTGCCTCCACATTTCTCATCTTCCTCTTCCAATTTACCAGAGCAATGACGAAAGAGGAGATTTTGCTCCCAGCCTTTAAAACTCGCAGCACAGATTCTCATACCACGTGGCTCTCCAAACTGGAGGATCCATCTTTTCCAAAGGGGCAGAAACTGATTTCCTTAACCAGTTTAGAGAAGACCAGAAGCCTGCCCAGTGACCCACATTGCTCGAGAAACTGCACCAGCAGCGTAGAGTATACAGGCAGCTGCTTTTAGGCCGGCAACAGCATGCTCAGCATGAACAGACTGTACCAAGATTTTTCTCCCACACAAAAAACCAAACTGTTCCTGTGCCCCCTTTGTGCTGACAGAGCCTGTCTCTCAGTTGATGAGCAAGTCACTATTTAGAAAATTATTTCTCAACCTATTTTGGAAATCCACGATCACGTACAATTGGCAGTGTTGGTTAGTATTCAGCGGTGATTTCAAAGGTTCTTTGTCCTGGGGAGGAGACAGGACCATTCAGCAGCATGTCAGAAGAACTGCTGAGTACACAGCTGGAGCGTATGTGGGGGAAGGGAAGCGGTATAGGATTTTGCAATTATATCTGTTAAACACATACAGATTTGAAGAAAAGTCACTCGGCATTTCTACTGCTTTGAAAGTGGAAACTTTCAACCCATTTGCCAGAATTATTTGGCTGTTTTTTCTTGTAAGAGGATAGAGGATCAGTGCAGACAAACGTTAAACCACATGTATGTGCTACATAATTGGTTCTTTCAGCCCCTTGCAGCGCAAATGATTTGCAGCAACATGCTCCGACCTCCTTACTAGTTAGCAGCCCCAATGCAAGACAAATACATCAAGAAAAGATAGAAAGGAAAAATCTGTGGACAAGATAAACCACACGAGCTTGGCTTTTTCATGATGCTCACATTTTTTCCATTACCCAGCTGCTAGATATTCAAGAGAAAACAGGGTGTACTATAACAACTGGTACAACAGGCCACAGGAGCACAAAACCAGTAAGAACCCTTTCTGTTTGGCTCTTCACAGGGCTCTCACTTGTACTAGAAAAACGTCACTTTGATGCCCTGTTTGCATTCCATTTCCAACAACAATGAGGAGGATGGAGGTCTCCGGTTTCTATGACAACCCAGATGGGCCACAATACAAGATACTTACAAATGTTCAACTGCAGGGATGCCAGATCAAATTAAGCTAGAGTTTACACTACTTCATAGAAACTAAAATAAAAGAAAAAACCCAAACAAAACATGAATGTCAAAGGAAGGATGACATTTCCTCAGTATGTTCCAAAAGATTTCTGAAAGGAGATGGTAAAGAAAGGAAGGATTCTTCTTTACAAAAATAAATAATATTGTTAACACAAGCAAACTGAAACCCTCATTTACATAAGTAAATGTTTTCATTAAAACTCTACGACCAGAAAATTACCATAAAACATTAAAGGCAAAAAACAAATCCAAAAATAACATGACTTTATTAATTTACCTAACTCCTTACGAACTGGCAAATTTGTTTTCCATTGTTTTGTATGGGTTGTTTAATGCCATAATTTATATTTTGTGATATGGTTTGGTTTTCTGTTGGTTATCCCTGATCTGGTCTTTTGTGACATTTTGCAAAAGACATTCAGATGCAGAAAATACTCCATATTTTATCTGAAAAAATTAAGCTAGTAATAGTGAGATAGTTAACACTAAAAAAACTGCAGAAACATTTAATGTGTGCTCTTAGTAATTTAACTGGTCAGTTGTTAAACGGGTGAGGTGATCTTACTGCTTAAAGGCATTGATTAACTCAGTGTGCTGGGAAGGCAAGTAACTGTAACAGGCCAGCCAGTTTAGGCAACATGAGTAAAATACCTTCTGAAGAAGCACCTGAAAAAGCTTTCCGTAAGCTTTTCAAATGTGGTTCCCAAAATAGATGAAGTTAAAGAAGTTAAATGAAGTTAAAGAATTTCTAAATAAATGTGTATTTTTAGGCACAGTATTTTGAAAAATCTTCTGCTACAAGCTAAGGTATTGTCTTTCTTTTTAGCCATGGTCCTGCTTCAAGTTACTCTCCTTTCTTTCTTCCAACTTAATCACCAGGTAGTTAATAGCATTCATTAAATATGTGATAGCCAGCAAGGCTCACATTACGACAGATAACCGTGGACTTTTAGAGGCTTATGTTCTTTGGGGAGAGGAATGGGAAAATAGGAGAGAAAGGCTTAACAGCTGTGCTAGTCAAAATAATCCAAAATTAGAGGGACTGTAACATTTAAAATTGGAACACAGAACCCTAAAATCTCTTTGTGCAGCTGTTGTAACACTTTATTCAAAACTGCAGACACCCTCTCCTCATAAATCATTCCCCTTGCAGCACTGCTAACCACTACTATTTACACAAGGACTCATCAGTCTGGCTTGCAAGTGCCACCTCATCATTCAGGAGCACCCGGCGCTGCCGGCTGGAAACAACCACCTCTCTCACCGGTTGGCTGGGCCTCCTGCTGGTGCCTCAGCCTCTCCCCCTGTTCAGTGTACCAGCCAGGACCCGGACACCCTGGATTTACAGAACGTGCCCAAGCTGGGCTCTGAGACACCCAGGTTAGCATCTGCCTGTCAACTGCTCCTCAGCAATCCTCTTCCTTCCTCTTTCACCCCAAACCTTCTAGCTGTTCAAAGCCATCTCCCCTGAAAACACGATAGCCTGATGCTGCAAGGTTGCTGACAGGAGCACAGCTGGCATGAGGCATGGCATGCCAAGGCTGAAGAAAAGCTGCCTGCTCTGCCATGTTTCCCTCAGTCTGTGCAAGGGTGAGTGGAGCCAGGGAGACGCCATGCGGTGATGGCAACAGCATTTCAGAAAAGAGTGATTTGCAAGGATACAGAATGCAAATGCAGAATGACCAGAGTGCCTCAGTACTGCAGAGTGAAGACCTGAGGGCTGAAATTACACATCTGTAATAAAAATTAAAATACCTGACAACTCTGCACAGCTAGTGGGAATTAACTGGAAGTGACAAATTAGGATGCAGAAATGTGACAAATGACACAGATGAGTATGATTAGCCTTAAATGCGGACTACACCGTTTAAACTTCACCCATACAGCTGGGGCTGTACGGCCACACCTGTTTCACATGTAAAGTGGAAAACAAGAAACATAATGAAAAAGAGAATTTGCAAAGTGCTCATGCTTACTAGAATTGTAACAGTTTAAAGGGAATAGCAGATAAGTAGGAAGGAGCTGTATATTGCAAGGTATGGTAGTGCTGCAGTGAAGAAGCTGCTTGATGTCACAGAGGTAAAAGTTACTCTAATCATAATTCAGTGTGTCAAGAGACTGGGACAAATAACCAGGCCAGTGGATTCCTCTCACAAACTCTATTGCCAGTCACATACCCCAGACATTTCAAAGCATGAACTTCTACTCTGCAGTGATACGGCTCAGGTGAAAGTTGTACTTGCAAACTGCGCCAAAAAGCATCTGCTTTTCCACTGGGTCATTCAACTACCAATTTCCATGTAACCACAACAACATAACTGATTACTGACTCCTATAAAGAATTTGTACCTAGGATGGTATTCAACTCTTCTAATACTCTAATTAAAAAATAAATAATCTCTTGCCCCACTAACAACAGAAACAAGACTGAGTAAGTAATGCTTGGCATGTGCCCTGCTTTCACAAATTCCAGACAGTTTAAACTAGTTTTTGCACAGCTGAAATTAAAAACCCTGAACTGATTCCCCTAGACAGAACATCTCTCCCTCAACTCCAAAGATCCCTCTTTTACTGCCCACTACTTGTATGCATACACTGCTGTTTGATATTATAACTAAATCTGTCCACCACACTCATCCTCCACTTTGCTGACAGCAGCAATCACTTACAGATGCGCATCCTGTTGCTAGCACAGGCAATACCACACTGCACCTCTGCCCTTGCTGACATTCACTCTGTTTGACAAATACCACCCACGTCTTCCTCCCCGAGTGACAGTTTTCAATTAAAACTGAATGACTGTTCTCAATGTGTTCATAGCTGGAGATGTGCTTTTTCCACTTTGCAACTATAAAAGGCTTGCATTCCTGATTGTAATTTCTTAGAATCAAAGATATTATCATTTCCTTTGTCATAGTGACAAGATTCACAGCAGATCTCCCTGGGTATATATGTTGGTTATGAACATAATGGAGAAACAAAGATGTTATCTCATAAAGCATCTAGGAAATCCAGCTCTACCATACGACCCAGCTAAATATTTTCAAATTTGAATACTGTTTGACTGACTTCAGTTTAATACTGAACTATTTGCAAATAATGCCTACAGACTAGCTCCAGCACCAAGGGAGCCCTAACACTGAGTTTGCTGAACTTAGCTTTCTGCAAGGGGCCAAGATACTATTGGCAAACCTGCATTAAAATTGGTATTTGTATTTCTACTTATATTGTAACATATTTTCTGCCAGAAATGACAAAATTAGAGGGAAAAATCTAAAAAGTAAATAATCTCTCCTGGATTATTAATGTATATGAGAGTAGAAAACTACCAAGGATCCCTTGATGTCCAGCTTTTCCATTGTCTTCAGTTTATGACTATACTGAAATACAATCACCTACACAAGAAACTAAAGCAGCATGTTTTTTAGCACCTGGTAAATGATAATTTTAGAACTGAACCAGGAATATCAATCTTGAAGATGCACAAGCAATGAAGTAAATAAGATGACCTCTGTTAAATTCACTCTAATTCACATCTGAAACATAAGAAATACATCAAAGTTTGCTGAACAGAATAGGATGAAGCAGATGAAAAGCAGATAACTTACCTGCTTCTACCAGGCTTTTTATAGACTAAAACCCAAAATACATTAACATTTATAAATCCCAAAATAGCTAAAAGTAAGCTTTTCCATGCCAAAACATTTAAGTGGTTGCATCTGTAAAATGAGTGCTTCTCTGGACCTGACATTTTTCAGAGGTTTCACATCTAAGCTCATGTTTTCACTTACGTAAAGTCTTAATAATATTGATACCAAATTGATGTTCTTATTTTCAGTTATGCAAAGTCTTTATACTGAATGAGTAGGTATTCTTGTAAGACAGCTGAATACTTTTGCTGCTGCACTTTGTTCAAAACACAATTAAAGTACCAAACACTTCTGTCTATTGTTTTCTGCTCTTATTTTTTTTTTCCAAATCTACCCCATTATACTATGCATGTACATACTGGAAAAACATATGTTCTCAAAAACTTTCTGCTACAAACGTTTCTGTATTAATTTTCATCAATTAGCATCAGAATGGTCTTTAAAGAAAGCTGAACGTTAACAATCTGTCAGTAAAAAAGAAGCACTGAAGACAAACTCATGCTGTTTAAACTACTGGCTGTTCCTGCTCCATGAATCTGGAAGAGTTTGCACTCAATGGTGTTTGCACCATCAGACTAAAAACTTACTTTAACGGAACATGGAAGGTAGTAGCAGGAACCCTGACATCCTCAAGAACTGGTCTTCTGAGAAACAACCTACTTAATGCACATGAATAGATATTTCACATTAAACCTGTCTTCCCCTTCCCCCCTAAAACAAACAAACAAACAAACAAACAAACAAACAAACGCAAAGTTTTACCTTTTCTAAAAATGAGCTGAAACTGCTACAAAACAAAAAACTCCAAAACCTCACAAATTTATATTTACACAGAATTAAAAATAATGGAGGAAAAATTATTAAAAATAATGGGGGAAAAAACCAAACCAACCAACCAACCAACCAAAACCGGCTAACAAATCATTTAGTAGTTAATTCGGCTATTACGAAACTTTCTTCTCCTTGAAAGATACCGAAAAAGTTCCTGTTTCAACATTCTGCCTTCCCTTCCTAAAGTCCTAACAAATGAGCGAGATCAGAAGCTTAGCAGTTACACACATGAGTAAAAAGCAGCAGTGCCACAGGTGAGCACAGCCAGTGCGGGCACGCCGGACGCGCCGCTCCCGTTCGGGTGTCCCGGAGCAAAGCCATTCCCGCGCAGGGCGGGAAGCTCCGCGCGGCGCCGGAGCCGGGAGGGAACGGCCGCCATCTAGCGGGGACGGCGGGGGCGGCCGGGCCGCTCCGCCATCCCTCGGGCGGCGCTCGGCAGGCACCAGCACAGAACAAAACCTGCAGCAACGCAAAAAGCACTCCGACGCTGCTGAGCTTAACTTCCTACGAGGTTTTCCCGATCTCAAACCCTACCTAAAGCTGTCTGCAGTGAAGCTGGAGCGCTAATGTTACGCTGTAAAGTTTTCATTCACGCTCAACTAACAAAGCTGTTCTAGATTTAACTCCATAGTCAGCACTAAACCTCTCTTGTGTGACGTTATTTACTCCTAATGCACATTATGGCATTTGCAAAGGCTCTAACATAAGACCAAACAAGACTTTGGAGACTTCCATTGCCAATCCCACTCCAGCTGCTGGGTGCTGCTCCAGTGGCTCCAGGCAGCTGAAAAGCCAGCGGGAACAGCAGCCCAGGCACCCCACCAAGGCATGGGTCCCTCCCCAGATGTGGCCCAGCTGTTGCATGAGCTTGGGCACTGCTCAACACCAGGCACAGTCAAACCTGAACTTTACATTCACTCTCAGACTTATCCACCCTTGTGGCCAATGGAGCTACAGCCAAGCAGCTGACTGGCAAAAGGCTTTCAGGCTCCCCCAACTTAGAGCAAAGGCTGGTCCAGTTTCATCTGCCTTCAAATGAGAAGAACATCGCCAAAACATACACACACACACACACACATATATAAGGAATGTGAACAAGCTAATATTACAAGAAATCTGGCTCTGCATTTCTGTGAGTGGTATGTGTTTAAATGTGCTCTGTATTCCATATGAAGATATATGTTTGATGCTTGATGTATGAAGAAACACCTGAAAATAAATACTAATTTCCACGTGCTCCTAATAGCAATCTGTTTAGCCACATCCATGCACACAAAAGGCCTCACACTCAAGAGCAGCAGACACCCCCACTGCTGGCCTGACAGCCAGGCCTCTAACAAGCACCACTCAAAGAAGTGCCAGTACCAGTCATTCAACAGGTACTCCAGACCTCTCCAGCACTGCACATTTTAATGTTTCAGATCTCGAGTCACTAAGTCCCCTTGACAGGTATCTCTGCTAAGCAGAAGTCGAGAAAAACTGTTCTACAAAGTACATGGCCTTAAGGAAGGTACAGTGAACTCTAAGGCAAGAACACTCACTGCTATTCAAATTTTTGTTCAGTTCTACTATTTTATTATTGAACCTAGGCACAAACCATTCAAACTGTAAGGGTGACAAATTATTTCTTTTGCCTTATAAACGAATTAACATAGATTGCACAAGGGTATTTCTGCAATATCAGCCATGAAACACAGTCCCAACACAAAAGAAAAAAGACTCACCCAGTCCAGCATTTAAGATGACAGGTCAAATCTATATATTTGACTGTTCTGCATAAAACCACAGCTCTAATCTGGTGCTTCTACTCAAAATAGGAGATTCTAGGAAATCCAATGTACGTTCAAATGCTACTTTAAAAATAGCTGTGCTTCTGGCAAACACACCAAAAAATTGCTTTTGTTACTTCTTCCACTATTCCATTAACTCAGTCAAGACAGAGCCATGCTGAGAGCTAAGGAAAGGCCCTTGTTTCAAACCTTCCTGTAATCCACTTGCACGAGGACAGAAAGGAGCATATTCATTGTAGTAGCCAGTAGCAAAATCTGTTGTTGGTCGTTCAGTGGGTTTTTTTCTTAGTTTTCTTTCATAAATAACTGTCAGATTTAATCCACATGAATATATTCTAAAAAAATCATCATTGACAAAAATACCATAACTGAAAGTACAAGGACATACAACAGAAGACAGGTGTTGGAAATTTCAGTCGCTTCTCATGTATTTTGATGATGTCCCACACACCATATGTCGCCGTGTGTGGAGGATGAGACACGTCACCCTCCACTGTCCCAGCAGCTCTGTGGGAGCAGAAGCCCGAGGGGCTGATGGGTCAGCAGAAACTCCAGCATTGTAAGGAACAAGAATTGATTTTTCTTAATTTCATAGTTCTGCTGCTTCCAGACTTTATAAATAAAACAGTTAAATGTATCCAGGCACTTAGAAAAAACTCCTTCTTTCCTTTCTCCTGACGTTTTTGCACCGTTTCCAGGGGAAAAAACCCCAACTGTCAGTACAATTGTTTCATATACTAAGACTTTAATCTTAACTAGGTCTTCTGGCTGTTTACATTATTAAGCAAAAATAAGCCTTTAAAAGTTGGAAGAGCTGAGCTGAACTGATATTGGTGAATGCAGAAAGATTGAAAACACTAAACTTTTTATCCTTCAGTTTGGGTCTAAACACGTAAGAGGGAATATGCTACAAAAAATTCTAGATAAAATTAGAATCACGTGAAAAGGAAGTTTAAATAAGGAAGGTCAAGGATGAACTTAGCTAAAAATAACTACATAGTAATTAAAAAAATGTATCAGAACACAAAGAATCAAAGAGAAATGTAACAATTTTTCTGTTTCATCTCCAGAGAATAACATCTCCTTGCCTAAAACAGAAGCACCTTTTTAAGAAAGTGTGGAAACAGAAAGAACAGAGATTTTTAAAATGAGAATGCCAGATGTTGAACAGAACACTCTGCTAAATTGTTTTCCGGGATACTGCTGGAAATCACTGATTGAAGAGCCTTACTCCAACAATCTCCTTTCAGGAAGCTACCATTTTTGTTCCAGTACATTACTGACTTTCTGAGGTGTTATTAATAATTAAACTTTTATTTTCAAATTACTTATTAATATTAACTTTGCCTAAAATCTTCCTGGAACCTAATATTTTTAAAGAAAATAAACCAGTAAAAATACACTAATTACAACAGTTAAATAAAAGAATGTATTGAATTTGAAAAGAAGCTACTTCTTGTAAATTTACTTTCCACAATTCATACTCAGCAACACAGTAATAATGCTGTACAAAAGATGTTTTCAGCCTTCACTTTGTACACCTATGAGAAATGGAAAAGCAATGGCAATTTACCAACCCAATCTCTTACCTTGCTTTTGCTTCCTCTAGACTAATAGAAAGATAAGAAAGTAAAAAATGTAGGTGAAACCGTTGTATGTAAGCCTCAAACCTAATAGGCTAGCGAAGCCATTTGTCACCACCTACATGTGAAATGTGAGGAATAACCATTAGTACTGAATTGGATCCAAATGAGCTGTCATACAAGAAAAGCCACTCTAGCTTCTGGAGCTACTGAGTTGCAAGTTACTTCATTCTTACTTTTCTAACCTTATTTCCTACTGGCTAGTGCAGCACAGCTCCACATCGTGGAACTGAATGCATCGTCCCCACTACACACACGCAGACTCGGATGACCGTGCTGGGCCACCTCTGTACCCTGCACGGTGCTTAGAGACAGTCAGCACAAAATATTTACCACACTTGCAGTCCCATCAGTCCAAATCTGCCTGAAGCAAATCCTGAAGAGAAAGAATGCCTGAAATCCCATCTTCTCTTCTCTACACACTTAGGCATCTCCCCACATTACTCCATCAGTGCTTGGCTGCACATGTCCTTGTGGCTGGACAATTTGCCCAAAAAGTGTCAGATGACATTCATTTCCCTTTTCAGCTTGAGATAATACAAAAGTACATATCTTTTCCCCAAAAGCTTCCTAAGCAACTGGTATTAGCTTCTGTATCAAATATTTCTGGAAGTTTCTTGAAACACTGTATAAAAAGTAATGAAAAATCGCATACAGAATGTACCGAGGAGAACTGTTAGAACTTCTCTAACATCACAACTCAGAAATTCTGGTCTGCAAAACCCACTCTCTACAAACCATAAGCAGAAGATGACTGTGTTGCAACAAGCACAGCACTAAATTGTTTAAAGCCATTCAAATAACTCTCAGAGCCTTTTTTCCTTAAAAATATTTTCTACCCTCAGTTGTCTCAGAAAAAATAAAAAATGAGGTGGTTATTTGTGCGTAACTATACCTTAAGACTACAAACATGCTTCCCCGTTTCTTATGGAGAGAAAAAAATGTTACAAAAGATGACAGCTTCCAGCAAATAAGCACTGTCAGATAAGTCCAATGGGTTTTCTCATTTGCATTTTGCCTTTAACAGAGTCAGTGAGCACTCTCACATAACACATGCCACTAACTGCTGTTTCCCCCTTCCAAAAACCTTCTTTCCAAGTGCAGAAAGCCAGAGTATAAGCAATGGCTTTAATGAGAAGCTACAGATAAAATGATGAGGCCTTACAGGGTGGCTGACCAGCAGGTCACAATGATTCCCTCTGCCATTCAAGCTGAGGAGCAGCAGCTGCTGTCCCTTCTCAATCTGTACAAAACTTCTTCTGAAATGTCTATCATGTCCACTAATATTTTCTAAACCTCTTCTAAAAGTACCTTATCAAGTTTATTTTCACATTGAGGAGAACTCCAGTCAAGTCCATACAGCACAACGTACAGAATCCACTTAAGTCAGCTACAAAACTCCCAAACACGTGTGTGGACTAGGAAAAATCTGAATAATTCATAGTACATTTATCACACATTTTGGATTCTGAAACACACTGAAGTAACACACAGTTGCAGCAGAAACTACTACAATTCCCCAAACAATGATAATGAATGTTTGTGTGTACTTATGTAGATGCTCTGTGTAACTTCAGGTAGACAATATGGAGGCAGTAAGAACAGTAACTGAATGCATGACAGAAGGGTAATGTAACATTTTCCTCCTCTTCATCTCTAATAACCTACAGGCATCCAAGTCTCCTCCTCACAGAGATGACAAATTACAATAACATAGATCAGTGCAGGGCACTGGCAAAAGTTACAAGACCTGGCACAACAACTGCAAAACTAACACATATCACATGTATCTGTAGCAAAAGCACATCTTCACTGTGACAGGATCCCAGTTATGGCTACAAAAGAACAGGGAGACTAAGCAATAATTCAAAAATACACTTCCAGAAATATACAGAGGCCAGTATTACCTATATGAAGATCAAATAGGTAATTATTTCCCTGGAGGGAAATAATGATGTTTTGAAACCTAGGCCTATCAGTGAGTATCGAGACATTTTCGGAAGTTTGACCTGGGATACATCTACACAATATTATTTTTTTAAATACCTGGTTTTGAAGTTCCCCACACGGTATCAGCTATGTCTTTGATGATTAAAAATTAATATAGTCATTTTGTGTGCACATTATGACATACATATTATATAGTCTGAGGGCCAGCCATTTTTCATTTTAAATAGTTGGCTTTTGCTTTAATTTCTTGAATATACAGAGAAAAACTACTTCTCATGTTTTTTAAAGCCTTCTAAAGCATTTCTGGGGTGTCAGCATTCTCACTTGCCACTAGAAGCTCTTTCTGATGAGCTCAGGACTTCGGCTTCAAATCAAGTTACATCAGAATGATATCAGCTGAATATTAATCATGGTAGATGCACAAACAGGTGTGACAAAACCATGCTGTGACTAGAATACGAAATTCTAATTAATATCAAGCCTTCCAAAGATTATTCATTTAAGTCCATCCATTAAAAAAAGACACAAATATCTAGCAAACATATTGAAATTACAACATTTTTCACTAAAAAAGTAATGCACTGTAGTATCACCCTCTTGAAAAATCAAATAGCAAAATGTAAACTATCAGGTTAGCATACTTCCAGTATGGAGAGGTACACACTCCTTCTGGGTGCTCATGGCAAGGCTGTGGTTACACATTACTACAATACACTGCTACATCACTGAAAAATTCAGCCTGGTTGCTACTCGTTTCTTCACCCCTGCTGCTTCACCTATGGCTGGAATAAAACACACCTGTCTCACAGGGAAGGCAGGGAGGTAATCTAACAACCAACAAAATAGGAACAAGTTACAGCTACCTACAACACTGCAGCAAAAGCACAATGCTGCTGACCTTTGCTTGTAACACACCTCTCTCTCCAGGTCCTCACACAAAGAAATGAACATCCAGTAGTGACATTACAAACAAAACAAATCATATGCACTCTAAGAGAAAGATGCAAACAATGTCATTGCCCTCTCTGACTCCTAGACACAAAGATCTGTAGGTACCCCTACACTACCAGGTGAATTAAATAAATTAAAATCTAAATTATTCATTAATTCACTCTAATTAATTCACAGGAAAGTTTGTGAACTTTTGATTTTCATTTTTTCCTTTGAAAAGAAAAATCTTCATTTAAACAGCTGAGTTCTAGTCTTTTCTGAATTTTTGTTTCTTTTTAACTTTGTAGAAAAAACCCTGCTTCTCACTTGCAGTGCATCTATAAAACAATGCAATAAAAAGAGTCCCTAAAACATTAGCTATGTTTTGCTAACTCAGATTGATTAATTTTAAAGTAAAAAGAAAGCTAAACATACATTCATTCAAATTATTCACATGTAGATTTCTATGTTCAAAAATTACTACTTTACGTTACCAGATCTTATTCTCTTAATCTCGGACTATCATTTGTGGCAAGAAGAATATCAATATTGTACCAGAACATTATACATTTTAAAGAAGATCCGTACAAATATACTGAATGTGCTGTGTATCTGAGGGGAACAGAAGTTCATCAAGGCATGATTTGCACTTAAAACAGATGTATGAAACAGAGAAGGGCCATGTGATAAGACAAAATTGAACTGTTTTTAGTAAACACGTCCTTCAAGATTTTCTTCAGCTGCTTTTTACTTATAGACTAAGATAGAAAACAGTTTCTTCATTATTTTCAGCTCTTTGTGAAGCAATTATAAACCAAAATTAACTGAACACACTTAAATGAGGAAATATGCTCATTACCTGCAGAAGGGACTACTACTGTCATAGTTCAATTTAACACATACACACTAATTCCAGCAATGTACCAAGTGATTTCCATGCAGTGGTTCATTTGAGTTCTTTAGGATGTCAGAAACAATCTTGTATTGTTTAATACTATCTTTATTAAAATTAGATTTATTCAAATTGAAACAGGGCATGACATTGATTTGCAATAATTTTAAGTAGGTGCATTTTAAAATAAAATGAGATATTTAAATGAACAATCTTTTTTTTTTCTTTTTTTTATAAGTTGTCAACTGCTAACTACTCATCATTGAACATTACACATTTATTTATAGTATGAACCATGCAAATACCTAATAAAGCACAGTAATACTGCTGGCAGTATTCAGGCCTTTATATAATGTTTACAAGCATAATTAATCTTCACAATAACCTTGTAATGTTGATAGGGAGTAAAGTATTCATTATTCTTTAACTTCACATATGGGAAAACTGAAACAGAGAGATTAATTTAGAAACAAAAATGCAAGTATAGGTCCCCCAAATGTAAAGTCAAGGCCTAAGCAAAAAAGACTAATTTTAAAGGCACTAATATCAATAAAAGCAGATGGGGCTCTGAGCCTGTGAAAACAAGTTTTCTCCAGGAGTACAACTTTAGACGTTTGGCAGTGTGGGCTAACATTTTTATTACATTATAATATTGTATTATTATATTTTTAAATTTTGTTACATTGTTTCCCATAATTAATGAAATGGGTGTCCAGTTCTGCACAATGGTTGGCCATGTTCTGTTGTAGCCTCTAGCCTGTTATCTTACCTACATTTTTAGAATAATTAATTACAACTAAGAATGCACGTTATTTCTTCGGATACACAAACACAGAGAGGCCTTTATTTAATACTGTTATGAATGAAGAATCAAACACTGTGTCAACACCACGTTGGTCAGAATTAGGACAATCAAGCGCCAGCCTGGGACCACTTTTGCTTTGATTTTAACATGAAACAGGACAAAGTTGGCTCCAGATTTATACAGGGAGTACACCTTCCTGCATGGATTTCTGTGGTACAGAAGCAGAAAGACTACCATTGCCTTCTTTGCCTTATTATTCACCACAGGAGAATGGCATACACCATGCCATATCAGTTCAAGGTAAATAACTTCCTAGCTGGACATTGGTGCTCTTAATTTGTCTTCACTTCCCTTTAAAGCACGGCATTTTTTTCCAATAACCAGTGAACTAACTTTCTCTCAGCTGACATCTTACACATACATTTTGATTTTTTGGAACAAAACCTGATCTTGCTTTAGGTCAGCACTTTCACCGTGACTTTGATTTATTCCATCTACCACAAACAAAAAGTTTGTGAAAATAATTACAAAAGAAACACTTCATTGTGGGTGCTGAGTGAGGAGCAGTGAAAGGAAATATATTCCAACATGCAGCTGACATATCTGAGCACACAGAAACAAAAAATACATGTATTTGCCCAGAACTGGTCTGGTCTTTGTTCCTAGGCTGGAACAGATTCCTGCCAGGGACATAAAATCCGAGAGAAGACGGTGCAGTAGCAGAAAGACGACACAAGGTGGTGGTCACTGAAGCACGGAGAAAAGGAGAGGAAAGGGAGCAGAAAGCCTGACTGGGGAACGCCATGAAATGGGGATGTTGGCTCCAACCGTGGTATCTGTCTGTCGGGCAGGGGATGCTCTAATGGAAAGCGCTCCCTCTGAACGTAAGCCAAAAACTTAAAAGCATCAGCACAGCTGCCTGCACTGTGTTACTTTAGGTTTCAAAAGGAGAGGAAAAAAATCCAGAACTACCCCCTGGCTCACATCACAAGCTCCACCAGTTTCTCTGGTTGTGCCTGGAAACTCCTATAAACACACAAGCTAAGCGGACACACACATACAAATCTGTGTGAATACTGCCCTGAGAGGATCACTTAGGGAAAGGGTAGGTGTTTTGCACCTGGAATTCCAAACACTAACTTACAACTTAAAACTTCAGAAAAATTATGTGGGTCAAAATGTTTTAAAATAAAAGCAGGGAAACTAAACCCCCAGTATTTACCAGAAAGCCTTTTACCAAGTGAAAAAGGCTCACAAAACCCAGAAAATAAGCAAAGAACCCGTACAGAATAGGAAGCAAAAATGTAAAAATAACCTATTTCATTAATAGTGTGATTGAAAAGGTTATTAGAGGCAAACATGTGACCTTCAAAAGGGGAAAACTCACCCCTCACAAACCAATAGCAGGAAGCATCAAACATGACAGCTGAAATGAAAGATGGAAATAAGGAGACACGAGAGGAAATGTGAACAGCAAACAGCAGAGCTACAGGAGCAATACCTAGGCATTCTTGAAATGCATCAAAGCAGGGAGCCACCAATCTGCTGGGCTGCTGAGGAATCAACAGACAGTTAAGGTCAAAAATTTGCAGATAAAACAAAACTATGTCTTTGTAACAGGTCTTCTTCACAGAAGATGAATATATGCCTGTAACTTTACTTCAAATAGATCTTGATATTATAGGGGAGATGGCAAAGAGATGATGTTGGAATCAAGGTGAAAAAACTACAGGAGAAAG
This sequence comes from Platyrinchus mystaceus, assembly GCA_035041135.1. Lineage (NCBI taxonomy): Eukaryota > Metazoa > Chordata > Aves > Passeriformes > Tyrannidae > Platyrinchus > Platyrinchus mystaceus. Next base: position 24,467,722 of record JAWWLV010000179.1, on the reverse strand, counting down.
AGGCACTGAGAATATACATAAAATACCATGAAAGTATGAAGGAATTTAGGATGAAGGATTTATGGAAGTGACAGAAACAGGCATTTCATATACACCAGCATATTAAAATGTAAACACTGTAACTATCTTAACAGATGCAAAAAGAAATGCTAGAAATTACAGTTTAAGCAGCTTTCCTTCAATTTAAGGCACTTTGAAAGCTTACCACAAACAAACTGGTCAGCAATGACATAGCAAAATCCATCAATAAATATATTTGATATTAAAAAACCTGTAATGTTTCTTTGGAAATCTTGGTTTTTACACAATGTGAAAAGGCGTATTTAAAAAAATGAAGTACACAAATGATATGGCAACTATTTAAATTAGCAGCAGACCTAGGATCCTGAACATGTACTAATTCTGATTTCAGAAACAACTAAAATACAATTAATTCAGTAGCAGACAACACAAAAAACTTAGAAGGATTTTCATATGAATTAGACTCATATAATTGATTCAGATAAAGTTGAATGAATAAATGCTACAGAAAGAGCAAAGTCCTCTTAGTCCTTTTAAAAACAGAACAGCCAAGGAATGTTAAAACTGTAAGCAAACAATTTTTATTGGAAATAATATAATTTTTGTTTAGTAATTTTTAGAACTCATAGCCACGAGGTAGCATGGTGAAGATCTTGCATTCATATTTATTTAGGTAAGGGCATCATTATGTAAAGAAACTATTACTTCTATCTTTATATTTCCCATTTGTCCCAGAAAAGCTAATTTTTCTCAAGGGTTAAGATAATAAATCAATTACAATCTCATAGCATATTTTGATAAAGCAGGAAAGCTAACTACATTATCTCAATATTTAAAACTATTTTATCCATCTCCTTGTCAGGACTACTCCAAACAGCAGATCAGGTCAAGATGTAATGCAATACTCTACACTGCTTAGTTGTACATCAGCCTGGTTAGAATAATCTTACTGTGAAACAATTCCAAATGTAAAAAAAAAAAAATTTTTTTAAAGACTTCTGAAGCTTGACAGAGTTCCAGAATAAAGGAGTTGGGGTTACTGGCAAGGTAAGTGGCTGGAGGGAAATGACCTTTACATGAAATCAAATCAGTTGGTAAAACTCCTGCATCTGAGTCGTGAGACAAGTCACTTGGGCTCTACGCTCTTGTGTATTATGCAGACACTTAGGCAGAAACCACCTCTGAGTGGAATGAATGCCTGCCATTATAATTCTCCCATGTGACTTATGAATGGAATTGCCCTAATACCTAAAAACATAATTTTAAGACAATACCACTGCATGTGTTTCAAATGTCCATTAAAAATCAGGGAAAAAGCAAAACATGAAGGCTGGTAACTTTACAGACCCATTTTCATATGCAGCCAAGATTTGTGTGATCTCACATAACATCTTTTCAGGTGGCATTCAGGACATGTAAACAAGCCCTACTACCCTAACATGTTCTATTCATGTAAAATTTCAGTAACAAAATGTTAAATAGTTTCATTATATGAAAGTACTACACCATTCAAAACAATTTAAAATACTGAAAATGTGGGTTGGTCCATTTATTCAGTTTCTTTAGAATGTGAAAAATACACACTGCTTTAAAAAATAAATTGCTTAATGTATACACATAAAAACAATCACCACTGGTTCATGTGTTACAGCCAACAGTAATCTAGCTACCAGCCTGTCCGATTACAAATAGGCAGCAGTGGCATCAGCAGCTCTCCCATCATTCTGCTTTCTCCCTCTGTTTCTATTAGATTTCTAACATGATATAGTGATTTCTGCATATTTTCTCCACGCTCTGCAATAGGTGTGACAAGCACAAATACATTTGTTTTTAAGATTATTCACAATGAACACAATCCTACACTAACCTGTTACTGTTTACCTGATTTATACGTGTACACACTAACTGGCCTGCACATTCGCACTTTCTGCTATAAGTTAAATATTCAGTATTATAATTCATCTGTCTTTAGACAAACAACTAAACCGCCTGTCCTACTAGACACAGGGAAATAATACACACACCTGAACACTGAAACCTGCAGCAACAATCACAAGATGATCCAGTCTGTGCCTCTATCATGTAAGCAACACAAACTATCCAACACACTGAGATACTTCCTCAAATACCAACATAATGAAAAGCATGTTCAAAAGTCTGCCAGCTCATTTTTAAACTACATACAAACAAAAAAATCAAAATTATAATTAAAACTAACTTATTTCTGTGCTATGCACAGAAATGCCATTAAAATACCTTGCCGTAATTAACATTCTGGAGTGATTATATAAAGGGTGGCTCTCTTACAATTCTTAATACAAAAATTATAAGAAGTGATTTCTGGTTTTGCACTTTCGATGCATTAAGTCTTTATACCATTCCCACTTGAACAGTTACTTTCCATTCTTAAAGTATTTTCCCTTGACTATAGAAAAATTACTTTGTTCGGACAAGTGCTAGTTTTATTTCATCCTGTTGTCAAAACCGTATTTTCAGATACCACTATATCAGACTATATCCTTACAAATGGTATTTTTAAGACAAAGTATACAGCTGAAAAGGTTCTTCAAGGACTATTAATGATTATAATGCTCCAAGTAATTGGGGCTGCATTCACAATTCTACAAGCTCCTTGACCAAACAGTTCAAGTCTAGTTGGTTTAGTGGCTATTTCTAGTAAAAGCACATCATTTCATTTCAATATCCACATATGTTATTACACGGTTTGTACTTGAGAATTTTCAGTGGGATCAATTAAATACTACCTTTCCCACTGCATACTTCCTCTAAAATACTGAAATACACGCATACAACACACCTATTGGTGCTTAAAATAAAGTTCAAGAAAGCTGGAAGCAGATGTTCTCAGCTAAGACATCAAGCTACAGAACCAAGACATTGATCATTGGTCTTCCTTCTTGTAGAGCAACACAAGACAGAGCTGTTTGCTTCAGATATTTTCAGGCAGGATCCTACAACTAAAGACAAAATAGTGTTGTAGCAACAAAAAGAAGCAATGAAAAAAAAACCCAAGACCCAACTACCTGCACTCTTAAGACAATGTTAACAAGATCATGCCAAATTAAAATTTTCAGTAGATGCCTAAATTTGACCACGACTGCAGTATCAATATAGGTGACACAGACAAGCAAAGAAATCATATGCAGAACTTTCCACTTGCCCTTCAAGTTTTGCCATTATTAGCACTGATTCCCATTCCTGCCTGGACTCTTACTGATACCACAAATCACACAGAAACCCATTACTAATCTTTGCAAGCATAATGCAAGTTCTGAGGTTATACCTGTTTAAACCCATTGTATAGCACTGATACACAAACAACATACTAGTTGCTTTCCAGACAAGCTGGGCTTCAGCAGAAACCATCTTGTAAGTCTGTCTATAAGCCTTTTAGAAATTACCTTCCCCTACTCCTAATTCTTTGTTCTACTCGTCTGCAGATGAAAACTTGAGGCCACTTTGCCTCAAGGTTTGTCACTATCAGGTTTTGAAACATTTGAAGTATTTGATTAGCTGAGGTGCTGCAAGACATTGCTGCTGGTAATGCCTTAAATTATCCTAGACATTTTTGCAGAAGGGTATCTGTCTAGGCACTTGGAGTCGGTAATATGAGCAGCGTACAGTTTATAGATACAGCAACAGAAGTTACAGAAGGAGGAATAATAAACAGGAAGGGGTTTATTTTTTTCTAAATAAAATAGAACTCCACTCCACAAAAGTTGCAGGGAAGTCTGCTCTTAAACAGGGCTTCAAGGTGGCCAATCAAGGCACTTCTAAAGATGAGTCCTGGGAGGTCACAGGATGCATAGATGGTAACATGGAAGATGACATGGAAGCAACTGCCTAAGAAGTGACAGATGGATGTGTGGGAACATTAAAGAAGTGGAGCGAGTGGGGGAGAGACAGGAAACTCATCGAGGGAACATAAGTAAGGGAAGGGCAGAATTATATAGAACTTTGAAAGTACTGAAAAGAGCTCAAATCTGATGCAAATATGGGTGGTGAACAGTAGGGGGAATACAAAAATAAGAGTGACAATTAAATCAGCAAGCAGGAAGCATTATTTTAACAGCTACATGTTAGGAAGTGAAAGAAGTCTATATTCCTTCTGTCATAATAGACATGTCTAGAACAGAGCTGAAGATAGTGCACTGGGTAAGACAAGGCATGAAATAAGGCTTGCTCACAGGGATTTAAAAAAAAAATATGTCTTAAGATGCTAAGAAAGCAAGCACCAGATTTATAGCTGACCTAGATGACTACAACCAATGGACTGAACATTATAAAAAAAAAAAAATTCTAAAAATTGCCCACCTGAATAACATAGAAACCAAAGATTTTATGGTCCGTAGGAGAAAAAGAAAACTAAGAATAATGGACAGAAAGAGAAAAAATGAAACTTTGTCCCCACTGAAATAAATAGGAAAGTGTACATCATCATTTGCATCTGGATTTTACAAAATGAGATAATTCTGGCCATTTTTCAGCTGATGACATGGTATATCTGAAAAATACTATGCAAATGACGGTCTAATATCGGAAAATGGACCTGGAGATATCACACAGAAGCAGAATAAAACATAGTTTCTCAACATATTCATATTAGTAAGATCTCATTAAATAACTGGGGGAGATTCAAGAGGTTATAAAAGGAGATACTTTTTTTTTCCACTTTGCACCAGCTGAATACCAAACCTCAGACGATTTTCACTATTTACATTCTAATTTTAAAACAGTTTTAATTAACACATTCTACTAATGTTTCAAAACAAACAGGGTTGCATTTGTACCAGTGCAATAAAAGACTAAAATATCAACACTGAAAAATTTTTCAAAAGGTCCACATTCTATTCCAAAGAACTCCAGAGCCTGGCTATAGTTTTATACTCCATTACATCTGCTGTGATCTTTAAAAAACAATTTCAAAGTTAAATTTTCCAAAGACAAATTTTCCACAAGAATCCAAATTACTACAAAGTGTATCTTCCATTTGCAGAAGGTGAGTAGTTACTTCAAAGTCTGCACCTTCATGGAAGTCAGCAAGTCCTAACTTTGGAGATTCACAGATCTTCTCAAACACGAAACGGACAAACCCAGGCTGACTACAAATAAAATATATTTTAGAGAGAACTAAAGCCTACAAAAAGCAAGATTAACTCGTACCACCATTTTCAAAAAAACAAACTACTATTAAACGCAGTTTTGTTTGGACAGCAGTTCCTGTGTTTGCAACACACATACCAGAATCAATAAAGCTGGTCAGAAACTAAATTATCTTTACACAACAAGGATGTAACAGAAAAGTTGTCAAAAACTTCACAAATAATATTATTTCATAAACTGCCTGGTTTAAGTACTCTTAGGGTTGTTGTTAATGGTGTATTTCCAGGATTTTTACTTTCTCCTTTACATACGGACTAAATCCCTGAGCCACATACTTGTTTTTCATTCCCAGTATTCCAAAACTAAACCCCAAGGAGCACTTCAAGAACTAGCTTTATTTTCTAACTGACATCTTTCCAAATGTGGTGGAGTCTCATTTTTGGATAGGTGAAAATTGAGAGCTGGACCAGTAAAACTGCTTAAGAACACACCCAAAACTGCATGTTTACATTAATGAAAGAAATACATTACATAGTTAATTTATGCCTTACATGACCACTAATAATAATAATTTTAAAATGTTCATAAAGTTCTGTGGTTGGTGTAGTGATTAAAGGCATTATGAACACTGTCACCTTTCTTCTATTGGTATCTTTAAGAGTGAGCTATCAATATTGTTCACAATGACTGCTGGGAATGCTGCTCTGAAGGCTGCTTTGCACAGGCTGTCCATGGCTGGAGCATGTTTCTGAATTCTCCTCTGGCCTGTTTCCATTTCAACTGAAACACTTCAAGCTGATAACAGAGGTAAATTTATTATTTCAAACATGAAAGGAGACTTAGAGTTCAATTATTTTATTTCTTAGTGATATACAGAAAATACAAGTTTTCCATGGGATGGTTGATTCTGTACCAATTCACATGAACAGAACATGTATTAACTGATGAGAAAAGGACTTGGGAGGGTCAGGAATACACTACACACTGTACTAGACACTTAGCAATACCCAAAGGTAAACCCTTTGATAATTTACCTGTATCATTGTAAATATTCTGCTCCATTTAGCAGATCAGACATTTTGGAAGTTATAGAAGTGAAATAAAAGTTTTGCAAATTTTTATTGTTAAATACTGATGAATCCATCCACGCAGAATTTATTCAATAAAAATTCTGAATTTCTATTTCATATCAAGTCAAATTCAAACAAACTTTGAAAAATATTGTTCAATAAGTTTGATCTACTTTTTAAAATCTTGTTATTTTACTCAATCTGCTTTAAAAGGAAGGAAAATATTTGTTGAGACTTTTTTTTAATCCAAAATTTCTCCTTATAAATTAAAATTAATACTGTTTTTAACCAAAGAAAAATAGCTTGTTCCTCTGTAAAATTAGCTAAGCAGTTCAGAAAGGTATCCTTAGAATGATCAGAAGCGAATGTTCAATAGTTACCAATGGCACAAGGGCAATCAAAAAATCTTTGGCTATCATTTTTGTGCCATTTTTATTCTGATGTTCATGAATGCCCTTGAGTACAATGAAATTTCCTGAATTAAAAGTGTAAATTTATGTGCAAATTAACCATTCCAGGCACTGCACCTATTAACCTAATACTTTTCCAAATTCAGTTCACAAAAAATAAATCTGTTAACAGAACAGAGGATAATTCTGTTCCTGAACCATGCCTGTTCACAGTCGTATGTCTTGATGGAAATAATAACTTACAAGATTGAGTCTGAGACATGATACAGGCCTGAACTGGTGTAGTTCTAAACATTCAATATGTTCCTTCCCTCCACTGACAAGGCAGCAACTTGCAACAGAAATACACTGGCTGCTTTATGGCAGAGCCCTACCTGCAGAGATGTCACTCGCTCATTCTTTTTCTGTACTTCCAACACAAAGCAAATAACTAAAATCTATTATTAAATTTCCACTGCCTTCTAAGAGCTTCTCTCAAAGCAAAGAAAAGCCATCATTAAAGAGAAACAGATAAACCAAAAACAAAAAACTATTGAAGGACATGAAAATTTCCTTGTTTTTTCTGAGGAAGCTCAAAACTTTCTACATAAGATTAAGTATGTCAAAGTCAAGATCACCAGGAGTAGATCTCACTCTATTTTCTTCCCTTCCGCACTTCATTTCATAGCAAAATGAAGCATGGAAGTATGTTCCAGATAAGCATGTGAAGCTAGTGAACATTAAGACCTTGTCCTAAATAGGTGTTTATATTTGTAGGCTCATCTACACAGATGGTTCTCCACCTACACGCATCTAGATGGTGTCCAGACACTATGGCATTATACCAAACCAATGGTATTATAACAGAATTTGCCCTTCCTTATGTATGAGCAACCAAAGTAGCTTATAACACTATTTTCTCTATTGCTTATGAGACAAATTAATACTTCAAAGAACCACACAAACATTAACAAATTGATCTGGAAAGTCTTTTATAAGTTAGTCTACAGAAGTAAATTCTACAAAGTATAAATTTTACATTCTACAACTCTACATATTGAAACAATTTTTGTGCTTTCATTTCACACACAAGGGAATAAAATGTTCATTTTATGTGACTTGCAGCATAATTACTTCTGAATTAATTAGTTAAAGTGAGTAAGAAAACAGCAGAACAAGGCAAATTATGTCCACACCACAATGTATTGCTTTTTCCCATTTGCAGTCTCCTTTACACGGCTGTGAACAAGCTCTCTCCTCTCCATGTGTGGATCTGTCAAGGTATCTAAGTTTCAGCTGAATACATCTACAGACAAACGTAATTCCCCTGCCACGTAATACCCCAGTTTTGATGTAGCATGACATACACACAACAAAAACTGCCAAAAGATTCATTTCTAAAGAAAACTATCCATTTTGGAAAATCAGCAGTTTTTTGTTCAGGTGGAATATGAATATTTATATCTAAAAGTGATGATGCCAGAAGGAACCATTCCAAACAGGATTACTGATGTGAGCATTTCACTTCAGCATCCTGAAGGACAATCCTCTAATAATTTTCCTAGCCCTCAGAACTATAAATTGTAGATCAGGTGGCTGCATGTGAGGAAAACAACGAAAAATTAATCTCTCTTAGAACTATAAAATGTGCATTTAATAATTTATATCAGGCCATTTAATAATTAAATTTGCAGTAAAATGATGGAACTGGGCAAGTTTGGGTTTGTTGCTAACAGCTTTAAACGCGTTTCTCTCTTTGCCATACATACAAAACTTTCTCACTGGGCACTAAGGTTCAGGCCAGCATAAACTTACCCCTATGACACCTACTGAAATCCAGTTCAAACTTGAGATCAGTTGCTCAGATAGATTGTTTCTGACAACTCTTAATACAGCATACTTGAAGAAAAGAAGCTGAGAAACATTACATCCTACCCAAATCTGCACAAAAAAACCCCTTTATATCAAGACATTCTTTCTATCTAGAATATGCCTTCTTTAAATTCAACAGAAGGTAAAACTGCTAGTCTTTGATCAGCCTTCTTTGAACTATCATCCTGTTGCAATGAGCTTCAACCAAGCCTAAACTCCCCCAGTTTAATACTAATGCGTGTTTGTTTGCAGAGTATGTGCTGTTAAAATGTTGCATCTTAGAATGTTTAAATTTACAGTTAGCTTAGAATTGTTTAACTGCTTTTGTTGGGAGAGAAGAAGGGGTCCTGCAGAAGCTCTTTCTTCCCCCGCTTAAATTCAGTATTGAAGTAATGCACTTGAACAAACATTACTTCCCAGTGAAAAAGCTTTTATTGCCTTGCACGTGTTTTCCCTTGGAAGACCAGAATATATATGAAAGTTTTTCCACATACAGGAAGGATTTAAAAAAACACAATCTTAAAAAAGACATATTTTTTAAAATTAGAACACATACAGTTTATACCTGTCTATACGTACAGCTATACGTACAGCAGTGTGCTTCTCTGCCGATGGTGTAGCATCAGATTGCTTATATCTAATAGTAACACAGCTCTTTGCATAGTCTAGGTAGTTTGTAAACAGAAATTAATGTATCTTCAGCTACTAAATCCCTTGATGAAATACTCAGAGCCATGTTTAATTGTTCAGGGATCTGGCAGAAAGAAGCAAAAGGCTTTTCTAACTACATCCACTGAATGACAGGAAAGTAGGAATTAGAATTCACAGCAGTTCCTAACTTCCAGACTATGATTTTTTTTTTGTACCTACTCACTCAATAGAACGTGCTGCAAATGTGTTCTGTGAAAAGAGAATATGGTGAAATAGTAAGGGGAAAATACAGATGGCAAACATCTTTATTTCTCTTCTTTTTAAAAAAAACTTTACAATGAGGATGACCAAAACTGTAGCTCCCCCTTCCTTTCGCTAGTACCAGTTCCTTCCTTCTCCCAAGCAACAGAAAATCATCTTCAGAGCAGATGCAATGCTTTAGGGTGAACAACACAGATCAGCATATCATAAGTGTAATTAAATTTTACACCAGCCTTTTAGGGACACTAGTTAAACAGAAAGCCCTTTGTATTTTGAACACTTCAACAGCACTAGAAATGAAACTGTGATTATCCCTGGTCTGAAGGTTGCCCAAATTGGAGAGCATCCGTGTGCTCTTTACACAGCCATAGTGTGTCAACATGCCTTTTTTCACACTATGTAGATGAATACCTCCTGTCTCTTTTTACTGAAACTCTTTTGACTCCTTCTCCATCAACTGTGCAAAATGTGAAAGCATTTGCAGGTGGAATGAAGGTGCACATAAGTTACAGGGAAACACTAAAGATCTTATTTATTGTGCATTCTTAATACAGACTGACATCTGCCAGCTCACAGTTAAGCAAAATTCACAGTGGAATTCACACATCCAGTGAGCAACCTAGTGAAGAATTAAATTATGTCACATAACACGTATATGCAAGGATGATAATAGGACTCAGAATAAATGTTTAAGTTCAATGGCCAACCCACATCTCAGTCACAAGCCTTGTTAGAGCAGGACAGTTCCTACAGCCAGTGTTGCATACAGGAACCCAAACAAACAGGAGCCAGGCCTGGCCCAGCATGAACGTTCAGACAGTGCCACTATCAACACACCAGAAGCCAAAAGGAAAGCTTTTGGTGGGAATTTGAAACAAGGCTAAAAACTCACACTTCAAGATGGACACAAGAAGGGCTTTAATTTCTACACCACCACATCCCTGAAGGTGAGATAAGCACTTACCATATCAATTCTGCAGTTCACCAGAGTGACTGGCATCCAGATTCAAGCTGATCTGAGTAGGGACACGATTGCTATATCCCAGTTACTGTCTTCTCATAGGTAACAAACTACCTACTATTTGCTGATGGGATTTCAGGCCCTAGCACAGGTTGCTTTTGTCCTATATGTAGCAAGTAGTAAGTCTTTGCCAGTTTTAGAACTTGCCTACCCTTCCAGATACACAATGGAAAGAAAATACAAAAAAATTATCCCAATGCAATGACTATAATGCTATTCAAAAGTGGTCAATTAAAAGGACGAGTCCATAAAAATATTGTCCATTATTAATGGAGACTCCCAACTGCTGCAGCAAAGGTGAGTTTCAAACCATGCCAAATTCAGTGGAAGTTTGGTGAGTGCTTTTGTATAGAAGCTTGTATAGAAATTGGACTGCAAAAACTCCTGAGAACTAACCAGGTTAATTCTGCAATAAAAATACACACCAAAGGAATTATTTTATTTCTCTTTCATTAAACAACATTAAACACAAGCGGCTTTGCTACTGTTTTTACTGATTTCCTAGAGTTTGCATCTTGTCTTCTTTTAGGATTGCATGCATCTGTGTTTTAAGAGCACAAGTAAGTCCTTTAACAGTTACTTCTATGAGATTATGTAGCTACCAGAGAGTTTTCAAACGCTTGAAATACTGAAAAACATTGCTAGGTTACTGATGTTTTCATCTATTATTGTTTGTTCCCTAAGTAATGTCTTAAAAACTGACTAGTTGTTACATACAATAGTAAGCTGTGCCTTTCTGTAGTTACCTTTTTAACTGAAATCCCCAATTTCTGCAAGCTTTACTAGCATTCAGAGTGACATTATGAAGCCGCATGCTACCCCATCATCTTTCTCTGTGTTTCTTGGAGGCTTTCTCTCCCTCTGTATAGCCTGCACAAGAGTGTGTGCTCTTCAGTCAATTCACACACATCACTGAACAGCAAGGGCACATATCTAGGCCCACAGCAGGGGGGTTAATTAACTGTATGAGGGACAGAGCTCGCTCTAGAGTTATCTTTTGCATGTACACAGAGAATAAACTGAGCTGACACTCAAGGGAAAATGCAGTAAGCTTTGCACTCCTCACTTTCTCATAGTAAGACACTAAGTTAAAAAAATAAATACAGGTTTAGCAGCAGCTCTAGACTAGACTTGGGTAAGAAAGATCTATTCTCAAACAATGACACTGGAACATTCAGTTTAACAGTCTTTTCAGACTAGAATAAGACCTTGCAGAGGGACAAATGAAAACATTTATCTCCTTGTCATAGTGCCTGTTCAGATCTACTGCAGTTAATAATGGTTGGATGCACAGGAGAGAGGCACTGGTTGCTTACTTTCACATTAAGAGTTAGCAGACAACACAGTAACAACAATAAAAAAATTGTATACAGCACCCCTCTTTTTGGTGTTAGTGCCAGCAGAGCTGCAGCAATGTTAATGCCCTGGAAGAGTTTTAGAAAAAAAACCCAACAAAAAGTGTTCAAAACATCTTCTAAAATGCTGCAATGGAGAGAGTTTTCCATCCCAGGAATATAAATTGTCAAGTATGTAAGTGAACATATTAAGACTGATGGCACATGCATTGAGTTAAGACAGGGATACTAAGTAATACAAATGGGAAAACAACTGTTATATTTCTATTCAAATAATGCAAGCCCAGGCCATCAATCCCTTTTGTGAGAGTGGTATCACTCTGTATTCATGAAGTACGTATGTGCTTTGAGCAGGAGGCTGGACTAGATGACCTCTGTAGCTCCCTTTGTACCTACAGTTTTCCATTTATCATATCCCATCAAATCACCAATTTTGGTATCAGCCCTGAATTTACATTACAAAAATAAAACTTCCATTATACACTCTTCAGTGCACCCCATGCCTGAACTTCTCCACCTTTTTCCCTTTCCTGTTTTGTAACCATCTTATTTCTTATCACTGAGCCCATAACTCACTTCCACGAAGCATCCTGTAGGAGTTTGTCTGTGTCTCCAAACTATGTTCTCTATTAACAGTGCACTTTGAATATAAGAAATGCAAGCGAGGGTCAAAGGACGTAACAAAGCCCACTCCCACTCACTGTCATTGAGCATCTCTGGGAGTAGCTCACACTTTAGACTGCAAGGATCTAGGTTGACAATAGGAAGAGACAATTTTCTTGGAGTTTCTTTTTTCATTGTAGTGGTTGTAGTAGCTTGGTGGGGTAGGAGGGAGTTTTTTGACCATTTTTAGGCTCCATTATGTTAGTCTTTATCATTTACAATTCCTTTCTGGCTGACCTGGCAGCTGGTTTGTCCAGAAACAACCTGACTGCATCAGCACATCAGTGAGTAGCACACTGAAGTTTCACAGGTGTCCCTCCTCTCAGACGTCCTTACCCATCACCCTGCTACCATATAAAGCAGGGAGCAGAGAAGCAGAAAAATCAGAAGCTGCCCTGCTTGGTAAAAAACAGGAAAATTCTCATAAGTGTCTGCCCAAAAAGGTAACTTTTTAATTAAATCAGAATGTCTGTATTCTCATGCTTTAGCAGTCTTTAAGTTTCTTGAGCTTCTTTTTATCAAGTGATTACTTAAGCGTAACTGCAATGTATTAATCCAAAATGACGCCCTACAACATTAGACTGAAGTTACCCTCTAGAATTCTGGATTCTGAATGTGTTTTTGGGTAAGTCATACCGCTAGCTTTCTGTTAGACTCAGCTACACTTTAAAACATTGGTGTAGAAAAGTTGTCTAACTTAGTAGCTCGATCTGTACATACATTTAAAGTCTAAAAAAAACCAAACACAAATCCACCCCTGTGGTTGTTTGACCTTGGCTGGACACCAGGTGCCCACCAAAGCCACTCTATCACTCCTCAACTGGACAGAGGAGAGAAAAGGTAACAAAAGTGGATCAAGGTAAGGATGGGGAGATATAACTCAGTCATTACTGTCCCAGGCAGAACAGACTTAACTCAGGGAAATTATTGTATTACCAATGAAATCAGAGAAGAATAATGAAAAGTAAATTCAAATCTTAAAAACACCTTCCCCCTCCCAGTCCCTCCTTCCCAGGCTTATTCTCTACCTCCTCCACACCAGAGATGCAAGGAGACAGGAATAAGGGTTATGATCAGTTCCTCACATCCAATTTCCGCCGCTGTTTCCTCCTCAGAGGGAGGACTCCTTCCTGTGCTCCAATGTGATGTCCCTTCCATGGGAGACAGTCCTCCACAAACTTCTCCAACGTGAGTCCTTCCCACAGGCTACAGTTCATCACTAACTGCTCCAGTGTGGGTCCCTTCAATGGGGTGCAGTTCATCAGGAATGCAATGCTCCAGCATGTTTCCCCATGGGGTCATAAGTCCTGACAGAAAATCTGCTCCAGTGTGGGCTCCTTTCTCTACAGGTCTTGTCAGAAGCCTGCTAGAGCAAGGGCTTCCCACAGGGTCACAGTCTCTCCTGGGCTTCCACCTGCTCAAGTGTGGGGTCCTCCACAGGCTGCAGGCAGATGTCTGCTCCACCAGGGACCTCCATGGGCTGCAGTGTGATTCACCACGGTCTTCACACAGGCTGTCAGGGAATCTCAGCTCCAGTGCCTGGACCACCTCCCATCTCTCCTTCTTCACCAACTTTGGTGTCTGAGGAGTTATTTCTCTCGCATGTTCTCACTCCTCCCTTCTCTGGCTGCAATTTTGTTCTGCAACTTTATTTTTTTCCTTCTTAAATATGTTATCTTAGAAGCATTACTACCATCACTGACTGGCTCAGCCTCAGCCAGTGGCTGGTCCATCTTGGTTTTGTTGGGCATAGGGGAAGCTTCTGGCAGATTCTCAGAGAAACCAATCCTGTAGCCCCCATGCTACCAAAACCTTGCCACGCAAAACCAATACAACCCAAAAGTCCCAAGCAAATAGCTTTACTATTCATTTATGTTGAACCAACTCTGCAGAACTTAGTAGGAAAAAACTATTGTTTCTATTCCAATTCATGCGTAAAAAACAACCCAACCCTTTTTAACCAAGCTCTGAGTACAGAACAAATTCTCACTGTAGCTATGGCTATGTAAGACCACTGAAAATAAAAGCAGCTGTTGAAAATTCACAACCTTCTCAGGAGAATTTAGGGACTTTCTCCTTTTGTATAAGTGGTGAGCAGGAATGATGATACCCACAGTGGACTATCATTTAGGTCTGTTTTTCTGTTGTCCATTAGTTTGTTTTATTCAAAGCCAGAGATTAAATCATAAACAAACAGTTTGACTGAGATTTCAAAGACACTTCTTTGCTTCCTGCTTGGCCCCAGTGTACATGATCTATATTGTAACCCTCAGGACTTGCAACGTAAGTTCTCAAGCAGAATTTGAAAGTTCTGTCTCCAACTAATTCTGTTTGAAATCTGCTAAACAAAAATCATAATGCCTGAAGAATTCAGGTTGCTCTCTGCTGCCAGCTTCCAAAAAACTTCTCAGTGGTTCTTCCTATGTACAACTCAAGTTGCAGGAATTTAGTTCTTCAAAGAACACTCAAGAACTATTTTAGATTTCTTTTTGTGCTTCATCTTCATACTTCTTGTGTTAGGTTATACTAAAAATAGTATCAACTGTGACAAACAAAATGCAAAGGTTTAACAGAAATTTTGCTTATGCAACTGTAACAATCTCCATCCTCTATACTTCATTCCCAGTCATTTGGATGTACTGTCATGTTGTGCCTGCTTCATGCACAGGGCTGCTGTGTGGATCAGTGGGAGAAGCAAGACCGATACAGTTTATCTTCCTTTCTGCCATTTAGAAGCTGCAGGTACATTTATCCTAACTGCATCCCTGGAAGGGGAAACTACCATGCCACGGACTGGATTCAAAGCTGTGATTACACAGCTGTTTGGTCCAGAATAAATTCAGGCAGATGTCCAATGAAAGCTCTTTCACCCTTCCTTTGTTTCAGCCCTTCCTTTCTGCCACTTCCCTTACGCCGAAAGCGGTGTTCATTCAACTGCACACAAGCCAAGTGAGCAAACTGGATCATGCTTGAAAAACAGCAAATCTCAGAGTAAGCGTTCAGACAGGCAACTTTTTGACTCCGGTTACTGCACGGCAACCTGAGCACTAGCTCTGTCACAAGGGAGCAGCAGAAGCCATCAGCTAGACCAAGCAGGAGGACAGGTCACTACTTTCACAGCTTTCTAATCTGAAGCATAATCGAAGTGGCCATATAATCACAACTTACAAAACCACAAGCTATGGGATACTAACTCAGTTTTGTCTCCAAATATAGTGAATTTGGTGTCTTGGAAGCACTGGCTTCAGAGTGGTTCAAAGTAAAGAAGTGCAACGTGACTTTCCTCAATTCTGCAAAGTGCTTCAGTAACTCCAGATAATGACAGTACAAAGTGTTATCATCAGCCCAACCACAGGATGCTCTTAAATAGATATTTTCTCACTAACCTGCTTATGGTCTTTCAAGGACCATTAGGAAAAGAGAAAGAAAATAGCAGTTTAAGAAGTGGGTTTGGGGGGTATTTTCAGTAAAAGTCAAGCACTTATTAAAAAAAAAAAAGGGAGGTACTTCTCTAGTCTGAGCTACCCAAGGCCTATTGCCAAAATAAAATGTAAAAAAGCTTCTTGAAGAAATGTTTATATTCCCTAATGAGATTAACTCTTTCTATACATTACATGCCACACATCAATGAAATAATTTATGGAAATGCACTGAGCCCTACAAAAGAAAAGATTTCAAAACATTCTGCATTTTTAAGGCAGTCAAGGTAACAGAATGCACTGTGGGAAAAAATTACATTTAAGGATATTTTATTACTTTGTTTTCTCTAGAAGTTAATTGGACTCCTTACCAAAGCTGTTTAAATACATATATTAAATTACCTAAATCCTTACAATAGGCGATTTTTATTTCTTATGACACTACATTCGCTACCTATTTTCTTTGCATCCTTCCCAGCACACTGAAAGCACACGCCTACTTCAGGGACATGTGTCAGCTGCAAACCACCACAGCATACTGTCAGCGCAAACAGGATATGCACAAGCTGCATCATCCTTTCAGGTGATGCATCCCTCCCTCTCTCCAAAGTTTCTCCAATTTGCTGACTTCCAGAAATAGTAAGTGGGCTGCAAAAAGAACTTCATCTCCAGTGAACAGAAATAGTCCAAGTAGAAATGAGGTAAACACGTGGCACAGTTGGACAGCTTCCCTTAAAAGCAGGTATGAAAGCAGTAATGGGCACTGGGAAACACTGAGCAAACAGAGATTAGACGGACAAACAGGACTGCAACTGTTCTGAAGAGTTGAAAGTGCATTTGGGTGCAACTGCTCTTATAATCCAAACACATGCACCAGAGGCAAAACTTTTCTCTTTTGGTACCAATAAACACCTTATGTTGTAACTTCTTCAATAAGGGACAGGAATATACAGTCACAGGTACAAATGCTGCCTCTTTCCCTCCAAGCCCCATTAATGCAAAGACATCTGCAAATAGGCCAAGCTCCTATCAAATCTTCAAAGGGAAGCACGCATACCCCACACCCAAACCCACTCATAAGAAAAAAGATCCAGTAGCAACATCAACCTTAGTGCAAACTTTGTCCTCAGAGCTGGCTGCTAACAGGGCTTCCCCCCCCCCAGGGCTTCTGCAGTCCTGCCTTCCTCGCTTTTAGTTCAGACACACTCCTGTCCCCATTCTGGTCCAAGTTAATTGCATTCATCTTTCAGCCTGACATGGCAGTAATGCTACCAAGTCTAAGTGCAGAGTTCTAAGTGAGCCCAAGATTATTACAGCACCCAGTATTTCTGCATGGCCTTAGAATGTCGTGCTGTTATTAGACACTGTTAGTGGAAAATTTAATTTTATAGAAATTTATACAACTAATTTTCAAAATATTAGGTGGGAAGGGAGGGGGCAAGGGCTCTGTTTTCTCAGATTTACTGGCTATCCCAGCCAATCCAAGAGAGGACAGGCACTCTATCCTGTGGGTTGTAGGTATAATTGTAATTAAAAAAACCTAAACAAGCAACAAAATACCACTACCACATGCCTCAGACTGGGGTAAATTTTTAATACACAACCCTTTTCTCCTCTCATACAGAAGTTTATGAGAGACTACATAACCAATTAGTCAAACCTTGTCCTTTCAAGGACCAGACTTCAACTAAGGAGATCTTAGAATATTTAATGTGACTTGATACATATAACTAAACACAGAGAAACCTCTAGTACCATAAATGGTAAATCGAACTTTTTGTCTCAGCATTTTCTAGTCTTAATCAGCACATTGCATGAGCTGGTCATTAATATTTTAAAGGCAAATAAAGGATGTAACAAAATTTTGGAGACATCTGACCTACTAAAATATTTTTGAAAGCTGAGGCTCAAAATGGCTGTATATGTGTCAGTTAAGTAGGTCTCCTGCTAACTCAGGAAAGGTCAGAAGGGAAGCTAACTATTTACTAAGTGCCATAATACACATGCTGTTTAAAACACACATTCCTGAATAGAGAAATTTAAAAGCTAGCAGAACAGCCACCATCCAAAGATATAATTAAGTAAACTATCAAGGTGAAGGCGATTCTATCACCTGCAAGGCTTCAAATGATCAGCAATTTTCATTCCAGCAACTTCTGAATAATTTGGAACCCACAAAGACTATTCTGAGAAGTACAGTGTGTTTAATTACATGTAGCTAAAGCCAAATGATGTAAAACCCATTATGAAATGATGGCATAAAGTGTTTACATCACTTAATACAGCAAAAAGAGATAAGCAGGATAAAGAATGAGGGAAGGGCAGAACCTGTTTATTTACCCTTTGCTTTCCAAAAAGTGCTACATAGATTACCTCATATGCACCGTGCACCAGTACTGGTGCTTTGAGAGCACTCCTGATTATTGTGGGGAATGTACAAGCCTATTAAACACTAACTCTTGTTCTGAAGGAATTCAGTCTAAAACTAGCATTTATATTCAAAACTAAAAACCAGAGTAAAAGCAATGTAAAATTTCAAGTGCAAAACGTTGTTCTTGAGCATGAGGACAATAACTGTCTCTCACTACTCAAATATAAACCCCAGCATATTTCACATGGAATTAAACCCATCACTGCCATATTGCAAGGTGATGTTACCATAAAAATAAACAGGTACAGTGTATTAATGTCCCATGTAGTTACACACCCCTGCTGCTGCAGGGCTGTCCAACTCAACACTTTGATTATTGCCCGTGTTCTTGAAAAAAAAAAAAAAAAAAAAGAAGGTTTAGGGATACAGAACCTGACATATTTTTATATTACCATAATGCACCTTCCTACTGCAAAGGATAAAAACAATGTGTTTGGTGTTTACTACAAAAACAAAGACACAACAAAACTATCAGCTGTGCTTTTGCTGGGTTTATGCAGGAAAATGCCTTGTAGAGCACCAGTAAGCTAAACTCAGCTAGTATGCCTGCTTCTAAAAATGTTTGACTATTTATTTCCTTTTTTTTAAGTACTTTAGTTTTATGACTAATATTACATCTAGCAAGTTTTGATGATCACAAAAAAAAAAAATGCTGTTTGCAGATCCATCCAGCTGGCAGGCTAGTTTACCCAATGGACCATTTTGCTTGTCTGCAGTTGGTGAGACTGCTTGACTTCTTGCAGCACCCAGAGATATTTGCATTCTAAGTGTCGGTTTCTGTGAGTTCTCAAAGTTTTCTCTTTATAGGTCTCCATTTAAGTGGGATTTAAAGGCCTTCAGATAACTAAACTGAGAAGAATAATAGACAGAAGGCCAAAAATTAAAATGGCTTCATATTAATGTTTACTCAACTCTAGTCATAGGATTTCTTGGATTTTAAGATCTGAATTGACACTCACTGAGGGCCTGACCCAGTGCTCCTGTTAACAGGGGATGCACGTAGCTCTAAACAAAAGGGTGTAGAAGAGCCAGTGATCTACAAATTCATAATTGCTCCTAAAGACACAACCTATCATAACTCTAAAAATCCTCTCCAAAAGATCTTTCCATTAGCAGATCAAAACCGAATTTGTAGTATCATCATTTCTCATTTAACTAAACTGTATTTTGCTCCAAAATTAAGACCTTTGCAAAAATTTCATTCTCGACTCTTGAAACTGTCAGACAAAAGCTACACAACTAATGAAGTGCATTTAAAAGTAATTTAAAAGAAATTATTGAGTCTCTCACCAGTTCTCCATAAAGAAAACTGTTACAAAATCCAAATCTATTTTATGATAGTCACGTCTAAGTGAATATATAAAGGAAATTAACATACACTAAGTTATATTTAAAGACAAAATCTTTCAAATCACTTCTGTCTGTAGCTATAAATATAAATTAGTCCCATTTGCTTTTTCAAAAGCAGCCTAGTATCTGATTAAAATGTATCTCCTCCACTTCAGCACTATATTGCACCAAACCCCTTTAACACAGTAACTTTTGAAGGACCACAACATAAAAATGACATTAAACTATTAGAGAGCATCGGAAGGAGGGCCATGAGGATGGTGAAGGGTCTGGAGGGGAAGCCTTATGAGGAGCGGCTGAGGTCACTTGGTCTGTTCAGCCTGGAGAGAGGAGAGTGAGGGGAGACCTCACTGCAGTTACAACTTCCTCACGAGGGGAAGAGGAGGGGCAGACACTGATCTCTTCTCTCTTGTAGTCAGTGACAGAACTTGAGGAAACAGCATGAAGCTGAATCAGGACATTGAGGTTGGATATTGGGAAAAAATTTTCACCCAGAGGGTGGCTGGACACTGGAACAGGCTCCCCAGGGAAGTGGTCACAGCACCAAGCCTGACACAGTTTGGACAACGCTCTCAGGCACATGGTGTGATTCTTGGGGTGTCCTGTGAAGGGCCAGGATTTGGACTCAATGATCCTGACGGACTCCTTCCAGCTCAGCATATTCTACAACCCTGTTAAAAGCAGACCCAATGAAAATACCTTGATAGGTCACCAAACAACACGGTAGAAGTTCAAAATAAGGGAATAATATTCAGTTCTTTAAACATCAGCAGAATTACTTGACACTTACATGCTAACCAGTTCCCCTGGTTAGCATGTAAGCGTCAAGTAATTCTTCCGATGTTTAGCCTTATGGATCTTTAGTTGCTAAGATCTTTAGTTGCTTTAGTTGCTGGCAGAGAGACATTTTCTCCATAAGATATACAAAGCAGTCCTGGTCTGGTAAGCAGAAGAAATTCTAACATTTAGGACAGAATGAGATTTTGCTGATTTATTTGAAGTGGATTATACTGACACAGTAAAACATCCCAATAATTCATTCCTGAAGAGTCTCACTGTATGGAAGAAACACCCACCAAACCAGCCTTTAAGTGCAGAATTCCTGCATATTACAGAAGACAAGATGTTGAGACAGTAGTTCTTATAAGGCAAGTAACACTGAAACTTGGGCAGCCAGTAAGACCTTCTCATTTGGAAAAAAACTTATACATTTAAAGGCTGCTTCTGTTTCCAAGTTTCAAATAGAGAGCAGTACCTTTAGGCCACACAATTTTAATTGCACAGCAGACAAATGATAGGAGCTTAGTGTTCTGGGATGCTATAAAACACTTCCCCTAAATTATTTACTTGGAGAATGGGATATATTTCTGTTTCTTGAGATATGTGACAAAACTGAGAATAACTTGGAAGATCCAAGAGCATCATTTTGTCCAAGTTGATCGCTGAAGCGTTTATGACCAGCCCAAAGGTGTGTGTGGAACTTTGATGCTAGAAAGCTGCTAACAATCATGCACTTCCACACCACTCTGAGCTGGCCACAACTCTAAAGGACACACCGCTGCTCTGAAAAGCTGCCATACTGGAGTGAAAATGAAGCCATTTATAAAGAGAGTGCATGGATATGGAGCAAGACTCCACAGGCTTAAATACTGCCAAGTATTTGAATTTTCAGAAGTCTGAAATAAAAGGATAGTCCCTTGCTATTCTGCAGGACATCAGGCAGCTCTAAAGCATATGTCTCAAAAATTCACATTACATATTATAGTTCCGATGTGATTTTTCTCTGTTTGTTTTTAAAGGAAAAATAAGGTAAACAAGTTCTGCCTCCTATAAGCAGTACAAACCACCACTGAGGTTTTTCTTTTTGGGTAAGGAAAAAGCTGGCTCATTTCTCCTTGCTACACAGGGCAGCCTGGGTCCAAATCTTTTCACAGTAGTGTCCATTTACTATTGACACATTGCCAATATTTTACTGAGGAAACTTTGAGAAAGAAAAGGCAGAGGGGAAAAAATAGGAGTAACAACTACTTAACTATTTTTAACTTACCTCATCTAGCTTTGGAGGGAGTTTACAGGAGAAAGAAGGTATGCTCATCATAACTCAAGGCCTTTCTCCCTGCTACTTTTCAAAAGTCTACCATAACAAGACACCTAGAATTTCTCGCTATTAAAAAAATAATGGAAGAAGAATTCTTTTCCATAGAATACATCAGATAAATGCTGTAGCGAAAACAAGTAATGAACTGAAGCCTGATCTTCCTAAAAGTTTTTTTACAGTCAGTAGAGTGAGAGATGGGTCTTCATAAAGGCAACACAGAACAGTAAAAACGAGGTTGCCTTGTATGAATTGCCTCCTGTGAAGTTCTCTGTCTTCATTATTCTACTGATCCCCACAGTAATTCAAACTTCATTCCAGGCTAATTTCCATCATAATTGTGGAGTCACCACTGCCTAAATCTGTTACATTATAATTAGGGAGGAAAGTTGAAAAAGACACCTTGCACATCACCACCAGTTTTGACAAACTTAGGATAAAAGAGAAAAAAATCAGGGAACAACAGACCTAGTTAAAACAAAATCCCACCAAGAAAACCTGTATTTTATCTGGCCACTACCTACCTTCCCACCCCATCAGACATCTCTGCTAACTTGCCATCTAAAAGCAGGGGAAAAGTTGCTCTAAATAGACTGTACACTTTCTGGAGTTTCTGAAAGTCAGAACAAGTATTTGAAAAGTTAACCCAGAAATAAATACAATAGTGAAAGGAAGTGACTGTGTATAATGACTAGAAATAGGTGGATTCACATTGACGTTCTATTTGAAGAGAATAAAACACTCTTAATTATACCTATGGATAAAGAACGTATACCCAAATATCATTTCAGTGAACAACAACATTTCCTAAGGATGAAGAATGCATTCTCTCCCTACAAGCGTGCGAATATAGAAAAGAAAGCACAGAGATTTCATGAAACTCCATGAATGACGTTCTTATCCTTTCAATCACTAGGTTTGTTCCCTCTTTAAGCCCTTGAAGGCCTGAGCCTATCGCAGTCTCCACAATAAAATGAGGAAAAAAATTCATAGTGACTAAGTAATGAGGGCAGATAACATTCAATTAGAAAAGTCAAACCTGAAAATAAACCTGTTATAAAGTGTAATTGCATTTGGCCCTCTCATGCTCCCTTAGTGTGTCACCTTCTCTCTAAACCACATCAACACATTGTCACGTTCATCTTGGTCCTTTTCAAAACTGTGCACGAGGAGTTGAACTGAGTAGTTCCACAATGCACTGTGAGGGTGTAACGCATGACCCATATGTTGGAAAACACCACCTAACACTGTCTACCCTGGCCAGTCTTGTTCTTGGCATAGTACCATGAAAGATAATATTTACTAATAAAAGTATTTTAGCCCATAGCTGTACTACACTCAGTAACTCAAAAATCCCACAATCTCAGGAAGTGGCTTATTTTCAAATCAAGTACCTGGCAGCAATGCACAAACAGCAGAGACAAGCTTTTGTCTGTATTCTAAGCATTGGACACACTGCTTTTCTCTCTTCTACCTTCCAAAATTCAACACACTTCACAAGAGCTGGGGACCATATAACTCCAATAGCAACTAAAGATCCATAAGGCCCTGAAAAGCAGATCCCTGGATTTGATTCCTTTTCTAACCCTGACACATTCAGAATAAATCAAAATACTGTTTCTGTGGCTATGAAGTTGTTCCACTGAAGCATGCAGAACAGAGCAGAATGGACTACTTTAATCTGTCTTCACTTATAAAAATTCATTAGTAGATTTAATCCCTTTTCCCAGCATCCAACTAAGAGGCCTTTAAGAGTGCTATACAAAACAACCTAAATCCCAGTCATCACCATCTAATGCTTCGCTTGTGTTTCCTTCAAGTATAAAAGGGAAAAGGGAATAGGAGGCCTTGAAATAACTACTGATGTGTGAGGTTATCCAGCAAGTCAAAACATGCAGGAACACCTAATAACCAACTCTCGCCATCAGTAGGGGATTTTCAAGGAAATACTGTAGTTTAATTGCCCATTTTCCATCTACAATGGTGATTTTCAAGCAAAGCAGGCTATTTTGGAGTTATGCCTCGGCTTATATGGAGATGAAAGATGTATCCAACCAGGTTCAATTAAAAAAGTTCTCCAGCTGCCTCTAAATCTGGCTTAAATATAGCATGAACTCAAGAATTAAAAGTTGGGCCAGAAAATCAGTGCTGAATGAAGAGTAACAGCAGGGAGATGTGGAGAGTTTTTCTTCTTTTGTGATATCACAAAATGGTCACTTGCATTTCCTAAATTGAGTTACCTCAGTGCTAATGTACATATCTAATAGATATGCAAAAATTAAGTTCACAAACCAACAGTGAGAAGGTCTAGGTGGAGTTACATTAAGAGAAGAAAGGGAAATATAAGTTTAGGTGCCAGTATGGGTTTAATCTTGATTTTAACATTACAAAAGGTCTGAGATTGCTTAGTAATATTTCAGTCATATACAAATGATCATAACATAAGTTTTGCAAGAGAGTTCATGGCAAAAGAGGCAGCAGGGAGAGATGCACGCACTTTGCCTACCTACAATCATCTGTGCAACATTCAAAATTTGCTTCAGTCAGTATATCTTGAGAATATAGAAGATGATAACTTAATGAGAAGCCATTATATTCACATTTTCACACAAAATTTGGATGCAAATTAAATAAATACCAAAGATTAAAATAGTAAGCTTATGCAGATTTCTCAAACAAAACATTCACCTTCTAAGCAGGTGCTGCTCATGCTGATCAGATGGTTCAAAAGGGCCTGACAATTCACTGAGGCAGTTAACTCGCTCCTCCTTATGTCCAGATAGACTAGTATCTTTTCGACAGGAAAAATAAGTGACTACTCCATACCATCTAAGAAAGAAATCTACAAGCAGTTGTTTTTCATATATTTTAAGACTGCTTTATAAACAGTTGGAATAAATGGATGCTTGCATTTACATGGAAATTAGCATATCTTTATCATTCATGCCATTTACTTAAAAAAGATCAGTGTTTAATAATACACACAGCTCCAGATAAACAACTGGAACTAAAATTAGGCATCACCTGCCTCAAATTATTAGTAACTAAGTGTTCATATGGCTATTTGTACACTTGGTCCACTGCTGACAGAGTAACTGGAATTTTAACATGCCCTTGATGAATCTTGGAAAAAGAAGGTATCAGAAACTCCAGACAAAACTGACAAGAGTGAGAAGTAAGTTTGAGGTTTTGAGCCCTGAAGTTCTCATGGTGTTCATTAGGCCTGTCTACAACACACAGGCATACCTTGCCTATCTTCTCAGGCACAAGCATTTCAAAGTGCTCTTTGCTACCTGTTAACTGTACCCAGTTTCCCTTCTGCTCTCCAGCTTTCTTGCATTTACCTTCCTCTCACCAAATCACTGCTTTTTCTCTTTACAGAACATGATGGAACATGTTTCAGGTACAATTTTCTGGTAATGTGTTCAAAAAACCTCCATAAAAATTCACTTTTACTATGATTGACAACTGTTCAAGAAGAACAGTCTCACAGGATGAATTTATGCCTATTACCAATCTTTTCATTACTCAGTTATGGTACCTGTAATAAATATAGCAACATTAATGCTTAAAGCTATTCCTGACAGTTTTTGAAGACTTAAATAACAAGTTTCCTTTGTCAATCTAAACCACATGTTTACATTTATTCAACTATACAAAACCATGGTTAAATTACACTACCATTTTCTAAATCTTCCCCAAATCCCCATTCTCATTACTTGCTGTTTAGTGGCAAGGTTAAAAGAACTCTCACTCTGAACATACAGGATTTAGAATAACCGCATCTACCCAAATTTGCTGTAAACTTTAAATACAAGCAAAATTCACTAGATTTGCCTCTTCATAATAATGGTGATAAGCTTGCTTTTATAGTATGAATTTTTTCTAATTACATTCCACAGTTTCAACTGTTCTTCACAGTAAAGTATGTAAAGTTTTTCCCCTATGAAAAAATAAAACCCGTAAGTATCCCTATGATAACAACTATTATTGAGTACTTTTTCCTATATATATATGCAGCTCTTCAGAAATCAAAATAACAAAGGGAACCACTTTACTCTTTCAATGTCATGAGCAAATGCATGCAAAAACAAGTGAGTTTTGACAACACTGTTTTCCTAGAGATTCAATGAACTTCACTGCAACTACAGGAAGAGACATTTCTATTTTCTTTTCAAATATAAAGGAAAGAGCCATGTGATTTCTTTAGTACATGCTTATCATCATCACCTTTTTACTATAGAGTCAAAAGACTACTCCTGTAAGCTTTCTTCCACATTTAAGACAGCATATTGCTTCAACTTTTCCAAGAGATTGGGATAAGGACACATCTAGAAATTCCTCTGATATTGCTATAAAAAAAAAAAGGCTTTTTTTTCTTGCCCACTTCTTTCTTTACAGTTCTTTAGCCAAATAAACATGACCTTTTCTTTGTCATTGGAAATAAGTACTGTTATGATACGTACTCAACAATATCTAAGTTCATAATATCTTTTTTAAATTAATGATGGGAAAAAAGAGGCAGAAGAATAAGTGCTACTTCAAGATTACATAGCTCCTGCTCGTCTATGCCAGGCCTGCTCTACTTCAGTCTTTCACTAGTGTCACTGGTAGCAATCTCCACCCCACCTTGCCAAAGTAGAAAAAGGTATACACCAGTAAACTTCCTCACAGAAAAATTAAAAAAATACATTCTTTATGGTTTTTATTGTAAAGACTATATTTAACCCAGTCAAAAGCTGAACAGTGATAAGAAATTGCAGGTAAAAGTCTAAAAATCAGAACATCAAAGGAAGACCCTATCACTGAACAAAAAGTGAAGGAAAGACTGCTAAGACTATGACTTTCTTCCAAAGATGGGAAAACATAAAAAAAACAATGCTCCCCAGCAACACAATAATTTGCATTTACAACCCAAGCTTAGATTTGGCAATTACAACTGTTTTGCAAAAAGTTACTCTTGACTTCTCTTTATTGAGGAGAGGGGTGGGGGAAGAAAGAAGAAATCAATCAGTTTTAAAACCAATGAGTTCAGGGTTTCCAAACTGCAGCTCTCATATTTACAGTTGAGGGGCAAGACCGTTAAACTGAATTCACCTTATTGCCCTCAGATTACAAAAAAGATAAGCACAGATTAGAACTCTCTGGTAATAACATAAAGATACTACCAAAGAAAAATTCCTACTGCCCTTTAAATGCAAGTTACATTAAAGTAAGTTTTTTCTCCTTTTGCAGTTTTCCTTTCATGAGATAAATACACTCAGGATACATTGCTCCATCGCATCTTAGGCGAAACAAATCAAAGCATTTATTTTCACCTCTTCGACTTTTAAAAAAAAAAAAAGAATATATGACATACCTTATGCTGCAACAGTTCAACCCTGAATCAGCTAACAAACCTCTTTATGTTTAAGCCTACACATGTACAGCCTACCTGCTTTCTTTTTGTACTTCGCCAGATCTCCTCAATTTCACAAACTTCTGAACAGAACTGTCATTATTAATTCTCAGCAAGACACCTAAGCCACTATGAATCACTGCAGCGACTGGCAGCAAGTGTCGGCACTACTCTCACAATGCTTCAGAAATGGAGAGAAGTCCTAAAGCAACTAAAAGCTTTTAGCTAACCTACTGCTGACTTGGTTCTTGCACAAGCCTTCAGGCAACTTCATTAAATAAGAGAGCAGAGAAAAAGCGTGCATTAGGGTGACATAACATTTCAGAAGCCAGAAATATTTCATTATTCTGCCTCTTTAACACCAGGGTCTCAGCTCCATGCCGCTGCCTCCGAGTAGGAACACCACATAGGCTGGAACTTTAGTTTTTCACACTTCATTGGAAGACTATCGAACAATTATGCCTCCCATAACTGTCCACAGTGGAGTCAGGTCCTCAGAGTTTATTCACTGGACATCAGGCATCAAAACTACTTAGCTCTAAACAAGAGGACAGATAGCACATGTTGCATTTCTTCTTAAGACAAGCACTGCACAATGTAAAGCATTTATTTGCTGTGCAAAACTGCACATTTCTACATGTTGTGTGAAAATTAAATTGTTGAATAATATTCTCCCCATAAAACAATTCATAACAATTTTTTTTCCTAAAGAGAAATAAAAGCGAGAACAGAATAAAGGGCTTTGTGTAGTCTCTAAGATGCTGCTCAGCTCTACATTGCTAAGCCACAGATGTCTGTCTATACAATAGATTCCTTCAAATAAGAGGGAGTGAGCACTTCTTTGCATTGGAAAGCTGTGGTTATTTTCCCAGAACTCACATTTGCCATGACTGTTGCATTTTAGCAGCCATACTACTTTAACAACACTATCATCTGGGACACTGGCAGTTCTGTAGTCCAGCAGTAGATATAACAAAATATTTAAACTTGAACAATCACAGAGAAGTTCACTATTGTTGTTCTGAGAATCAAACCCACAAAAATACAAGGAAGGAAACTGTACTGTAACTTCATATTGACTGTATTCACTGTCTGGTAGAAGTGAAGTCAGAAACTTGTATTTCAAAGTCTTTTGGAAACTTAACCCATGTTCATCCCATGGCAAGTGTGTTTTAGTACCTTGAGCTGTAATTGTCAGCAGAAAAGATACAGCTGCATTTCCAGTGATGGGTAACTTAAAACACCTTAGCATAGACCACTCTGTAACATTTACAAACTTTAAACAGTTGCAAATACAGGTTTAAAAGTTTTGGTAAGATGCACTTGCTTTCTTACACTCCACTCGCTACCTCACTGCCTGTCCGTGCTCATCATGTGAATGGGGAGTCAATATGACTTGCTTTGTGGCATCAAGACAAGCTAATTTTGAAATTACCATGGGCATCCAGAGCTTACCAGAGAATCCTGAAATGGCTTGCTGTGAGACATAGCCACATGCAGAGGCTCATGCTGGTTCTAGAGAATAAATCATCTTCAAGAGAGGCATGCTATCACATCAGCAAAATCTCAGGTTTTGTTGAACTAGTATTCTCATTAAAAAATAATTTTCTTTATTATACTTACATGTTCCTTCCTAGATTCACTGTTCCCCTACTAAAATATACTATAATTTTTTTAGTAAACAGAATTTTTAGATAAATGTTAGTCACTACCTGCCCATTTTCTTATGGAAGGTAATTCTCAAAACAGAACACATGCAGCTAGGAACAGATGAACATAGGTATCTAGATGTGACACTGATGCATTTCTACCTATTTTTCTATATTTCTATCATATTTCTACCTATGCACATGCTCTAAAATATTTCACCTCTTCAAAGGTGTTGTCTATTGACCTAATTTGGTTCCATTATTGACCCAATAAGCAATACTATTAAGGAACTGCTTAAGTCAGTTTAGCTGGGGGTGGGATGGAGTGGTGTATGACGGATTTGCATATGAGTTGCTGTTTTGTTTTTTAAAAAACAACGAGAGAACAAGTTTTGTAGATCTCTCAGTGTTACTTATTTTTCTTCTAGTTACCCAAAAGGCACATCCTCAAATTCAACAGTCTTTCTATTAAACATTCAGTTGTCAGAGAGAATTCCTATCAAATGGCAAATATAAGACAATTGTGGCATAACTTATCATGGTAAAAAACACCCCAAGTAGTTTCCAAGTTGTCTACCAGGTACCCTTAACTGACATGAATTAGATGGGCTAGACATGAAGAAAAATTCCAGCATACTCACCCATATACACAGAATGGCCCAACTAAGACAAAATCTAGAGATGTGCCTAAACCAGAATGGTCTGGTTTAGAATAAGTTCTAAGATAATAATAAAGGAAGTGACAAAATTCATCCATTTTCCCATCTCCCTTAATATAAAACATTTGTTTCAACACAAGAAAAAATGCTATAGCTTCCACTGATTAAATGAGCTGCTTGTCTGATAGGCTCACAATAACTCATCCTATCTTTTTGAGAAATCCAATAAAAATCAAAAATGTCTGGTTGCCCACACTTATTTGTGCACTTAAAAATTGAGCTGCTCTCTTGAAAGCTAGGAAAAGAGACATCTTTAAAACAGGGTGTTAAAAATACATCTGTTTCCCTACCTGTTTTTCACTCAGAGCTGTGATTTTGGCTTGAAGTTCATGAAGCTGTTTCTTCAAATCAGCGTTCTGATTAGAAAGAAAAAATATCTGTGAGAAAGATATTCCATTTGTTAACATAGAGTAGTAGCAGGAAGGTGGTTTGTTTTTTGTTTTGTTTTTGTATAGTGTATTACAAATACAGCACCTCTGGATGTACAGCCAATAAAATTCAAGAGGCTCAAAAAAGCCTTAAGTCACTGAGTGCAACAATAATCAGAGGACCTTTCCAGCACTCAGAGAGAGAGACAACCCAGTTTGGAATGAAGTTTCATTAAAACATCCATTAGTGCTTATCACATTATAAAAAGCACATTTGTACATTTCATCAAGTTTACAAATTAAACGAGAAATGTTTGTTAATATGTAAAACAATAGTATCACACTGTATATAACAGCATGCTATGGTATCTTACCTAAAACATTCTCACCTATGCTACTTATGCAAAGACATTATACACTTAACTGTATAGAGCATCAAATATGTCTATTAACTCTTAACTGACACACATATCAAATGAAGGCAAACATATCTAAGTCTTAATTTCCATGTATGTTTATGACTTAGATTGTATTAAAGAGAATTACATTTGCCTTACCACATCATTCATATCAGTACTTTGCCTGCAATAGCCTTTTCTTAAACTTAAGGTTTGAAAGCCATAAGCATCACTACAAAGATGCACACAGAAAACAATTTTTACCAGGACTTTTTCCTACTAAAAATAAAATAAAACTTAAAAAAAATCTGTCCATTGTTTAAAACCAGTGAAGCTCTGCAGAAACATGACAGGGAAGCAAGTATTTCTTAATTTTTCTCTTTTTCCACTTTTTTTGTTCTCATTTACATCTAAACCTTTTACACTAGATCACGCAGGTTCAGTGCTACATAGAAAAATTAAAACATAGGACTAATATCATTACCAGGTACTACATGCTCAGGGCATATTCCCTATTTTTGTATTCCTCCATTCAACTCTGAAATGCATTACAATCTCAGCTTGTAGATACTCTTCTCCAATTCTAGCAAAACCAGATATGGCCAGTCATCCTCCTTTCTTTTAGATTCCACTAAATAATCTGGGATAAAAATGCATTAAGAGCATTGGAAGCAGAGAACAGGTTTATTCTTCCTGACTCTAGGAACTTTGCATGGCTGCTTGCAGCGTGATCTCACTTTAAGTAGATATGAACTGAAAACAAACTGCTCTGCAGTCTAATTGTTAGCAGACCTGCCGAGTGAGTAAGGGTAGCAGACCTTACCCAAATCCCATCAGAATAAGGAAGTTCTAGAAAACAGATTTTCCAATACACCCTACTCCCAGTTCAGCCCTCCCTGTCAGGGGTCCAGCTACTTGACAGGTATTAAAACTGTCTTCACTGAGCTCAAAACAAATATACCTTCAGAAAAATTACAGGGCATTTACTATTGTATGTGGATGGGAGCACTTAATAGCAAGCCTCAAGTGAGCTGTCCTTATCCCTCTCCTTAACATTTCAGACTAGTTTGAGAACTCCCCAGAATTCTCCATTCAGCACGCTAGATGCTTAACTGCTGTACAAGAAAACCCAGTCACCTTACACAGTTATTGAAAAAGGGATAACTTCTGCTGTCTATGCAAGGAGTCTAATTATCCAACCTCACGAGCTCTGAAACTTCCCAAGGCCAAGTGCCTGCTCTTTGGACACTACAGTGCTGGTAAGATACCTAAGACAGGCCATAAGAACATGGCCTTAAGCTACATTATTTGAACAAAATTTCTTGGACAGAATATCCTCTCACTTCTTGTACTGTGAACCTTCTGATACTCAAAAAAAATATTTCTAACAATGGCACCTTTTATAAAGAACAGCTTCTAACAGAATCATAAACTTACTGCACATCTGAACGGCACCAAAGCCTTCAAGGGTCACTTGATTTAAACCATTAAGGATATATATAAGCTAAAAGCTCCATAAAGACAAGAGTTTTGGTTTTGTTTTATACTATCCAACAGTCATTGTTTCAAAACTTGTTCCTAAGTTTTCTTCTAAACACTGAATTAGCAAGGAAGAATGTGATCAAGAAATACCTAAAATTCCCAAGCTTCATGCACTGTTATTTCCTGCATTTTTAAGGGTGAATAATCCAATATAAAAATAAATAGTTACCTGTGGATCTTGCTTCATTTGGGCAACCAATTTCTAGAAAGAAAACAGATGCAACAATACAATGAAGGCTTCATTATAGATCTTGTTGAAGAGTTTAAAATTCAGTATTTTTGAAGAACCTTTGTAAAAGCAAAACACTTAGTTTACAGCATTTCAATAGCAAGGCCTGGAGTCCAGTATTATATAATTTCCAAACCCATTCTTATTAATATAGTAAAACAACTGTACTAAGCCATCACTTCTGCTCCTCCTCAACAGCTCTTGAATAAGTGACGCTTTTTAAAGACAATTTAAGCCAGCTGGGTAAGATAATCTAATAGCTGTGTCTCCTCTAAAACTGCTGCCTTCTTTGCTTGCAGTCACAAGAAACACAAATCACAGATAACCGCTGCAGGCACAAAAGCTGTTTGTATATTCAAGAGCACAATGTTTCAAGTACTATGGCTCTGCCTGTGTGTTGGCTCGGCTGGTACCAGATGGAAGACCCATGTTCAGAAGTATCTTTGCCACTTTTCTCCCTCAAAGAGAGATTGAGATCATTGTAGAAGAGATGCCCTCCACATCCAAGGGAAAGCAGACAGATTGTTACCATTCACCATTCTTCCTCCTTCTCTTCCTTTAAGCAGCTGCAGGAGAATGTTGTCTATTGCTAAGCAAGAAAAAAGTCACCGAAGAAAAACAGAGCCCAGAATGAAGATAAGGTAAACCAAAAATTCCCCATTTCTTTTTTGTTTACAGCCACATTTATTCATCACATTGCCATGTCCCTTCCACACACTCAAAGAACCATGTAAAGTCTCTACTTTCTTCTTCTTTTACTCATCAGAATCAGGAAAAGGAGCAAAAAACAGAAGGACAAAGCAAGCAAGAAAAACAAGTGTTCTATTCCACCTGCATTGATACCACTCAGAGAATTCAGACTGTCAGCTAATTCTCTTTAAAATTTTATTTCCTTTCATATCCTAAAAACTGTACAAAAAAACCCAAACAAAACCAACACAAAGATAATATTGCATCAGACCACAGGTTTACCTGCTGCATTTTCTAGTAGTAGCCATTAGCAAAAAACAGATGCATTAGCACAGTGTCTACGCTGGACAAGCATAGAGTGTTATTTCTCATCTTTTAAAAATTTACATCTCTGATGTCTTCAAAGATTACATTTTATGTTTAATAGCTTGTAGCACACATTTCTTTGATTTATCTGCCTTAATTACTTTTTGAACTCAGGAAAACACTCTCAATTCTGTGACAATAAGTTCCCAAGTTAAACTAAAGGACTCTTAAGTAAAAAGATAACCTTTTTCTTTTGAATCTGTCTCCTTACAATGCAAGCATGAGGGACTAATACAATTATGGAAAACCAGAGCTGACTTGAGTCAAAAGGAGTTGGAAGTTGCACTCAACGATCCTTACAGGTCCCT
Organism: Platyrinchus mystaceus; assembly: GCA_035041135.1. Classification (NCBI taxonomy): domain Eukaryota; kingdom Metazoa; phylum Chordata; class Aves; order Passeriformes; family Tyrannidae; genus Platyrinchus; species Platyrinchus mystaceus. The sequence continues at coordinate 24,434,333 of JAWWLV010000179.1, read as the reverse complement.
TCCAACTCAATATTATATGATTCTATGGCTGCTTCTCTATTCAGCTTCTTCCTACATTTTTTCCACACCACATATTCCCCTATCAGTCATCACTTCTTCAGATTGAGAGTCTCCTCATTCACAAATCATTCCATTGCTTTGTTCACTCTTGGCACTCTTCCCTGCACTTCTCTAGTTTGCCTCTATCATCTGGAGACAAAGTTTAAAACTGCATGCAACACTCAGGTACTCTGTACTGCAAGAACTCCCTCCACTGTCCTAACTGCCAATTCACAGCTTGTTATTGCAGCTGTAAAACTGAGCCTGTTTTTCCAAAGTGCATCACTTGGCATTTATCTAAGCTGAGCATTATTGTTTCGTCATGCTGCCATTCAGCATCACAGGCACACTCAGCTTATTTTTCCTTGCTGCTTCCTGCCACGTTGGAATTTGACAAGCAACAAAACAGTTAGTTTTTATACGAAGTGCTCCTGCAGACACAGTCATAAGACAATACAGTCAGTACAGTAAACTGTTCATAAGGCATTGCTAAATTTATGGATCACAAAGCATTGCATCACACAATCCTAGGGAAAAAAAAATATCTTCTTTTGTGCTGACCACAAACACAAGTTAAATTTTAGGTATTTTAAAACATACTGATCTTTTCAGTATGAAATAAGAGAGAAAACTATGGTTTAGGTTCTTTTCCATATCAGTTCAAGGAATCATCCACAAAACCCAATCCTTCCGTAAGAATAAATATAACTTCTTTAACACCTCTTGTGATCAAAACTATGAAGAGCAGACTGCTTCAAAATAACCTTCATTAAGTCAACACAGTAGCAGAATGAAGTACTCAGATGCATTTCTTCTCAGGACAATCAATATAGCTTTGACATTGAAGATATTTGAATATTCAAGTTGTATTACACTGATATAGCAAGTGAACTGGTCAGATGTCATTCATGGAGAATTCTCTGATCATAGAAATGAAACAAAAAATGTAGCTTAAACAACAGAACACCTCCTTTGAGTCCTTACAGGTAGTTTAAGACTCACTTTGCCAAAGCAGCACTTTGAAAGCTTCAGAGTTCTGGAGGTGAAATAAAATAGGCAGGAAACAAGAAGCTATTGCACAGACAAAACCACAGTCACACTGAATATCGCTTTGTACAGCCATGTAAGCAGTCACGAGCAATACACTACATCAGGAGCCTGGGGGGCTTTGACCACATTGCTGAGCTGAACTCCATACAGGATCACAGACATCCATGACCACTTGCAATGGGACAAAAAAACATGACTGTATGAGTGTTGGCAAGCTTTTCTAGAGAGTCCTCAGAAAAAGAAATACTAGGTAAGTAAAAGATGACAAGAGACACTGCTCCATAAATCCTGAACAAAAAGAAGGGATATAGTGTATCTCTTTAGGATACAAAATTCAAAGCTATACAAGAAAGTTCAAGCATTTCATTTGAAGATTTCTTTTTTTTGTGCCAAAACTAGTTTAATTTCTATCAGTGTCCATTTGACAACAGTTCACAAAAAGTTTACTCAAGTACTCAACATGCTGTTGCAAGTGTTATTTTCCATCGTAAACATATACTTGTTCCTAGCCTTAATTATAGAAATATATGGCATCTTGAATTAAAAAAGACAACTTTTTGATACAATGGCTTTTTGAGTTTCACCAACTAAAACCAAATTTAATTAAAGTTTATTTCAGTTCAGAGCTCACTTTTAATGAGGATTAAAGCAAACAGGGTCAAAAAAAATTTAAGCTGTTAAAGAAAGTCTTTTTGGACATATTCCAGTCCTCATCTCTGTTCAGCATCATCATTACGAACAGATGCTAAACATTATTCAAAATTCACAGTCTTAAAATTTTTGGTTAGCTGAGGCACAAAAGGGAATGAAGATACCCACAAGAGGTAAACACTGTTATATAAACACAAGTAAGACTTGTGTTCTAATCACTTTATAGAAGATAATACTTGAAAAAATTACTTACTGGCCTCAGATATTTCTATGTCTGCAGCAAAATGCCATTGGTAATTTCTGAACTTCCTTACCCCCATAACAAGATATGTTGAATGCAAGGGCCTTGGGAGTTTCTGAGGAGAGCAAAATACTCATCTCTAGTTCTGGAAATCCATCTTTAGCTTTTTCAAGTTTTCCTCCCTAGCTGTAAGTTTTATTTGGTTAAAGCAGACCTAGTTTCATTTTAATAATTCACCCTTTTGACTTCTTGCAATCTGCTCATCATTGCAGCAAGTACCGAACAAGCCATCAAGAACACTTTTCAGACAAGTCACCAAGTATATGGAAACATTTTCCAAATTTTATATGATGGGTTAAACTGATCAGTGCAACTTATATTTTCTTATCCCCTGTGTAACAGTTGTGAGTTTCAGATATCTAGAGAGCTCCATGAATACTTGGAGAACTGTGTTTAGAAAAGGATTCATTGATAAATTTAACATTTCAAATTGGCAGCTACTCTGTGTCTATGGCTGTAACAATTTTGTTCCAAGAATTAATACGCATATGTCCTCTTACATTTGCTAAATTAGGTTTTATTATTTCTAATATTTCCTCAATTGCATTGTAACAGAATTGCAAAATGCAACTCTACTGCCATATAGTATTGGACAGTTTACCAGTAAAAATACCCAACATAAAAATTTCCAAGCCCAAGCACGACAACATTTTGGTTATCAAAAATATACAAGTTTAGAAGGTACTAAAGTAGAAGACACTCCAGAAGAGAAGCACCAGATGAAACCATGCAGCACTATATACATTTTATTCTAAAGTTCCTCCACAATATTCCTCCATTGACAACTGCATACTGCAGTTGGCTTCAGAACATTAGAAAAACCTTTCAGATAGAAGCTGCTGAATGTAGAGTTCTCCAAATGGTTTTATTACTGCTGCAAAATATCAAAAAAAAACCCACCCACAGACTGATATGTAGATTTTTCACATTTGCTAAAAAACAACAGGTGGTGGGGTCAAAATGCAGAGTATAAAATTCTTAAGTATTTTGAGCTTATAAAACAATTAATACTATAGTTGTAGTGCTACTGCTTAATGCTCCCATTAGCAGTAATACTGTCAGCAATACTAATGCTGCTATCACTTGAAAGTCTAAAGCAAGAAAGAATATAAATTACCTGGTGAACCTGAATTTCCACTTTCAGAGCCTCCTGTAGAGTCTGCAGCTCCATTCTCTACCTTCTCCACTTTTTCTAAAAGTTTCTTTGCTGATTCCAGTGCCTTTAGTTTCTGGTTCCCTCTTTAACACCAGTCCTATAGAAAAAAAAAGGTTTTGTTTTGGTTTGACAATTTGAAAAAAGGAGATTATAACAGAGCAGGAATTCAATAGTGAACTACATTCAAATGCAGCTTTCTAGCCTAAACACAGTCAATCTTTTGAACACAAGAAATCTACAGGCTCTACAAAATGCCTGCCTTGGAGTCATTTAGTCAAATTTGTTACTTCCCACATATCCCAAAGTTGACATACTTGTCCCTTATCTTAGTTTGCAGGCAGCTATTTCCTACCAATATCCTATTGCAGTTGCACATTAAATTAGAAAATTTAACTACTGAGAATGTTTTAAAAATCTGTGTAGATGAAAACATATACTGGAGTCTAAAATTCTTCAAGACAAATTGTTAAACTCAACGTACTGCATTAACATACTTCCATGATACTACAGAGCTGTTCTTGGATGGGACAGTGTGCATGCAATTTGACAGAACAACATTAATATACTAATAACCTACTGCCTAAAGTTTGTGTTGAGTTAGTCATTTCAGTTGAAATCTATTCTGAAGGAGCATAAGATTCATATAAAGCAGCACAAGACTTTTTCAAAATTATTAATTTTAAAATCCTTTTAATCTTGGAATTCTACTTTTAGATCATGACTATGAGTTTACCATCTTCACTTGTACTACAAACAAATTAATGCCCCCAACCTCTGACATAGAAAAGCATTATCAAACATATTTCTAGAAGCCTTGAAAGTTGGATAAGAGATTTTTGTTCAGAAATACATTAAAAGTATCAGCTCCTGAAACACGATTAAGCTTCCCATATGCTCATAGTGGAACCTATGTAAAAACCATCTATAAATACATATAGATAAAAGCCATCGGAAAACATTATATGGCAATCCTTTCAGTCACTTTTCCATCCAGACACCACAAAAACAATTTCTGTAATGTTAAAATCGTTCCTATTTTTTTTAATTTTTTTGCAAATTGCTGACAATTATTGCACAGGTATTGTTGCCAACTCAGAGGCCTCCATAACCAGACTACAAAGTTTTCAAAAGGATACTGACAGTTTATATTAGACATGTAGGCTGTAAAAAAAAGAGTAATTCCCATAAGTTAAAGACTTTTATTTTAATGTTGTCTCAGTACAGTAAACTGAAGTGCTGGACAAGTTTGTGCATTCCTGAAAATAAAAAGGTTGATGGTGTGTGTTTTGTTTTGTTTATTTAAATTAATCATTTCTCTTTTCAAAAAGAAATATGTTACAAAAAGAGAAGACTACAAAGGGGGTTTAAAAAGCATTATATTTATATAACTCATTCTTTGTCAGTGCTGTCTGCTGTTAGCTTAAAGTTACTTATTTAAATAACAAAGGCCTGATCAGACTTTCCAGCCAACACATGAAATGACCTGCTGCAAGGGCCTCTCCCACATGTGACACAGATGAGCGAAAACAGCTGCCTTTGCAGCACTATTCTCTATAAAACTGTAATTTGTATCAAGGGATACATGGAAATTACATATAGTTCCCTGACCTATTACCACAAACAGTAATGAGAAAACAGAATCCCAGATTATTACTTCCACTCACTGACAAGAATAATGATAGCATGCTTTAAGTCCCTACCACTGCAGTTTCAAAAGAAACTATGCTTCAGAAAACCACGTGGGAGATTGGTTAATGAAAACTGGAACCCACTGCAGAGACAAGAAGTCTTTCATGAGCCTTGGAAATTCGATTTTGGGGTAAAGACACAGGCAGGTATGGTCATAGTTTCTTTCTTTGTGCGTATTCAACAAGCGAGAAGGCACATGAACAGTTTGTATCACTCTGTAACTACAAGCCAACTTTAAAGTTAAGTGCAGAACAACAGAAGAGAGTTCTCTCAACTGACAATATAAATAATATCCATCATTTTAATACATTTAACTGTAAAGTCTAATACTAGTTCATGGCAAAAATGACATAGTACTTCTGTAAAAAAAAAGACTGAGTAATTAATATAAAGATTGAGTAATTACTATTAATGCACAACTTAATTTGACAGATAGAAATTGTAGTATTGATGGTACACAAAAGTTAGTCCAAGCTAATTGCATCTACGCCTTGAACAGCTAGAAAGATTTTTCAAAATTAATTTTTAAGGGGTTTAAGAAAAAGTGACACTGCTTTGCAGAAACAAGTGGTTGCTTAGACTAGTCAAGTTTATAGGGGTATAGACATGAACAGATGTATTTCATTTAAAAGTTTGGTCAAGTTGCCGAATTCTGAATATGAAATACATACAGTTGTTTCCATCTGGAACCTGCACTTATAGCTTCCCTTCCCAAGCAAGAGTACCTATCCAAAGTTATCCCTGTCCAGAATTCCCCTTAGGTACCTTACACACCCAGTGTTAAACAACCAATATAAAAAAAGAAAAAAAAGTGATCATTCCTTACATCCAGCAAAACTTAAGACTGTATTTTTTCTGGTTTACATAGCATAACATCTAGAAATATCTATCAGGGCATCTGGTTAAAACACTGCTCATACTTCCTTTGACAAGAGGTACAGAACTACATAAGCAAGTGGTTACACATTTTGCAAGTGCACACATCTTCAGTATTTTTGAAATTTTATTCTTTTAGACTGAACTTCAAGGGAAGATTTGAAAACTTAAGTCCAGTGGCATTATAAACTACCTACAATACCACATTCAAAGAGATACAAAACCATCTCTGGATTAATCATAAAGCATAGTGCATTTTCCACTTTACTCTTACAACAATGGAATTATTTTAATTAAAAAGCTTGTAGATGACTGAAATTGCATGGATGGGTTGGTTGGCAAAAATCCTTCATTACTTTAGTTTTTAAAGGAAAACATGCAAATGCTTCATTTAATGGCAGAACTAGTGATTTCCAAAAGGAAAGCAGAGGACTGACAAGTACACGCATCTCCTTTACATCCAGACATACTTCCAAGTTTCAGCAAGAAAGAACACTGAGCGCAAGGGGTAAATTTGCCATTTTTTGGATGGATTTCAACAACTGGAGGCAGCAGTCCTTCATTTGACTTCCTGCTGGCATTCCTTTGTTCCCAATAATCACTTATTTCTTAAGTGGTTGCTTCAAGACTTGAACATACTCAGAAAAGTACCCAATGCACTGCATTGGGTAGCACGTGTTTATAGACTATTTAAATATCCAGAGATGGAATGAAACCTTAAGCTCTACAATAATCACGTAGAGTGCATTCTCACTTCTCTGTTATCTCAATTAAATACAATCCATATCAGAACCTCTAAATTATCACAGTGGTATTTAAACTATGGCTCTTTTAGAAGCTACACTAGAAACACAGCTGACAAGGTACACATATTTATATAAACAAAGGCAGGACACACACAAAGACCATGAATGCCTTCTGTGTGTATGCAAGGTCTCTGAGTAACTTAGAATTTTAGAGAGAAGCCTTTCTGCATCAAAAACCCCTTCAAATAAATTTAGTTTTCACATTACACAGAAAAAAAAAAAACCCAAACCTTAACATTATTATTTCTGAGTAGATGAATTTAAATGTCCATTGTACTTAGAGACCCCTGGGCCCAAATATCAGTCCTACACAGATTTTATTTATAAGACTGGGGCTTCCTTCAGTAACATTTACTTTTTAAGATTTAATTTATGAATACAAGAATAGATAGGATTTCAGTTTCAGTAAGCATCAAACTTTTCCAGAAATGGATGCCAGCTCTTCATACCATCTATTCTTAGGTAAGCCATTTTAGCCCTAGGAAGAAGTACTTACCAGTTTTGAGTAAGTTATCCCTTTCAGCTCTCCACTCCCTCCTACAAAAGAAAAACAGCAACAGAAAAAAAAAGATTATTACATAAATTTTAACTACAGTTTGAAACAGAAAAAGAAATTCAAATATTTGGAAAGTTGGAAGGGAAGGGTTGTTGATGTTTTAGGAGGGGCTTTTTCTTTGGTTTGTCTAGGGGAGGGAGGTTGGTATTTTTTTTAAATGCTGAAGCTAACTATAAAACATCACTTGGAAAGAAAATCTGTTTGACATGGTAGGGAAAACCAAGGAGACTTACAGTTCTAATCTGGATTAAAATACAAATTATTACTGTCATTAGGGGGGAGAACAGATTATAGGTACAAGTTTTTCTAGTTCTGTGCAAGGCCAGTTCCCCCTCCCGTGGAGGAAAGATCTTCACTTCGTCACATTTATTAAGATCTGAATCACAAGCCCTGTCAGTTGCCACAGCTAAACATGACAAGATTACCCACCTTAGACATCTGCCTACCACCTCTGCCAGAGGATATGGTAGAGCATATCTGGCAGATATGCTCTACCATATCTGCCAGAGCAGATATGGTAGAGCAGGTGGTACGACAGCACAGTCACTAGAGCTCAAACCCCACAGCACTAATGTAGACTGAAATCAACAGCAGTTTAAGCCAACACAGTAGGTCATGAAGTGCGGAGGCCAAGAAGATACACTGTCCATTACACTGCCTGCATCACAGGAAGAATATTTAGTAGCACAGCAAGGTAATACTTCTTCAATCATCCTCACGTGAATCATAAAATACTCACGAGCCAGAGTTCTAAAAAGATAGTTACAATATAAATGATAACTCATTGCTTAATTACTTTGCCTGATGCTAAAAAAAAAAGCCTCTAAAATACTCCCAATTTTCTAGTAAAATACTAGAATATTAGCATATTTTAAGCTTCAGCTGCACAGCTAACAAGACCTTTGCAGATATGTTTTTATTCACACACAAGTCATCACAGAACTGAAGTTTAAGGCCCAGCCTTATAAAAATATACAGCAGTAGAAAACCACATAATCATCTCTCTCTCATTGGAGACCAGCACAAGTGGAGGAGTTTCCATTTACTAACCAGCAGAACTGTGTGCTGATGAACACTGAGAACAGAAAACAGCAAGTCTGCTAATGACAAGAGACTATATTGTCAGTCTCCTAGTCTCAAATTTTATTGTGCATTTTGAACAACACAATATTACAAAAGATGTTTAATTTTAGAGTAATTCCAGGTTAGTTTAAATAATATCCAGCTGCTAACATGGCAGGTTATGAATTTCAGAGTATGAACTATTTTGAGGTTATATTCAATCTGGATGCTACAGAATTTGAAATACCCTCATTGTTGAGGGCGCTGAAGAGACAGGTATGATTCTCAAACTCTAGTTGTTTCTTTTTTGGTATTAAAATCTTACTTGTTACCTGCACCTCCCACTATCAATCAGCTATTTAATTGGTCCAAAAATCTACAGACTAAGCTCTTTCATTATGCAGTCATTAACTGTCCCTCTTCAACAAGCAATTACAACTATATGCTCATGCTATTAATAAAAAAAATAATTTAAAATAAATCTTACTGCTGTAGATGACTGACTTTGGAAAGCTAAAGAAAACAGTCGGTACCACACATCTCCAAATGCAGTCTTAGAATAAACAAACATGATTTTTATATAAAAAAGAAAAATATCAATTTACTTGTAGCACAAGTACATGCAAACTGATGAGAAAGCTGTCACTTAAAAATAACAGCAACTGTTCCTTCCTTCCTTTTTACCCCCCTACATAGAGACTCGCCTCCATAGCAGGACCCCAGCTTCATCAAGCTGGAAAAAAAGCTGCACAGTTACAAACCTTCAGATTGCATTTAACCACGCTGAAGGGCTGCAACCCCAGGCTGAGAATCCAGGGGCTCCCAAGGACAAAGTTAGGAACACCAGGAGTTTAAATGTGACTGAGTGAATTACTGTGTTGCCTTGGAGAAGTCACTTAGAGAGGACCAAGACGGGGAATGGAAATACATTTGCATCCTTTTCCATATGTAATTTACCACAGGCTTTTTCTTAAGAGTTTAGAACAGGTTAATGTTTGAAAGTCAAACCTTTGGCAACACAAAATACCTTAATTCTGCCCTCCTGCAGGTATAGTATTTTTACTGACATCTCTGCCTCATTTAGTAGAGGACAAGCTTAGAGAATAAAGCATCTGTTGAATATTTCTTTTCATTCTGAGCTTTCAGTTTGCTTGTTTTTTTAAACTCAACATCTAAGCTCTACAACAAATAATTGGTTTCTTCATAAGCAGCACACTAACGAGAGCCACAGGAAAACTTGCGCCTGATACAGCCAAGTTTTCTTAGACAGGGAATTGAGACGGAGAAATTATGAACGAACACCCACGACTGGTAACTCCAAGCATCTGAAACAGACCTTAAGTTTTCAGCTGCTCTTAACATTTTCATAGTAGAGAACAGCATATGACCAACTACATCTGTAGCTTTGGTGAATACTGGGAACCAACATGGAAATAGTATTAATGAAAAAGGTAGCACATAAAGTCTGCTCTATAGATGAAATTATTTCCTGTTCACAGCAAGAGGACATACAGTAACTCACACTGCCTCTCTCTTCTCTCAGTAAAACACATTAGAAAGGTAAGATTAGACAGCTCACAATCACTCATATCCACAGAGACATCTGAAGAGTTTAGCATTATGCAGGGTTTCTTAACAAAAACTTCAACAAGCAGAAACGTATCACAAAATCTCAGCTAGCAAATTTACTGAGGTAGCCTTTTGAAGGCTCTAGAAATACGTACTGTAAACTGTTCAAGGTAGGAGTCTGAAAGGCTCAGATTGTTACAGGATATTCTGCAGTTTTTGGGTGTTTCTTAAACCCTAGCTCTGGGAGCCATATTAAGAGCACTGCCTTCTTCCCAAAATGCACATATGATCTGTGATCTGAAGAAAAGCTTGAGCAATACTTACCTATGTTTACCACAAGCTAAAAACAAAACTCAATTAAAATTAGCATTACCCAAATAAAGTACTGAGGTTTTAGAAATATATTTTTATTAGGAAGATTGATTGTTGACAATCTGATGTTACTGCTACTAATATCAATATTACTAACAGGAAAGGCAGATTGATATATATATACATTTACAGTAGTAATACCCGCTCTAGACCCCAAAAAAGGCTCTTAAACTTTTAAAGAATGCAATATAACTTATGTAACAAAAAATAAACCACCATTACCAAAACAATCATATCCTGAAGATCAACTTTAAGTTTTTTGTTGAAGTTTGCAAATAAGGGGAAAAGTTATTCATTTCATGGACTCGTTACAAAAACTAAGATCTCAAAACTCTCATGTTTAAAGCTGGGCAGCCCCTGAAGACCTCAGAACACATGGTGGTGAAAACATTTTAGCATACAGCACCTAAAGGTTTAAGACTATTTAAATGCTAATTATCTGAACATTAAGATGTCTGGTTATAACTTAAAGTATAACCTTTAAGTTACACAATAAAGTTTATGCTACTGTAACCAGTGACTTGTTTGGAAAAAAATGGGAAAAGATAAGTGTCATGTGTAGCCATTTTTTCTTAGTTTTTTTCCCAACTCTAGAAGCTAGCACACGTTTACTGTCAGACCAGGGAACTTTATACATTCATATCAGGTTACAATATTTAATTATGTATTTTTTACTTTTTGCCAATAGGACCCTGGCCATGTTCAGTGCACAGGATGAACTCACACAAAAACGGACTAACTGCTGTGCACAGGCAATTGTAAGCCTGATATTCTTTCATATTTCAGAGCATTGCTTGACAATATTAAGGGTAAAGCATTAATTAACAAAAAGTAAAACTAGGTTGGGGGGGGGGGTTGTGCAAAATACACTACATACAGAAGGGATTCCAAGCTTTTTCTCTGGACTTTCGTTTTAAGATGTCAACTGCTCAAAGCAACAGCTCTCCTTTCTACATTTGAAAGGTGTTCTGTATATAGAGAGCACTCTACCAGTATCTTCTAGGAAAACAAGTCATAGCAGTTACTTTACTGTGATTTTCAAGTCAGAAATGAAACAACTCATATTCTATAACAGGACGGATTTCAGCAGTCTTAAGAAAAAGACCGCAGTCCAGACAGGAGGTATACAAGCTATTTCAAATTACATTACTATAAGGCTCATGTTTCAAATGACCATCGTTAGCAGTGCCCGTGCTGTTGCTTCTGTGATTAAAAAAAACGTCTTGTGTGCCAGTGCACAAAATCTGATCTTCCTGTTGTGCTGCAGCTGGGACAACTCCCAATCAACCCCAGTAACACATGCCAGGCTACTGGTAAAGGGACCAACAGGACTGCCCAAGGTAACCGACTCAAGTACACTCAAGTGTACCAGCCATGCCTTCCAGTTTGTTGTCTCTATAACTCCTTTATAACTGTGCTCTCTTCCTCTCTCCCTATCCCCACACAGTACTGGTAGATAACACCCACTAAAGAGTTATCAAGGAGCCTGGATTTTCTACTTATGCATGCAGACAACTTATAGGATTAAAACTACAGGGTTCAGTTCTGTCTCCAGTTCCTTTAGCTGCTACAATTAGCCATGAAACAAATGCACTTTGGAGTTTAAGACACCAAAGCTGATTTCACTTGGGGATAGATTGCTTCACCTTCTCTGAAACACTTTCTAGACCCTCAAACTAAGTTTAAATAAAAGTGTTTGACACCATAATTTACTGAAGCAGTACTATATTTAACATATAGAAAATGAGCTAAAAGACTCATTACAGTCTGAAAGACCCTCCCTAGTGTAAAGATAAAACTAATGTGCAATCTGCCTTTTAAAATATCGGCCAACACTTGCCATGGCATCAAACACATAAACAGAGGACGATTACCTTCTTAGCTCTGCCTGTCCTATGACTACAGCTCTGTTGGGCATCAGTAACTCTTCCTGAATGCACTCTTTCCTAGCATCTCGGGGATGAGATCACACACTCCAGCAAAATGATAAACCACATTTGGCCTAGTGGAAAGTTAGCATAAGTATGTTTTAAAATCTTGGGATCGTCTCTCTCACCTGAGCAGGTTCAAGATATGTAGCTTTGCACTTTTTACCCAAGCACAAAC
>JAWWLV010000179.1:24396395-24413427 GCA_035041135.1 Platyrinchus mystaceus | reverse complement strand
AAAAATCCATTGCGCAGGCTTGAAAGGTAAAAACACCTTTCCCAGATCTTCGTTCGCGAAGACTGGCCACTTATTAAGACTACAAAGCACTGGTCATTTAAATCAGAATTAAAAAATAAAACCAAAACCACCCTAAAACACCACATCTCTAAAGGAACACTCTCTTCTAAGTATTCATATAAAAGATTGCAATCTTAATGAAGTGAAGCTTTTGGACATCCAACTTCAAAGCAAACGAAAAAGGATGCTGGGAGACATACATCTTGAACAGCAAAAGATTCATACACCATGTGGCAACAAAATCAAAAGAAAGTGAACCTATCTGTATACCTCACACCACCTTAGAGTAAAATGCCTGAGAGGACCTACCCAAGACTACATTAAAAGACCGAAAATAAAGAAAACATTAAACAGTCAAATAGCAGGGAAGTAACCATAACAAGGATCATGGTAAAGTCTGTGAACATACTTTTAACTGATCTGGCAAAGAGTAAGGTTGCAGACATCGTCATGCTTTCCACTGTTTCAGATAGTTGAAATTAAAGCAAACTTCAAAGAGGTTTAGGGGATCTGATAATACCATATGACTGATTTTCATTTTTTACTTTATTGTCCGGGGTCGACAAGTGCAAAGTAATATTCTCAGCGGAAAAAAATAGCCCTAGCTATAAATATAAAACAATGAGTTGAAACTAGGCATGACTACTTACAAAAAAGATTTCAAGATTACTGCAAGCAAACAGTTTAACTCTCAGAAGGTATTACAAAAAGAACAGAGAACAAACTGGGAACATTCTGCTGTGAGCACACTGCATGTAATTCTGGCTGCTCCATCTCAGAAAGGGGAGAACTAAAAATGACACAGAGAGAAACGACAACTAGGGAGCAAGTTTAAAACAAATGAAATTTTTTTTTTTTGCATCAACCCATCACACACACAGAAAACACAGTTAAACTCAGGGAACTGGACACTGTGAAACACTGCGTAAGCCACAGATACAGATGAGTTCAAAAAGGCAACAAATTCACCTATAAATAGTCCAATAGCCCAAATGTAGCTTCCATCTCAGACAGCGGCTAAACAACTGTCAGAAATCTACTGTTAATATTTCAGCAGCTGACAGAATTCACCCATTTCCTACATAGTTCAGTCAGCTGCTGCTGCTAGACACTGATAAAGGCGAGATGCTGGATTAGATGGACATTTGGTGCAACACAGTATGTTAGTTCATAAGTTTAATCACATTGAGCAGCCATGCTGGTATGTGTCTTGGGTTGTTTTGGAAGTTGGTTTTCTAGTAAATAAACCAGGCTGTAATTCAAGCATGTAATGTTAAAAGCAGAAATTGCAACTTCTGAAGCAGAAATAAAACTTATTTGTGCTTATTGTGTAATATAATGCAACACTGAAATAAAGCCATGATCAAGCATTCCAAGGGTGTGTGGGGGTTTTGTTTTTATATAATCCATCAGACTGCTGAAAAATTTTCCTATAAACCCCTCACTAATCAGGGTGTCAACCCAAGGAGATTCAGGCAGTGTCTCCTGAGAAAGAGACAAAAAGTTGGAAAGCAGCACTAAACATAAGCCATGGATGTTTGTTGCAAAAACTGCCAAGACCCATTTCAGACTGGAAACAATTTTGCGTCCTCCCAGCTGACCAGAAGAAAGATCTCCTGAACCAAGGGATTCAAAAGGAACATGTGGATGAATGTGTGACTCCTCTCCAAGAAAACTGAACTTTCTAAGCCATCAGGTCCTATCTAACGCTGAAGCAGTACTGGATGCTCTCCCTTTTAATAAGGAAGTGTAGCTGAAAAACTATTACTGTCACAGAAAATGCACAAACTCAAGCTGAGGCCCAGGACAAACATCGAACAGAATTCTGCTAGGAAGTACTGCTAATCCTTCTAGAAAGCACTGCCTGAACTATTTGTTGAATGTCTGCCTTCTCATCACTGTCAGCTTCCTTCTCTTCTGACAGATGAGCTTTTGAAGATAGCCAAACTGAAAGCCACATAGGATAAACAAGCAGGTCTCAGTCTGCAAGAAACACAGAAGTTTCAGTTTCTAAAGCCCAAATTACAACAGGTCTGGAAAACAAAGCAAGTGTCCGGTACACACCACCTTCCAGTATTGCTGTAAGCAGTAAGATGAAGACGGATGTACCCAATAAGCTTATCACCCTCATCAAGAACAAGCAAGTAGCAAGGATAAAAACATACAGGAAAAAAAAGAGCAGAAGCTTTGTGATCAGTTTCATAAACACAGACATTGCCTCAATGAGATTATTGCCCAGCTACACTGGTGAGAAAGCTGACCACGATCCAGTTTACATGAGAAATCTCTTAAGTCACAAAAACCCACAAGAAAATAAGAATTTCAGGCTATGCTACATTTTGTTTTCATTTCACATAGGGGCTAGCATTATTTTGTTATTTAAATAACTTTACAGAATCACAGAGGTTGGTTTGGGGTTCTTTCATTTTGTTTTGGGAGGGGAAGTTATCATCTAGACCAGTAATAGCATTGAAATTGGTCCTGCTGAAAGAAAACCGCAACAAAACACCCTTGCCATCCTAAAGATCATTTGAGCAAACTACAGCAGCAACAAATAGCACTGTAAACTAACAATTCAAAGAAACCGGCACTCTTATTTGTAGTTGGGAACTTCAGATTTACTAGATGTTTTCTCACTCTATGCTGCCATAGGATCAACGGTCCAGGTTGAATTCGTTGTTATCCCTGAAAGAACCACAAGAAGATATAATCATGTGTGTGTACTGAGTTTATTCATACTTCAGTGCTTCTGCTGATCATCTATGGGGCAACATTTCTCTCTTCTCCATCACACCATTAAAGCCCATCACACATACATAGTTTGTCTTCCCGATAAACAACTTGGAAAGTTTTTTCCTCAAATGCCCCATGTCTCACTGAAAACAAATTTTAGTGCTAGATATAGAAGAGCACCAAAAAGTTCCTCGCAAACCTCAGTCACATTTTTTGCTCACAAGAAACAAATGCTTATCCTCTTAATTTCCTCACAAGTTCAAGGTGAGTTTCTGCTCTTTCTCCATATCTGCTCATACTTCTTCAACTATAATACAGGAAAACTCAGTTGATTCCTATATATTCTAAAACACAAGCAATCATTTTGGTTCATTTTCCTTCTGTTTCACACATTAGGTTGCATGGAGGTGGAGGAAAAACTGGACAACTGTATGGATGTCTCCAGATTTATGCCCATTTCTCTGCAATTCCAAGCCTTGGTCTTAGTGATGATGCAGGCTGACCTTTCCAGTGCAATACAGTTCTCATGAAGTTGTGTGCTTCACATTTCCGTGACACTTGCATACAAAGCAGAACTGCTTCCTTTGGCAATACAGAGAACAAGAATTTGAAGTCTTCTCTCTGAAGAATGCAGTGCCAGCCACCACCATCTCTGTGGATCTCAGGCCTTCAATGCCAAGGTAATATATCTGAGATTTATTTTACAAACATCATTTCATTAAGCAGTGGTGATGTATGTGGGATTAACTGCACGTGAACAGGAGAGGCACGCCAATCACTGAATTGTTAACACAAGAAGATACTCTGTGAAGTTTCATTACAGTCATCCATAAATCAAGAGATGACCAAAACCGTAATTCTACTTCACAGAAGTCACATTGCAAAGCATGAGACGCAATGGTTACTAAAGTTGCCTTGTGTTTGGCCTTGAAGCTGTCTCCACAGTTACGGAGTTGAGATGTCAAACACAAAAACACTTCAGTAAAGGCACTGTACTAAACTGGCTTAGTGCAGAAAGGCAACTTCAGGCTTATGCAAAACCCACCTCAAAACATGAACAACTCTAATGAAACACTAGAGGGGCATATGCCAAAGTTTCTAAGCTCCACAAATACTCTTAAGACACCAGCAGAGGCCACAAGCAGTGCCACTAAGGGATGTAACCGGAGATATTCCAGAATAAGAGACATGCATTTAAAAGATCATGATTCAACATCCCATCAGAGCCCAAGAGCCTAACATCATGGGTAGTCACAGAATAAATCACATGGAGTCCTAAACATCAGACTCACAGTTTTAGTGAACCATTTACAGTAGACCATGAGGCATATAACAAAAAGAGAACCATACTTTTCATGTTTGCATTGAAATATAGTGTCCTTATTATGCAGCACTAAGACTTAGTGGAAGCAACGCTGGACTCAGCCAGCTGGGACAGATGCAGAAATTTGAGTATTGCCAGCTCTGCTGATTTGTCACTTGGAAAAGGCATTTCTCCAAACCAACAGAACAAAATATCTGTCCATGAACAGTACTCACTTGGGAGGATTGAATAATTCTGCTCACAGAAGCTGTACACAAAATAGTTTTAACAAGTGGTTAAGACTTCAGCACTGCCAACAGTAGTTCCTCAATGTAACTTTCGCTATACATTGAACCATTCCTCACAACTAGGTATGTAAACTTCTTTGTACCAGACTCAGAAAGTATTACACAGAAACAGTGATGGTATGCAGTAAAGTTATTGGAACCTCATTCACACCTGGGTCATAGGCAAAATACATTCTGGAGATGCTTCAGTTTGGTAAATGTAAGCACAAACTCTCTGGACACATTTAGGATGTGCCCATGTATCATGGGATAACAGTATCTGTAAAAACAATCCTGCCTACAAGGTAACATGCAATTTCTTGTATTAATTGTCTATAATGTGATGGACCTAGAAAGGTGGACAAAAACAACTTCGACAGCAACAACCACCACCACCATCTTTCCTCTGTATTTTTTCAGGTTCTGCAGAACTTAATTTAGGACTAATCCCGGCACCAGTGCTCACTTATGCAACTCAGATTTCACTGGATTTCAACTTCACACTTATTATCATTCTCCCCCCTGTGCACCAGGTCTCCCATCCCCATTCAACCCTTCACTTTTCCCTCAACCCAAGATAACCTGAGAAAAAAAAATACCCAAAACTTAAAAACAAAAAAAAGTATCCTATTTATTCTGTACAACCATTTTTACAAGCATCTCACCTCCTTTAGGACAAGCACTACTTATTTTTACACCACCCATACTTAATCAGTAAATCATTTTTAGGCTCACTTTTGTTCACAACATAGCAACATTCAGGATGTGAATGAAGCAGGCATTCTGCTGAATTAAACACACAAATGAAGGCCTCTATTCCTATCTTAAAGTCTTCAATAAATTTACTGCAATGCAGAATAAATCAATTTCTCCCTCTGCCTCAGTTTCTCATCTGAAACATGGGAATAATGCTACTTACCAGATTGACCTGTTATCTTTCAAGTAAAGCAGATTCTCGAATAATAACAGGCACACCTATACTCAAGTGAATAAACTGTGCTGATTCACAACAGCAGACTGCCTGGGCCAAATTCCATGCTGTATTAACAAGTCAACAGGAAGCACTCCAAAATTATTACACTGATGTGCTCTAATCTTCCTTCCCCTACATACCAGTCAGCTGGCACTCTTGCTACTCCCTGTAAATATACAGGCACAGGTATCAACCTCAAATTATGTCTTCCCTTCCCTTTCTATTATATTCTCCCTCCTTACCCCTTAAAAGCCTTTTTTCTTCTTTCTCCTCAAAAGTACATAAATGGGAACTGTAGCATCTGGAGAATGGTATTTGTAGCTGGGGTAGTCACACTCAGTGTGGGAGTACTGATGGTAGTCACTAATCCGAAAGGAAGAATTCAAGTAACCATACACTTAATACAAGATCCTTTCTTCTCAAAACCATGATTATTCAATACAAGCAAAAAGATTTACACACTATGTTACAAACATAGCACTGAATCACTGGGCCAATCTAACATGGAATCACAGAAGCATACAATTAGTGTTTAACGGAAGAAAAGTGCAAGATTGCTGTACAATGAAAGTAGACTTCAGCTACAAGAAAAACAAAGTGTCCAAAGCAGTTTTACTCACACTGATTGCCACAGATTTTTAACTGATTGTTTACTTAAAGCTGGAATAATAAATTGTAGGTTTATCTAATTTTAGTGGCTACTATAATCAGCTGAAAGGCGTATCATTTTCAACCCTCACAATAGTGACAGAGGGTGAAAGGGTATCACGGAGCACGGTATGATTGCACTTTCTAAACAAAAGGATTGGCAGTTTTAGAAGAAGGCTCTTTGTGGCAGTCAATTACTTTTATTCCCAAGGAGCCAAGACCTATCCCCAGAGTGCTTCAGCCAGAGGAGAAAGCAGCAACATGCTGCTACGGGTCACTCCTCCTTCACATCCCCTCACACTCAACATCACCACAACCTTCACCTGCTCTCCTGGGACCCACTGATTCCACATACATAACAGCCCAACTCCAACACTGTCCTAGGAGTTGGAGACAACCACCACATGGCAAGAAGGCTCACCACAACAGCAGAGACTAAGATGGGACAAAACAGTGCAGAGAAGTAAACTACTATCACATATGCCACCGCAGTATCAAGACCAACGCTCACACTACTGCAGTATCAGTATAATGCCCATCAATATGGAAACTGCTTTGGAGTTACCCTTTAAACAAATTCTGTTGTTTAAAACTTATGCCTAGATTTTTAATTACCTTACTGTTGTACTAGAAAAGATGTTTAAACACATCTCTCTCTACACACACAAATTCTCATGCTGCTCTCATTACATTGTCCTTACATATTCCTCTACTTGCCATTTCAAGGGTGGTGCTTTTTTTGCTTTTAAAATGCCTTTGAGTAAAATCCTAGCTCCTATCAATCTAAACTGTGGTTATTAACCAATAGAGGGCAGAGGGAAGTAATGAGGACCAGAAACATACACCATGTAATTTTAAGTCCCTTCTAATACAACTTCTGATCCCCAAGAAACCCATATGAGTCTTAGCGCCTACTGGAATACCAAAGAGGTTTCATAGCTGAAGAATTAAAATGCAACTTGTATATGTGGGAATATGGAAAAAATTGTGTTAAAAAACATGCAGATAGTATTTAACTCCATTTCCCAATTTATGCAAAAGTTTCTGAAGAAACTACAGTTGTTGCTGGTATAGCTGAGAGAAAAGTAGAGGCATGTCTAATACATGGTACTTTCTACACACAAACAGGAACTTAACAGATGCTTGTCCCATTCCTTAGTTTAAGTTTTCAAAAGTCTTAAGACAGCCTATACACATTATGATGAAGTTACCCGATATATTAACAATAAATATAGCATAAAGGAAGCCCAGCATTTTTTAACAAAAACAACCACAGGCACAGAAGTGTAGATTAAGGTCCCAAATGGTAAGGAATCGTTCACTTTTATCTTACTTCAGGACGGAGCAAACCTGAGATCAGTATTTTTGCTCATGCAATTTTGCAGCAATGACAATGTCAGTGCAAAGCAACTTGAGGTGCACTATTCACACCCTCACTGACCTACGCTGAACTGATCAGCTCTGCAGCTGAGAAAATATCGTTACCACAGTAGGGCACCAACTCTGCACACACATCTAACAGGCCAATAACACCAGGTTTTGACTGCAAAAACTGTAGCCCATGACCATAAGAAAAAACATTTGATTAAACACTGAACAATCTATTAGAGTTCTGCATCAACAGCCAGGCATCCAAATATAATTCCTGTGAGAAGTAAGGTGGGAGAAGACCATGTAAGTTTTAAGAAGAAACAGCCACACAGGGATGAGAATTATAGGAAGGGAGGAGATTTCCATGCTTACTTTAGAGCACAACATTCAAAAGAAAAGTAGAGCAGGTGAAATATGCCAAAATGCAGGTGGAAAACGAAAACTAAGTCTGATTCTGAAACAAATTTCATGGTGACAAATCCACTCACTTCAGCAGAATTCTCTAAGAACTCAAAATAAGGGGTATGATGCGGTGGGGTTCCTCCTTGGGAAAAGAATTGCAGTTGACTCAAGGACGGGTACTTGGCATTCAGAAACAGTGCAAACCTTGCTAATGCCTCCCAATTTATTTCTGACCAGACTGTACTCTCTGAAAGGGTAAAAAGGGAAGCTCAGGTAGCCACATCCTTTCCGTTTGGGGTCACTGATAAGAGCATCCTTAATACAGAAAATTCATGCTACACACAACAATAGATTTACATGATAAAGATGCTTATCAGAGACAATTACTGCAAGCTAAGCAGCAGTGAAATGGTATCTGGAGCTCCAGCTAGATGCAAATTAGCAAAAAGCTTCATTATTAGTAATATAGGCCATCGTAGGCCTTTATTATAGAGTTATAAAAAACATTTGTTAGTGGGGGATGGGGAGCTGGATTTTTATTGCAATTTTTTTGTTTGGGCTTTTTCTTTTTTTTTGTTAATCCATCACAAGTCAAGTTATTCAAATTTCAGACCGAACATTTCAATTGGGGCAGTTTTGTCACAAAGGCAAAAAGGGATAGAGACAAAAAGTATTTCTTGGACACATCAAGGACTAATTTCTGGCTTTCATGCAAAATTTTGTTGTGTTAGCAAATTAAGCAAAAGCCCTGAATTAACAGATTCCAAGTTCCTACAAAGCGTTACAAGACCTCAATATTAGCCACTTCTTAAAGGAATAGCAAAGACACGAGGAGCCCAAGTACCCAGTGTGAGATCCCCCAAGGGTCAGCCACAGCATCTTACACAGGCACCAGATTCTTCAGACTTTGTCCAGTGCTTCAGCCCTGCAAAATCCACTTAAAACTACCTTTTTTGGGGGAAAAGAATGAAATCCTGGTACTTTCAATTCACTGTGAAGCTTCCCATCGACTTGAGCAGCGCCAGGATTTCTTCCTAGATCAGGACAGATTTGCTCTCATGAGATAAGAAGAACTTATAGAAAAGTTTTTCTTTACAACTGTGCATCAAACCCTTTTGTACATCCCTATTACCCATGTTCCTTATCTAGAATACTCTGATACAGCAGTGTTTACAAAGGGCACTGTTGCAGGCTCTCTACAGAGGGTAGAACGTCCTTGAAGGACAAGATACATCATCTTTCCACTACATATAGATTTATCTTGGTTTCTTCTCCTGCCTGTTGTGTAGGCCCAATCAGCCACTGAAAGGGAATTTCATCCTTGCACAGCAACAACGACAGCCTTTCTAATCATGTCAAGATACTAATAGTAACTATTTCAGCTAACAGTGTGTCCTGTCAGCAATTTGCTTCACATGGGCTGCGAAGGGGCTGGGAACACTTAAAGAGAACTGTATTACTAACTGTTTACACAGCCTGTTACAGTTACAGCATATGTAAGTTAGATGGATCTCTGTAGATTTACTTTTTTGCATCAGTCTTAAACAGAAATGTCAGCAAGGTCAGTGTGTACAATACGTCAGTGCTGACAAAATACAATCACCGTCTCAAAGAACCTACTATCACTTAAATATCTGTCATATATATCATCTGTACAGGTGAAGGAGGAAGCAGCTTTTCCGTAGGTTTTAGGGGTTTTTTGCACACCTATGAAGCAAATATGAACTCTGAATTTACAAGTGGAATTTCAGGACACGTACTAAAAGAAGGATTTTGTCACACAGACCTAGATTATGGTGATCACAAAGAAGCTACTTTCCAACATTAGAAGTTTGGATGTCTCAATCCTGGTGCTACTTATATACGTTCCGATTTTAGGCATTCAGCTATTCTCTCTGACTTCTGCAGGATTTAATGTAAAATACATATGACTTTTTGCAAGACTGAAGCTCTAATTACTTTCTCCAAAATGTAAAAAAATGTTTATTTCATATTGTTTGGCACTTAAATATAAACCTTTCTACATTACTATCTCATGCAAACTGAAGAACAAAGAAATTGACAGGGATCAATTAAAGTTAAGTGTTCACTCACTTGAAAATTAACTGCAGTATCCCAATCATAGCACATGAGACTACAGCAAACACTAAACTTGTCACTGGCTGAACAACTGAAATCAAATTAATGTCCACGTTAACTGTGGCAAATCCCACTGAGCATCTTGTGTGAAAATACACAGTTCTTACAGATATAAAAACATGCATTCTGAAAAGTTACTGTTCTTCTACCCCTACTTCGGACACACGTCACTTTCTTTGATGCGAATTCAAGCACAACGGTCAAGATTCAAACACACCTTACAAAAACTGCCAGATGTGCTCTGCTGTTGGTTGCACCTGCCAGTACCTGTGTGTGAGTCTTTGTCCCCTTGGGAACCAGAAATGGAGTCACCAGCCCCTACAGCTGGAACACAAACCAGGTCCCCTGCTCTGTTGCATAAGGCACCTCTGTCATCACTCACTCTCAAGAAACAGCAGAGAAGTGAGATCTTGGCGGGTAAAAATGCCATTCAAATTCCCTTTTGCTCTGACAGAAACCCACTGCGACATTGGGCAGCAGCTGGAAAGAACAACATGGCTGCCATACTGCCAGTAACAGAAATCTCCTTCTGCCGAATGTTTTCATCCATAGCATTGCTTTGAAAGATTAAAAATTCCCAGAACATCAAACAAGATACTTGCAATCACAGACAAAGCAAGGTGTTAGTGCAATTATTAATATATTCTTTGTACAAAAACATAAGCAATTAGAAGGTTTCCTTCATCCACTGCTTTTCTTTAAAAATACTACCCAACTACAAACTGCCTTCGACCTGTAAATAAAAATACCTGGCTGCTACACAGGATTAAGCTGACCAACAAGAACTGTGTGAGGTATTGAGGACTGGATTTCTAGAACACTGTAGCATCTTTAACTCTTCACTCCAAATCTCCAATTTCTTCTCAAGAAAACTACAGGTCCCAGGATGCCTTAGGATATCACAATCCAGACAGGCCATTGTGATAAAAAACACAGCATAGCACACTGGGGGCTGTAGTTTCCACAAGCCACATTCTTGCTGAAGATGATACCAGATGTAGGCCATATTGCACACTTCCAGAGGCCCACAAACAACACACACGGCGCAGGGAGACACCGCTGCTACTAATCATCAGGTAAGCTGGATCGATATCCAGTTCTCCTATGTTGAAGTTAAGAGGCCAAAGATTTCAGCATAAATAAACATCAGCTAACCAACAGTCCTTAAAGAATAATCAGCAGTCTGGCTACTTTTAAACATGCAGAACTGGCTGCAGCTTTTTAACATCTTTTACTAAAATACAATAAGAATTTATGGGGTTTTTTCTCCCAAGACTGTTACATTTAATAACATTAAAGCATACTCTTCTGAATACCAATAAGAAAAGTATGTTTGGTGAGGGGCATATTCTCCCTGTCCAGAATTTAGTAATCTGGAAACAAATTTCTTGCTTCCTCCATTTCTACAACATGCTGAAGCAGGGGCTTGCCTCTCTTCTGAGAAAAAGCAGCGCTTAGCTGAAAATTAAATAGCTGTGTCTCAGCGTAGGCCTCAGAGAGGAATACGCTGTACTTCAGTAAAGGGAAAGGCAGCTCCCCCTACCAGTCTGTTTTAAGAAGGTTTTCACCCAAGAAGGAAACAACCAGGGAACAAAATGAATAAGTTCTCGTTTCTTTTCCTTCCCATTTCCCTGAGCTCTGGATTATTATTATTAAAAAACAGTAATATGCACATATAATACCATCTAAGTACTTATATGCCTCCTTAGTCCTCACAGTACACTACAGTCTTTGCAGCATTTCCAGGCTAGCAGCAGCACCTGCAAAAACACGCAAAAGGACTGTGTAAAAGAAAAGGCTGGGCCAACAGAAAGACAGGATCCCACAGAAAGAAACACTGATGCTTCAATTACCCGAAAGTCATCCTGATGCACTTCCCTGCTGAGGCAAGAGGCCTCAGGAGCATCTAAAGGTTTTGTCAACACAGCAATGCCGTCCATAGGCCAAAGACAGCTGTTGCCATAGTTACTATCAGCCAGCTTATCAGAAAATAATTATTGCGATTACTCAGAAGTTTTGTTAAAACAATTAAAAGCTTCAATAGGACACCACTTGATCTCTTCAATTAACTGTTTGCAACTACACTGCCTTTGGGATCCACATGGTTAACAATGCTTGGATCTGCAGTGTTGAAGAGGAACAAGGGCAGGAATCAATGTTCCTTCTCCCTTTCCTACTGACAGCTTGTATTTCACAGGCAGAAACAAGGAAACCAAACAACCGAAGGCTTGGCTGCTCTGCTTGAGTTCTCTCGCAGGCCTGGAGACTGAGTCCAGGCACAGGCCATCTTAAGAGTCACAGGCTCAAATCTGCCCTTGTTTGTTTTAACCATTCACATATTCATGCTGCAATTCAAGAAACACACAGACTATATTTTCAAAACCTATTTCTAATTACACCTGCAAAGGCAGTCCCTCAATTCAGAGGCAGGCACCACAACTTCTGTACCAAGCGAACTTTCTCTTTTGGCTGCAAGTGCAGTACTGTCAGGTGGAGGGGCAGAATAAGAAACCAAACATTTTAAGAAATCAGACATTAAGAAGCATAGAAGTTGTGTAAGCGTGGCCTAGAACAGAAATCACATGAAGCAGAATCTCTCTCCTCTACATACCACCTATAAATGCATTCCCAGCAGTAACAACAAACATCAGGCTGGGGGTCTAGCGGGGGTGGGGGTGGAGCATTTGTTTTCTGGTGTGAGGTTTTTTAAAGCATGCTTTGAGCATCCAATCTCTTCTAATCCAGCAGTCAGTACTCGTATTGACAGTGAAGAAGAAATCTCAGGCATGAGGGAACGAATAACAGGCCAAACCTTCTAGGCAAAGAGCTTTTAAGGCACAGGGTACTTGATAATTCCATCAGAGATATTAAAATGATATAAACAGTAATCAGAAAATAAGTGCTGCAGAGAAGCCTATATCAAGCAGCACTTTTCCTCAAAAGCCTGGGATGATCAAAGTATTAACACAAAAGACTCTGTGGTAAACTTGCGGCTTTGTTAGGACAGTAGACAGGGCAATCCTCTCAGACCAAAGGCAGGGTCCTGCCAGAACTTTCTACAGCTACAAAAATTATTTTGGAGACAGATGATTCTAACTGCAAAGTCTGATTACCATGTGAGTGCACCTTTCCTCATCACCAAATACATTTTTAAAACTCTCGATTTCTATACATTTTACAGTCATTCTATGATCTATACTTGCCAGTTTGCTTTCATAAGGTTTTGACATAACAAAAGTAAAATCAAAATCAAAATCAACAATTTTGGTCCAGTGAGAACTTGGTACAGTGCAGGAGCCATAAATTATTTAAAACTTTCAAAAGAAACACAAGGGCTTTTCTTTTTTAAATGAGACTGTACTTGCAATAAGAAAAAAAAAAAAGGGGAAATAAGAAAACACAAAGTTACCCCCCCGCCAAATGTAAATAAAATTCTTTTTTGCCTGCATAATGCATCTCTCTACCACCAGCACAAGCCAGACACTGGCTTTGTGCTATACTGAACATGAAATATTAATGTAAGTTACCTATAAAAACTATCCCTTTATACCCTCTACTTACACAGTACAGAGGTAAGTATCTAGCCCCTTGCATTCAGTAGACATCTCAAAACCCTTCTGTGCTCTGCCCCACCTTTCCAGTATGTGGTTTGTTCCTAAATAACCTTTGTGCTGTTAAAATACATCAGAAGCAGGATGTGAGCTGCTTTCTGGCACAGAGTAATTGAACAAGGGCAATTCACGAACATACAGGACCCAGGCCCTTTGTAGACTCTTACACTTCTAGTATACAGCTACACATGTGACTGCACAGTTGTGAGCATAAAGGGTGAAGGGGACAGTGAAGAAATACTATTAGAAGCTTAATAATAGGTTTTTAGCACTGCTCCTTCTACACAAGAAGCCTCTCTTGAAGGAAAGGCTTTACAGCTCACATCCCTGTACGATGGCCCTCCAAAAAGCAAAACCCTATCACAACTATGAAGTTCTTTCTGGAGGATTTTAAACAAGTAAAATCAACAAACCTGAAACAATAGTAAAAAAAGGCTAAGTCACCAACATGTGGTTCTCACATGATAGTCATCTTGAGTTTCTGGTATCCACAAAAAATGCCAATAACATATGAAATAAGATAGTCCATCAAGGTTCCTTCAAACTGGACTAAAATGAAAGAAATCTCCATTGTAAACAATTTCCACTAGTATCAATTCATTTGACCAAATAAAGTTCTTCCAGGCTCTGAGAATAAGTATAAAGGAACTGAACAGCTACAATGTGTTCAGCATAAACAAACTGCATGAGCAACCCAAGTGATAGCCAGGCTCACTATCAAAGCTTTCCAACTGCACACAGAATTTTACAACTTTCTAAGGAGTCAATAAAACAGATTTTATTTTCAAAAACAAACAAAAAAAAAAAGTGCTTGAAAATTGTATCCCTTGTACAGATCCACTCCAAGACATTTTTAATTATTTTTTAAAACCATAATTTTTAAGTTGAACAGGCACACAGAAAACCTCATCTCTAAAAAAAAGAGAAGTAAAGTTGAAGTAAGAACTATTTAGGCCCAATATTTGAAACACAGCTGATGCTGAATGGCCTAGGGTGAAGAAAGATCTTTACAAAAGCTAAACTCAAAGCAGAGATTTCACTGCTGAAGCTGGAAAACACAACAGCACTTTTTCTTTCCTGAGCAACATAAGTTTTAATTTCCTAGTTTTGCTTTAAGTTCTTTGATAGGAAAGTTTTTTTTATTTTCATTCCCTAAAGAAAGAAAACAACTTTCAAACGTCTTCTTCCAATTCACAACAAATCCAGTTCAGGGAGCACATAGAGAGAAGCAAAGATTAAAAGCTTTCCCATAGAAATCTTACAACAACTAACGGCAAAATAATTATTAATAACAAAATACTCCTCAACACAACATTTTGAATTATACACGTTAGCTTTGCTAGTTACATGAAAAATCACCAAAATCCACAATGGGATCCACTCCAAGTGTCTTGTCGCTCAGGTCAGCACAGCTAAAAAGCAGGGATATGACATGGGTGACATCCAGCTGGTGGCAAGTACTCTCAGTGAGCAAGCACCTACCTTCTGCTAGACAACGGGTCTCTTAAGACCTTGAAGAGATACTCTACACATGCTACTATGCAACATGAAATCAATGGATAAAAAGGTTGCTTCATAATCCCTCTCTATGAGCTCAAACTCCTAGCTGATGTAACCATCATAAAATAATCTCATTTCTCTACCACAGTAAAGTTGAAAGGTTTAAAAACATGCAAGAATCACATCATCTTTTTTTAAATACAGTTTTAAAGTTTCATTGAGCTACAGAACTCCTTTCTAGAAAACAATAATAAAATGCCCCCAAAGAAGCAGTTTCATTTAGCTCTCTTGAAGCATGCACAGATATAAATAAAATTCCCAAAGCCTGTGATCTTTCTACTAAAGTGTGGTAATTAACTTCTTTAACTAATATAAGTAGCTAGGCGTATTTTTTGTTTCTTTTTTTAAGATCCTGTTTTTAGTAGTAATTTAATATCACTATTTAATATAACCTATAAAGTTATATCATACACAATCACTAACAAGCTTAATATAAAGGTTTTAGCATTACACGTTAACCTGATAGAAATAATGAATTTTAGATTTTTAAGGGTTGCTCTTTTTTTCCCAAGGCTTTGAAAAGAATGTTATTTTTTTCACAAATTAAGCTCCAAAATAAGCCCGTCGTTATCAAAGTTAAAAATTCTCCTGCTACGTAGCAGATCCAGCCCCACCAACTAACCCGGGGAAGGACAGGAAAGCAAGGGGAAGCCGACTTACAAAACTGAAACTAAGCAGGTGTCTTCATTGTTAGAAGTGAGCACAATGGGGGAAAAAAAGTAAACAGACAGCCAAAATCCTTCTTATTTCTGATACTTGAAAACCTACAGCTAAGCAAAAAAGATGCATCCATCTATAAATCTATGTATCTATCTGGGTGTACAGGATAATCCGTCCTTTAACCTGATAACAAGCAACAGCATAAGAAAATTTCCCTGGCCCAAAGGAGCCTACCCCTTACTGGAGCTCTGCCATTACGGAGCGCACAACCCTACCTGATTTCTCCACGCTCAGACCTACCGTACATCACAGTACACAACTTTCCCGTGACACGCCAAGTTATTACCCCCAGTGGGACCTTTTTACATGCAGTCTCCACGGCAAACAAAAGTTCATTGTCAAGCTCAGCGCTTGGGCCCAAACAAATATCCAAAGGGGGTAGGAGGGGGAGAAAGGGGGGAACCACTCCTATCCACAATTATAAGATTTGCAGGCAATCGCCGTTACTTACAATTAAAAAGTGGGAACAGGTGTAGGAGATATCATACTTTGATAGCTGAACAAAGAATATTACAGCACGTGACTGAAATGTGATGACATTTGTTCACCAATCGAAAACAAAAGCCACTCTCCAATGGCACTCTTTCCTCCACCCCCAAGAATTAGGAACTTGGAAATCTCTCCATATTGAAACACATCTGTTCATAGCCTCATTTTCTGACACTTGAGAAGAAGTTGAATGAAGAGCTCCATGCATTAATCCAATACGAATTCATCCAAAAAAACCTCGTCGTACAATCCCATCAGCACCCACTAAACTGCAGAAGGTGGCTGGGGGGAAAGCTCTACCGACAGCGAAGCTCGGAATAATAAAGAACGGGAAAAAAATCAAAACACACGCTACCACCAAAAGAAAAAAAAATAATCCCGCAGGAAGGCAAGTGAAGAAAGGAGCATGCACAAGAGGACTACACCAAATGGCAGAGTCCCACACAGAGCCCCACTCCACCTACACGGGCGCAGGAGGGAGGGAAAAAAATAAAAATAAGGAAGTGCCCGTACCCAATGCCGGAGCAGCAGTGGGCACCCCCGGGCCCCGGCCCCGTACCTGTGCGGGAAGGGTAGCCCCAGGGCGAGGGGGGCAGGCCCGGCTCCGGAATAACAAGTTGCTGAAGAAACGGAATTTTCCCGGCGCTGCTCGGGCCACAAAGACGAATGAAAGGAAGGAGGGAAGCGAAAAAAAAAAAAAGAAAAAAAAAAAAAAAAAAAAAAAAAACAAAAAAAA
>JAWWLV010000179.1:24369896-24394510 GCA_035041135.1 Platyrinchus mystaceus | reverse complement strand
TATCCCCCTGGATCATCGTCCCCCTGGATCATCATCCCCCTGGATGAGCCGCGGATGCGCCACGGCCCGGCCGCCCGGGCCAAGAGCCGCCCTCCTCCCCTCCCCGCACCGCCGGCCCTGCCATGTTATTCGCAGGAATAGCGCACCCGCTGGCCGCGCGGCCGGGCGGGGAGGGAGGGTGTTCCCTCCCCCGCTTCGCCGTTCGCGCAGCGGGGTTGGCTTATTTATTTATTAACTTACTACTCCAGTGCCGGGCGATGCTGCCATTTGCTTTCGTGCGAGCGGCGGCGCATCAGTTTCCCTGCCTTTTTTTTTTTTTTTTCTTCCTCCCCTTCCTTTTCTAATTCCCCTCCCAAATGGAAAAAAAAAAAAAAATCAAGAAAACCAAGACCAAAAACCATAGCCAGTCAGAAACTTTCATAAGCAGATTCAAAGCAAGGAAGTTGCAAGCCATGGATTAAAAGGTTTTTGCGGTGCCCGTTGGCGTGAAAATCAAATAAACGTCGCTTGGGCTTGGGGGCTCCTCGCTCCCTCCCTCCCTCCGTCCCTCGCCCCCGGCGCGGTGCCGGGCCCGCCTGTGCCGGCGGCTCGGGGACCACCGTTCCCCCAGCTCCCAGCTTGGACACAATGAGCTGCGGGGGGCTGCCCGAACGCGAGCAGCTAACCTGTGCGGGGTCAGTCCTTATCTGCAATACACTGGCTTAAGTTACAGGCATGCCCCTGTGCGTCTCCGCCTTCTCAAAGTCTCCGGAGTCTCAGAAATACTTAAAACCTCGCCTTTATCTCGGAGCCACCATTGCTAAGGCAGTGGGACGTGTTCTGGACGCTGCGGAATTTGCGTGAGCTCTCACAAAAAGACCGAGTTTGATGCAATGCAAACCCCATTTTTTTTTTAAGTAGCCTCTCTCATCACTTTATTTCTTCAGAATGCTCGTAAGTTGTGAATAAAAGTAAGTGTTTGCATTATCTCTGCAGATGCTTCAGGAAGCAACGATGAACTCATTATTTTATTGTGAAACTAAATCCATAAAGCAGTCACGATGAGTAACTCGGGGACTTGTCGTAATTGGGCAATAACGCACAGTTTTATCATCTGGAGGATTCTAGTGGGCTCAATGTGAGTGAGCATTTACAGCAAGGTTTCCTCTCAACTGTAAAAAAATATTGGGCCATTGTTTATTTAATTACTATTAATTTCCCCGTTCTTTTCCATCAGGTGGTTGCCAATTCTGAGTGATTTAATTGTGAACTTTACAACATTTAGTGCCCTTCTTAAAGCTGTAGCTCCTGGACTCATACAATTATGCAAGAAACTCAGGTTTTTGGTGGTTTTTTTTTTAATGAAGTTTCTATCCTGTGGGTTTGTGGATTTGACCTTAAAGACACAAAGGAACAAAAAGGAAAAGGTACAAAGCAAACAGAGTCATCCAAAAATGCCTTTTTTTTTTCAATGTCACTTTGTTTGGCTTTTTCTTTTTGAGGCAATCTCGCCTACACCCTCTTTTTTTTTTCTTTCTTCTTTTTTTTTTTTTTTTTCAAGCCAGGTATGATACTGAACAGCAGGGCTGATGGAGTACTAAAAAAAAGGAAAACACAGAAAATATATCAGGGATATATCAGGGTGCTTGTTAAATAGTTACCGATAGGTACAGAGTTCATGGAATAACAGGTAAGGAAGGGCATGTGCACAGGAGTACCAAAAATCTAGCAGCAATTGCAGTTGATTTTTCATGTGTCCAACACTGACAAGAAGTGTTATGGTTAGTATAATTAAGATATTACACAGTTTCTAATGAATATATATTCGCTTTTTATACTTCTTTCTACTTTACTTCTACAGCTTTTGAACAGATCAAGTAATTCTGGGACAAGGTATATTACTTCCAGATCTGCTTGTAGTTTACTGTGTTTCTCCTGGGACTGGGGCACTGTCCAGTCACCTCCCATCTCACCTCTCCAGTCTTGAGTCCATAACCAATTTTTAAACCCTCCCCTCTGAAAATCACAGCCTCGAACCTCTGATTTTCCCCCCTCCATGTAAACTTTTACTACCAGCACTTCAAGCTGTAGAGACTGAGTGTTACAGCCAAGACAGACTGGATTTTGATTTTACCTTCAGAGTTTGAAGCAAGAAGAAGATCACATCAGAAAAATAACTGAGTAAAGTCTGTGTATTTCACTGTTTTTTTCTCTTTCTGGTTAACAACCAAGTTAAAAGAAGCTAGAATGAGTGATTTAAGTGTTATTAGAGATTTGGCATGTTTATTCTGCTGAGAAGTCAATACACACAGCCTAAAGTTTGTTTTAGAGATGAACTTTGGACAAAGTTGAAAGGAAGAATAATCATTAGCTGTTACTGTAGATGCATACAAAAATTTTTCATGGTTTGTCTTAGAACTCTAACCCTAATGGATACTCATATACTGCCCACAGTGATCTTTGGGTCACACTCAGGTAGAGTGGCTCAGACCATTTGCACAGAATCATAGAATGCTTTGGTTTGAAAGGGACCTTAAAGGTTGTTTAGTTCCAACACCCCTGCCAAGGGCAGGTACACATTCTGCAAGACCAGGTTGCTCAGAGCCCCATTCAGCCTGGCCTTGAACACTTCCAGGGATGGAGAATCCACAACCTCTTTGGGCAGCCTGTTTCAGTGCCTCACCACCCTCACAGTGAAGAATCTCTTGCTAACATTTAATTGAAATCTACTGTCTTTCAGATTAAAGCCATTCCCCCTTGTCCTATCACTAGATGCCTTGTCAGAAGTCCCTCTCCAGCTTTCTTGTAGACCCCCTCTAGGTACTGGAGAACTGCTATGAGGTCTCCTCAGAGGCTGAACAGCCCCAACTCTCTCAGCCCATCTTGACATGGGAAATGCTCCAGCCCTCTGATCATCTTCGTTGTCCTCCTCTGGCCTTGCTCCAGCAGATGCACGTCATTCTTATACTGGGGACCACAGAGCTGGACAAAGCACACCAGCTTTTTGTAAGGTCTCCAGAGGGCAGAGTAGAGAGGGAGAATCACCTCCCTCGACCGGCTGGCCACACTGCTTTTGATGCAGCCCAGGATGTCACCCTGCACAGTGCTGGGTCATGTTGGACTTCTCGTCAGCCAAACTGAACTCAGCAGTTTAAACCACCTGATTATCACAGACATACTGAAAGTTTTTCCTTTAAAACCAGTATGCATACACTACTCCTTTGTTCAGACTTGCAGTGCTGAAGAGGAGTGGTTCCTGCCTTTTTTGCTACTTAGTTTCACTTCCATGTCAGCAAAAAAGGGCCACCACAGGTGTATGTGAAGCATTCACCTTCTCATAGCATTAAAAGTAGTTTCATATATGAAATTGAAAGCAATGATACCATCAAATGCACAGCCAAATGCTTGAATAAACTGGCTGGTTTTGCTCGTTGGCTTCATACAGAGATATCTAGCACGATTTTCTTGCAATGAAAAGAAGTCTTGCTAGAAGCCTAGTAAAAATATTCCCTCTTTTGCTTATTGACTCTGGGCAAAAGTTGACCCATGAACCTCTGCCTCCAAATGTGATGCTGCTCATCAAAAGTCATAGTTTGGTTTGTCCAAATTTTGCACTTTCTGCTTGACCTCATCACCCTGGATGCTCATCCAGTCCTCTTTGCCAAGTTTGTTTCCTAAGAGCACTTAGAAGTACAAGGCTAATCCAAAGTCATTTCAAAGTTAGTGTAAAACTCAGAAAAATCAACAGGATTAGATGAGAAATTGTAAGCAGCTGCTAGATGGTATTTCTCATTGAATGTTATTTCACCAGTTTTGGAGAATTTCAGAGAAAGAAGCACAGTCCATGTAAAATATTAATGCAGGGGCACCTCGAGAGTAATAGTCATTGCTAACAATTATTGTACCAAATGTTCAAAATAACAAGTTACATCATAACATGCTAGCTTTGCTGTAGCCATCCCGTCTTGCAGAGCTGTTTGTTGAGAATACTTGAGCCAAAATCTGAGAAGACATTAGTTAACATGCAGAAACAGTTTTGTAGCAGCTCGTGGTAAAAGGAATTAGGAGCAAAAGCTCCAGCTCCTAAAATACAGGTCACAGATGAGGTTGACAGTGGAGTAGCCACATAACACTTTCTCTTCCCCTGGTTTTCAGCAACAAAACTACCTTAAAAACTAAACTAAGAGTTAGTTACTTGCCTATTGCTGTTTTTCACTGTGCTTTTGGCAGGAATGCTAGATGGCTGGAAGTAAGAGAGGAGACAGCCTGTGCATCCGTGCTTAAAAGAGAAAGCCATAAGACCATTTCAGGCAAGACATTCCCCAGCCTAAGAAAACAGTCGGCAATCTCCGTTTTTCTCATCAGTGTTTGAACACAGGGTTATCTCTCCAGCAGGATCCGGGCAAGGAGCTCCTTCTACAAGCAAGTATCTTCCCCTTCCCAGGGTCAGGGAAGGATAGGGCATCACTCACTTCCAGATGATAAGGAAAATTAAGCAGACTGTTTAGGCCCTCAGCTGGGGCCAGAGCCTGAAAACACGTCTCACATGAGCCTTCACCATTAAGGATATCAGCCTAAGTACAAACTGCATTGCTTAACACAACAACCTCTGACTTCAACCATGGATTATTGCCTTACACAGGAGCTATTGCTTGCAGCAGCCAATGAAGCAGACCCCTGCTTACCCTGTCTCATCCCAAAACGACTTGCTTACTCATCAGCTGTCAATTGGTCCAGGCAGGAGCGGTGCAGCCGCAAATCCCACTGTTCTGATGTTCTGCCTGGGAGGCAGATAGGGTGAGCTAAAAACGGTCATAAGGAGTGCATTGGCTGGGACCTATATTCCAGGAAAAGTAATTCAACATTCAGGCTGCCCTGTTCCTTTTGCAAAATTCATGCTCTCCAGGCTGCCCCCAGCAGCTGAGCCAGGGAAGGCCTGTCAGCGCAGCATAGTGTCATGTCTGTAGTGGGATTTCACTGGGGATGCAAGCTCTTCTGAGGTTGACCTTGAAAGGGTAACTCCATCCTGCCATCTCTTCCCCTGATCACCTACTGTTTTGCTTACCAGAGGTACCGGTTATTTCATACAGAAAGTAGAGGACTGTAGCTCAGAGCCTGGCCTGCTGCACCCAGAGAGTAGAGGGCACCTGTGAGGACCCACCCCTGTCTCATACTTGCCAGCAGCTGCCAGAGCTCTTCTTCCTTGGTTTGCCTCTTAGGCTTTCAGTCTTGTTAAGGTTTCGGTATGTAAAGTCAGAAAGGTTGTCATCTCCTTATCTGATCTGACCTCCAGCAAAATGCTGGCTATTTCAACCACTACTTCTGTATCAGATCTGAAATTAAAGGAGGCCAGAGGGTATTTTACCCTTCATAAGCTGTTGCTTTCTGCTTCTGGAGGTGCATCTCCTTTCAGAGAGGTTGGTGGTCTGCCTGCTTCCAGATTGAAGGAAGATCTGAGCAGCAATACTGTCTCTGGGAGTCAAGAGGAATGGGATTCTTTGCCTTTTTTTATCTTTTCTCTTTAAGTAGAAGAGAGCAGTCATAAAGGGGACATTGCTCATGGCTCTCAGGTGGCTGGCAAGGCTGACTAAGCAAGCTTACGGATCCTGTACATTGTTTAGAATCACAATGAACTAGAGATTGTGTGCCAAGATGCAAATGGTCCAGGCAACAGTTTCTCCTTTTTAAGCCAGCGATATGAAGTATCCTAGGAGCAATTGCAGTTCCATTATCAGGTAAAAGAAACTCTTTTTGACTCATTGTCCTTTTTTTTTGAAACAACAGAATGCCCCCTAATTCAGGCTGATTTGTTGTAATGTTGGTCACCCTGCTAAATTTTTCAGCTGGAGATTATTGGACCACTAGTGATTTGGGATATCTGTTCTCCAGCAAAATACCCTTTTCCACATGCTTTCAGAAGAATTCTCCTATCTTTGAGGAACTTGGAGGGAAAAAATATAATAGAATTGGAAAGCTATGAATGGAAATGGAACTTCTGAGTATGTTTTCAAGGATCCGCTGAAAGGAATTTGCAACTTTTGTAATGAAGCACATCAGTGTGTCACTAACCTGATAAGCAAATAGAAATGCAGAGTGGTAAACCAAAGGCATGAGCCACAGACCATGACAGCAACTACCAGGTTGTAATGCAGACAGGTAGGCCTCCCACAAGCATAGAAATCAGGCATTGTGACAAACAGCGTCAAAAAAAAAAAGGCGCATTTCTGTAAACAATTAAACATCAGTAGAAGGGGTATCATGTCTTTTTCATCCTTTCAGGTGTTAGTGGTCATTTTGGCACCTTGAGGAGAGACATGATAAAGCAGAGCCTGCTCCAAGGAACATGCAGTGTAAAAGGTCACTTCAGGGGAGAGGCAGGGAGCCAAGGGCCTAAGGAAAACTACTGATGATGATAATTGCAAGATGTTAAGTACTTCAAATATAAATACTGACTGTGGTTTTCAAAAATATTTCTATAAATTTGTCCCCAACATCCATCTATATCCCTAGACACATAAAAAGCCTGGAGTTTGAGTGG
This sequence comes from Platyrinchus mystaceus, assembly GCA_035041135.1. Lineage (NCBI taxonomy): Eukaryota > Metazoa > Chordata > Aves > Passeriformes > Tyrannidae > Platyrinchus > Platyrinchus mystaceus. The sequence continues at coordinate 24,387,993 of JAWWLV010000179.1, read as the reverse complement.
ATGGAGCATCTAAGAAGCAATTCTGTTCTCTAAGTGTTTAACTAGACATATATTTGAGCTGCCAGTTTAGGACTACCAGCTGAGCATCATCTTGTCCTGTAGAGTAATGTAGCAAGAAGAATATCAGTCTTTGAAAGCAGTAAAGAAGTAGTAAGCTTCGGGAAGTATTAAACTACTCGAATCCTGTGTATTTATTACATATTGTCTTGACTTTACTGTGCTGAAAAGTAGCCCAGCATAGGCACAGGGACAAGGGAGGGAAGAAGAGCTGTGAAACAAGTGTTATGGAGGGATGAGGAAGGGGAACTCTGGGAATAGAGCTCTGCCTGGCTTTGCATGCAAGAATAAGAGTTAACAATGACTCAGTGGACAGAAAGGTCAATGCTAGTGCAAGTGTGCAGAGTGAGTTTTCACGGCCCAACAATAAGTAGTATTAGTCACCTCTAGATTGTCTGGGATTAAATGTATTGTGGGTAAAGATACCCCTGAGATGACTGATGCTGAACTAGCCTGGGCTCACTCACACAGCACCGTGCCACACAGCATTGCACCTTCTGAGGAGCTGTGGCCCCCTGCCCTTCATAGCCCCTGGAGTCACCAGTCCTTCCTGATGGCATGACACCTTCTTCTCCCAGCTTCCTTGGCAGGGCTGGCTATCTGGGTTTCTGCTTTGGCTATGTTGTCTTGTTTTGCTGCTTTCTGGGATAATCCAGAGTTTAATGTGGCTGAGTTTTGAACAGAGTGAGAAGGGGCAAAATAAAGATCAAAAAAAGAGTCAATAAACCTGATGGACAGGGAAGATATCTGCACAGCGAGACAATGCCCTTTTTATTTAGTCATGTCTTACAATACAGCTACCACATCGTAAATTCAGAGACACATGTTTGTAGAGAGAGGTCCTCATGGATATTTTATTTATAATTGATTTTAATATCTTCCACTCAATTCTTCTGTTGTTTGAGTGATAGGCAAGTTGCAAAATATATCACTCAAGAGTTAGGGAATTAGGCAATTAAACCTGTTTGTGTGTTCTTTGTGTTCAAAATTGATTAATAACGGTAAGATACACCAACATCATGCTTTTCAGCTAAAAGACAGTTAGATAATGTCAATATATTCACAAATCTCATTGGCATTGCTTCTCTATATGAACACTACACATAAGTATAAATGTATTTTTCTCTCACAAGGAGAGACAGAATGAAAACACTGTTTCTTTCAAAACTCCTATTAGATAATCAGGTGGAAATCATAGAATATCCTGAGTTGGAACTGGCCCACAAGGATCATTGAGTCCAGCTCCTGACCCGGCACAGAACAACCCCAAGAGTCACACCATGTACCTGAGTGTGTTGTCCAAATGCTTCTTGAACTCTGTCAGGCTTGGTGCTGTGACCCTGGGGAGCCTGTTATGGTGCCCAAGCACCCTCTGGGTGAAAAACCTTTTTCTAATATTCAACCTAGACCTCCCCTGACACAACTTCTGGCCATTTCCTCAAGTTCTGTCACTGGTCACCAGAGAGAAAGCAGTGTCTGCCCCTCCATTACCCCTTCCCTGTGAGGAAGCTGCAAACTGCAATGAGGTCTCCCCTTAGTCTCCTTCAGGCTGAACAAAGCAAGAGAGCTGAGCTGCTCCTCATAGGGCTTCCCTTCAAGGCCCTTCACCATCTTTGTTGCTCTCATTTGGATGCTCTCTAACAGCTTAATATCTTTCTTATATTGTAGTGCCCAAAATTACAATATTCATGATGTGGCCGCCCCAGTGCAGAGCAGACCAGGACAATCCTCTCCCTTGACCAGCTGGCGATGCTTTGTCTGATGCCCCCCTGACATGGTTGGCCCTCCTGGCTGCCGGGGCACTGCTAACTCATTTTCAACTTGCCATCAACCAGGGCCCCAAGGTCCTTTTCCATGGCACTGCTCTTCAGAGTCTCGTTCCCCCGTCTGTATGTACATCCAGGGTTGCCCCATCCCAGGTGCAAAATCTGGCACTTGCCCTGTTAAACTCCATATGGTTGGTGATTGCCCTGTCCTCTGATTTTTTGAGGTCTCTCTGCAGGTTCTTCCTGCCTTTGAGGGAGTCAAATTTAGTCCCAATTTAGTGTCATTGGCAGACTAGCTCAGTATTCCTTCCAGTCCTGCATCCAAGTCATTTATGAAGATGTTGAAGAGCACAGGGCCCAAGATGGAGCCCTGTGAAACCCCACTAGTGACAGGTCACCAGGCTGTTGTTACCCCGTTCACTATTACCCTCTGTGCTCAACCTGTGAGCCAATTGCTCACCCAGTGTTTATCCAGCTGTAGGCTGGACATTTTGTCCGGAAGGATATTGTGAGAGACAGTATCGAAAGCTTTACTGAAATTCAAAAAGATTATATCAAATGTCTTCCCTTGATCAACTAGGTGGGTTAATATATTATAAAAGGAAGCTAAGTTTGACAAGCAGGACTTTCCCATCATGAACCCATGCTGGCTGTGACCAATGACTGTGTTGTCCATTAGATATTCTTCAGTAATTCCCAGAATAATCATGACATATGATCATATCATGACTGTCATGTTATGGCATGACATAATTTGGCTAGTTTCTTTCACAGCAGACTCGGAAACACCATAGTAAATTTGAATAAAAATCTAGGATAGTTTGAAAACATTGCAAAGTTCCAGGTCATCTTACTCTTTGTGGGGCTCCTGAAAGCATCCACTCAGTGCTTGCCATCAGCCAGGTAGTTAAATAAGGAGTTGGAAGTTATCTGAAGTCTATAAATGTCAATGAAAGTTTGTATTTTGCCTATTTATGAAGCCCACTCCCTCATAGCAAGCCAAAGGATGTTGTTTCAAAAAAGATAAGCTAGAATTAGTAAGGCAACAGAAGGAATAGGGAATAACTTTCACTTTGAGAAAAAAAAACCCAACACAGGAACTAGGTCTTTTCAGATCAAAATAAGATAAAACTGAGAGGGAACATAAGAGGCCTGCTAGAGGGAGAGCAGCATGGAGAAGGAAAATAGGGTGCGATCATTCACCATTCCTCAAGTTGCAAGAGTAAGTGGCACTGAGTGAAATGATTAGAAAATTTTTAAAACAAACAAAAAGCAATACTTTTTCGTTCAATACATAATCACATTTGGAACTCATCGGTGCAAGATTTCATGGATCCTGAAAGTATAAATGTGTTCAGAAAGGCATGAAACAAATCTACTGAAGGATGCAACATCTGACTCAGCAAGCACTTCTACCACTGATTGCCAGAGGCGCGCAGGGGGAAGATCCTTCTGGATACATCCCATTTCTTACAGTCCTCCTTAAATACTCGAGTTGGGACATTATCAGAGAAAGCCTTCTATAGAGGATGCACCTTTGGTCTCCTTCAGTATTGTCACTTTTATGAGTTCAGGAATAAAGGAAGCAGTAATATTTTGATGGAGGAGAAAAAAATCAGTGGAAGAGGCTTCTCTATTCATGTGTGCCAATGTTATACAGACTTTGCTCTCCACTTGAATAAAGTAAAACTTGTACTGTGGGTTGGGATTTTTTTCTTCTGAGAATGAAAACAGGCCTTACATTGCCATTCATATCGCATTTTTTGGAATGAGAGGCAGTTTATCTTTTAATAAAAACATACTGTTCAAACAGGAATCACATAAGGGGGCTGTTTGAAAGCTGTGGAGAAAATGGACTGCATGTCCCTACTAAAGCAAAACGGGATCCTTGATCAGCAGTGCTTGAAGTACTGTTCGCGTGCAGCCGGTACTAGGCAGGAGCCAGCCTGGAGACTTCCTGGTGGTACTGGGGCCTGGTGTGGCTCTGCTGGGCCCCTGTGGTGGATCTGCAGCTGTCCCAGCTAGCCTCTTCCCTGGAGATACGGAGACCAGGGCCAACCCACACTGCAGCTTCCACTAGGGGCCACTGCTACATAGAGGAAGAGGAGGAAGAAGAGGAAGAGGAGAGGGAAGAGTTCATCAAGCATCAGAGTCTTGAGGTTTTATTTCCAGGCATGAGGACATCTGTTTGTAAATAGGTTGGTGAATGTATATGAAGTACCACTGATTCTGTTGAGGCACACAAGAGAAAAGGGGTGGCCACTGGGAGCTGGGCTGGTTTGCTTCCACGTCGGGTGTTACTGACAGGCACTGAAAAGTCACCCCTCTTTCCAAACCCTTCTCCCTGAACCATGTAAACTTAGATAAGCAGCAAATTTCTCATTCCTGCAGGGACTTCTGAAGTTGGAGAGGTGAAATGGCCTATGTGACAGCACTTCAGAGAGGAAGAAATGCATGTTATAACAATGAGGTTCTATTTACAAATATCTGTATGAAAATTGAAGCTTCCAATTAGGACCTAAAGAAAGGCTTATGTGCCTAAAAGCTCGTTTGTGTTTTCCAGCAATACTAGTTGATTTCATAATATCTATATTAACTTCAAAACCTGCCCTTCTTTATCCCTAGACCATGGCAACAACTGCACTACTAAATATAATACTGAGACTTGGCAAAATATATTTTTAACTCCCTAGTTTCAGATGAACTCCTTAGTTTCAGCATGGAATGCTCACTGCTTTCTGGGGCTTCAGTTATGAGCAAAACTGAACTTACAGGGCCAGAGAGTAATTATATCAATGGATACTTCTGTGGAATTCACTCAAAAGTTTAAAATTCTTTTGAGAATGACTCCTGGCAGAGGTGAGAAGACTGGATGTTAATCTTGATGGATAAAATGAGAGGCCTCAAACTCTACATGCCCTCATAGAGAAGAAATGCCTCCTATAGATTTAGAGAGATATTCAAGAAAAACATCAAAATACATAAGACCATGTCCAGCCCACCCACCCCACCCCTCAGCAATTCTACTTTCAACCAGAACTGAAAGAAATTAATTATTCCACAGAAACAAATGTTTTTCTGCTATTTGTAAAGTGCTAAGGGATAGGAAGTCAGACCCCTTCTACTGTGGAATCCTTAGAGGGGATCAAATAGCTTGTGTTTATTTATCTTGACTAGCATACCGGCTGTCGGTGGATTATCTCCTTCTGTCATCGAGATGGCTCCTTTTCACCATCAGGCAGCTGCAGAAGCAGCAGAGTTTGTTTTTGGGTTGGTTTTTTTTTCTGATTTTTGGCTTGTTAGTTCATTGTGTTTCTCCCTTTTGGTTGATGGAGTGAACTGCTTGATGGGGAATCTGCCTCTGAGGCCAGTCTGTCCTGCTCCTCTGCTGTGCCTCTAAAATGTTTAGAGGCTCCTTTTTTGTTTCAATGGTGAGGCTAAAATGTTGTGATTAGATAGATAAACGATAGTGTCATTTTGCATCCTCTGTCTCAAAATACAGCTGCCCCATAGATGTGCTTTGAAATGATACAGACACAGAAGCTTGTGGTGGGAAGAGTGAGGATTCTCCACTGTAAGGTGGGGTTGTCCTAGATGAACAATGCCTGCCACAGTATCAACATCTGATTCAGATAAGAATCACAGATTTTTTGGCACTGTACACATTGTTTGGCATACTCAAGGAAAAAAACTATTTCTGCCCCTGGAAACGCAATATACAGCATCAGCATTAACAAATTCAAGCCCTTATCTCAGTCTGAAACTGCATGCAGTGAGAAAATGTGCACCTGTCTTTCTGCTACTGCCACCCCTAACCCTGGGATTAACATCTGAAGGGTGGATATGCCTGTGCCCAGCACAGAGCGTGCAGCTTTAGGATTATTCAGATATGGGCCTTATCTTCACCTGGAAGAAGAAACTGAATATAGTACTCAGGAGTCCTCCACAACTGCTGACTGCTTCTTTCCACATTGCCACAGCTTCGTGCATGCAGGAAGCTCCTTTCTGTTGACTTCAGCTGGGAGCATCTCCGGTTGAATCACTTCGAAGGAGACTCCAAGTGGTGTGGGGTGAGGAAGGTCCCTGTGACACTTTTGTCTGTGGGGATCTGGGATAACTCAACAGTGTGTGGGCTGGGGCAGAGTGCTACCTGTATCTGTAGTGATCCACAGTAATTTAGAGGACTAAGATTCCTTAGCATTTTAAGATGGGGACTGATCACCTCAATTATGAGGGGACTGACATTCTTGGTTTGGGACCAGCTGAGGTTACTCAGTTGCAGGGATATGGACAATGCCTCGAGAAATACACCTCAGACTGCCACAATTCAGAATTGCCCCTTATGTGGGCGCTGTGTGCCCCTGAGATGTGGGACATCTCAGTTTGGCATTGACAGGCTGCTTCAGATTCACTGCAGAGCATTGATTCTGTGAGAGGCACATAGAGGGCACTCAACACTTGGGGAGGTCTCCAGATCGGAGTCCATTGGCCTCAATATGCCAGTTTTGAGGTTAAGGATATAACCATCTGGATGGGGAGTTAGTTTAAGGAAGACCAGTTTTTGGAGTGCAGAACTGTGTGATATAGAAGGGACCAGAGAACCTCAGTTTGTGGGGGAGAGGTTGCCCAAGGGCATCTCCATGGTGCTGCCAGGATACTTGGGTATGGTGAGTGTTAGAAGGGCAGATCTTGGAGGTCTCTGGGTATCTGTATCTGGGAGGGTACTCCCACAACTCAGCTAGAAGACACACATGGTACTGAGCACCATCTCCACTGTGTCTCTGTCTTCTTGATTTGGGAAGATCCATTATGCCTTCATCCTCAGTGAAACCCCTGGTCCAAACTACTTCTGGCAACCTTTACGCAGTTGATCAGAGGAGTGTAGGAAAACATCTAACTCCAAAGTTATATGGGCTTCGCATGTCTCCACCCAGGCCTAGTGGTGGTCTTGGCCGATGGGTGGGAAACACCACACTCTTGGGTATGGCAAGCACCTCCATGGTCAAAGTCAAGAGGGTGGTAGGTGTGCATTAGTCCTTGTGCTGCAGAGCAGGGTGGGGGCTTGCAAGCTACAGTGAGGCTCAGAAAATGCCCTGGTGAGGCACTGACATTCCTGCCAGGCTTCTTCTTCTGAAAGCCTGATACGGTTCTGATTTGGGTCCCTCAGTAGAAAAAAGACCTTGAGGCGCTGGTATGAGTCCAGAGAAGGACAACAAATTTAGGGAAGAGTCTGGAGGACCTATGTCCTCTGAGGAGCAGCTGAGGGAGCTGGGGTTCTTTAGCCTGGGGAAAAGGAGGCTCAGGAGAGATCTTACCGCTCACTGCAACTGCCTGAAAGGAGGGCATAGTGAGGTGGGGGTTGGTCCCTTCTCCCAGGTAACAAGTGACAGGATGAGAGAAAATGGCCTTAAGTTGAGCCAGGGGAGGTTTAAATTAGATATTAGGAAAAAAAATTCCATGGAAAGGGTTGTAAATCATTGGAACAGACTGCTCAGGGAAGTGGTGAAATCACCATCCCTGGAAGTGTTCAAAAAACTTGTGGCTATGACACTTCAGGGCACGGTTTCATGGTGAACATAGTTGTGGTGCTAGGTTGATGGTGGGACTTCCCGATCTTAAAGGTCTTTTCCATCCTTAACAATTCCATGATTCTTTGATGGTTCTGTGATCTTCCAGCCTTACCATTTGTTGCAGTTCAAAAGCATGGCAGAGCACCCCAGGATGGGGGAAGGCCTGACAGCCATAACAGGGTAAAAAAGAAAAAAAGGACACCTTCACTTTTCCTAATTCAGATTGAATATTTGGATCAGAACAGAAGATCAAAATATACTAGGGACGTTTGAATATGAAACAGAGGGGTCCGGAGACATGAGATCGATGGTTGAAAGTGAATAGAGAATGGACATGTGATGGCCATATACATGGTGGAGGGGGTAGTCCTTTCTACCAGTGTTCAAACTGCAATGTTTGAGATACTTCCCTTTGACGAGTAGGAGTAAAATAATGAAGGTACCTGGGGAAGTTGCATTAGATCATCAGGGAGAGTGCTAGTCTCTGTGACATGTGCAAGGCATGTGTGTTGGCAGGTGCAGGTAGGAGATAGCTTCCAGAGGTGAGCACCTGGAGACATAAAGAGGGAGAAAGGTGAAGAGGAGGCGTGGGCAACTAAAGGACTCCAAAAGGGTATAGGGTGGGTGAGGAAAATACAATCCCAAATCGAGTAAGTTGTTTGAGCATAGCAGGCAGACAGTGAAATAGGGCTGAAAACCATGAAAGGGAAGGATAAAAGAAAAACAAACAACCAGGGAGAAAGTGAGAACAAAGAGAGAAAACCAGACTGTGAAATCTATCTGAAAAGATGAGTTCCTCAGTCCCTATCCCTCATTGCAGTGAATATTTGGAAGATTTGACTTGCTGCCTGAGGCAGATTATGTTAAGTAATGGGAAGGGTAATGGGGTTTACACATGGAGAGATTTCCTTGCCTCCCTACTGCTGTTTCGGTAACAAGTGTGTGGCTTTACATCATGTCCTTTGTTTAGGGACAGGTTCTACAGTACATCAAGGAAGCAACAGCAGTAAGGGCTGGGACTAGAAAAGGTGACAGTGTGCTTGAAAATGTTTCAATGCTTCAGAAAGTGTGTGTTTGTATTGTTGTTGTAATATTTTTATTAAGATTCAGTTTAGAGCTGTTTTAGTAAGGAATTCTGAAATAGTCTGAGGCTCTTCTCCTTTCCTCCCATATTTCTGTCTTTTCCCAAGACAGACTGTGTAATTTTCACCTTTTTCCATGCTGTGATTTAAGATTACTGTTATCTTTTGTTTTCTAGCTACTTTTGTTTTCTTTGTCATGGACACACCTATTCTAGGATTTGAATTTCTTTTTTCTTTCATTCCTTCTTTTCCCCCCTCCTTCTCTTCAGCCCTAAGTGCAAGAATACTTCTACATTTAATTACTCCTCTCCATGAAATCTCCCTTCTCTCCTGCCTCCTAATGCATATTCTCTCTCACATCCTTCTAATTCCCCTTGCTTTTCTGTATGCACTTCCCTAGCTTGCCATCTTCCCCCCCCATCCTTTCTTGACATTTTTCTTTCTTCTCTTTGTTGCTGCCTGTATCCCAGTAAGTGTCCCTTCCTGCCTTCCTCTCCCTCTGTCCTCTTTCTTGCTCAGTTGCAACTTTCCTAACCCCTAGATTTCTCTTCCTGCCAATGCCCCTCTCCAGGCAGATCTCTCTGCCTCTCCCTCTACTTGTAGAAAGACCAGCTTGGGATAGCCTGTGAGAGAAGCAAACCTGAAAAAGACTTACAATGAGAAATTGAGAACAAGCCACAGGGAAAGCTGAAGAGGAAGTGAAGTGTGTAGGAAGAAAGTAAAAGAAGGGAAATGAGACCAGGGAGGCAAAACCAGAGAAAAGAACTAAGAGTCTCAAAAACACTCAGACATGGTAGGGGGAGAAAGAAACTAGAACAACAACAACAACAACAAAAAACAGCTGGAAAATGCAGTAGAAAAGAAGGGTGTTCCTAGTTATCTGGTGCTGTGGCAATGAGTCAGAATCAGTGAGTTTCCGATCTCCTATTCAAATGTAAACAAATATTCCTTCATCTTTATTGCAGTGGTGCCCAAAGGGTGCCAATCACACAGCACAGCAGGGTTATTCACAATCCCATCAGCACTTTTGCTGTAAGGCAAAGGCAAAGAGCAGGAGGAGGGTACAGTACACCTGCAAAGCTGTCAGGTGGGTGTCAGGCTGGGAGTAAATAACTGATTGGGGGTTTTGTTTCCGCCAAACCTAAACCACATGAAATGATCTGCTGCAAAGATGCCATGATCTAACCTGCTGGAAAATAGCTCTGTGGAGAAGGACATGGGGGTCCTGGTGGACAACAAGGTGTCCATAAGCCAGCAGTGTGCCCTTGTGGCCAAGAAGGCCATGGTATCTGGGGGCGGGGGCATTAGGGAGAGCATTGCCAGCAGCTCAAGGGAATGATCCTACCCCTCTGCTCAGCCCTGGTGAGGCCACATCTTGAGTACTGTGTCCAGTCCTGGACTCCTCAGTATAAGGGAGACATGGAGCTCCTGGAGTGGGTCCAGCAGAGAGTTACAAAGATGATTAAGGGACTGGAGCATTTCTCTTACAAGGACAGGCTAAGAGAGTTGGGCCTGGTCAGCCTTGAGAAGAGACAACTGAGAGGGTGTCTCATCAATATCTATAAATATCTGAAAGGAGGGTGTCAGAGGATGGAGCCAGGCCCTCCTCGATGGTGCTGAGCAACAAGAAAAGAAGCAACGGGCAGAGACTGAAACACAGGAAGTTCCACCTGAACATGAGGAACAACTTCTTTACTGTGTGGGTTCCCCAGAGAGGTTGTGGAGTCTCCTTTCCTAGATATATGCAAAAGCTACCTGGACACAATCCTGAATAAAGTGCTCTTGGGTAGGTAAAGTACTTGAGCAGAGAGATTGGACTAGATCAGCTCCAGTGGTCCCTTCCAACCTTCCTCTTTCTGTGAAGATGCTTGCCCACAGATGAGACAGAGTTGCCACTCTGTCAGGAGAGCCTGGCCCTCACCAGCTCTGGTCTTTCTCTTTGGTCTGAGAACTATCAAGCAGCTAGATATTCTGCTCTTCTGCCCTTTGCTTCTGGTAACTGAACCCTACACATTCCCAATAACTCTTACCTCATGTATTCAGTAAAGTCTAATCCCCATGTTTAGCTAAATGAGCTGGAGAGAAGTGCTAGACAGACCCTTGATAAAGATTATCATATTCTTGGTCTTTGAAATCTGTAAGAACTACCCAATTTGCTCTCCTCTTTGGACCAATAACCACATGAAAATAAATAGTTATGATAAAGAGTCATTACCTTTTCTAGGTTTGTCTTGCCTGTATCTGGCTATATGTCAGTGTGAGACTGCCTCACCCTTTATATTTGTCAGGAGAAGCTAAGTAAAGGTTGTATTAACTGCTATTTACCCTTGTCCTGTGGTAGGCAGCCAGTGTGAAATTCAAAGACAATTTAGAATGCTATCACCAGTCCTACTGATGGTATTTTGCACTCCCTTTATTTAGTACAAAGCAAATCGTACCTCAGGTGCTTAATTGTCTTCTAAAAATTAAGACATTAAACATATTTGCTTTTCAGCTTGCAAACACTCCATGCCTCTGATGCAGTGGTTCTGACTTCTTGGGGACTGCCTGTCTAGAAATGTTTGTGCAGAGCTGCTCACTGTATAAATACACCTTTAAGATCTACTTATAGTGTGTACCCCCCATTTAAATCCACATAATTTGGTTGTGGAGCAGAGGGGTCACTGAATATACTTTGGTCCTTTGCAATCAGTTTCTGAAGAGCAGACAGAAAGTTTCCTTTGGCAGCAAAAATCTGTTAGCTCCATCAGCAAGACAGCACAGATTGAAGCTGCTGGCACTTAATACATGCAAATTCTCAGGAATTCCAAGTCATCCATCCAAATCATCTCTTCTGAAGCCAACACACTGTGCCCCATCTCTCTAAAATCCACCACAGTCTTCACTAACTCTTGTTGGCTATTGCTGGCATGAACTAGAGAAGCCCTTACAGAGTTTTTAGCACTGGGAGGGTTCACACTTGTTGTAATGCAGTATTTCAAACATATAGCAGAAAACAGGAAAACAAGGTGCAAGAAAAATGATCTACATCCAGTCTTCTCTTTTCCAGTGGCTTGCTGGCAGTGCACTAGCCAAATCACTGTATTTCACTGCCTCCTAGTCCTTATGCAAACAAGGGGAAGTGATATTTAGTCATTATTAGAACATCCAGGGATGCAAATTACTGTGTCAATGATTACTGTTTGTTCTCAAAATACATGCCATTTCCTTTTATCCCATTTACAACAGTGGTTTAGTCACTTCCAATATTACAGAATCATAATCACTCATTCCTTCAGATAAAATACTAGTTTCCCTTAAAAAAAACGAAACGACCTCTGGTCTCTGAGACGTGGGCCACAATTTAACATAAATGTATGTGGGATCAAGTTGCTTACATACTGTGGTGATAGAGACCGTTAAGCACAGAGGTGACCAATAAACAGCACAGAAGTGCATAATATAATGAAGATATAGCAAATGCCTGTCTAATGTAACATCTGATGGCTAATGAGTATTTGTAACTCATCTGTAAGAACAGCTTTACTTTCTTGCAATGATACTGATTGCATCAGGAACTCCATAGCAGCACAGAACAGTACATAAATTAAAATCTTTAGACTGATGTGATACACAACTATTAACACACATCAGCTTGCTTTCTTGAATGTGGATTTTACAAAGTAGGAAATGTCTTCAAGAATCTACCTACATCTTTCTGGGTTTGCAAAGGCGTTTTTCACTGCTACAGGTGTATTAGTGCCAACTTCTCCCTCACTGAATTCGGAATTATAAAAAAAATCCCTGATCTTTGACTACGTATTGTTGTACCAAGGGAGGAAAATGTTTTATTGAAGCTTGCTGGAACTTTGAATGAGCTTTAATCATGAGGATACTGGAGACAATTACTTGGGCTGTGGCTACACACAAAATTGCACCGATTGAACTAAAGACTGGAAACTGATAAAGCAGTTCAAGCCTGAACAAAAATACCTTTCTCAGTGTGGACTCTATACACCCTTCTTTGCAGGTAAGGAGGGAGTAACAGTTGTCATTCATTTTGATTCTTACAAGGTTTTGACATCATTCCACCCGACATTTTCCTAAGCAAACAAAGGAAACACAGTTTACATGAAATTCTCATAAAGTAGGTGCATGACTGGTTAAAAAAATAGCTTTAAAACCCAGTTATCAATTGTTATCTGCCAGACTTAGAGAAATTTTCAAACAGGGCCCTTCCAACATCTGTGTGGAATCCATTTCATGCAGTATTTTCATTAACAACCTGTGACGAGGGAATAAAGAGTACTCATAAAATCTGCAGACATCATCTAGCTGGGAGAGGATGCAAACAGTTCGGCGGATGGACTGAGAATTCAAAATGATCTTGCTAAATTGGAGAAAATCAACGACTCAGTAAAGAAAAGTGCAAAGTGCTACGCTTAAGAGGAAGAAATCAAAAGCACAAAGAGAAAATGGTGAATAAGTGGCTAGGCAGCAGTACTGCAGAAAAGCATCTCAAGGTGTCAGCCAGGAACTGAACAGGAGTCAACAGTATGATGCTGTTCCAAAAAAAAGGCTGAGCTAATGCAGGGTGCTGGGTGCACAATGCAGCAGATGACTGGTTTGCTCTTCCTGGCCTGGAGAATGACACAAATGGAAGGTTTCACTGCTGAGCAGCAAACCTGAGAAGAGACTTTGAAAGATTAAGAAAGTTTATTTAAGAAGGGAAGGACTAGGGAACAATACAGTAACCATTAGCTTGTAAAGAAAAATGTTCCCACTGACTGCTGGGAGTGGAACAAGAAGAGGTTTCCGCTTCAAAACAGAGAACCTGGGAAGACATGAAACCCCTGCCCTTTAGGCACAAGGGCATGAAGTGGTAGAGCTACAGAGATGGCCATGCACAGGGGCCTTCACCATATGTCCTTCACCATATTGGGACCAACTTCATCCAGGGATGCTGCAGGTATGATCAGGCCTGACAGTGGGCAGCAAATATAGGATGCAGATGGAAACAAGCTCAAGGAACCTGGTCAGGGTGGCCACAGCTGAACTGTGCCACTCCAGAAATTAAGACAAAATTACTTATTTTGCTGTAAACCCCTCAGATGCCAATATTTAATTTGACAGTGAAAGCAGAGCAGCTTCCTCCTACCCACCAAGTTATAGAGAAACCTTGTGACAGCTGATGGTAAAAGGCCATGAATTATGTCCCCAGCTTTTCCTGTTGAGCTGTTTCTGAACATCCTGGTGAGAAGATCCTGGGAAGCTTCCAGAAGGCAATTTAAAGTGCCTAAGCCCTTGTCCTTGCAGGCAGTCCCTGCTTGTCTGCCTAGATTCACATGGACATTTTTTGTTTCAGTAGCTACTAGTCTCTGTTGTAATTTAAGTGGAGAAAAAAATTACAATATTTTCCTCTGCGTTTTCAATTCTTCCTAGAGCTGGTTGTACTTTCTTTGAATACCAGAGCTTTGAATTTCATTGAAGAAACAAAACAACCAAAAATGCAGAAAAGTTCTGGAACCCAATGAGTTTTTCACCCTGTTTCTCAAACTTGAGCAGGAAAACCTAGCCAATGGTGAGTGGCAAATATGAGTGGCAAAAATTGCTAACCTCCACCCGCCAAATCTAGTGACTAATATCTCCTTTATTTTGGACGAAATGGGAATAGCAGATGCACGTTGCTCTTGAAAATCGATCAAGAAACATAGGATTCTCGTAAAAGTTGGGAAGCTCTATATGGAGATCCATCATTACTCATGAAGCTATATGTTCCCTGCAGTAGACCATAGCTTGAAGGATGAGAGAAAACTGAACCATCCTGTTTGCTGTGGAGTGGGGGGAGAGGAACAAAAAGCACCATGGCTGAGTAGGCAGACAGCAGGAGCTGGGACTAATTGGACTTGCTGCATGACACTGGGGAAACTTTTCACCTGTCCCCGTGCCACAACATCTCCAACTATAAAATGAGAGGAGCCTAGTTTTTCCTTATAAATAACTTTAACTAACTTTCCTTATGAATGACTTTTCTTATAAATAGCTTGCCTTATAAATAGCTTACATGGCAAACACTACATGGGATATAACAGGCTCTGTGGCATTTTTCATAATAAACACATTTCCAAACCCAAATAGCTCAGTAAAACAGTTACAGATGCTATGCTTCTTAAGGGAAGCATGTGCTTTCAAAATGTGTTGTTAGTATAAAAAACCAATTCATCGGACTGATTTAAATGTATTAGCAAGCATCTAACCTGCAGTAATTGCAAAATTTAATTACAAAAATTAAAACAATTATCAAGGCAGCTCTCAATGTTCATGATGCTGCATCTATTTTATACAGAAATTCATAGCATCTGAAGCATCACATAAAATAAACAAAATAATCACTAACTAAAGAAGGTTTGTTGGTTTTTTTCAAACCTTTTGGGCTAGATTTAAAATAAGTAACTTTACCCATTAGTCACAGAGTGTGTGCTTGCTTGGGCTGGAAGCCAGTCTATACCAGCAGTCACTGGAGTAAACCCATGTGCTGCAGCCCAGTGTCACAGAGATCCCCCAAGTGACAGTGACTAATAGCGCAAAGAGGTGTCTTGTGATCCCAGTTCATGTGCACACAGGGCAAGACCCACATCTTCCAACACTTAAGAAGATAAACATGCTGCAACCACAGACTGAGGTGGTTTCACCCAGGAAACTGCTTCACTCGAAAGACCACATATGCTTCCCTTTCTTGAAAAGTTTGTTCAAGTAAGTGGCTTCTTGTATGGTGGATCCTCTCCTCTACTTGCAGGTTGCAGTTCAGGCACTGGTCAATGCTTGTTGGTGGCCTCAACATGCTGCCATTTGTTGGAGAAGATAAAAAAAAATCAGTCCATATTTTTCCCTGCCCATGGTTGGACAGTGGTGTTTCGCTGGAGAATGTTTGAATTGGCACTGGCAACTGCTCTTCACTTCTGAGAATTATCAAGTGCTGGGCCTGATAGCAGAGATGGTTTCTGATGGAGCAGGCAAAGCAGATGAACTTGACCTGGTTAGCAGGAACACACTGATCTTGTCAAATATTTCTGACAAAGCATCCAACAGTTTCATTTCAGTTAGGGTCAAAAAACCCCTTCACTTCACAAGATGAAAAGGTCTCATTTAAATTATCTTAAGAAGGCAATTGTGAAGTTCAGTTCTCCAGCCTTGTCAAAACAAGGGTCTTCAACCAGACTGCTTCTGGGCCTCCTGGCACTGCCTATCGATAGGACTATTTCTCTGTGCCTGTCGATGGGACTATTTCTCTGTACAGGCAGTTTGTGAAACTCGGCTTAGCCCTTTCTCGACACCCTCTTAGCACTTTCCAAGAGTCATTTAGCACTTAGCACAGCAAGCAACATGTGGCCAAGGAGATGGAAAACGAAGAGGGATATACTAGGGCTGACTGCTGTTTGAGGGAATTTGATCATTAACCACGATGACAGTATCACAAACAGTGATCAGATACTGTTGTAGGCAGAAAAAAAGCCAAACCAAATAATCTTCCAGGGCTTCCTCCAGGCTCTGGTTCTGACTAATTTTTAGCCAAATCAAAATCTGCAGTCCGTAGAAGCTCAGTGGAATCTATGTCTTTGTTCAGTATAATGAACTTAGTTGCCAACTCCTGAAGAACCGGTCGATCGTCCAGATATTTCCCCCTTTAAAAAAGCATGCACTACAACTGAGAAACTGCCTGTGGAATATCTGTTAAAAAGGATAGGATGTTTGGTGAACTGTTCCAGGACAGGCTGCTCCTGAGTAGCTTCCTGGTTCTTTCTTTCATATTGTCAGCTCATGTGGCCATGATTTGGACTTCAGACTGAAGTCTCCTGTGACTGATGCTCCACTTGCTGCACTTCGCTGCAGTCCCTGCAGTGCCTTGTGGCTGGAAAAGCTCTGCCCGTGCTTTCTGTGGAGCAGACAGCTCAGCCCTGACGTGCCTTTTATAATCCTTTATATGTCTGAGCCTATATACGGACAATTTTCTGTGTAGCTTCTTACCAAATGCAATACACAAACTCAGTGTGCTCAGCTTCACCGGCACATTTCTAGCAGATCTTTCAGAAGTTAGCATCCTTTTATAGATCTTCCACTGATTTCTCCTCTTGTTTCTGTGGATGTTTCTTCCTCTGCATGACCTGGAGACAGCCTGGCAACCCAAGACAGCCTAAAGAGTTGCCTCTATGCAGAAACGGTAGGTCCTAGAGTGTGCTGAGCCAACATCAAAGATAAAACATTAAAGATACTGACACAGCAATGGCACTGGCGATCAGCTCTTGCACGTGTGAAGAATCTGTAAGGATGCCCTTATTCAATTCCTTCTTCTATCCGTCTGACTAAGGTGATCTCCTACCATTTACATCACTTTGTCAAATGTATATCTGCCAGTTCAGTCTGCTGCCACTGAGAACACTAATGTCTCTGAAACTCCCCATGTTCTTCTAATTATCCACTACCTGTCACAACTTGGATCACTTCTTGAATATGGGGTTTCCCTTTCAGCTAAGCACTATGAATCCTTTATAAACTCTAGTTTTTACAAGGGCAGGGAGCTAACCTGGTTAACTCTGCACTTTTGCTTTCTATCTTTATTTGGATTTTGCTTTAAATATTGGGTGGTTTAGCAAAAGATAGGTATTTGATGCAATTCAGAACATAAATCAAAAGGCTGCAAAAGTGGAAAGAATTAATTCCTGGCTTATCCCATCCTTCTGAACTGCAACCCCAGGCTCCTGCAGGGAACAGATGATATGACACCATCAACATACTGACACACAGTGAGCAGGAGCACTTCTCACTGCATGGTCACCTTGCTGCCAGGACAGTGGAGACAGACTGGAGCCAGCTGCCAGCTAGCAACTCCTACCAGTATAGCCTTGGCTACTGGGGGTTCAGTGTCAGGTTTTTCCCCAGCTTTTCAGCGAGTTTGCGGTTGGTGTGAAACATCACACTGATCACAACATACCAGTTAATAGCCAAGATGCCAGTGAAAACCGTTTGAACCACTGTTACATCTGAGTTATAGAATCAGCTTTATTCAGTAGGAAACACTCAGGTTGGACATCTTAGGCATCTCTTCCTTCACAATCTTCCTCCGTGTTTACATCGTGGACCTGTTTTGGCATTCAGGTGAGGCTGGTGCTCGTCCATCAGTGCCGTGATGCAAAGATGCACAGGAACCCCTATGCAATGACCTCTTTGATGAGAGGCATCTTTAGCATTGCCTCTATCCTACATACCCTAAGGAAAACATCCCTCTTGGATGGCTTAGTGAAACATTTTGAGCGGGAGACGAAGAGGTGGCCTCTACGCCTGAGCAGTTATTTGAGGACCTCTCTCCCATGCCTTTGCTTCGGGACGGAGGGAAGGCAGATCCTGTCTGCTAGAATGGCCAGCTCGGGATGAGGGATGGGCAGGCCTGGCCCCGGCTCTGCAGCTCCGCCGGGCGGAGCTCAAGCTGAGCTCTAAACCTGCGGAAGGCTCTTCCCGGCCCTTTCCCCCGGAATCCCCTCTGTTCCCGCCCCCTCGCTGCCCGCGGGAGCGCGCACGGCGGCGCACGCGGGCCCGCCCTCCCCGCCGTGCCCGCGGCGGCGGCGCCCCCTGGCGGCCGTGCCGGGTG
>JAWWLV010000179.1:24315655-24369318 GCA_035041135.1 Platyrinchus mystaceus | reverse complement strand
TTTTTTTTTGTTTTTCCCTAATTAAAATCACGTTAAATACAGCGGGTTTCTCAGGAAAAAAAAAAAAAGCGCGAACTTTCCGAAACATCACCGATAATTTTGGGGGTCGTGAGATACGCAGGGGGAGTGAATATTCGGCTCTCCTTTTACGTCCCGTGCAGCGGGGTCGGTCCTGTTTATCTACCAAAAGTCCCTCGGCCTTGACACGAGGGCTTGGCGCGACGCCCGCGGCCCGCGCGGGGCAGACGCGGGCAGTGCCGCCCGCCCGCCGCCAGGGGGCAGCGCCGCCGCGGGCGGTCAGGGAGGCCCCGGCTGAGGGGGCGGCCGGGCGGGAGGGAATCGGTTTCTTCAGCTTCGACTGCTCCGCTGTCGTTTGCTCCGTTAGAAAGAGCAGCAGAGACTGAATGGAGTTGGGGCCCCAGAGAGAAGAACAGATCGGAACGAGGATTGAGAGAGAGAGAGAGAGAGCGAAAACACAACTTCACAGCTCTCTTCCTGATTTTTTATGTAAAGGTGAATATCTGCAGGACAGGCAAGACTGGCCCACATGCTTCAGGAGGTGGCAGGTTTCAGGACTAGAACAGCCATCAGTAAATTCCACCACAGCAAGTTCTGTGTTCCTTTTATTCAGAGATCAGGTGCAAAGGGCCAACCACCAGTCAATTTTTGAGAAAGAAAACAGAAACAAAAAGGAATTGACGCAATCTGTTTCTTTTGAAGATAAAGGTGAGGTGGCACAAATGTCATCCAGTTTTCTGAGCATCTCTGTATTGCCTGTATACTACGCTCACAGGTCAAATGCAGCATGAAGACAATGAGAATATCCAACTGGCCTGCCAGCAGCAGCTCCCTATTTTCTTAAAACTAAAAGAAAATTCAGTGAATTGTGGAGTTGAATGCTTCCTCCTCCCTCACAAGCTTGTGGAGGTGACAGATGTTTCCTCAGGGCCTGTTATTTTAGACACCTCCATGATTTATATATCTCTGGAAGCCTGGTGCATGGAACTGGATGTCACAGATGAGCTGAAAATAACTTGTATGTGCTCGTATACAGACTCTGGTATCTATTGGCCTGTGTGGAAAAACTCCAAATTGAATCATGTTATCTGTGCCTGGCAGATGCATTGAGATGTACAGATGGAGCAGTGATGGGTTAAAGTGAAGTTGAAATGTTCCATGGAGAGCACTGGCAAGAACTCTGCAGTAACACTGTGCACAGCAGAACCACCGTGGCATAGGCCTCATGATTGTTTTGGTAAGATATGGAGTAGCATACAAAAGAAAAATTGATATTTAGAGCAATATGCAATTCCCTTGGGGATCATGACATTGAACTGGACATACTACCTTTGGGCCTCTACATGAGTGGTTCAGGAAGATACCTGGTGGTTGTGGAGCTGCTCTTGGATGTGCCTGGACGAGGGTCCAGAGCCTTCAAATTTGCTTCAGGGTCCTTCTTGCTAGAAGCAGTACCTGATGGGGAAATTCTGCTGTGGGACCTTGGAGTCTCAATCTGTTAATGCCTGATCAGATATTTTGGGATAGTCTGGTGGAAAAGGCAGACAAAGAAATATGCTACATCCACACATGCCCGGCAGTCCAAAAATATGTCAGGCCACACTGTGTATGGCACATAGGCAGGTATTGGGCTGCAAGCACAGCATCAAGGCTAAGATGTAAGGGAATGTTCTCAGGTGAACTTCTCAAAAGCCGAGTTCTCTGCTTCTCGCCTCTTTTTAAGTTTTCCCCAAGTGCAGCCTGGCTTCCTTGGGGTACAGCTCAGAAACAGCATTCTCTGGGAGATGATAATATTTTCCAAGGCTGAACCATTCATCCATGCCAGCCTCCAGAGGATATGGAGAAGCTGTGCAGAGAGGGCCTGGGCACACTCGTCCACACCCTGTAGCCCGCAGCAGGACATTCACGGCCTGCCAAGGTAAACTGCGTGAGCGGTACGGCTGATTCACAGCCAGGGCTCTGCTGCAAAAGCAGTGAGTGAAGAGTGGCAGAACTTTAACTCCTTATGAGGAGTTGAAGACAGAATTTGCAGCAGAGGACCCAAACTCCTGGTGGGTATGTCCACCTCCAAGCAGCATGTATCTCACAGGGTTTTCTGCCAGAGTTTCGGCTATACCACATGTCATCTCTGCATTTAAAGCCTTTTTTGGATAGTTCTTTTGGTTTTGGTTTGGTTTTTGTTGTTTGGGGTTTTTTCCTTAAAAACCACCTTCAGGCATTTGTTTCCACTTACCTGATCACTTCCCAAACACTGGGCTTAATCTCACTACTGTCTCTAGTCCCCTTTGATCACCAATATGCGATGACGCATCTCCTGGAGCCTAACCCAGTGCTTTCACCAAGAATTGTTCAACCTGCCTATTTAATTCATCAGAGATTATTTGGTATCAGCATGTGCTCCTTTCCCTTTTGTTAAGGCCTCATGACTTCCACTTTTCCCTTGCAACTTCCAACCTAGCTGTCCCCATGGTTGTTTGCAGTTCCTTTTCCTTTCTTTGAGTCTCTCTGCCATGAAGTGTCCCACAAAGTGATGCTTTTGGATGTATGGTGGAGGGGATGTTAATTCTGCTCTCAGAGGCCTCTCTAGAAAAAACATATTCTTTAAACACCCACAAGACAAAAGGGTTTAATTTTTAAGCTGATGAACAAATAATTTGTCCACAGTCAAAATACTTGTGGTGATAATGGTGCTGTGCCTGAGGGAATTAAGTCAACTATCACTTTCCTGCTCACAGATACCTCAGTCCAGTGATGTCACATGTTGTAACCCAATCCAAGACTTTTGGACCCCACTTTTGCAGGAGAAAAATGCTGCATCTTTGGAAAATGTGGGTGAAATTTTAAGTGGCACAGCAGGATTAGAACCCAAGGTCTTCTGCTGGTTCACTTTTACCTGACACATATTGGACCTCTCTGCCCAAAACTTTGGATGATGTAAGTGGGATAAGTGATATAAAATTGCCATTCTGTCTTGGAGGATGTTAGATCTGTTTGCTCTTGCAATGTCCTGATGTGTGTGTGGCCATAGAGGAGTGTGGCAGCAGCTCCCCTAATCTTCATCCTATCACTGTAGTGGAAAAAATAACATAGAAATACCATGTAATTGTTTATAAAGAAATTGTGGTTGTTGTTTTTTTTAAAGGCCTCCCAGTTCTCTTATAGTAGTTGCAGTCCAGGAAACTTTGTGTTTATTAAGTACTGTGTAAATTTGCAGCTCTCTATAAATGTAAAATCAATAGCAATGATAACAGCAGCAAAGTGCTCAGTCGAGCCCTGGTAATAACCCAGGAGTGCTAATTTCTTGATAAGATCTCTTGCTTCACACGGGCACCTCCTCTCCATGTGAAAACACAGAGTGCAGCACAGAAGATATTTGTGTTTCCTGACAAGAAAGGAAACACTGAAAACATGTAATTTCCAGCAGGTGACAATGGTGGGCAACGATCTGAAGGGCTCTTAAAATCTATTCTGGAGGCTTTAGCCCCTCCATTGAGCACTGCAAACACATGTTCTCTTCTAGGAAATCAAAATCTTAGCAGTCATCTCCTTGTTAAAGGTATCCTTTTTAATCTCACAAGCAGACGAGAAAGGGGAATCTGCAGTAACCTGATGGAGTGAGGTGTCTGGAGAATGAATAGAGCAACAAAAAAGTAGCTTGGTGTTGCTGACCCCTCTGAACTGTGGTCTCCATCAGTGATGCCACCACTCGTAGCCTAGGCAGTTTCTGGGGTTCACAGCAGGGGTCACTGAATGTGTGTATGGACTACGCTTCCATCTGTCCCCAGGTGTCCTGGAGCTCTAATGGCAGATCTGCCTGCTCTGACTACCCCATTCCTGTCCAAACAGGCAGCTGGAAGGGCTTTGGGCTTTTTACAGCTGAAGGTTTACCACCACTGGCAATAACTAAGTCTCTACCATTTAAAAACAGCTTGTATGCCCCAAATGGCTGATTGTCCTCTCTGCCCTCCACTGTGGTGAGTCCCTTAAGGGTGGAACTGCTGCAGACAGCTCTGGTTGGCTCCATGCAGTCTGCTCCTTTTCCGCCAGGTCCCCTTTAAACCTGGTTTAGGGTTCCCAGATGGCTTACTGCCATCTGACTGGCCTCTGTCATGACCTCTTTAGGGAGTTCTCTGGTAGACCTGAAACCTCAGGAGTAATCCCTTCCCTCTTCCTTGCCCACCTCTATCAGTGAGCCTGGCCTCATCTTGCTCTGGGGCGGATCCACAGTCACTTTTGGGCTTTTTCTTTGCCATACTGCTGCAGTAGATCCCATCTGTCCGCACATCAGTTCCCTTCTGTTTTCTTCTTCCCTGACTTCTGCCTGCTAACATGTCCTTAGGTCCAGTGACCTTCAGCGAAGGAATAAACCTCCTGAAGCCCCCATCCCAAAAGTGGCAACTCCTGCTATAAAATAATAATCATACAGTAATAATCACCAGAGGGTTGGCAGGGACTTCAGGAAGTCTCTGGAGCCATCCCCCCTGTCCAAGGTGGAGTCCTCCAGGAGCAGTGCCTGGCGTGGGCGTGAAATGCTTCTAGCGATTGGAATACCACAGCCTCCCCAGCAGCCCCCTGCGGCCCAGGAGACCTTCCTGGGAAAAAAGCACTTTCTTGAGCACAGCCCAAATCCTTCCTCCTGCAAATCGGGCTGATTATTACTTGTTCTTTTTCTGGTGGACCTGGAGAAGAAACGATTGCCATCTGCTTTATAGAATCTTTTATATAATAACAAAACAGCTTTTAGAGTAACCGAGAAAGAGGCGTTTGCTCACTTGCAAAGTCAGGAAATTCCCTGCCAATGGACATTCTTTGTCGGGGATCCTTTGCCAGCATAGGCGAGCACTAAGCTCCACAATCTGCATTTTCCTTTTGAATGACTCCCACAAAATAAACCAAGTATCACATCCAAGGAGATTTATTACATCCCTTTCAAGGGTGCAGCATTCCTCAGCTACATTCCACTTCTGTCTTTTGTACTTAGGAAAGAGGAAAAAAATTGCTGTGATGCCTCTGGATCCCACCCCTCCAGGGCTTCTGTCGTTAATAAAGCCAAGCAGCTGGAGCCAGATTTGTCAGACTAGTCCTGAATGGCTGGCTCGCTCCTGCTGCAAGAGCAGCACCATCAGAGAAGCTCTAGAATTCCTGCCTCTGCTAGAAGACTAATGACTCGTGGCACCACGTTTCCTCAGTAAAAACACCTTTTGTTGGTCCCAGTGACACCCTATCCCTGTGGCAGCAGCTTGCCAGAGTGGATCTTCTCACTTCCTAGCTGCTCTGGCTTCTCCTGCCTCTGCATGATGCAAGAGTTTGCAATGCTTTTTGGGAGCTCAGATGTGCTCTCAGAGACTCTGCTTGCAGCAGTTGCTCTCTCCAGGCTTTGCAGTGAAGCTTTTATCCAGATGTGTAACGGAGGATGTGTGTAGAGGCAGGGTAAGGGGGGGAAACCTCTGTTGTGTTATCTGAGCTTAATTAAGCCTCTCCCTAGGTAGTTGCTAATTGATTGACCCCAGGACTATAAAAGGGAGCAAATTTACCAGAGCTCATTAAAATAGCAGAGTTTAGAATTTAAATTTTTTAATTATATAGGTGAATAACTTTTACTGATGTCTTGCTGACTGATATCAGGGAAAAAAACTCTATTCAAATGTTGGTAGGTGGATTTAGCTTTTTAAACCCAAATGAGACAAGTGGTGAGTACTCAGATGCCTGTTCATCATCACTATGTCCCTTGACAGCATTTATAGGTATCACTTAACTGGAGCTCTGATACTGCTTGCTGCCCCATCCGTGGCTGTGCTAACCAGCCTGTCATCTCTTCCAGCAGATATCAAGTCCATTTCAGTTTCACAGGCTTCAAAACATTTCACAAAATTGACAAAAAAAAACCCTCATCAAACCAAGAATCAGTTCACCCACTATAAAATGCAACCATTATAGGCATGGGTGAGGCCAGCTGTGCAACAGCCTCAACTTAAAGGTGTAGTAAGTGGAGGAGGGGAAAAGATGCTGTGTCCAAGGAGATCTGCAGAAATAACAAAGGAAAGAGGACGATCCCCTCCCAAACATCTGGAAAATTGACTTTACCAAAAATGCTGAGATTGTTTCTCATCTCATGGTGTTTAGATCTGCCCTGAGCAATCAAACTCCCTCAGAGCAGGGTGTCAGGCTCTCTCACCTGAGTGACAGAGGCCTTCTTCTCAAATACCTGCAGCTTGGGGCACCAATTGCAAGCCTCCTCCGCAAGTACTACTTCTGGCGTTTTGTTGGTGAGGGTTGACATGATGGAAGCTCACCCTGTCAGGACTGAGACACAGCCAGTGTGAGGAAAAGGCTACAGAAGATAAGGTATGTGGAACAGTGTGGAACTGATATGCACACCTGAAGAAGGAGACCATTATGAGCACAAGGTGGCTGGAAGAGCAGCCACTGCCCGGGTGGCAGCAGGCTATTAGAAGGTCAGCTTTCACAACCATCTCAGCAAATGCTTCTTGTGTCCCTTGGAGCCAATTCATTGTGGCCCCAGTCAGCTTTAAAACCATTTCAGCTGGGTTTTAAAGCTATTTAGAATGTGGAGGGGAAGCCCTACTGTATAGCAAACTGAAAAAGTAGTGTGCGCACCCTGGGTGTGAGATGTTGCAGTAGATTTGAAGTTCCTCCTATCAGCCTGTGAGTTGCTTCCCTTTTTTCCCTTGCAAGGACAGACTGGTGTCCTGTTTCCTCTGACTCTTCATCCTCAAAGAAGATACTTATCTCTCCTGAAGAGGTTTCTGTGCATTGTATGAAGGTTTTCAGATGGAACTGTCAGCTGAGCAGCAATATGGACAGATGTCATCTGTTCTACATGCGTTACTGTGAACACATCTCTACAGTTGTGATTGCCTATCCATGTTCTAGGTCTGTTCACATTTAGGCCCTTCAGAGCCCTTCTGAGTCGCTTTTCTGTTCTCTTCTGTTTAGAAAATATTCAGCATCAGCGAGTGTTTACAGGAAAATCCCAAGTTTCACACCAGGTTTGAAGGATGCTGGTTTGTTGGGTCTCTGGGTTTAAGTAGTGGCTGCAAGAATAAGTCCCTAGGTGTAGCTATGAGGAAGAGGTACTGCCACTGTCTCTGTGGTGAAATGACATTTGTTGATAATGAGAACTGATATTCCACAAGAAGATGCTGCTGAGGAAAGAGAGGAAGCCAAGTGTCTCCTCCCCAGAGCACATGGCCTTCCCTCTCCTGAGCACACTTGTGACCCTCACAACTGTCTCCCCTACTGTTTGCTCTGTCTGCTTCTTTCTCTTTCTTCTCCTCTTTCCTCAACCACACCCACTATTTAACCATTTAGATATAAAAATAAAAAATAAGAAAACCACCCAACCCACTAGACAGAGGGTTTACTAAAGAAGGGTAATTTTAAAAGTAAGTCTCTGAGGTCGGCGTGTAATTGTACCATTGGGACTATGTGATCTGAGACAAAAATAATCCACTGGGTATCTGGTCAAGAAGGAGAGGATGGCAGCCTGCAGTGAGGGAAGAGTGGCTTACATGGGATTGACCAGGCAACAAAAGACCAGGCAAAACTACTTGCTGGCACAAGGACTAGTATTTGTGTAGGATACTGCAAGATGCTCTGTGATGGGATCGTCAGAGCTGCTGTTCAGGTCACAGCCTCCCTTGGTCTGTGCCAGGCAGGCACTGGGTACTTCCTGGAAATTTAATGGTTTTCTGCAGAAATACAGATAAGATTTGACGTATATTTATATATTAACCTGCTCATGAGGAACATTTCTCGTTTGGTCTGGAGTTCAGGGTGCTGATGTTTTTTAACAGTTCTCCATTTTCAAACCCCTGCTTCAGGTACTTTATGAAAACCTGTCTTTTTCAAAGGGTTCATGGGACTGTAAGTCATGCCCGTCCTTTGCGTGGAATAACAGAGGATGTTTTCACCCCATAAACATCAGTTCCTTTGTTTGCAGTTCCTTCTCAGTTAAAAGTGACAGCAGTAAGTTATGGAGACCATTCACATAATGTATTTTACCAGTATTTCCTCTAGTGTGTTTTAAATGAAGAAGTGAGCCTGGTAAGTGCCTGAATATCTCTGCTCTCTGCTAGCCTCGAGAGTACAGTACAGGGGCTAGGAGGACCACACCATAGTGCTTTGTTTTGTTTATCATTCTGGCAGAGACAGTGGCAGCCCCCATCACTTGGAAATAATGATGCTAATTCTCATACTGGGGCAAAGCACCAACTGTTTACAGAGTACCATGATTTTCCTGGCTCCAGAGGTGGCTTGGTTGACACCAAGCAGACTTTCATCTCTGTCATTCCTAAGACTGAGTTACTTTCACAATAACTCAGATAAAAGCACCATAAAAATCAGTTTTACTGTGAAAGAAGTTAAGTGTAAGAGGAGGGAGGACTCCTGTACATTGATGCCAGTGGCTGGGGAGATAGAGCTGTACCTGAATTGATGCCACTTGTGTTTCCACTCCAAGGCTCCCCCAGCCATCAACTCTTCAACATTTCACCACAGTCCAGTATTTTCCCTTCTCAAACCACTGTCTGTGCATAAAAGGATTTATTTTTAATCAGAGGCCAGTGCTGGTTGCAGGGGTCTTTACTCTGTGACCTTCAATTCTGTTTCTAGGAGGAGATAGTGGGTTTCAGTACCTTCTTGCTGTGGCTGTCTCTGGGTCAGCCCTTCCCAGAACAGATGCCACTGATTCAGGAGGGCTTGCTGTCTCCCCTTTATTTAAGTGCTGGTTACACAGCTCTGCCAGAATCCGTTGCAGTTGTAAACCACACTCAAGGGATGAGCAATTTAGGGTTTGGAGTCATGGTAAACCAGCCCTGGAGGCCTCATGCAATTGTTTTTCATCCCTCTTACACACACAGTTCTCCTAGATTAGAGTTACTACACAACCCAGAGACTTTCTGACTTGAATTTGAGTTGGGAAAGACACACAAAACAAAGGAATTTGTGTTTTAAATTAGATTTCTCAGATTTCAGTGATTTGTCATGGAAATGTGGCTCAATAAATGCAGTCGTAAAAACATTTCACAAGTTCAAACTCTTCTGATGCTATTAACTTCCTCAATGTGGCAGGGTGCAGTGATTGTAGGAGGTAAGGTTAATTTTAAATCATCTGTGGTATGACATGGGACCCCACACAGGGAAACATTAAACCTACAAAATTAGTATTAACCTAGAAACCATTCCTTGATCTTAGAGATCTATGTGAGAAGACGGTACTCTAGGCTCAAATTGTTTTTTGCCCCTTCATGCCCCAGCACAAGGCCAACAGTGTATATGCTGCCTCTTGGTGCAGCTCAGGTCAGTGGAACAGCACCCAAATGCTTTTCCATGTGCATTGTGCTCACCTCCAATCCAAACCAAAAACTGTAATTCAGAGGTCAGTCAATGGGGGGGATCTAAAAATAACAGGATTGAAACCAGTAAATGATGGTTTCTTAGGTTTGCCCGCCTGTGTTGGAGCCAGGGGTTGTATTTTCAGCCAGTTCCCTGCAACTGTCAGAAGTCACCAAAGAAAAGAGCAGGGGAGGTGAGAGTTTGTTCACATTCCCAGGACTTCAGGTGCTCAGGCTTTGAGAAAACTCCTAAATGCCCTGAGATACCTGGAGTAAGAAAGATGTGGCAACACAGATAGCCCTGTTTGCCACACAAACCAGAACCTCTCATTTCTCTTATACATCTTTTCCTAGAAAAACTGGCTGCTTGTGGCTTGGATGAGTGGACTCTTCGATGGGTAAAAAACTGGATGAATGGCTGGGCCCAGAGAGTTGTGGTGAGTGGAGTTAAACCCAGTTGGCAGCCGGTCACTAGTGGTGTTCCTCAGGACTCAGTTTTGGGACTGGTCCTGTTGAACATATTTATTGGTGACCTGGATGTGGGGATCAAGTGCACCCTCAGTAAATTTGCAGATGACACTAAGTTGGGTGGGAGTGTTGATCTGCTCGAGGGTAAGAAGGCTCTACAGAGAGACCTGGCCAGTGTCGATCAATGGGTGAATGACAATTGCATGAGGTTTAATAAGGCAAAGTGCACAACAACCCCAGGCAGCACTACAGGCTCGAGGAGGAGTGGCTGGAGAACTGCCCAGCAGTAAAGGATTTGGGGGTGCTGTTTGATAGCTCACTAAATATGAGCCAGCAGTGTGCCCAGGTGGTCAGGAAGACCAATGGTATCTTGGCCTGTATCAGAAATAGTGTGGCCAGCAGGAATAGGGAAGTGATCATCCTCCTGTACTCAGCACTGGTGAGGCTGCACTTTGAGTACTGTGTTCAGTTCTGGGCCTCTCACTTTAAAAAGGATGTTGAGGTGATAGAGTGTGTCCAGCAAAGGGCAACAAGGCTTGTGAAAGGTCTAGAAAACCTGTCTTATGAGGAACAGATGAGGGAGCTGGGTTTGTTTAGTCTCAAGAAGAGGAGCCTGAGGGGGGACCTCATCACTCTCTACAACTACATGAAAGGAGGTTGTGGTGAGGTGGGGGCCTGTCTCATCTACTGTGCCCACCGTGAGAGGACCAGAGAAATAGCCTTAAGCTGAGACAGGGGAGATTCAGATTAGATATTAGAAAAAAAAAAGATTCACTTTTAGGGTGGTCAGGCGTTGGAATAGGTTGCCCAGGGAGGTAGGTAGTGGAGTCGCCATCCCTGGAGGTATTGAAGAGGTGTCTGGATCTGGCGCTTGGTGATGTGGTTTAGCAGTTTAAGGTTACAGTGATAGTGCTGGGTTGGCAGTTGAAGTTGATGACCTTAAAGGTCTCTTCCAACCTTGATGCTTCTATGATTCTGTGATCAGTGGACATTAGAGATGCACAGGTGCAGTTCCTTTCCACAAGGCAGGGAGTTCTTGAGCACTTCAAAGTGCTTTAGTTCTTCTTTAGTTGTGCTGCCTTTGGCACACTTTACACTTCAGGCTGCTGCTATAATCAAGCTCAAAAGCTCTACAGGACATGACAGCACCTGCTCAGCGTGCCAAGGAGAGACAGGTACTCTGGGACAGAGGAGCCAGGGACCCTACTGCCTTGCCTTGCCTTGGCTAACCTGTCTACCCCACAGTCAGCTGCAGAAACCATATCTTCATCTCTCTTTCCTTCCTGGGCATCTCTCTAGCAAGCATGAGGGATTTGCTCAGTGGGGCTTCCAGAAGGCAGCTGATAATTTTTATCTCTTTATTTCACATCTTGATCTCTGCTCAAAGAGCATGCCACACTTGGCAGCAGCTGTATGAGACTTGTTGATTCAGGAAGTCCTTCTCCTCTTTTTTGCAGGTTGAAAAAGCCACACTATGGGCTTTTCAGCCTGGAAATGCTGGTCAAGGAAGGAGTTCTGCAAACTCCACTTACCAGAGTTTTCCCCAAAGTGGTTGTTGATCAGCAAGATGGCAGCTGGCTGGCTCAGGTGAGCTCCCCTGAGGCTGGGAGAGCAGCAAGGCCAGCTCCCAAGAGCAGCTCTATGCCCAAGTGGTGTAGACAGTGGCAGCCTCACCCTGCCTCCCTGCAGCCAGCCCTAGCCCTGTGCAGGGGAGTTTGCTGCCGAGAGTGACACCTCTGCATGTGTCAGCGTCTGT
The DNA here is from genome assembly GCA_035041135.1 of Platyrinchus mystaceus. Lineage (NCBI taxonomy): Eukaryota > Metazoa > Chordata > Aves > Passeriformes > Tyrannidae > Platyrinchus > Platyrinchus mystaceus. The sequence continues at coordinate 24,357,720 of JAWWLV010000179.1, read as the reverse complement.
TGCCACGGCAATGCGTATTTGAGCCTGAGCTGAGCTGCATCTTTCCTGAAGTTGTGAATTGAGCTTAGCTTTATTTATTTAAAACCAACCATAACGAGTGATAGAAAGAGAAGAGACACATTACAAATCCCTTGCGCAGGCCGTAGCCAAATGAGTCAGAGGCACTGCAGGCTTTAATCAGCCCACCTGACGTCAAACCTCTCCATCAGAGGAAAGTGCCGCCTGGAAATGTCAACATGCCCAAATGGAAAGGCCAGAAGGTAAATCTTTTCCTGTACTCACTTGCCGAGTAGGAAAGAACAATTAAAATTCAGCCAGTTCCCTAGACACATCCTAATAGCAATCTGATTGAATGTTTTTCTCCTCCTGGTCCTTTCCCATCCCTGCTGGTAGCTCCCTGGGGTCAAGACCTATAGGTTTGAAGGATCTTTCTAACGTAGTATCAAACCCCAGATCCTGCAAGAACAAGTTGTTACCACCAGCATCAAAAAAGGGTTCTACAGGAAAACTTTGTCACTGAAATGAGCTCTCCCACAAACACTCAGCTAACCATGCCATGCTAGTGGTTCCCAGTTTCACACATGTGAATGCCCAGGGGCAAAAAGAGCAACTTAGTTTGGACCTATGTCACTTGCCAACCGAATATTGGGATGAGGAAAAAAGCAGCAGAAATGAGACCATTTTTTTTGCCAGAGGTGTCAGCCACCTGTGGGCAGGTCATTGCCAACCCTGATAGATGCACCACAGCAACAGGAAATGGTCATGGCAGATGCATGTGGCAGATGCATGACCTACTGGGAAAAAAAACCCTCCTGCATCTTTTCTAACAGAACTCAAACTTTGCACCCCTGTGATACAGACAAGGTGAGAAGGAGTCCCCAGCTTTGAATACAAAAATCCTTTTCTTGCGTGTATATCTTAAGTTAGGTGTGCAAAGGGGAGAGGGGTCAGCCAAGGACACATATAGCTTTATTCTGCCCCTTTGAGGAACATCAAGCTAGGAAGCCTAGGGAAACCATCCATTCCCAGCCCAGTGGTGTCTGCCAGGGCTAACAAAAGGACACATGCAGACATCAGGGAAAACAAGCACATGGAGAAGGAGGAAGGAAGGAAGAATATAAATGCAAACCACACTGCTTAAAAGCAGGGCTGCATTCCAGTTCCTCCAAAGTGTCCCCACACCCAGCACTGTACAGCAGCCAACCTGGTGGGCTTCTGATCTTCCCAAATCACTTAACACTTCTCCCCCTTTTATTTTTGTCCTAGATGTGTTTTGCTTTGGTGGCTGATCCTGGCAAGGTGCCTGAGACATTACACTGGGGTTGCTTTTCTCTAGGAGATGTCTATAATGAAGGTTTCCTCCAGCATGTTTGTCTTTTCCCTGTAGTGAAAGTCTGTAATTACCACTGAGGGGTGAGGCAGATGGCACTGAAACAATGTCATTTGAACGGGGGTGAGACATGCCTGAATTGCTGGGTTGTGCTTTTCTCTTTGCAGGACTGCTTGAGGATCCAGACCTTGCTTTTAACCCTTGACAGTTCAGGGAGTGTTGTCCCCTTACTCCTCTGACTGACCGGTGTGCCCCATATTTGCTTGGTTCTGACCAGGGCAGATTCTGTTGGATGTAGCCAAGATGTGAGCGTCCAACTTCTCCACCATGCTTGAGGGGTCAAGTGGCACAAACCTGCAGAGAGTGCCCTCTAGTCATCATGTGGGTAACTGGGGGTTTGAAGTTGACTCCATATGGCACATACAGTGTGTCAAAGCAAAGCTGTTGCCATCTCCTTGCCCCAACTCATCCAGTTCTGTTCTGGCAGCTCTTCAGCTTCCTCCTGTACCAAAGCCATCTGCTTCCCACTCCTTGATGCAAGGTACCTTCTTGGGGTAAAATTCAGTCAAACAGTGTGCAGTCCTACTCTTTATCCTTCCTAGGGAAAAGTTTGAGTGGCAGAAAACGATTAAGAGAAATGAGACAATACAGCCCCCTCAGAATGACTGTTCAGGTTGTCTCCAGCCCTATGAAGGCTGCCTAGGTCCCTTTTGCAAGTAGGCCTTGCAACCATGCAGGCTAGAAGTCTAGTAGAATAAATAAAAAGTGGTGCATGGGAAGAAGAGGAAGGCATCCTCCTCTGCTGTCCTGCAGCTTTCCATTCACCTGAGTTTCCTGAAAGGGAGTAATTTACAGTGTCTTCTGCTAACAAACTGCTGAAGGAGATGCCCTCATTCTGAAGTTACTCTTCCCTCAGTCACCCTGAAAAATGGCTAATTCTCCAGGGAGATTGCCAGTCTATGCTCTTTCTGAGGTGTAGAGCAGGGAGGGGGAGACTGTGTGTGACAAGGCAAAGAAACATTCTTAGTGGGCCATAAAGAAGTGAAGGAGTTACAAAGAGATTTTTCCCCCTGTATCAGTTACTTTCAAAGTGGTGAGTTTTCAGATCTCATCTTTTGTTACAGTATCGTATCCATTTACTATTTTGGGGCTTTGCTTTCTGACATAGCTAATCCTGCCACAGGCAGCTCAGCCACATTCCCAGGAGACTAAAGGGGTTCCATGAAGGGATATTGCTAGGATCTGCTGTCTTGTATTCAAGGCTTTCCTTTTCCTAGGTCTTGCATTCCCCCCTTACCTGCCTGTCACTCACTCCTTGTTTGCAAGGCTGATTTAGATCTATTCAAGGGCCCCAAGTTCACCCCAGAAAGAATAATAACTGCAGTGCTGAGCTCTGTGGCTTCCCTTTCATTCTCCTCATAGCATTAGGGTGCTCACTGAAACCACAGCATTCATGGATCCTTGCCATATGCAAACATGCAATTAATATGCTCTTCACTTTCCCCTCTACTTCCCAAGCAAGATAGGGGGGAAAAACCCCAAGTCGTGGTGCACATTTCCTTATCACATGGACACGTGTGTGTCTGCACTTCTCTGCAGTGCTCCAGCATGGCTCGCACCTACCTGCACTTGGTGGTCACTGGTGAAATGTGTCTGCTTGCAGGCAGACATTTAATTTGATATTCTGTGTAGCTGCTCACAAAGCAACAGGCAGAATACAATTCATTCCCTCTTTCAGCTGTGGCAGCAGACTTATGAACACTCTGGTTTCACAGGTGTTGCCCCCTTCTCTGGTTTTAGCAGGGAGCTGCAGCAGGTGTGATCTCCATGCTGGATTCCCTCTCTGTCCCACTGGTGGCAGGAGCAGGTGTGCTGGGTACCTGGCTGGGAGAGCACACACGAGGAGGAAGGAAATGGAAAGCAGCTGAAGCTGGCTGGAGGGAGAAGTGTGTGTTAGAGAGTTTAAACCAGCCACTTGAAGGAAATCAAAAGGGAGACAGACATCCTGGATGAGGTGGGGCTGTGGAGCAGAGGGCAGAGAAAGGTTTCAGGGACTACAAGTCCTTCCTCAAAAGTTACCTTTTGCTAGAGGATGTTTTGCTGTATCCCTTCCCCCATCTTGACTTTTCCCTGGGTTTTTAATTCTCCCCATAAAAACCAAGAAATCACAGCCCAGGGCTGGATATGTAACTGCTTGTGTCATCCCACATGACCTGACTCCTAAGAGCCTGTCTGGTGACTGCAGTGCCACATCTTCCAACTAGGCTGAAAGTCCCATTTCCATCCTCACCTTGCTTTCAGTGGGCCTTCAGAAGCAGAGGGGACCTACAACGCAGCAGTTGCTCCCTCTGTCTGTGTTGCACAAAACAGTGAGCAAAAACACACCAAAGCAATATATCAAGAAATAATCGAATCCAGAGAAAAGACGAAGTGAAATAAAGGCAGGACTGTTACAAAGAGCTGCTGAAGGGCCAAAGTATGGAACCTGCATGGCTTCAGAAAGCCTTTGTGGCTAGGAAGATAGCTTGTGGCAGAAACTGGCTATTCCATCCATATGAACACCAACACCAAAAAAATAAACAGGACAAATGGTATCTTTCACCAGACTTGAAGTAGAAGCTTAGCTGTAGTGGGAGTCCAAAGGAGCCAGCCTGACCCCCAACACAAGCAGTTCTAACAGCGTGAATCATTCCCATACCAGCTGTCCAGGCTGCAATCACCAGGCAGATGACCCCTCCTGTAACAACAGAGCGTGCACGCAGCAGACCGAAAATCACCAACATCTCACCCTACATTCCTCAAGAAACACTCATCTTCACGAGTCTGTGAAACCTCCTGGTGCAGTCTGGTGTGGGGCAGCCAAAAGCTTCAACTTGGCGGGCTGCAGAATGGCCTGGATTGCTGTCCATGTGTTCAAGCCCAGGGACTGCTTACCTTGTCTTGCATGTCTTGCTCACAATGGTGCAGGGTGAAGGCAAAGCAAATGCAAAGTGGTACAATGAGAGACTTGCGGTTCTCTCTCCATGGACATAAAGGCAAGCTGTGGGAGCAGGACCACACAGGACAGAGCACAGGAGAGTGGAATCCCTTTCTTATGATAATTGGGATGATAATTCACTTCTCAGCAGTGATAGAATGATCTTGGTCGTACATGTGCATTTGCAGTATCAGATGTTGTGAGGCTAGGAAGGCTTACCTGTTGTCAGTGTGACTTATTCAATCTGAACATACTTAGTTGCTATTTCAGTCTTCTGCTATAAGCAGATTACAAATAAATCTAAGTATAAAATCAGAGAATATGGAGCTGAAAAGGAATTTGAACCATCATGTCATTCAGGCCCTACCCCAAGGTTGCTTCGTGATCCACCACACCTGTGTCCCAAGAGACAGCTGCAGAACCTGCTTTTAAAGGTGCTCTGGTGAGGGTAACTTTCCAGGCACTCACCTGTTACCATTTGTCCCCTCCAGTGTGGCAATGGAGAGCATTTCTTGCCTTCCTGTTTCCTGCGGCTCTTTGAATGCCTGAAGACCATTGGCATGAAAATTGTCTTTTTAGACCAAAGAAGCCCAATTCCCTCAGTCCTTTTTTAGAGTTCACTTTTTCTCTCATCTATGCCACTGCTCTTCTCTGGACCCAGCCCAATTAGGCCCCATCTTGCCTGAGGAGTGGCACCTCAGAGAGATGTGGTATCTTGGCTAACACCACATTTTGCACTGGTCTTTTGCAGAGCGGAGGGGGAAATTCACATCCTAAAGGTTTTGTAGGAGGATTCCTACATCTGTATCTGCACATGGCGTTTGCCTTTTTCACAGCCATGAGATGCTGTTAACCCTGTTTAAGTGTCGAAGCGCTGCAGTTGCCAGGCCTCTGCTGCAGCAGTGCCGCTCAGCCTGTCCTTTTCCCCCCTTACTGGACACTCACGGCCAGCTGCAGAAGCACATCTGAGTTTTTCTGAATTGCGATCACCTCCCCTCACCCATCAACAATTTACCTGTCTCTTCTGGAACACAAAACTGCTTGCCTGCAGAAATACCTCTCCTTTTTGGCTCCAGCAGCAGCACTGTCTGACTACCAAGGTAACATTTGCATTGCCTTTAATGAACTGCACTTGTGTCTGACATGGGCAAATTGTCTGTTTCAAAGCCCTACACAAGTTCTAGGGATGGGGGTCCTATCAGAGCTCTCCAAGATGGGACAGAGCAGCTTTCCAGAGCAATACGAAAATGGGAGATTTGTTTTGATTCTTCCTTGCCTGCAGAGGTGCAGCAGTGATAGGCAGAGGAGCTACATCTGGGCAGTTATGCTCAGTACTAAAAGTATTGAATAGAAGCAGGGTTTCATTTTAATCTTCAGAATGGATTTCACAATCCCTGTCTGAATGTGCCAAAGCATTTTCCCTTTAGAGCACAGACAAACAAGTGAGGTTTACTTTGCTTGACCTTTTCTGATGACACTGCCACCCATGCTGTGCAAACTCTCACTGACATGATCTGAGCTTCCTCGGCCTGAGGATAAATACAGCATGTGTCCTGAGAAGAGGCTTCCTTGTGTAGCTTGGGCAAGGCACTGAACCAGAAACTCTTGGTTTCACCAGTGAGTCCTTGCAGCTCGGGAAGCAATATCCGTGTTTGCTTAGTGGCGGGAGGTGAAGCTGCACCTGCTGTGTCTCTGCCCGTGCTCCAAGACCCTGGGCTGTCACTCCATTGCTCTGGCAGGGCTTTGTCCCTCAGCCCCTCACAGCTGAGAACCCTGATGACTGGGATGTTAAAGGAAAGACATCGTTTCTCTTCCTTGGATATGGGTTTGGTTCTTGCAGAAGGATCTGGACATATTTCTTCTCCTTATCTTACAGTGGCAAAGGTTTTTGTGTTCCCCCCTTTAAACCCACTGGCATCCACACTGACAAAGAGGTTTCTTTACCATTAAGGAAGGAGGAACAGCATTATTTTCTCAGCACAACTCTATCCTGGCTGAATTTATGTCTCTGACCTTTTACCCAAAGACTCTTTACACTTGACTGAAACATAAGGTAAAAGTAAATGTAACTGAAAGAGCCCATTGTGTGTGCAAGTATAAAGGCTTTTGTGTGCAGGATGCGGCTGCTTGTGCAATGAGTAGCCAAGGAGCAACTTGGGTTGTGCTGTTAGTCTTGACACCCACAGGGAATGTGGAGGAAGAGCCTGGATGGATGAAAACTCACTGTCTGGTTCAAGCATAGGCTCCAGCCAGCCTCAAATCAGCACTACTCTACCAGGACCCTCACTGCTGGCACCTTTTAGGCAGATTTCCTCCTGGAGAGATGCACCAGTGTCTTTGTTTTTTTGTTTTTCTCCATATGACTGTGACCAAGAAAAGCTGCTGCTGGGAGCTGGAACTCCAGTCCATTCTCTTTGGGGCCATGAAAACAGGGAGAGATTAATAAAACATCAGGGCTTCTTCAAAAGGATTATTATAAGTGGTTTTCCTGAGTGTTGGTTGGAGAGAGGACAGGGATCCATAATCCTATTTATCTGAAACCATATAATCTTCCTGAAGCTCTTTAATGGTGCCCAACTCTTTAATTACAGAGCAGCCACATGTGCTGCTACAGCCAGGACTACCTGCAAGCCCGCTGAGGGGAGCGGAGGCAAAGAGACCTCCCTGCCTGCTGCCTTTCGGGCCCCGACCCCGCGGAATGCCCATCTTTCTCGGCGCTGCTCCCCGATGGATGCAGAGGAGCGGCCGGTCGGCTACTGAAAGGAGGGTTTGTTCAGTTCGTCAAACTGACACGGCTCTACCAGCAGCGCCCTCGGGTCCCTCCGCCGTCCCGGGAGGAACGCGGGCGCCTCGGGGAGCTCTAGGAAGCTGCCGGCCTCGCCTCCCTCGGTGGTGCGGGGGCTGCCCGGGAGGCGGGGGCGCTGCCTCGGGGGGTGTCTGCGAGGGAAGTCCCGCCCCGGCGGCTCCCGGAGCGCGGCAGGGGCGGGCCGCGGCCGGCCCCTCGGCAGCGGGGCACTGACAGCAGCCCCGAGCGGCACCGCTCGGCGCTCCGCTCCCGTCCCGGCCGGCGGGTCGCTGCCCCGCGCCCGCCGCCCATGGGCCGCCGCCGCCGGGGGGCGGGCGGGACCGTGCGGCCGCAGTGAGCACGGCCGGCCGAGCGCGGGGGGCGGCCGAGCCCCCGCGCCGCGGGCACCATGGACAGTATCCTGGAGCCCTTCCCCGCCGAGCGGCTCTTCCCTGCCGCCGGCACCGGCTTCCTCGACTTCAGCGACTTCAGCGAGGCGGACTTCCTCAGCAATGTGGTAAGGGACAGCCGGCAGCACCCACTCCCCGGAGGGCCGGCCCCGGCAGCGGGGACGGGACATGCCGCCGGGCTCGCCCCGCCTGCCCCGGGGTCCCTGCTCTGGGTGCGGGGTGTCCGGGACTGCATGTACCGGGGTGCCCCCCTGGACCCCTCTCCCCCGGGGAGACCCCGCCGGGGAAGTCCATCTTTTTTCTACACTGCCGGTTTTTGAGCGTAATGGCTGGGGAGAAGCGTGCGATGCCAGGCGGTGTGTGTACAACCTGCCGTGGGTCGGCTCGGGCAGCACCGGAGGCACGGCCGGGTGCCGTCGGGAGAGCTTTGGGCTCAGCGCCTCTGCTCTTCTTTGCCTGTAACTTTTCCTCAGAGTGACATTTGGGAGATGAAGCATCTCCCGTTGGCCTTAAGGCTGGGCTGATTTACTTTGGAGAGAAGGGTGAGGGGGAAGAGTGACTTGGGAGGAAAATCTGTTGCCAGTCTCAAGAAACCAAAGGGGCATTGTTCACCTCTAGGGAAACTGTCCAGCCTCTCCCAAGAGTCAGGCAAGTCCTCAGTCCAGCAGCTCTCCCTGAGCAGCACGCACAGGCTCTTTGCTGCACAGCCCGAGCTTTCTGTGGGAGTTTGTGCTGCAGATCCTGCAGCCCCTCTGCCAGGCAGCACCCAGCCCTGAGGCAGAAGGGTCAAGGACCCCACCCTAGAGGTGGTTTGGAGGGAAGGCATCATCCTGGGCATGCAGGGATTCCACTGGCCTCTGAGCAGCTGCAGCCGTGGGACTGTGCCTGCCCTGGACAGAGAGATCTCAGCTATGGCTTGTAACTCCCCTGTCACAATACTGGCATTCCACAATATGCGGAACCTCCTGCGTTCCCGGTGTAGCACTGTGGGGACTACCCTTGCAATAGGAACAGAGGACAGGGGGGGATGAATCCACTGATGAATCTGCTCCTGCTTCGCTACGCAAAAAATATCTAAAACCTTTTATGATGCCTCCTTTGTGAAGGAGACAGTAGGGATGTAGAATTTGCATAAATGTTAAATGCACTGCACTTGGCGCGCAGAGGCACACTGGGTCTGGGAAAGAGATTATGCAGGCAGCTCCATCTCTCAGAAATCTCGCCAGCTCCTAATTTCCAAGATACCACTGTGCCTCAAGGACTGACTCCATGGCTCTACGGGAGGCAGCAGAGTCCTGGTGTGTTCAGGCAGACCGTCTAATGTCACATCACCCCAAGACTAAGTGCTCACTCGCACTGCAAGGCCTTGCCTTCTTATATCTGAGAGACCTGTTATTAGGAGTCTTGTGCTTTCCCTAATTCCATATACATCCGGTGTGGATGGAGCTATGCTGATAAGAAGTGCTTTATGCCAAGACCATTTTTTCCCTTACTGAAATGAAAATAGTATGTATTGGCACCAGCCCTTTTACCCAGGTACAACATGGGCTGCAGTCAGAAATCAGGGAACCCCTAACCAATATAGGTAGTACCTCTTAATAGTTAAACACAACTTCTGCCTGCAAGCAGACCCTATGAAAAAGAAGCTTTTGTGTAAGAGTGCCATCTGGTGCCACTTGCCAGGACAGTGTGTTTAAAGTGTGTGGTGGCCTTTGGCAGGCTGGATCTCTCCTGCCTGTGCTTGGAGAGCTGCTTCTGGTAGTAGCTTGCCCTTGTCTTCTCCTTAACTAGATTGCAGTGACTCAGGCATCGTTGTGCTCAGCTGACAGTAGAAAGGATTTTTGAAAAAATTGTTTTTGGGGGGGGGGGATTTTTTTTCCCAACTGCCAGCACCACAAACTTCTGCTGGAGTGCAAGAGTCAAGCTGAAACCTTCTCTTCCTGCAGATGATAAATATGAGAGATTCTGTAGCCACTTCTCGCCTACCAAATCTGTTGGTGATACAAGAGCCAGAACATAATACATCACCCTCTTTGTTCTCACTCTGCATGACAACGGGGTGGGGGTGGGGGAAGGAATACACTTAGATTTTCTTACTAAATCCAGTAAATCTCCTGGGATCCTGAGATGTGTGGAGAAGTTCTTTTTACATAGAACTGTGCAAAGCATCGCTGTGCACAGTGGCTCACAAAGTTGCCAGTGCCTTTGCTTCAATGATGGGCAAACTTTTCTATATATTTTTCAGCAGGCATTTCTCTTAGAGCAGGTCAGGAATTTTGGCCATAAAATGCCAATGTGAAACTTTTCCTGAGGATGATTTCCTCTGTTCATAAAGGAAGCAGAAAGAAAAGATGGATGAATATTACTGCAGAGGCTGTGCTCCTTTGCAGAACGAATTACATGTCTCTAAACTACTCTTCTTTCGTCAGTTTTGGTGCTCCTAATGAGTCATCTTGGTCTTTAAAAAATGGTTCTCTGTATTGTTCATCTAAAGTTATGACAAAGAATTAATGAAGGCACATCTGTAGATGTATCTTCAAAAAGGTCTGTGTGCTTGCAACAGAAAAAAAAATGAATAAGTGTGGGGGCTGCTTCAGAGAGACCTATCAAAATTGTAGGAATACGTTGGCAGAAACCTCATGAAATTCAGCAAGGACAAATCCCGACTCCTGGGATGGATGGGTGTACTGACCCACCAGGGGTCATGGGGTACTGCTGTGCCCTGATAGCAAAGGCAGCTGGGAGCAGGAGGGCAGTGGTAGATAGGCAGAGGCAAGTGATTATCCCTCTTTCCTTGATAGTCATAAAACTATATCTGAAATACAGTGTCCAGTTTTGGACTGCCTGGTACCAGAAAGACGTTGATAAAGCTAAGTGCATCAAGGGGATTGTCACAAAGATAACTGGGGGCTGGATAACATCTCCTGTGAGGAGTGGCTGAGGGAGTTGAACTTGTTCAGCTGGAGGAGAGCCAGCTCCAAGAGGACCTAGCAGAAGCCTACCTGCACTGATGAGGAAGTTACTGAGAAGATGGAGCTGGGCTCTTTGCACAGGTGCATGACAGGAGGATGAGTGATCATAAGTTGGAACGAGGAAAGTTTAGACTGGGTATAAGGAAACAATTTCTTACTGTGAAGAGAATTAGGAGAAGATAAGGTTGCCCAGAGATACTGTAGAAGCTCCTTCCTTGGAGGTTTCTGAGGCCTATCTGAACAAAGCCCTCAGCTTGTCTTTGAGCAGGATTAGAGACCTCCTGAGCTCCCACCCAACCTGCATGAGGTTATGATTATGTGATGGGGTTTGGAGGGTTTTTTTGAAATCTTAAGGAGAGTGGTGTCTGCTTGGTAACTGGAAGGGAAATCTCCAAGGGACACAAAATATCTTTCTTTACTTCACTTAGCTTCTGCTAGCCAGACTTCCATAGGATGGCTAATAGCACTGTCAGTCTCCTTTTGCTCAGGAGGCCACATACAGCTCTTGAACTTAGGCAGCTTTGCTCATCTTTTTCTGCCAGAAGGACCTACCATATATGAAGCTAGTCCTTCATGCAGTGCCTGTTTATCAATTTCACCTGTTTGTGTCCTGCCCAGTCCAGCATTTCTGGTAATTTCTGAGAGCACCCATCTATTTGCTTACAGTCTATTACAGCTGCACTCAGAGAGCTCTTCCTTTCTCTTTCAGCTCTTATCAGTGCTGTGAAACTCTTCAAAAGACATAATCTTCTGAGTCAGATTCACCACTGTGCTTCACTAGGTTTGTGACACTCTGGTGTGAGAATGAAGCCAGAATAAAGCAGCCAAACAGGACTCACGTGTTTCTTTTTAACCCAGTACCCCAGTGGGTTTGTTTCTCTCCTCTGTTTCTGTGTTTTATAGTACAAAAAACACCTTCAAAGGTGACTTTAGATATTTATGTAAACACAACTTTATTTTGACTCTACGCTTTTCAAAGCATATACTTTACCTCCTTCTAAAAGAAATTCATCAAGGCAAGAAAACAACCTGCATGCTAGCTGAGGTCTCCTCTGTTAGAAGCTGCAGAGTGGCAGTTCAGGCTGTCTCAGGAGTGCTAACACACCACCTCTGGGGAATGCACAGTAGCATGCTCTTTCACTGTGTTATCCTATACAATCAGGATATGTGCCAAGTGGCATTTTCTGGAGCCTATGGGGGACAGCAGAATGGGAGAAGAACTGCTTGTTTCTGTGGGTTTGCTCCTTGAGTGCAAACTGGGTGTTGTGCTTCCTGTATGCTCTTTCCTTTAATATTGTCCCACCCTGCTGCAAAGGAGAGTGGCAGGACTGTATGTAGTGAGCAGGCTGAGAACAGTGCTGGTGCAACTTGTAAGGAGAGCTTCCCCTGAAGATGAAGAGAGGCTATTCACCATGGATGACTGTCACTCTTACGAGAAGCCTGTACACACTTCTATTCCTCTTATGCCTACTACGGGGACATAAATAGCACTTAAGTGGTGCTTAGGTCTCGGACTGACCTTTGGTCTGAGTGAATTTCATGCTCTGTATACTCTCTCTCACCATCTCAGTGCACACTGAGGACGAAGAACTCAGGCAGATTTGATCACCTATTTCTTAGCTCTTCCAGTTGCTAGACAGGGTAGCTCTGCTGTAACGGGAGGCTGGGTCTCTGGAACTGATGGTAGTCTCTCGTGGGGACACATGCAGCAAGCATTTTGGCCCTCTATTCCTATCCTTCGTAAAATTTGTTCAGTAACATACCTATGGTTAGTTAGCCAAATACTGGGAATGGAAAGGCTGTTTTCTTTAAATTTTGCTTGGAACTTGTCAGATTCCTGGAGGATCTGGAGCATAGATACAGAGAGACTTGGTGGGGCCATCAGACCTGGCCTGATGGAGATGAATCCTAAAATAATAGTTCCCAGATCTTCCTATTTCATTAGTCTCTTTGGATGCATCTCGTGGTTCCTCCACTTCACATCCCTGCTGCTCCTTACTGTCTTATGGCGGGACTTACGCCTGCAGAATTGCTAGCACCAGGATGAAACCAGAGCTGAACACAGAAGTCCATGGGTCTCTGAGCATCATCACCGCAGGGTCACCACCAGTAAACGTTTCCATTTTGGTAATGAAGAGGGAGAGAGACTTGAACTTTATTTGGAAGACTAGTTCAGTGCTTTCTCCAGAGACTGTGGATCATTCATGTGTCCTACCTGCCAGGAAAATGATAAATATTTGGGATAGTCTTCCTAAATAAACACATTCATCTGTTGGACAACTGCCTTCATGTGCTGGAATCCACTGTCCTACATGCTCAGCCAAAGTGGGAGAACCCTTGGACTGTGCTGGTAGGCCAGAGCCAGGAGGTTGCAACTCAGAGCAGGACTGCAGGAAGGCATGTGTCCAAAACAGGGTTAAACAATGGAGACAGAGCCATCATCTTGGTGGAGAGAAACAGGAAGGACTTTGGTGAAGTGCTTGGAGAGTAAACAAAGGGAGCATTTGGCAGGAGGTGGAAGTACATCTGTGCATACAGTCCACTCCCACTGAGGAAGGGTGTCAGCAACACCATCTGGGAGATGCTGTATTGCTCAGACCATGTCTGCCAGGTGATCTCCATCCCCTGGCAGCCATTCAATCCACTGCCCCTTTCAGAGAGGAGGAAACCTGAGGTCTCATTTGTACAGATGAGACTGTAGAAAACCTCTGAGAAAACCCATTGGACCTCCTTCTGTACCAGTACAAATGCCCAAGTATGGTGGGTGTGCTGGCTTCTGAATCCCATGAGATGTGTTGAGTTCATCAATGCAAAGTGTCTTCTGCTGCCCAGGAGCTCATCTGGTACTGAACTGGTCCCATCCCATACTGCACTGGTCCCGTCTGGTGCTGCACTGGTCTTGCTGAAGCCTGGAATGGAGCTGTCTCTGGTAGAGAATGAAAATTGGGAAAGAAGAGCATTTTTCTGAAGAAGCCCCTTAAAGGGGAATTTAGAAGTAGGGATTTCATAGCCACAGGTGTAGCTGCACTGTTCAAAATAAAGCCAGGCTGACAACTCTGTGACACATTCCTATGTTTCCTCTGAGAAAGATCTACTCCTGTGCTTGCTCCTTTTTTGACAGTACTTCCCTGTAGGTTTTAAGACTGTGGTATTTAATTAGCATTTGGTAATTACTTGCTTACTATTTAAAGAATTTTCAATGTTAAAGGAAGCAAAGAAAAAGGCTTAACTCTCTGGAGTTGTCTTTGTGACGGCCACATGGCAGGTCCTCTTCTCACAACCACAGACCGCTGGGTTGTGCTTGATACAAAGATTTGATTCTCAAGACTGACTTGTACCAGTGCTTTCCAAGGAAGGGATGAGTCAACCCACTAAAGCCTGTCCTTGTACTGTTGTGCAGTCCACAGAACCAGATGGTTCACAAAAGCCAGTTGGTGACTCTCCTTGCTGCAGAGTTACAGGGAAGCAGATAAGGCACCAGCAATGAAGCTGTGCCTAAGAAATGGCCAAAAGCTGTCTCTTTGACTGGGAGGTTTCCCAGGAAAAATCCAGGTCTGTGCTGCAAGGTCAAGTGCAGTCACCTACACTTCACAGGCAACCCTGTGGCCAGCATTGTTCTTCAGGAGAAGTGTCTGTTGGAGGAGCCAAGTGTGTTAGTCCTCACTTCCAAGCCAATCTCAGTCCTGGGATTACTAACCCCACTAATCCCAGTTTTCTGCTGGGGACTGTATTCTCCTTTACACATTTGAAGTGCTGGGACTTCATGTCTCCACATGTTTTTCAGCTGAGCCCTGTGCTGGCACTGTCTCTGTTCCACTGCAGCAGGTGACTTCTGTGCTTACAATGTTTGGTATCCTCTGACTGAAATTATAAATCCTGCTTTCAAGCTGGCATTAGGACAGGGTGGGTGCTTGCATGGAGCCCTTCTCTCACTTTTTCCTGTCTTTGGAGTTCAACTTGTAAGTTGTTAGGTGTTTTCTTGAGTTGGTGCCTGAATGTTTTGCAACATTCCTCAGAGCAGAAATAGCTGAAAGGTTGTAAAGAGCCAAGGGCATGGCCAGAGTGGCAGGGCACTGCAGGTATCATACTGAAAGGCAGGCTGTGCCTTTTAACCCAGTTGCTCCCCATGTCTGCCATGCAGTGTTTACATCTATCTAACTTATTCACAGCTGCTCAAGAAAACATTTTTTTTTCTGCTTTCCTGTAGGGTCACACTATTTAAAGTTTTCATTTCCTGTAGGTCCTTGAACTGACCTGAACACTCCAGCCTTATCCTCTCTTCCACTCCCTTTCTGACTTCTTTACCCATCTACTTTTCTCTTTATTTGTGTTTCTCCTTTTACTCTTATTTTCTTAAATTCTTCCAGGGCTATCTGCCTTTGAAATCATGTGGAGCTGCTCTGGTTTGTTCAGTGTCCAGGTGATAGATGATTGACACTGATCTTGATATGTTGTTTAGCTGGAACAAGGTCTCATGAAGGTTGGAACTGCACATATCCACACACTGTTTCACTCCTATATTTCTTGTCCTATTTTATCTTATCACTTTCTAAGACTGCAAAAATTCCCTGTACAGTACTGTGCAAGGCTATTCTCCCTGAAACTAGTGTGTAATTTAAACCAGTACTGGGGTAATTAGTACCATCTCTAGCACTCAAAGGTGATGGCTTATGTGAGGTCATTTGTTATGATCATGGTCCATCCTGTTCCAGAGGAAACTTGCCCCTGACTACCTCAGGAAAGTTGCTTTTGGCTTCTTTACACTGTGACTTTGTCTTGATTAGGAAAAATGTTTGCTTAGGTCAGTCTGGCTGACCCGATTAGCAAAGCCTGCTCAAAATGCAGTTAGCATTTTTCCTAGAATAGATGCAAAACCTAACACCTTCAGCTCAGCAACCTGTGTCAGGAGTTCCCCTTCAACAGGAATGTCAGGGCTCCCTTGGGAGGCTGGAGGAGAACTACAACTTGGGGCTGACATCAAGCATTTTACAGAGGAGGGAGCTGCATACTACGCTGGTTTTGGACAGTCATATTGGATTGTCAGCTTCCCTCCCATAGGTGAGCTTTCCTTGATGTCCAAACAACTTCCCCCCTGCTGAGCTCCCCACTAGTGTCATGGGGGCACTGGCTTCTCTTGATGGCAGGGCACATCCAGAGGGAAGCACTGCAGATCAAGAATAACACATCTCTGCTGTTCGAGGTGCAGGGAGTCCACCATGAGAACCTGCTCCTGTGTCTGCAATATTTGCAGTCCTCTCGCTTCTGTGAGGAGAGTTTTCGTCTCCAGAAGAGGTAGCTGAGGCAGAGGGAGACCAGGTTGAAGAAGAGGACCCAGGTCCAGAGCCTCAGTAGTTAATTTTTGCATGTCATAACAGCTTAATGTTAAATTAGTCCAGTAAACTCATGACAGTTGAAGGAAGAAGCTGGGCAGGTTCTTTGGGCTGAGCTCACTGCTGCCCTGGGGGAGGAACTGCAAGCCAGGCAGCTCAGGGAGGAGGAAACCAGCGCTGACATTTGTAAAGACTGTTGATGGAAGGTTTCTTTTAAAGACTTTTCAGTCTCTCGATCTGGGAGCTCTTTGCCCAGGGAGTGCTGGAAATCTGGCTCTTCTTTCCAAGCAAATGTGGCAAACTCTGAGAGTTGATGAGGTGCTGTTGAGCCACAAATACTGAATTGCCAGTTGAATGATGTTGGGTTTGTTTTTGTTGTGTTTTTTTCTCTCTTTATGATCAGTAGTGCAGTGAGGTTGCTGGGAATGGGAGAACTGTATCTTAGTCCTGGCTCTGCCAGTTACTTAGTGTGTGATTCTCAGGGTGTCACTTGCAGAGATACAGCTTTTGCTCATTATAAAAAAATACACATTCTTACTGACATGGGGCAGTGTCATCAATAGGTGAAGCAGATGAATGAAAAGTTAGACCAAGGTGAGGTTTTGCTAGTACATATTTGCCAGGAAAGGTCCATAGGAGCTATTACCTTACTTCCCTTGTTGGAGTCTCTTTGAATGTCTTTGCAGCTATACATGATAATAGCAACATTTTCAGTTTGGCTGATCTATTCTCCAACGATCTCCCAGCTATCCTTCACCCCTCTCCTGTTCCTTATCCCTGTGGACTGCATGTGTCTGATTCTGACCTCAGATACTTCAAGCTAATCTAGGGTAATCTTTCTGTGTCAGTCTGAGTGACTGTGTTGGTCAGCATCAGGATTTAAACTCAAGTACTTGGCCCATGCTGTTGCTGGCCTGACCTCTTTGGGCCTTACTGAAAACCAAACAATCTGTGCTTTATAAATCCAGTGAATGGGCTGTACTCATACCTCATCCTCCACTGCACAACCAGAGCCCGGCTCAGTCACAAAACCTAACTTCTCCCTGGGTTTGATGCAACTTGCTGAGAGCACCCTGTTACATTTCTGCCCAAAACTGCTGCATGGTCAGGCCTGGGCTGAGTTCCCAGGCTCCCAGACTATGTCTACCCTGGTTTGTAAATGAGAAGGAGGTAACAAGCTAAAAATACCAGTGTCATAGCTTTACCAGTCCCCTAGAAGGGCATTCAAGACCCATGTCATCCCTCCTGCTTCTCAGCGCATCGTTTTGCACTTTCCTGTCCTTTGGAGGTGCCTTTTTCTCGCAGTAAGTCTGCCAGACTTGTTGTAAAATGAGGATCACCATCATCCATTGGGAAGAGTGATACAGAGGTTGCTTTTCCATTCTCTGATGCTTCTCCTCCTCTTCAAGTTTTGTCAAATATAATTGGCAGCAGTCCAGCAGCTGGTTTAGCAGCAAATAATGAGCAAATGGCCTGCAGTCCTTTTTCAGAGCCAGCAAAGCACACACTCTTCACTTTTTTTTTTTACGTGTCTTTGAGCCCTGTTTTTATCATTTTGGGAGAGAGAAGAGTAGCAGCACATGCTGCTCTGGTCAATACTGGGACAGAACAGACGGTGCTGCGCTCCTTTGTCACTGATTAGTACCAGGGTGGTAGGTAGAGGCTGCTCGTGAGGACAGCAGAACTGCCCTTGTAACTGCAGCCACAGGGAGCAGTCAGTGGCAGCTGTAAGCAGCTGGGGTGAGCTGCAGCAGAGCAGGAGCAATGCTGATTTCTTAATTTTCCTGCATGCTTCAGGCTCCAGGGGAGCAGCCATGGCAGCCTCCTCCTTTGTGGCCAGGAGCTGAAGTCCCAGGTGAGATGAAGGCACACATTACTGTGTCCAGCCCAGCAGCTACGTAGTGTGGTGAGGTCACCCAGCAGCCTCGATACCTACAAGTAAGTGCCAGAGACCTGTGTCCAGACCAGCTGCCCGTCTGCCTGTCCCAGATGCCTTTCTGACACTTGATGAAACTGAATTACATAGAGTTGTCAGAGGATTTATTTTTTTATTTTGGGAAAGGGAAGAGGGATGGAGAATAGGGAAAGAAAGAGGAAAGAAAAAGCAAAGACAAGAGAGAGGTAGCTATACAGTTAGCATTTCTGAGCCATCTGGACCTGTTGGCATGGCCCCAGCTGGACAGGCTCGCAGGTTTATCCACAGCATGATGTAATCAACATTGTCCAGCATTTGATTTTTCTCCTTGTGCTGGATGGCCTCGTATCTAGTGCATGTCTGGAGCGGGCATTTTGATTTCCTGTTGCTATTTGTGGACTTTCCTGGCCAATCCTCAAGAGCACTCGGGCGGTTTGCATTCCTCAAGCAGAAGCAGCAATGCCACCCCGCCGGCGGGAGCGGAGGCCAACTGCAGCCAGCCTGCCAGCCAGGGAGAGGCAGCTCCACACGGGCAACCAGCTGTGCTTTGCACCATGCTGCAGCTGGAGAGAGGGTGACACCTCTGCCTACTGCTTAGCCCACTGCAGCTGAGCTCAGGAGTCTGCTCAGCCTTCAACACCAGCACAGAGAGGGCTGGCAGGACTGCCATTCCTGGATGCTTGTGGGCTTCCCTGCCCTGCTGCGTCTTGCAGCAGAACAGGAGGAAAGAAAATTTTATTTGACCCAAGACCTATTCTTCCCACTGGGAGATGTGAGTAAAAAGCAACAGATAGTCTCTCTCCCTTGCAATTGCCAGCACGAGAGAGCACCAGGGCTCTCAGCTGCCCTGTGAAGCAGGTGGGCTTCCCAGCACGTGGGAAGAACGTGATCTGACACTGCCATATGCCCACTCTTGGTAGTGGAAGGCCTGTGGTCTTCTTCCCTCCATCAGTGTGCCATTTCCAGGAGGTAGTGCAGTCCAGTGGGAAGGATTCAGACTTGGGTTCTCTCTACGGTCTGTGGGAGACAGCCATGCCTCACCAAGACCAGCCATCTCTTTTTTCTTGAGTCCCTCCCAGCACATGAAATGAAGGTTTGCATGTACACCTCCATAAGAGTACACTGTTTGAAGGTGTTTAAGTTACAGGAACTATACAGTAGTAAAGCAGCCTTCTTCACTACATAAACTCAATGTGTGGAGGGGCAAAGAGTTGAGCCGTAGGTCGCCTCTTGCCTTTAGAATCAGAGCAATTCCCAAGCTCCTGCATGGCTGGGAAAAACTGAGATGTTGGAGGATGAAGACAGGGTTTCTCTACAGTGTACCACTGCTGCAAGCAAATCTCAAACCCAGCGGTACGAGGGAGCTGCTTCAGCCTATGCCATTCTTCACTTTGCCTCGAGAGACGTGGGTGGCTGTGTGTAACGTACCATGATACATTAGGCAACAGTTTGACACAAGCACACAGTCCTCCCTCCCTCGCATCCTGCCCGCATGCCTCCCTTAGCTTTGTTTCCTCCAGGGGCTTGGGAATAGGGAAGTTGAGTGCAGTGAACCCCAGGGAGCAAAATTATTTTCAGTGGAGAATCCTACTGCCTGGCTCAGAAGTTGTCCTGGTTGCACCCAAAGGGAGCAGGGCTCTGCTTTCATAATACCCCAGGGACTGCCTGTCCACCAGCAATGGACTCCCTGGAACCACAGAGCTGAGCTTTTCCACCCGACTCAGCTCTGCTGAGTGCAAGAGTAGCTCTGGAAAACGATGGCCTCATTTTAAACCAATTGGCAAAACTCTTGCATCTCTCCTGGGAGTGGGCCAGGGATTCTGAGTCACTGCTTGAGTGGGTTGTGGCCAAGGTAGTCTTACCCAAGATATTAAGTGAGAGAGGAGAGATACACCCAGGAGTGCCAGCAGAAGGAGAAATAGTCATGACCACAATTAATAATAATATAATGATGAAAAGATTCAGAAATGCACTGCCCACTCCAAAAATGAAGTTTGAGGACAATTCAAATGTTGTAAAAAAAAGAGAAGAGAGGAAAGAGTCGAGAAAGACCGCCAAAGCCTGCATGTCAGCTGCAACGCAAGGAGTCCCGTCCAGCTGGCCAGGGTTCAAAGAGCTCCTATTGTCCAACAGCATTTCCAAGACACCATTCAAAACTTTCAGAAAATGAACCCAAGATGCAGGGTGAGATTTATCACACAATGAAGGCAAGCCAAATGTGTGCACCATTTCGGAGAGAGGAGACAAGAAGGCAGCGAAAGAGGAGCACAGCAGGGGAGAATCAGGCAGCAGAGGCATGAGGGAAGAGGTTGGCATGAGAATGCCTGGTGCAGTAAGCATCCAGGCAGGAACAGAGAGCTGGCTGCATCTGTGCTGGGACACACACTGGGCACTTGTGAAGGGTTTCCTCTATATGGAAAACACCATACTTGGGAAAATTGACTTAGCATTGGGGTTAAGGGACAGAAAGTGATGTTCTCACTGATGCTTCTTCTCTTTTGTTGCACATAAAACCATGATGAATACTGTTATGTTATCCACACGATGGTTACTGTTGCTTTCGGTCCTGGATTATATACCTACAAAATAAGGCCATGTCTGAAAGGATGTCCAGAAGCCAAACCACTGTAGATTTTTTCTTGATTTTCTAAGTCTCGCACTTTGCACTGGCCACCATGGCAGGGCTGTAACTTCTTTTGCCACAGAAATCCCTCACTTCTCCCTGTGAATTGGTTATGTTAAAATCTAGCAATTAATTACACAGAAAGATAATTTAATCTTTGAATCTGCTGCTAACATGGGGTTACGTGACTACCACTTGCCATCATTAAATAAGTCCTCAAGTTTCCCTGCCTGCAATGTGACCAATGCTGTTTCTGCTGTCTGCAGAATAACCCGGCAGGGTGGCCATGCCACACCACACTCCACAGACTAAAAGGTGACTTGGATTTATTCTCAGGAAGATCTCTGGTAGTAAGGACTTTTTTATCTAAGAGCAAAAAGCCTGAGAAAACACTTTGGACACTTAAGCTAGAGGGTCCCTCTTTGCAATGACTCATATGTTTGGTGACTGTATTTAGCTTCTACAAAAATTGGGGGTTTTTTTGGTTTTTTTTTAAAGGGTGGATTTATCTGGAGGCATTAAACTGACATCAGTTGCAGATGATGAGTTTGAAGCAGGAGACGTAAATGTAGCTCCTGCACTCAGCTCTTTAAGGAACCATATTTGATTACCAGACTGGTTCCTCTAGGCCCTAAAACCCATGAAACCATACATCATCTCCTTGTGCTGCTCCAGGGACATCCAGAAAATGAGTTCACAAATCCACCAACTTCTGCAGACACCACTCCAATGCTGGGGTGCAGATGTCTGCTTGATCTCAGACACAGGAGCTTTCATGGCAGGAATTTAGGGCATAATAGGTTTCCTGTCTTCAAAGGAACATGGGATCTTTTCTTCTCAGAAGCTTGAGTACATGATACCATGCATCTCCATGTTTCTACTTCTTTTGAACAGCTACAGGGTACTTGGCTGCTGAGCCTTGTCATGAAAAAGTCCAGCTTGAAGAAGGTGTAGCTCGAGAGCCAGGTGTTGTGAAAGGGTTTTCACAGACCTCCTTCCTCCTTCAGCCATGGTTTTTATCCTGTGGTTGAAGTGATTGCCTGACCTCTGACCAGTGAGATATCCATCCTCATCCTTGGAAATAAAGGGCTTTGACCCCCGGTTCACTAACATCACACCTTCGTTGTACCCCAGTATGGTGTTAATCCAGGATGCCCCAGTAGTGACGAATGGTCTTAGAGGTGCTACTGTCCGTTGTGGGCTAGGAAGGATTTCCCCTTTCTCCAGAGACTCTGGTGTCTACAGCTCCACTGCTATGGTGAAAATGATACCCTCAGCATTGAAGCTGAAGTTAATTTCCTATCTACTGCTCAGGGCACAGATTTTCCACTGGGATATTGGCAGCAGGTCAGAAATCTGCATTCCAAGTTGAATTGCTTTGAAAACTGTCCTGGGGTGGGACCCCATTTGTCTGCTGCTTGCAAAACCCAGCCTGGCCACTGAAGACAGTTCCAGCTCTTGCTCTCTCAAGATTCTGCATGAAAATCCCTCACATCCTTGAGTGACAAATCAGCTAGTCCATACTTAGTTGCTCTGTAATTGCCCTTTACAAAGACCCAAGGAATGAAAGCCACCAGTAATGTTTGGTATTAGCTTCATGCCTCAGCTTTTGGACTTGAACAGAGTACAACTATCTTCCTCTTCTAAGGCCTGCTTTTCTTTATGAGTCTTCAGGGACCTGCCAGGGGACAAAATGTGAATTATCTCTGATTTTGCTCTCTGAGCACTAAAGAGAAACAGTTTCAAGTAGACAAATGAAGATGATTGTAAAGATAATACAGATCTTTCCTCCTTTTCTGGTTATCTCCCAAAGCAGATTTTCTCTATCTCCCAGTGTGTCTTTCTTGTTGATTTCTTGCAAGATGCAGAAAAAAGGCCCATAATGGTATGGGGCTGATAGGCTGTGTAAGAGCAGAGATCTGCCAACTCTGGCAACTTAACTCCATACTGGGCAGGGCCAGAAGCTTCCAAGAAAGATGGAGGCAATGGTTGAGTGGGATTTATTCTAATTTATTTTGGTTATTGAATATAAACACTCCCATCCCACTGACTGGTGCCCAGCTTGAGCAGTTGCACCTCTCTGTTTTTAATTGTATTGAACATTCATGCTGCATTTCATGTCTTTTGGTGATACTGTGACCCAGCTTCACGTCAGCATGGCAGGATTGTTCACAGAGAGTCATGCAGAGTAAACCAGTATTTTCTTTTATTTGCCCTGCCTGCTGCCTTTCGTTGCACCACATTGCACCATTAAGCAGAATTGTTCCTTAAACTGCCCAGGCAGACATGCCACACACAATTAAATCCATGTAGTCTTTTCCAGGGTAGATTTGCCTCCAGATTTGCAGGGCTGGGCCAGAGATGCAGGGTTGTGCAGGGGTGCTGCACACCTACAGGCATGGCTATGGACACCCAGTTGTGTTCTCGCTGCTGTGCCTCTGTGGGGACTGAGAAGGGGTGGATGTGTTTGGGCTCTGCAAAGGGCACACCTGGATGAAGGTGGATCAGGATAACATAGCAGATAGGGCCTTCCCAAAAATGATGGATCTTCACACATACGGACATAAAGTTCACATGAACTCCCTCCCCAAGATGCTACAGCAGGTGAAAGCCCCCTATCATGGTGAGGAGTTAGGGTGTCACTGGGAGCCTGCTGCAAATGCAGTTGAGGCTGCCATGTTAACACAAAGCACCAATTCAGCCAAGAGAGCAGAGATGACAATACAGCTTCTCTCTCCAAGAGCTACTGCTCGTGTGAAGTCTCTGCCTGGAGACTGTACTGACCTTGGCTTGGGAAGGAGCAAAGAAGAGGAAGAGACCCCTGCCAGCTTGCCCAGGGGTACCTGCATTCCCACGGAGAACAGCTCCTACGCATCTCTGTTTGAACACGGCCCAGCTGCCACCATGATGGCTCAGAAATAAAGGCGACTTTGTTTTGTAGCAAGCAGGTGTCTTCAGTTCTCCAAGTTCAAGAAAAGCTTTGAAGGACAAACTTTTTATTTACCTTTCACAGACTCCTAGAAAGACACCCCAAATCTTCTGCCAAATGAGGGCTAAGAGCAACTGATCTAAATGTTTCATACCGAGATGGTTGTGTCCACTTCTGCACATTGTTTAAGTCCTGCTCTAATTTTTTTTTTTGTAAGAGTCAGCTGCAAGGCAGTTGTAAGCCAAAGGAAATTTGGGATGTTCATATCATATGTAGCATACAGACAGTAAAATCACTCTGAAAAGCAGAGGCATTCCTCATTATCCTCCAGGGTGCTGCTGCTCTGGGAGGAGTGGTGCTCCTGTCTCTGCAGATTCAGCAAGTCTCACGCAATAGGCAAACTATGTACTGTAACTGCTTTCCACCCCAGGCCAGTGGAGCCTGTTTTGCCGAGGGCCATTTCCCCCTCCTCCCTAGCGCATGCATACCTGCCCTGCACTGTGGCACCTGCAGGCGGTCGGAGGGCACACAGATGGCCACACCACACTGCAGTGTCACTTGCCTTTTGATTCATCTCAGCCTGAGTTCTGTCTTCATTCTTCTCCCGTCATTCCTCTTGCAAGGCACTTCCCATCTCTCCCATATTACCACTGCCCATGCCGGCTGCTAATCATATTTATGCTGAACACACTAGAGCCAGATGTGGGGACACCAGTGTCCGTGACTGCAGCAGCACTCAAAGTACATCCGTTGGTGCTGCTGGGAAAGCCAGTCACAGGCTAGCAGATTTCAACTTCCCACATACCTTTTTCTCCCTTCTTTTTATTCTTTCAGGAGCAAAAACATTGAAGTGAAATACTTAACTCGCCCTCTCTCCCTGAGGTGGTGCCTCCCAAGATTCCTTCCCAATGAACTGCAGGCTTGTAAACTCTGAGCTGAGTATTACACAGCTGCGATCTCGGCCACGGAATTTCGAAGGGGTCTGTGTTGTGCATATGCTTTTAACAACATCACCCACTCCGCCAGCGGATGGCTTTGTCCCCCCTGCCAGGGTTCTAGGGGAGGAGAGGAAAAAACCAAGAAACCTTCCTGCTTGCCAGAAGGGTTACAGCAAACCGTGAGAGCCGTACGTGCCGGAGGGTGCCTGCAGAAGGCTCGGGACGGTGTTCCCTGGGGCGCTCCCCAAGGATCCCGGCAGGAGAAGGAGCGGCCCGCGCCGCTCCGTCCTAACCCTGCACTCCTCGCGCCCGCCGCGCGCCGCTGGCAGCCGCCTCCCATTGGCCGCCGCTCGCCGGCGCCGGCCAATGGGCGGCCGCTGCTGCGGGCCGTTGGAAGCGCGCCGCGGCGACCGTTACTCGGCCGCGGCGGCCCCGCGCGCGGCGTGCCGGGCCGGACCGCCCGGCCCGTGAGGGGCTGCGGCACCCGCGCCCTGCGCGCCGCGCCCGCGGCCGCACTCCCCTCGCTGTGCCTTGAGCCGCCGTCGGTCCCTCCTAGATCCTGTGGCGCCTGGCGCTGGAAATTGTAAATCCAGGCCCTTGGCACGGATTCGCGGTGGAAGGAGGTTTCCGCAGCGAGCTATGCCTGAGCCTTGCAGGGACGAGAGGAGGCTCCGGGGAGAGCTTGTCGCTCTCTACAACTACCTGAAAGGGGTTGTAGCTGGGTGGGGGTCGGCCTCTTCTCTCAGACAGCTAGCGAGGGGACGAGAGGACATAGTCTTAAGCTGCAGGTTTAGGTTGGACATTAGAAGGAATATCTTCAGAGAAAGGATGATTAGACATTGGAATGGACTGCCCGGGGAGACGGTGGAATCACTGTCCCTGTAGATGTTTAAAGAAAGATTGGATGTGGCACTTAGTGGTGATTACATGTGCACTTGGTGTTTGGTCATAGGTTGGACTTGATCTCAGAGGTCTTTTCCAACCTAACTGATTCTGTGACTCTCTGATTCTACAGACAGCAGCAAATTCTGGGCCTGGTTCTAAGTCAGGTTCAGTTTGGTCCACCACTCAGTCCAAAGCTGTGATGCTGAAAGTAATCACAGGTGACTTGGGCATTGCCATAGCCTCTGGGAAAACTGAGGGGTGCTGCTGGTCCGGGTGCTGCCCTGCTGCTGGAGGGAAATGACAATGGCATCCACAGACAGTTTGGCATTTGGTGCTTCAACCATGGCATGCAGAGAAGCAGGAACAGCAAGGGGGTAGCAGGTCAATGGCAAGTTGTCCAGGCAGATCAGGGACCTGGGCAGACCAGGCATGGAGCCGCAGGAAGCAGTGGTACATGGGGAAGAGACCAAGAGCAGTACAGGTCAGAATAGAGGGGTACCAGAGGGATCTGAGAGAACCAAGAGGTGGTTGAATGATCACTTGAGCGCCTCAGGGTGCACATGCACCGGCTGGACTGTGTGGAGAAGTGTGCACAGCATCTGTGCATCCTGCCTGAATCTTGTTAACATTGTTGAGAACTTCACTTTCATAAGGTCTAAAGTTCTCTGTATTTTAAAGAGAGCAGAAGGACTGTCTGGAGTGTATGGCCTCTTCTTTCCTGGAATGTAAAGAAAACCTCGGCTCTGCAGCTGGAGTGCAGGGGGCTTCATTCCTTAGTGAAAGCAGAGAAGGGAAATGCAGATGTCACAGCTGGGACAGGAGATTTATCTTGGCAAGCGAAGAGGAAAAATACTTTCAAAAAGAAAAGAGAAAACTCAGAAGAATCCACTCCCCATCTTCACTGCTTGCCAGCACGAGCAGAACCTCCAACCTGCAAAGGCCTTTCGTCTCCTGGGCCTGGGCTGCTGCCCAGTTGGATTAGTTCCTTGCTGCTTTCTCTTTGGAGTGAGACTGTTGTGGTGGGACCAGAGAGGCTGTGAGAACCAGGCTAATCCTGAAGAGAGACTGTCTCCAAACAACTCAGCTGGAGGTGGAAGAGGAAAAGTCACAAAGGATGGAAGCATGAAAAGGAAAAGGAGGGACAGATGCAGCCAGGATGACTACGGAGAACTGAATCCAGGGAGAGGAAATCATCTCCTCCTCAGCTATGCACGGTGCTCCTGGGCTACAAGAGTGACACCTTAAGGCATCCCATGCACAACCAGGCAGGGGAGAAGGCTTAGTGCCTCAGTCTCTGCTTGGGGCCTCCAGAGGTCTAACACCAGCTCTGGGTGGGGAGAAGTGTAGAGCTGGCATTTGGATATCTGGATGCTTTACATTAGCTCCCAAGATAACTGTTGTACAACAGGAAAGGGTGTTCGAACGAGAAGTGCACGCACGCACATACAGTGTGCTATTTAGACAACCCTAAGCATGAGGTCAGGATGAAAACATGTGGTGGAAATATGTTTGGAAGAGTCAGTGCCTATGTCGATCACCCAGAGTGGGAGGGAGCAGGAGCCAGCAGCTGACAGATTCTTACTCTCTCCCCATAGCTGAGGTGGCCTCAGCTTGAACAGACTCTCCTGTGGCACCAGAACAGCTTAAGGCTCTCTGTTGGGCCTAGAGATGTGACGGCCATTGCCTCTCCATACCTGTGCACACTGGCTAATCCTCTTTGGGCTCTGCCTCCCCGTCCTTCTAGAACTGTGATGGGGGGACGGGCAGCCAGAAATCATGCTTGGATCAGGAAATCCAGCACATCCTCGCCATTGCATTTCTGTCCCTTGGCTGCCCCCTCCCTGACCGCTCACTGGTAATACAGCTTTGGAAACACATCTCGTGCTATTTCTTGGCTTTGGAGCATAGTTAGAAGGAGCAGGAAGGAGGGTGTGAAAGGGAGGGGGAGATAACAGGAGCGAATAATGTAAAATGAGACTACGCTGTGAGCTTTGTATCCCATCTGGAAGCTGTTTTCCCCCAGTACACTGTACACCCACTCCCTCTGGGCTAGGATGGTAAGGGTCAAGTTTCCCAGTTGACTGGTCCTCTTTACTAAAGCCAGGCCCATCTGCACAAAATCTGCTAGAGAGAATCTCAATAGAGTTGCAGAGTCCTTCACTGTCACAAATGTCTTGGCCAGTCCTCTGAGGAGTGGGAGCTGGCTGGAAGGTGCCCTCAAAGAGTTTAGGTCTTAAAGAGGCTGTGAGAGGATGAGCCTGCTCTGCTCCTGTACGTCTGTCTGTCCCACCTTCCTTCACATCTGAGTTTCGGGGACTCTTTCTTGGACCTTCCCTGGTCTGCTGAGATCATTGTTGCCATTGTGACAGCAAAGATCTCCCCAAAGCCTAGCATGGTCATGTCATTTTGTGGCAGCACTTGAAGGCCTTTAACTGTGCTGGCCCCACTCTGGGTGAGAAGGACACCCAGCACCTTCTTTGGCATGTGACCTTCCAGCCAGGATAAAGCTACTAATCCATTTGGTCAGATGATAAATCTTCTTCTGTGTATCACTCAGAAGCTCATGCTCTGCCATGATCTGCACAGCCGTGAGATACCATACCCTGGGACATGCAGTTTCCTGAAGCCTTCTCTCTCACACGTGCAAAGGAAGAGTATGGCTGAAGCCTCTGAGTTTTGCCAGATAAGTGCAGGTCCCAAAATGAGGTGGGTGGGACAGAGTTTGCCTCTTGTGGGTTAGGAGGCTCAAACTGAGCTAATTAGCAGTGGTTTTGATGGCATCTATCCAAAATAAACCCTGCGCTGCTTCTCACTGTGCCCATCACAGTTGAATCTGGACAAGAAGACTCTTTTCCCTCTTACCATGTGGTTGCATGCACAGCTGCCTTATACTGATAAGAAATCTAAAATTAACAATACCTGTTGGATTCAGGAGAGAATGGAGCCAACCCAGAGACCCAGCAGTCTTCCTGGGATACAGTGACAGCTTCCTGCTGGTCCTGTAGTTTCCACTGTGAATATAGCCAGCTACAAAGCCATGTCATTATATTTGTTTTACCCTTCCTGCTTCTGCTTTCCTCTGCTTCTTGCCACCTTCTTTGAGTAAAATAGCAATCTCCAGCTCTGTGTCAGCTCTAGATGCTCTTGCTCCTTGAAGGTGTCGGATTCTTGGTGCCCCCTTTGATAATAACCGTAGTTATTCCCGGTCTCATAGGCTGTCATCCTTCTCTCCACCATCTGCGTTTGGAGATGTTGGACTGGTATGTGTGTGAGTGATGAGAACTGAAATGGGGCTGCTTTGGTGAGAAAGCTTTGCCAGTATTTAATTGTGATGGAGGATAAGACCCGGGAGCCCAGAGGAGGGTAGGTGCCCCAACATTTCTGGATTCCCAGGGAAGGTGCAGGTTTCATTCTTTGCTTATCACCTATGTTTTCCCTGTGCAGTAGGTCTCTGTCTCTTGGGAGAGAATGGTCTCTTGGGGATCTAACTCCTGTCTTTTGGAGAACAGTGTTGCCTTCATCCTCTGCTTCCAAGCAGTGAGGCCATCCAACAAACCTGCTGTGATATCCAAAAGAACCAAAAATCTGTAATTACTCCTGCCAGTGTTGGTGCCTGTGTTAAGGCTCTGATGCTTGGTCCCTTGCACTCCTTACTCACCTCTCAGCAGCTGCTGGAGTGATTTTTTTTGTTTAGGAATATAGCCAGAGGCCCATCTCCGCCTCTTCCCTCCAGGTAGGTTTGTCCTACAATGGAAAGATTGTTTAACCTAGAGAGTTCGTTGTTCTAAGTGTGGGTGGGATGCCACTAAAAGATAATCTGTGGAACTACTGCATGAATGCATTCTCTTGACTCTCTTCACTCCCACCTCTGCCTTTGTTAATGCACAGTTGTGAAAGAAATTTGAAGCACATGGCAGAGTTGCAGACAGCTCTCTCCACAGCTGTCCATCCAACTCTGCTGCTCCTCCAGGGCTACACAGTGGTTCTAGTTTTGATGGTCACAACAGTATATGATTTGAATGCCTCTTGTTGTATCCCGGCTCTGCTATGCCGTGGTGTGTCAGAACGCTGAATCCCTTCACTTCTCTGTGGTTATGTTCTCGCCCTTACCGTAAGGCTATCGTGTTCATATCCTGTGTTTGCTTGTGTTGTTTAGAGAACACAAGACAAAGAACAGCTGTTACATGAGCAGGCGCTCTCTGGGGTTAATGCTCAGGACTCCAAATTCTTTATCCCTCTATGCTGTAGGATAGGACAAAACCTGGTTTTCCAGTGGTTTTAGATAACTGTCTAACCTAGTTCCATCTGCTGACTCAGCTCCCTCTGAAGTTATGCTCTGCACAGATGGAAGGTGTTTTCTGTCACTTTATTCAAGTGCAGAAATGCTTCTAGGGAACTTGGAAATGTATGGGTAGATTTTACCAAGCTACCCCGCCAACTCTGTGTCTGCTATGGGAACAAGTGGAGACAACTTCAGCCCAGACATCCAGGGAGGGCCTCAACACTGGGATTTAGCATGAGCATGCCTTTTCTGCCTTACTTTCACGTGCTGTGTCTGCTCTCCAGGGAAGCCTTGGACGGTGGTGTGTTGGGCTGTCACTCCAGGCAGTCAGAGGACAAGTGGGAAGGAAGGAAAGGGAGAGAAACTTCATGTCAGGCAGAATGCAGGTGGCAGGGATTCCACCCCCACTTCCAGCATGCTCTGTGAGCATCTGAGGTTTTAAATTGAGCAGATGAGGGATGATGTTAAAGGGTGAAAGGCACTGACATGTTCAAGATTGCTGCAGCTCACCATCTCCCTCCCCCTCTTGTTGGAAGCACGGATCTGTTCAGCTAGAGCCTACTTCACTCCCCAGCCTCACCCCAACCCTCTGACAGCCAGTGGAATGTTGACAGAGCTACTGTGCTCTGGTAAAACAAATATACCTTCCGGTAGGAGCAGGAACCTACAGGCTCCGGCATCCGGGGTCCTCTGGCCACCTCCTTCCTCAGTCCTAGCACTGGGGAAAGGAAGGACTGCATGCACCGCACGCTTCTCTAGGAGCCAGGCTCTTTCCTGAGCTCAGCTCTCACACTGGAATTCATTGGCATTCATGTCTCCCCTCTAGGATCTGTGTGCTCTCTCCCACTCTCATCCATACCCTGTTGCTCTTGGTATTTCAATATACTGCTTTCAATGCCTTTCTGCCCACCCAGATGCTTTTCCAGGCAGGGGGTGGGGGGACAGACCCAGTCTGACTCTGCTGAGCTCTCTCCAGTTCATTTAAGTTACACAGTTCCGTCTGTGTAATACAGTCACTTGAATCTATCTGTCTTTTCTTTCCTCTCCCCGAGCCAGAAGCCTCAATCTGCCAACAAATGGGATAATTTTTCAGCTGGTGTTTGGCAGCCATCATTTTTCTCCCTGCCCAACCAATGCTTTGTTGTTGCAAATGGAAAAGTTAGCGATTTGACTTCTGAAAAGGAGGATATGCCTCAAAGGAAGCAGGTTCACTGTAGCATCAGGAGCCCAGCTCTGCAGCAGAACTGGCCAGATTTACTAACTGTTACTGGAATGATTAGTGGAATGATTGTTTGTTGTTAACAGCCCATCTGTAGTGTTTAAACTTCATCGGGGAGCCGAATTTCACAGGCATTATCTGGCTGGAGTACAGCCTCATATGGTCCACAGAGGGGCTGTTAAATCCCAGAGGAAATTAAATACAACAGGGGGCCTTCCTGTTATGTTGATCCAACTGATCTTTTTTTCTCTGATAGAAATCAGCAGCTGGGTTGATGTTCTCTGGGGCATCAGTGTGCCTATTGCTGCTGGCAGAGAACATGAGAAAGTGTCTGTCACTAAGGACAGGCACTGAAGACCATGATATTCTGCCACACTTGCATTTTGTCATCACAGGAATTTCTTGCCTTGTGCTCTATTCACTTTGTTGTCACAGTGAGATGGTGCTAGGAAGATGCAGATAGGTACTCACAGGGAAAGGGAGAGATGAGAGAATACAGAAGTTTCATGAGTGTTTGTGGCAAGATAAACAAGCAGTGATGTACAGCACCATGTCCCTTTCTATCTTAATTAAAGGTGTTTTTGTCAACTTGATGCAGGCAAGGAATAGGAAGTGCTTTTTCCCATCCAAAAAGGGTTGTCACTAAGGTTTAGCTCTCAGCATAGAGCAAGGCTCTCAGACCCCCCTTGGAGTTGGCACTAACGCTCTCTCTCCCTTTGTCTGTTCTCAGCATTTCTCAGACAACCTGGATCACTTCTCCGACAACATGGAGGATTTCTCCAATGACCTCTTCAGCAGTTTCTTTGATGACCCAGTACTGGCTGAGAAGAACCCACTGCTGGACATGGACCTGGATCCACCCACTCCAGGCATCCAGGCAGAGCACAGCTATTCTCTCAGTGGAGACTCTGCTCCCCAGAGCCCCCTTGTGCCTGTCAAGACTGAAGATAATACTAATGGTGAGCATGAGATTTGCACACTGCACAACTTTGGGCACATCTGTTAGCAGGGGCTCTGGCTGGCTTCCCTGTATAAGGACAAACTGGCTATTCCTTGGGCTTGCGCATGGCTAATCCGGGAAGAATGTGATCTGCAGTTGTCAAATACAACCTACATTTTTTCCTTCCATTTGTGCTCTGACAGTCACACTGCTCCTTTGCCGGGCTTACTGTTATTTATGAAGATGATAATTGGCTGTGGTTTGGAGTGCTGCCAGCTTATAACAAGCAATAGACAATGTCTTTTTAGGATCCTACAAACTTGGGTGTGGATGCCCTAGATCCAGCTCCATTTTGGCATCAGGCAGCAGGGTTTTGGCTTGAACATAGGAAGCATGAGTACTGGTACGTGTGGAAGGCTAAGTGGCTTTTTTACCAGCAGATCTTTTAGCAGGAGACAGAGAGGGACAGTAATTTCAAGACTTATTTTTAAAACAATTCATTTCAACATAATTTATGATGGCTGGATATTTTTAGAGACATCCTTGCAGAGAGTCCTGTAATTTGTGGGACTGTGTGGGTGTCCCAACAGCTGATGGACACCACACTGCCTGAAAAAGCAGTGGCACAAGCTCAGTATACACGGAAGAAAGCCATTACTTT
Organism: Platyrinchus mystaceus; assembly: GCA_035041135.1. Taxonomy (NCBI): domain Eukaryota; kingdom Metazoa; phylum Chordata; class Aves; order Passeriformes; family Tyrannidae; genus Platyrinchus; species Platyrinchus mystaceus. Next base: position 24,325,524 of record JAWWLV010000179.1, on the reverse strand, counting down.
GAGCAAGAGTGAGACCTGGGACAGAGGCTTCCCTCTAATGGCCAGGAATGATCCCAGCTCTCTGGTACAAATGCCAAGGCAGGAGAAGGCTGGCCTCCACTGCCACTTTGGTCCCCTCAAAAGGCACAGCTATCTGCCACGTTCCTTAGGGGCAACTCAGAAAGGTGCTGGGAGGCTTATGGCAGGCCAAGCAGCTCTGCCTTAGTATCAAAAAAGCTTTCCACTTACATTTCTTCTTCCTTAGCTTTAACTCCAGTACAGTCTTTGAGGGGGCAACTAAAAAAAAAAACCAAACCAGCATGAACAAATAAACACATCCTTATTTTGCCCCTGAAAATGAATAGGAGGAGAAGAGACTTGGGAATGACAGAAGGAAAAAGGATGATTTTGTAGAAAGCTGTGAAATGAAGACTGCCTACATGAAGCTACCTCAGGGACTCCTCTCTGAGACACTTATTACCACTTCTGCTCCTCTCCTCTGTGTTTGGACATGCCCCTTCTTCAGCTTCTGTGTCTCAAAGGCAAGATTATGACTCTTGTGAATGGAGTGTGGCACTGATACCCTTGGGCAGAGGCCAGCACAGAGTGTACAGCACTCAACTCAGGAGAGCTTGAGATGCACCTGGCACTTGCTCTCTTGAGAGTGCAGATCAGCTTTATACAGGAAGTAAGGCCTAATATTAATATGGCAGGTATAGGAGTGTCTGTGCACCCATCCTGCAGCTCAATAATTCAGCTCATTTTCCAGGGCTTTCTTGGCTCATAATTGGTTGTGAGTCATATTCTACTGAAGCCCTGAGTCAGATCCAGTATTTGCAACACTGTGCAGTCCTTTTGGCACAGTTCCATCCAGTCTCAGTCCTTTTAGACATTCATTTAAAATTAATTGTCCAGGAATGGCTTTTCTTTAACATTAAGCAAGCTCTGCTTGGTCTGCAGAGCTCCTCAGGAATGCCCCTGCTCTGTCTAGGCTTGGAGCTGGCTGAGGCTTGCTATTAATCAGCTTTCTCCCAGCCTTTCTGCAGATCTCCAAACTCTTCCAAATCCTGCCCCTTCCCACATGGTTCCCACTAACATGGGTCAGTTAGAGCAAGCCACTGGGTGCATTGTGACCCTGCTTATCAGCAGGGCCTGCTTTCCAGATGGTTTGTGCATACGGACTGGCTGCTTCAGTTGTCAGTACCAGCCCTCAGTTTTGCAGGGTGTGATCTGATGCCAGGAGCAGGGGGAACCAGGATTGTGCAAAACAGCAGGAGCTGGACCAGCCTTGGGCTAGTGCCAGCCCTCCTGTTCAAGGCCTCCTCCTCATTGCTCTTTGCCTCACCTCCTCAACCCAGAGCAGCTACAGATGTACTACTTCCCAATATGTACAGAGTATCTAGAGTAGAGGGGGAGCTTCCTGGCATGCCTCATCCACCAGCATATAGTGAAATCTGCAGTGGTTACAGACTGGCCAGACCTTTGAAACATCCTCTCAGGCAGCAGAACACAGATGTGTCCACACAAGATGCCTCCTCCTCAGTCCCTTATTGACCCTCTGATGGCCTATGTGTTTTTGATTCTGTAACCCAATCACTCCCTAGATAAATCTTGGAGGGTGGGAAAGAGAGCAGGGTCAGAATGTAGACAGGAAATGGGAGAACAGTGCATACTTATTTCGGTGTCTGTTCCTTGGCCTGTCTGGACTGACAGCACTGGGGGCTGCTCTCTCACTGAGTCAACTCTCATGGGGGAGAGCTCTTGGTGGTCTGCTCTCCCTTGCTTCAGCAGCAGCTCTCACAGAGGATGCCCCACACCTCCGAGAAAAAGAGGAATGCAGAACTTTGCAACGGAAAGGGAGGATGAGGAAGACAAGGCTTCAAATCATAGTAAGGCAAAATGTTCCCATACTGGGCATAGTGAAACCATAGAAGAGTTTAAATGGGGGAAGCTGTGGATGCTTCATCACCTTTCAGAGCAGTAAGATGAAGTCAGACAACCATCTGTCAGGACTGACACAGGTGTAGTTGAACTTGCCTACAGCTGTGGGATAGACTGGAAGATCTCTCAAGGTCCCTTATCTCTGTGACAGGCAGAAGTCTGTCCATGTTTTCTGGATGCAAACACTCATGGCTGTGTACCACCTTGCCTCCTTCCATCAGAAGGTATGCAGAGGGGTTTGTCTGCATACCAGGGGACTTCACTAGCAGCTGCAGGTTTGGTGTCCTTTGGACAGAGAAAACATAGCCCACTCCGTGTCTGCTCAGAAGCCTCTCCATTGTTATGCCTGTGCAATGCAGCCCTGCCTGAGACACTGCCTGATGACATTGGCCCTGCTGCATTGTGGGAAGCTCTAGGAAGTGATCCAGCAGCACTGAAAGCAGCACTCGCAGCTTATACACACACAGAGCAGCCACAGGAGCTGTGTCTGTGCTTGAAGATGTCCAGTCACAGAGGCAGCTGGAAGGAATGAGCCTGTGCTTGAGATACTTGTCTAGGCAGAAAATAAGAGGTGCTAGACCAAAGACAGGAAGATAACATATTCCATTGGCAAGGGCAGCACTGTGTTAACTGACATAATTCTTGCCCAGGCTTTAACACCACTCTGTCCAAGCAAAAGCCAGAGGCAGGATTCAAAAGGCAACAGAGGCTGAGTTGTTAACGTACCTGTAAGTTTAGATCAGATGGCAGATAGCTAGGCAACATCCCTGGGTCTGGCTGAGAGTGCTGCATGTAAAGAGCAGAGAGTGAGTTGGACTATGGCCTCATGTGGAGGCAACTGGGGCATTATCTGGTGACACGCTTAGCGATAGTCTGTCCTGTGTCAAACCAAATGTGTTTCTGGTTGTCAGATAAAAAGGGAAAGGGAAGGGATGGGGATTAAGAAGGAGAGTGCAGGCTGTAGGACTACCAGGAGTAGCTTTTCCGCAGGCTGAAGTGTTTGAAGAGCAAAGACCAAAACTTCAGAGCAGAGTCCAGGCAGCTTTCCTGCCTAGCAGTCTTTTTTCCCATCTAAGCTGCAGTTTATCCAATGCTGCCTGAATTCCTGTTCCTGTGATCTCTACTTCCAGTGACAAGCCAGGCTTATGTCCCAAATGTGCACAGGACAGAGCAGGCAGGGGGCAAGTTCTCTTCAGACACTTCATTTCCCTCACTGCTGCTTCTTGTCCCTGCCAGCAATGGCAGCAGGGCTCGGCTGCAGGCAGCAGTTCTGCTGAGCAGCACAGGGTGAAGAAGGGAGTCTCAGAGGTGAGACTGAGGGGAGCAGCCGTGGAAGCAGCCTCAAAAGCAGGTGCCACATTGGGCTTCCTTCCACAGAAATGGGCCTTCCTCCTTTCTGTCAGGCAGCAAAGCCCTTATACTTGGCACAATATCATCTGGAGACCAAAGCAGCACTGTCAGCCTTTACTGTCATCATGCTTGCCCTCTCACCAGCTTTCTAGCACAGAGATGGTGCTATTCTTGGTAACACACCTGGCAGCTCTGTGATGCTGGCCATGCTGCCTCAGGAGCAACAGCCCAGCATCCTCCTCTCGCTGAAACCTAAATATAAATAAGCTCCAAAGGATAAGACATAGACATTATTGGGGGAAGAAACCCTGCAGCTGTCCTCCAGAGCTCGGGCTGCACAATCAGAGCACAGCAGAGATACAATTCCTCTAGCTCTGTCCTGTCTGCTCCCTACACGCTGGGAGTTCACTCCCTTTTGTACTCTGTGTTGTGGGCCTGCATATGCTTGTGTGGTGACAGTGCTAAACTTAGAAAGACAGCCTCCTCAGTCAGGGGGAAGCTGTATGCATGGCTTTTTTTTTTCCTTGGCCTGTTCTTGCTAGAGTTTGACTCTCACGTTGTGCATGTTTCAGAGCTGGAGAATGGAGTGTGGTCGCTGGGGCCCAAGCTCTGCTCCGTCATGGTGAAACAGGAACAGAACCTGGCTCTAGACCTGCCTGAGTCCCAGCTAGCTGCCAGCTCCATACCAGTGCTGAACCTCAACCCTCTGCAGAGACTGCCAGTCCCCGAGGAGGTGAGCCCATCTGAGATCCATCGGGAACCTGGGCTCTCACACAGCGGCACCCTTGGTGATACAGACCCAGCCGTGTGACTGCAGGGTCCTGCAAGGTGATTTAGCTGCTGGACAGAGAGGAGAAGGTGATACAAAGCCCAAATACTGCATTATTTGTCATTCTCCTCTTGAAATGGCAGTCAGAGGAGCAGCATTTCTGATGTTGGCTAGAACTGTGTTCTTGATTTCTGCAGTGAAGCTGGAAAATGGTGAAAGAGAAAATGGTGAAAGGAGGATTTTCTCCAGCACAGGAGGCTTTGCAATCTTGGTTAAATATAAGCCCAGTTCTTTGGCACAAAAGCCAAAGGCTTTAAGCTTGCACCTGATGGAGATCTGTCCTCCAATCTGCCAGTATTTCTATAGCCACTCTTGGCTTATTTTCATTTTTCAGAAAACAGTGTAAATTAATGTGGTACCAGCCACCCCACTATTCCTGAGTGTAGACCCCTCGTCTGCCACTGTCTTTTTCATGGCTTTGGACTTGTCACTTGGCTTCTCACTTTTCATAACTGCTCACTGGAAATGGAGGTCCCATCCAGGTCCTGCTTGCTTTGCCCTATGAAGCAGCAGGAGTTACTATTTCTTTGAAACAAGGGGCCAACTCTTCCTGGCATATCTAGGTTCTTAAGAAGTCTGTTTGTCTGAAGGAGGTACAGTTATGCCACTGGCATCTGGGTGTAAGTCAAGGGCTCAGTTCAGCTGGCCTTGAGTCCAGCTGTGTTGGATGAGAAGGTCTGACTAGTCTCACACAGACCTTGCCTATCTTGTAGCAGCTCAGTAGATAACAGTAGAGCATCTCTGGGGTTCACTTCCTTTTTTCACTCATGCTGATCATCTTCCCATTAAACAGCCATCCAAAAAAAATGGGTTCTTCCAGCCAAAACTGTGCACAAACTTCCTCTATTATTTACACAGCTTGAACTTGCTGTGCCCTCAAAGCTCTGCTGTGTGCTTAGCAGCCATTCCATGGTGCTCTCTCAGCTGTGTTTACAGTCTAGAGGAGTTTGAAATGTGCCTGTTTAGCGTAAAAACTCCAGCCTATGGTGGGCAGGGGGCTGGCAAGCCAGGGAGCTGAGGGGCAGCATAACCCAGATGGGAATAAATCTACTCTTTATTCAACTCTTGGTCCCCTCCAATTGGAAACAGTTGACCAGTGGCCCTGGGGAAAATCATGTGAGCAGGACAGGGTGGTTGTTCTGTTTCTGTTCTGTATAACCTCTATACTCCCATTTATAATGAAGGCAGATCAAAGAGGGACTTTGCATGGTAATGCATGGGTTGGTTTAAATTACACTGTCTGGGTCTATCAAAATAATTGCCAAGGATAAAAGTCATCTCCCTTTTGGAGGTACTCAGCTCAGTGCATTGCTTGGCAGCAAATCCATCTGCCTCTGCCTCTTCCTCTGCAAATGTATTTGCACTCTGTGTGCCCAGCAACTGAGACTTCAGGGGCTTATATTTGAACTCTTGGTTTCCTTTATGTGTGGTGAGAGGCTGCTTTGGAGCAGAGCTGTGAGGTGGGGCAGGACAGGCAGCAGGGGAGCAGCAACTGTGAACAGAACTGGTGGAAGCCTTTTGGGTAGGGGAGGTGGCAGTGCCCAAAAGCTCCTTCTGCTTCTTTTCCACAGATTCCCATAGAAATGACTCCAGCACCTGTGATCAAAGCTGAACCCAAAGAGGTGAACCAGTTTCTAAATGTACCTACAGGTAAGAAGATAGAATTTCCTGGTCGACTATATTACTCAGATATAGATGGTTATTATACAGGGAGAAAAGACAACACCTGAGGTCAGAGCCATGCATACAAGGTAGCATTGGAGCACAGAATAATAGAGGAGTGATCATTGCACTGTTCCAACACAGATCAGTGTCTGGACCAGCAGCCACACACAGAATTGTTCAGACAGGGACTCCCAGGCAAAACAGGCTACTTCAGAGTTGGAAATATGTGAGAGTGCCTTTAAAATCCTCAGAGAGACTGTAGAGTTATCCAAAAATAACCATCTGAAAGTCAGGAAATTCAGCATCCAGTTTAATTTGAAAGAAACCCAAGCATCTGAAAATCTGCCGATGCACAAATGAAAGCACTATAGGAACTCCCACTACCGCAGAGAGACATTCCTTAGGCATATTCCCACTTCCATTAAGGCCCCCAGGGCTCTCCAGTACGAAGTGGGGACAGTTTTCAAGTGCTTGGAAACAAACTGAATGACCAGAGGCCCTTTGGATCAAGTGTGCTGGCAAGTGTGTGAGCCCAGCAGTGCTTTTGGAAGATCTTTTCTCTCACAAAGCTTCCTGTACTTGTGAATATCATGGGCTTTGTACTTAATTTTGGTTGAACTGTAGTACCTTATTGTTTTGTAAATACCTTCAGTGTCTTGGCAAAGCCCCTGCCAGCTCTCCTGCAGTTCCTAGTTTAGCACATTTGAGGTCAGTCTCACTTCTGTCTTGGGCAGTGCTCAGTCCAGCCTGGTTCTCAGACCCATGCCATCTTGTGAAATTCATCACCCTCTCCTTTCAGTCCTCTGTTACGGCAGGGCCCTGTGCCTCTACCAACAGGCTGACATGAGAGCCATTGACTTGATCTCCTTATTTCTCAGTAGATGACCTGGTGCAGATGCCTCCAACTCCACCCAGCAGCCATGGCAGCGACAGCGATGGATCTCAGAGCCCTCGGTCCCTGCCTCCCTCCAGCCCAGCTCGGCCTGCTGCTCGCTCTTCTACTGCCATCTCCTCCTCACCTCTCCTCACAGCACCACATGTAAGGAGGCAGCAGGACATCACTGGGACACAGGGCTCCTTGGTGCTCAGAGGGGTTTGGAAGCTTTCCAAGGCTCACGTAGGGGATCCCACCCTTGTTATGGTCTCCAAGCTGCAATGCTCTGGCAAAGCAATGTGCTGTATTGGCACGGGGATGTGGGGACAGGATGATGAGGAGTGAGGAGAGGCACAACGCGTCTTGCATAATACCTACCATCTGCTACCTTCTTTTAGCAGGTACTGTCTTTCACCCCAGGCTTTGGGAAGTGGCCTACGCACTAGAGGACTTTCTGAGGCGGTTAATGTCAGAGAAAAGAATTATTGAAATTCTCATAACCAGACCATTTTAACTGTTGCCTAAAAGTTCTTTGGCAGGGTCCTGCAGAAGAATTGTGTAGCCAGCCTCACCACAAAAGAGCAGATGCCTTCCCAAGTAAAAGAGGAAAGGAGCTGCTGAGCTGTGCCCCCATGATCAGGTTGAGAGGAGAAAAAAGCACTGCCCTGCACCTATTTGGTATCAGTGCGAAGCAGTGTATTCTATTCTGATGTATACAGCCTCTGGATGCTCTGCAAGGCTTTAAGGAGGATCACTTAAGGGATAGAACTCCTTGTTGGCACTGATGGATGCTCTTTGTGTGTTTCAGAAATTACAAGGAACCTCTGGCCCGCTGCTCTTGACTGAAGAGGAGAAACGCACCTTGATTGCTGAGGGTTACCCCATTCCTACCAAGCTGCCCCTCACCAAAGCAGAGGAGAAAGCACTGAAGAGAGTCAGGAGGAAAATCAAGAACAAGGTGACTGCAAAAAATGTAATCGTGCAGTCCCCATGATTCCCGAACATCCTCAGCTGACCAGTGCTATAGTTACCCTCACCTCCTCAGCTGCAGTGCAGCTCAGAAAAGGTGGGATCCTGCCTTTGGTACACTACCATGAGCCTCCCAACCCACAGAAATGGTGCCATGGGTCATCTCTGCATGCTTGCTCTGCATAGAGTCGCATCTGGGAAGTGTGGCTTCCAGCCCAGGTCCTGGGAGTGTGTGGCCTTGATAGGGCCCAGAAGCCAAGGTATCACAGATCAGAAAAACTGGGCTGGTCAGGCCTTGCTAGTGGGACAGGGAAACTGGAGCCCTTTGCATGATGCAGGACAGGTGATGCACAGAGCTCATTAGCCAGGCAGAGGCTGTGAGACTTTATACTGGTATAGGAAAGCATCCTGTGGGAGAAATGGTGAGAACCTGAATTAATCACCAGGTGACTCATAAGTGATCTAGGGCAGAATCAGCCCAGATGGCCATAGCACATACCCATGTGAGTCAGAGGAGTTCAAAGAAACCCTAAAGATTCTTGCCAGTGAGGGACATACTGCAACATATGGTTGTGGCCTACAGGCCAAAGAAGGCTGCATACCTACAGTGTCCATCCCTCCCAGTTTTGGCCTGGAGACCAGTAGGAATGACAGACTGGAAGGCAACTTCTCCATTTAGAGTGCTGTGTGCGCAGGGAACAGACAAGATGCGTGAGCCACAAAATGTCCAGATGCTTATGATGCTGACTCCTCTCTGATGGGTTGCCTCCCTCCCAGATCTCTGCTCAGGAGAGTCGCAGGAAGAAGAAAGAGTATGTGGAGTGTCTAGAGAAAAAGTAAGTTTCTTCTTCTCAGTTTTATATTTAAAAAAGGATTCCCGTCCATGCACAGCCTTTCTTTCTAGTGTTTTGTGAATTGCTAAAAAAGTATGATTCCTTGCAGGGCTGGCTGCACAGGAGTTTGGTTTGGGATCCTGCACCTACTCCCCTCCTTCCTAGAAATCCTCTTGTGGGATAAAGATTGCTCAAGAAATTTTGTGTTTCAAACTGCTTAGTTTGGCTGGTCCCCTGCAAAACACAGGCCTTTTTGGCTGCCAACAAGGTGGGATTTTGGGGAAGAGTGGACACACAAGCACTTGACAGCAAGAAAAACCTTGCACTACAGTTATTCCCCACACTCCCTCCCCTTCCACTCTCTGCATTAGCTTCGTTTTCCTCCTCACAGCCCTGAGGTCCTGCATGTATAGCAGGCATAAGCCTGTGGTGACATCACATAACACTGACAGGGTAGAAAGTAACTTCTGTACTAGCAACCCCTAATGGACATTCCCATAGCGGGCAGAGAAGAATGCTAGGATCCAGGAGCAAATTCATATTTCTGTATAAATACCATCTTCTTCGGAGTTCCTAACACCATCTGAGATCAGTAAATGGAAAAAAACAACTCCCAAACCCAACCTTAATTAACTCTTCTTTCTGATGCTATTTGTTTATCTTCTCTAGTTGCACAGAAATGCTGAATTAAAACAGATGACTTGACGCAGCTTCAGGTTCTCACGGAGCACCTCAGCGTGCATGTGTGTGTCCAGGCATCAGAGCACATAATCTCCAGCTAGTGTCCCACATTGACACCCAGATCCTTCAAGCTGGGGCTGGGGAGTTGGCTGGCCTTGCTCAAGGAGCAGGTCCAGGGCGTTTGGTGCTGGGGCCTCTTTCCCAGCTGTGGCCGTGCTTGGTGCCTGTGTGTACTCAGCAGTTTGTTACGCTGGAGCATTGCTATGACAGATGGCTTTCAAACAATGCCAGGTTTAAATGTGAACCACAAGAGGCATTCAGTGATTTTTTTTTTAATGGAACATGTCTTTGGTCAGCTTGGCTTTCTGTAAAAGCTGGTTAGTCAAAACCTGTAATTGGGCTCTTCACCATTCAGTTTGACACTTTTTCTGCAAGCCCAGTTTTTGCACGGAACGCCTAGTTCAGAGGCTGTCCTGGAAGCCTCCATCAGGATCAGGCTGTGTCCCTGGCCTGCCTTCCTCCGGGCGTGGAGGCATTCCCTTTCCCTTGTCCCAACTGCAGCCTAACCACTGCAGCTGAGAAGCCGTAGGAGGGAGCCTGCAGGTTCTCTGCTGCCCTCAAGTGCTTCCAATCGGAACTGGTTCAGCGTTTGCACGGAGCGGCCTGGATTTCACAGCCAGGGCAGGTTCTCAGTCTGAGTGGGAGAGGTTTTACTTTGTCCCCCTCCTCCTTTTTCATGCTCCTTAGG
>JAWWLV010000179.1:24295252-24315555 GCA_035041135.1 Platyrinchus mystaceus | reverse complement strand
CACAGCCAGGGCAGGTTCTCAGTCTGAGTGGGAGAGGTTTTACTTTGTCCCCCTCCTCCTTTTTCATGCTCCTTAGGGGGGGAGTTGGAAGTGATGGAAATGTCTGTATAACTTTGGGTCTATCCTGACTTGACCTTCCTGTAACCAAGTGTTACTGTCTCTTCCAAACCTCAGGAAACTCTGAACTGTCACATTTAACTGTTCACCTGCAGTCTCATCCCTGCTCTATCAGGGCTGGCAGTAACCAGGTGGGCCAGTAACATTTGACTCCAGGACCATATCTGCAGGTGATGGATGAGGCTACTAAGCCTCCACACCCCAAGAGAGGCAAGCACTACATTCTTTATCTGTCTGGCCTTTGTAACTAACTGGCTTATGGGTTTTATTCCCATAGGGTTGAGACATACACAACAGAAAACAATGAACTCTGGAAAAAAGTGGAGACCTTAGAAAACGCAAACAGGTAAGATGAGCTAGACCTGACCTTTTGTGGGTAGGGCAGGGTGAACAGGAAGGGAAGTCAGGGAGTGCTGGGGCAGGAGGGTGAGAAGAGAAAGGCAGGCTTCCCCAGCTCCTGGTGGATAGGTGCTGCTTGGCAAGGCACTGGTTTTCAGCCTGTGACATCAATGAGGCAGCTGGGTTTGGTTAGCAAGCCTGGAATGTTTGTGTTGGGACGACCAGGCCACTCTGAAGTCAAGGGAGGGAGGGAAGGCATTTCCCATATCCCTTATATTTTCCTCCTTCTCCCTGCAGCCCTTTGGGCTCATGCTGCCTTCCCCATTGCCCTCCAGGTCTCTGGCTGTCTCCAGGACAGATGTATCAAGGGAGGCCTCTCACACCAGCCTCTCAGACCCATTGTTTCTGCTTTTGGGCTCTTTGGAGGAATACAAGGCCTTGGGCATATTGTGGCTGGTTTAGGTTTCTCTTGAGAAAGCTGAACAGACTTGGTGAATACAGGGAAAGCCCCTTCCTCTAATAAAGATAGCTCCTACCAAATCTAGGGTAATTCCTTGTGCATGTGGTGTTCCAGCCCTTTCTCAGCCTTTTCTGGGCAAAACAAGCCCAGAGAATGTTCGTCGTTGCTGCTGCTGCTGCTCACCTGAAAGGAGAAAGCTGCTCTCACAGCCCCAAAGGTCCCTCACCCAAGGCTCTGGTGAGCACCTGTGCTTCTAATATGCAGAGCTGGCCAACCGATCACCAGGGGAATTTGCTTCCTGGGAAGCAAATATGAAGACTCCCACCCCTGCAGTGGGGATGGGCAGCAGGAGCTGGAGAAGAGCCCAAATCCACTCCCCCTTACTGGGTGCAGCAGGTGTGAGCAAGGGCAGGGTCAACTGCAGGGCTGGTGAAGGGGATGCTCGTTTTTGTAGCCCCGTTTCTATCAGCTCGAATTGAAGGGGAGAACCACAGCCAGAGAACAAGTTCCTCACTGACTCCTCTGCTGCCACTACAGCTCATGGAGAACTCCTAGAGGCTCTAGTGCATTCCTTTCTCCCATCCATGACATGAGTGCTGTGGCATTGGCTTCCAGGCCAGGCACTGGTGCCAGGACTGGGGGCTGTCAGGTGTGGTCTGGCAGAGGTGTGCAAGAGCCAGAGGTCTCCCATCTGCCAGAGATACAGCTTCCCAGCTGCTCTCATGCATGAGGCACAGCTTGCCCCCCAGCCTCTCTGGGAGTGTGGGCAGCCCTGCTGCTGAAAAAGCATTAGCTCCACCCTGAAAAATCAGGAGATTGGCTGAAAACACAGGAGATTTTTTTTTTTCCCAAAATACACATTGTGTTCTTTCTAATTGGATTTGGTTTTTGAGCACTGCCAGTGGGACACTGTGTGCTTCTCTCCACGTGTACAAGGAGCAGAAGAGGATTTGGAAAGAGATAAAGTCGGGATTCTCGTGCAATCACCTGGCCCTAGGACCTGGCATTTCATAAAAGCTCCAACATACTTGCGTAAAATAGTCAGGACTCCCCCGGGGAAACTCAACAGTAGTCTGCATTTCAGTAATTTGCAGCCATTGGGAACTGTGTGCTCTGTATTCTCCCTCATTCCAGATTCCTTCACCATCTCAGTGAAGGGTTCAGTAGCTCGTGGTAACACTTACCACCGTTTTGTGTTCATGTGTGTGGATACCCATGAACAGTTAAATGGGGCAGAGAGACCTTAGCACATGTTCCAACCAGGGCAGCCAGAGAATGATTAATTGCTGAACTCAAGATTTGGCTTTGCCCATATTCCTCTACAGAGTTTGCCAAGACTGAATAAATTGGAGAGGATCACAACTGTTTCTTATTTCTCTCTCCCCCTCATGGTTTGGAGCTTTAGAGTGTGTCAGTGAGTGAAGTGGGAGCAGGCAAGTCTGTGCTGAAGGTCTGACCTGGCTACAAAATTCAGCTACCATCACAGAGCTTGGTTTTCATGGTACCCTGGGTGTCCACTGCTCTGGGAGTTGACAAGCTGGGCTTTGAGGCACCCAGGAGTCCTAAATGAATGAGACATTCATAACAGTGGGTAGGTGCAGTGAAGGTGGTGGTGGATCTGCTGGTGAGATCTTTTTCTATCTCTCACTTCCCAAGTCTGTGCGGTCAGAGAACTTGGGCAACATCAAAGGGGAGATACTTGTTTTCAGAAGGAGGAAAAATCAAGATAAAATATGAAGAGAGTAGTGATATTCTTGCCTCGCTTACTGGCTGCTGCCTCCTTATCAAGTTTTGATATGCATTGTTTCCTATCACAGGACTCTACTCCAGCAGTTACAGAAGCTGCAGGCTCTGGTAGCTGGGAAAGTCTCCAGACCTTATAAAATGGCTTCCACGCAGACTGGGACCTGTCTAATGGTATAAGCTTCATTTCCATATTCCTTATTGGCCATGCTTCTCCAGACAGCTTTGTAGATTGCCTCTCTGCCCTCTTCCCTGCTGCCCTGCTGTGTTGCCAGTTACATCTGCTCTCTCCTTTTGTGTTACAGTCACCAGAGCTGGGCCCTGGTCATACATACATTGGTATTGTCAGTTGTTTATGCAGCAACATTAGAATAATTCCTGCATTTTCACTGTCTTGTTCTTCAGGCAAAATGGCACTTTGTTTGCCTTTAATTAGCATCAGCCATTCAGAAAAAATCTTCAGTGAGCTTCCATAGTAATGGGTAGAGTTTTCTTTTGCTGAGTTGGTAATGCTTAATGTTTAACTCAGCAAGGCGGACAAACAGTCCAAGCATTCCTCCCAGTGGGCATTACCTTGTGTTTATCATCAAGAAATGGCATCTGTTCTTGCTATGCCTGCACATCAGGCTTTGTCAAATCCAGGTGGAATTCTCTTTGTTTGCCCTTTTGACTAGCCAAAATTAATCAGAGTTGTCTGTTATTTTGGTAATCCCTGTTTACCTCTCATTTCTCCTAGCGGAGGATCATGGTTAAATAATATTGGCTTCACTGAGGAGTTTTAGGACGTGCCAGTGTGTAGCCATAAATAGAGTCAATTGCTTATTCTTCATCTCATTTTTAGCTGGGGGAAAGTTTCTGATCCATGGTAAAAATATAACCTTCACCCCTGTGATGTCCTTGCAGGATGATGTGATGTCATTGTAGCTGGTCATGACAAATTTGTCAGTTAGTTATATCTGGTTATCACTTCTGTACTGTTAACAGTCACGAAATGCAGACAGATGGTGAGAAGCTTGCCCCATTTTCTCAGCATCCTCAGTGTCCTGAGGGATTGTTTTTTTTGCTCTTGGTTCAGTTTCCATAGTTCCAGAGCCCCTGATTTATAATTTCCAGCACTTTCAAAATCTGCTCAGGCTTTTGGTACTCTTTGCTGCCCCCATGTCAGGCCAGATTTTAATGACTGTCTTTTCTTTTCTCTGCTCTATGTCTTCATTCTCGAGTTCTTTCCACATTTTCAGGTGTGACTTACCTGAGCCCAGTGGCTTATTGCTGCTTAATGCAGCATCTCATCAGAATACCCCTGGCTCCAGCAAATCTTCAATGCTATTACCTGGAATAAGCAAGTCCAGAAGAGGTGCCAGATATCCCCCATGCTACAGACTGATAAAATACCTAATTTAGCATCCCAACAATATCTTATCTCTCCTTGCTTCTCCCTTCATTCCAGGCATCCCAGCCCACACACCAACTCTCTCAGGCTTCCTAGCTTCCAAGCATTTCAAGAATTTGTAATTTGCTTTTCTATCTTTGGCCAGTTCCTCTCTTAAGCCTCCTAGTTCCCATTTTCCATTTTCAAATACAGCACTTCTTATCACAAAAGATATGTAGAATCATCATGCCTTGCAGCAGGGGAGTGGAGCAGACTACACTTCTTCTTTAGCTCTGTGTCATTCCTGCTGGATATTTGTACAGCCAGTTCTTGAAGGCCTCCAGTGGTGAGCAGTGCTCAGCCTCCTAGGGCAAACCATTTCAGTGCTATGTTATCTTTCCCAGATAAAGCTTTCTTGCTATCTCATCTCAATCTCCCTTGCAGCAGCTTAAGCCTATTAGAAGTTCTTCTGCCCAAGCAAGATCTGTTTACTCCCCCTTTGTGCAGCTGCATTCTACATATTGGAAAACTTGTTTTCGAGCAACTCCCTTCAGTCTGCTCTGCTAAATCACCATGATTTCTTCAGTCTTCCCTTGTAGGCTGAATTACTGAATCACTGCTTGTTCCCAGAGCTCCATTCCAGACTTTCTCCAATGGCCCTACATCTTTCTGGAAGTACGGGGCCCAAAGCTGGACACGCTGGCCTGAAGGCCAGTACAGATCCAGCCAGAAAGCCTGTTCGTTCTGCTTGGGCTGAGATTTGCCTTTTGCAAAGTGACACTGATTTGGGCCTGTTTTGTGCTCCATTTTAACTCCCAGATCCTCTTCTGTAGAACAGCTGAAACATGTAGTTTCCTCTGTTAATCAGTCCTGCCACCTTGGAGGTCTCAGCAGGTCTCCACATTTCTCTGTATAGATCTTCCCACTGTTCTCTTGGACCACTTCTTCTCATGATCAAGATTGTTCTGAATTTGAATATTGACCAAAAGCCAGTCTGCTTGTGGTCTCTCCCATCTGCAGATTTCATTCAGTCCATCATTCAAGTCAAGCTTAAAAATGCTGAATCTTGCCAGATCCATAACAGATCACTCTGCTACTCCATCTGCTACTTCCTCACAGTCTGACAGTGAACCATTTGATAAATACACTCTCAGTATGTCTTTTTTTGATTAATTTTTCGTCCACCTTTCCAACTGGTTTTGAAGTAGTTTTCTCTAGCTTAATTTCCCTCACTTTTAAGAGGTCAAATAATGAGATGGTCAAAAGCTGTGAGATGAATTGTACTCAGAGTCAAAACACGAGTTATTGTTATGGAGTGTTGTAAAGTTTGCACTACAACTGAATCAGAGCATCAGAGTTAACCTGAAACAAAATAGAGCAAAACCAATGCTGTTTTGCAAAGCCCCAGTTGAAAGCCATGTTAAAGCAAGATGTTAAATATACTGCTCTTTCCCAGCTCAAAAACCTGTTTTGTTTTAGAAGGGAAGAACAGACTTCACAGGGCTGGCTCCCTTTTCTGCAAGTTGTGTGTTTGGCTGTGATAATTCCAAGCAACATTTATTCATAATTTATTCTTTCCTCTGTTTTTGTGGAATAAGGATTCTAAATGCCTTGTGTGCCTTATAATGATGTACTTAGACAGCATCTGTCCTGTCCATGTTTAATGTCCTTACTTTAAAACCAGCCATCAAGAGTCTGGACAATTAAAATCCTTCTTTACATAGCGTAGTATCCCCATGTTATTATTCTATCTTCCACATCTCCTGGAATCCACTGGTGGTCAAAATTACCTTGATGTACCAGCTTCTGTGCATTACTTAGGCACAGCTATTCTGAAATAGGTGAACTTCTGAAAAGCAGTCAAGCAATTGCTGGCTGTGCCCTCAAATGTCCCACCAGGTCAAACTTAGCTAGTTTATACATAGGTAGTAGAAATCACCAACAGATGCATTGTCTCTTTGGCTGCTAAGTCTGAGCACTGAGCTGGTGGCATGGGTGTTCAGGTAATAAGCATTTGGCTCTGTACTATTTCCCATGTGTCCCTTCTTGCTCTCTACTGACAGTTCTCTAAGCTTTACAGAGTCTCTTAAAATTGGCACTGGCATCTCACTCTGAAGCTTTACAGTTACAACAGAATTTCCAGACAGGTCCAGACCTACCTAAGGGGTATTTCCAGGAGATTTCATGTGCCTTTCTCCTGTTATCACTGCTAGTAGCTCTGACTGGTCCCCTGACAGCAGAAGGTCCTGCACACATGGTCCTGCATACCTACATGTCAAGCATAAGTTTAACACTTTCATTGGACGCTGCATCTTTACTATCAGGTGTTAGGCAACTGTAGTTCTGCTGTCATTTCTGTCCTCGTGTGGATAGTAGCTTCACCTTGCTATGTCCTGTGGTACCTCACAGATTTCTCCCAGAGGGCTTGTTTTATTTACAGCCCACAATAGCTTCTGCTGAGCCAAGGGTCAGGTTCCCTTTGGTCAAGGCAGAGTTCATCCCTTCTGTTGAGTCTCCTTTCTCAGCTTGTTTCTCAGCTACGCCTTCCACTATATCTTCTCAACTGGACGGACAAGTTCTCGCTATTGAACCAGAAATACTCCAAATAAAGCAACAAGAGGAAGTTTCAGACTTCCCTTCTTAGATTTGCAGCACAGATTAGAACAGCAAGTCCCTTCCCGTCCTGGGGGACCACAGGTACCCAATTGTCAGCCTGACCAGATCTTCTTACACAGCCTTATGTTTGTGTGCTGTGGGGGGGAATGGTTCTTCATGGCATTTCTTCAGCAGCACTGACTCTGTGCTGATCTTCTCTCTAGGTGCTGGCACTCTGCTTCGTTCTGATCCTGGGATCTCTGATGCCCTGTCTCCCTGAGTTCTCCTCAGCATCACAGACAGTGAAAGCAACACCAGCACCAGACATTTACACAACTAGTAAGAGTGAGTCTAATGTGGTTCCTCCATTTCAACTTGCAAAACCATTTCTGGCTCTTCCCCTGACAGTCCCTGCTCAGGCATAGCATCCTCCCCTCTGTGCCTATCCCATATGCTGGGGCTGTGGTGAGGGAAGATTCCTAATCTGTCAGTGGTAAAAACTCTGGTAACAGCTCCTTGTTGGGGCCTGTTGTCATTTCATGCTAACTGCTGTCCTAAAACATGGCAAGTGTCAAAGGAAGGAACATGAGGGAAGAGTCCCAGGGCAGACTGGTTGTCTTCTGAAGAGTGTATGTGTCCAGGGGGGAATTTGCCTTCTGAAGCTGTGGGGAGGAGGGTATCCTTCACAGTTACACATGGACAAGGCTGGGTGAGCATGTGCTGAAACCACTGTCATGACCCATACCCATTGCAAGAGACCTTATCCTCATTGTTAACCAATGCATTCCTTTTTTCCAGTTCAGTCACGGAGCCTTCTTTTCTATGATGAGGGTGCTGGCTCCTTAGAAGAGAGCTACAGCTCCTTCCTAACCATGGACCATCCTGAGGGGTGGGAGGCTGAAAAAAGGCAGTCTGAAGAGGGAAGGCCTCATCTGGCCAGGACACATGAGACAGCCAAATATCTGAGCAAAACCCAGCTGGAGGGTCCTGACCAGAATCAAACTGACACAACTCTCACCCACCTCAAAGAGCAATTCCATAAGAGGTAAGCAGATGGGGCCACCTTCTGAGCCCAAAATACAGCACGGTGTCTGGGAGTAAGCAGCAGGCATGTCTGTCCCCTCTGCTGCAAGCTAAGGACAGCTGAGCCACTTGGGGCAGGCAGTCAGCTAAAGCAGTGGCTGGAGGAGGCCGGTGCTGGCAGGGAGCATAAGAACAAGTTTATTTTCTAGACCAAAGGTTTGAGACTCCATAAAGCAGTGTCCCACTGGCATAGAGCTGCAGAGGGCTGAATGACTCAGGTGGTCTCAGGTTTGCATTCCATTCAGTGCCCTGGGGAAGGAGCTCATCCTGCTCAGAGCAAACTAGTTGGGCACGTAGAGAGGTGAACTTGCATAGGAGGCTGCAATGAACCTTGACTGATGCTTTGTCTTTTCTTTTCTTCAGGGAGACAAGCTCCAGTGAGACAACTGAATTCTTGTAGCAGCTGCTGGACCTCAAGGCCTCATTTGTCAGATTGCAGGATTCCCTCTTCACCAGGCAACTGAGGGGACTTGGCAGGAGAGGACACTGCATTCAGACACTCATAAACTGGCCTTGGGTTCAGCTCCTCCCCTTCCCCATTCTCCCCATTAGTAATGATCTCCCTAAGGGGAGTCACAGGACTGCCAGAACCAGCAATAGATGTCTGGAGAAGCCCTGGACACCCTCTTATCCTGGCCTTACCTCCTGCTTAAGTGAGCACTACCCCATGGATGTGGGCTCACCTTGAAGTGGAAGGAGATCAGAGGAAGCCCCCAAACTACTCAGCTCACTCCCCAAAGCCTCCAGACCAAGGAGGCTGTCACCAGCTGTGTACCCCTTGGCTACATCAGATGCACCTGAAGGAGAGAGAGAGAGAGAGAGAGAGAGAGAGAGAGAGAGTGTGTTGGATTTACTGTCCTGCCTGGGGGACTAGGAGTGGGTGATGCTGGTGCTGGAGAGATGGCTCTGGAGAGTTTGAGCTCATTCCTTGCCCTCATCAGTTAGTATATTTCTGCTTCCATTGAGAGAAAACCTATTTCTTCCTTGCTCTAGTTTTCTCCTGATGGACATGCCTATGTAACTTCAACGCCAACTATCTGCAAAAATCTGCACAAAAATGGAGTGGGGGAGACAGATCCCAGACTGATAAATCACCATAAAAATTAGCCAGCAGCTTCTAGCAACCAGAGCTCTGAAATAGAGAACAATTTTCCCCCACAACCCAATTCTCCCCACCCTCAGCACCCCTGCTTCAGCAGGGGTGGCATTTCTCCATCTGTTCCCAGCTTGGGCCCTACAGTGCAGTGCTAACCAGGTCAGTGGTCTTCTCACTTTCTATTTTGCAGGCATTTCCTTTGAGAGCGAGTGAAACACATTTCCATAATATGACCCCCATCCCAGCTCTCCATCCCCAATTCAGCTTCATGCCAAATGGGGTCTTTCTAGGAACCAGCAAGGAAGGCTCTACTACCCATTGGAGGTCTGTCAGATTAGCCATCATTCCCCTCACATCCTCCATGTGCACACAACACATAGTGTTGTGAAAACCACTGAGGACATACTGGCATTTCTGGAGACAGGTACATCTGTCAGGAAAGAGGTGGCATGTTGGAATTGGCCAGGGTAATGAAAGACAGTTTTAGACCTCTTTTTTCTAAGTACTGACACAAAAGGTAGCAAATTCTTGCCATACCATCCCTCAGGCCAGACTTGCCAATTTTGGTGTTGAAGTGACCTCATCTCAAGCCTACGCCATCCTTTTTAGCACCCAGAAACCCATTTCTGATCCTTCTTCCTCCCCAGCAAAAGCCCTGTAGAAAGGCTCAAGTGTCTCCTCACTCCATTCCCTCAGCTGCCATTTGATGGAAGGACAACGTGGGACATGAGTGCTGGAGATCTGGGATGTGGCAGGTTGCCCCATGTTTTAACACATGTCCCTGTGCACTCTGCCAGCTCTCACAGCAGGTTCCTCTTGTTTCTCATCAACACCCTGGACTCACTCTGCACTGCCCCAGCCTCTCTTCTTCCCCCAGTCTGGAAGTGGAGAAGGCCCCCTGGAGAGGAAGGATGGGATGGCTCTTACTCAGTGAATAGGAGAAGTGAGGGAAGGGCCCTCATATCGTTCTTTTCTCCCTTTTGAAAATTGGTTTTGCCCCCCAATGCCATTTAGGAAAAATTTGGACACAGCTAGCTGCAGCCATACCTTCGTGGCCAGTGGGGTGAGGAAGAGGAAGGCTTTCACCATAGCTCTCCTCAAGGTCACCAGATACCACTGCATTTCCCATCCTCCACCTCCACCCCAGCACAAAGAACCACTGCCGGGTCCAAGCACGCCCTCCTCCACCCCAACACTTCCACTGAGCATGTCCCCTGCCTCTCACTCCCACCGTTGTACAGAGACCAAGAGCAGAACTCGTTTGTACATAATGAACCTTATTTTGTATTATTGCCGATCCCTTAAGATATTGTATTTTGGAGACTCTCAGATCCTATTTTCAGTATTGTATTTTATTAAGAATTAGTGCGGGCTTGGCATCTATGAACTTCTTTCTTGTAGCAGCTCACTTTCCACTTATACTCCAGCAGCTGCCTCTTCCCTCCTCTTTGGTTGGGGTTTTTTTTTTTGGTTGTTTGTTTTTTTCCAAGCCACCTTTTCTCCTCCTCCTATCACTTGCTCTGCATTTGCTTTGTGAAGCAAAATAAAAATAAAATAAAAAGTTGCAGCATCAATCCTGGGTTCACAGGTCCTTTCATTGAGGCATGGTCATGCCAGCCCACATGCACAGCCCCTCACCTCCTGCTCCCTGTTCCATTCCCAGGCCACATGCAGAATTGCTTCAGTAGTAGGACCCCATGCTCAGTGTTGGGGGCTAGAAGCAAACTTGCATGTTTTATTTGCAGCAGCACTGTCATTTCTTCTGTAGTTCTGAACAAGTCAGAATTGTTCTGTCTCAGTTCCTTCTCCCCCTCCAAAATACCACAATCATCCTCTTGGAAGGAGAAGATGTGGAAGATAGCCTGTGAGGTGCAATGAGCTCTTCAGATGCAGGGACTGTGGAGGGATCTGTACATCAGAGAGATAGCACTTGGCTCTGGTCCCATCCTGTCTGAAAAAATACTTAAATCCTTCCATTAACTGTAAAAGCAGAGTAGCTCTGCTCAGACTGGCAAGACCTGGGTCCTGGCTGCCTGCCTGTACCTCTGACAGTCCATTGGCATCCGTGAAAACTGGTAGGTTTTGTCCTGATTTTGTGTGAAACACAAGGAAACGGGGTCTAGAAAACAAATCTTCATTTTTCTAGAAAGCTCCAAGTGGATACATTAGAATTTGGCTATTGAAACAACACTTTCTCGCAGTCAGGGCCTCCATATCTGGAAGACAGCCCAGGCAGCAGCCCCTTTCAGGGATGCTGCAAGGTGCCTCCATCTCTCACCTCTGGCTGGGAAGGTACCACAGGATTCTCTTTGCCACAGAAGAATGTGAGGCTCGGGGCTTGCGAAGGTCTCTTTCTGCAGATTATAATTTCTTTGTGGAGAAGAGTGAAGTTGATGCCACGCTGTTGTGACAGGGCTGGCCACTGAAGAGTGGCTGGGAGAGAGAGCAGTTCTCTTTTCTCGGCCAGGGTCTGTACTGCCGAGAGGGGCTTTGATGTGGGATCCATGGCAAGTTAGACTGACGTGGGTTTTGCAGACCCCTGTAGAACTCCCTTCCCCTGCACACCCACTGAGGCAAGGAAATGCCTGGCCTTGCCCTGCAGTTTGTGTCCCAGGCCAGAACTAGTTTCGATGTTTTCCCTGTGACACCTTGTCCAAAAGCAGCCTCCTATCCCTGCGTCAGTATGATGCACCTTCCCCCACTGTGGAGTGGGGCTGCTCTCTGCACTCATCAGATTCCATCCGAGGGAGGGGCTTCTGCTTTGCTCACCCCTGTGAAACTTCACACAGCTCTGTAGGAATTGCCTTCCAGGGAGATTCAGGCATGTACCCTTCATGCACACTGGAAAACAGGTGCAAGAGGGAAGTTCTTAAAATGATGAGTTCTCAGGCCTTGGCACCTTATCACTGATGCGGCCAGAGCAACCAGAACCCCCTTCCATCAGGAGAAAATTTCCCTTCATCTTGGCAAATCCTCCTAATTCTGCAGTCTACTAGATAACTCTGAGCTGCTCAAAGCAGGCACATTAGGATCTTTTGATCCCCACTATGCCTCTTGAAATGCAGCCAGCCAATCACACCTACCAATTTGGCTACAGCAGCTAATTAGAGCAGAACGAGAGAAAGCAAAGCAAGAGTCACCTTCTTTACAAGTCACCTTCAGCCTCATTCAGTTGCACTTGGTCTGCTCCAAGTGCCCCCAGCTAAGCTTTGCCATGCCAAGATGGGTTTCTGCCCATTTAGGGTCACATTTCTAGGAAGCCTCTGCAGTCTCAACACTTACAAGCCCTGAGCAAAGGAACACTAATGGAACACGGACTTCGTTTTTCAGAGACAATTTATTCCTGACTGTTCTCTGTTACCAGGCCAATTGAAAAAAGAAAAAAAAAAAAAAGAAAGAGAAAATAATTGGTTTTTGAGGATCACTGCTGCCAAGTGGGTCACTGGTGGTGCATAGCAGCAGCCTGGTGGGTATGTTAGGGATCTCAGGAGAGCATCCCCGCTCTCCAAGCCTGGCATGGTCCCTCTTGCTGTTCCCATCTGGGAGTGTGCTAGCACTCACATGGATCCATCATGTGATCAGCAGACTTTGGTCCAGCTGCCTGGCAAGGAGTCTGGGCTTTGGACACCTTCTGGGGAGAACTGGGTGGTCACACATCCTGATACGCCACAGGTACTGAGGGCTTATTAACAGCAATGGCACCTGGATGGACACTGGCCCAGCCTGCGTCAAAAAATCTGTGTTGATTTTCTAACTTGGTGGCTGAAACGGGGCTTAGAGGTGAGCAGAGTGGAGCTTCCTCTTCTTCTGCCCAAGGGAGGAGACTGTACCTTCCCAGAGCTTTACTCACTAGAAATGCTGCTTCCTAGAAAGCTCATGCCCTGCCTGTGCCTGCAAAAATGAGGATGGGATCTGTACGGTAATACTGATATACCCTTGCACTGTTCCGTGTACCAACCCAGAAGGAAACCGCTACACAGGGCACAGGGTAAGCAGGTGAGTGCCATGTAAACAGGTGACCTGGCTCAGCTGCAGGGTGCCTTGAGTGCCAGGAGGACAGGACTAACCCAACACAAGTGCCCAGCCACATCGTTCCCAGGCAGCATCTACCTGCTCTTCCCAGGTCCTCAGGGAGCTCCAAGTGAAGGGTGACCCTATTTGTGACAGACATGTGAAACGTCTTGCCGAGAAAGGTGGGCAGAGAAAGATGCAGAAGCCTGAGCAATCCTTTACATCCCCTCATGCAGGCATATCCTGTGATGTCTCCTGCAAACACACAAAATCTGGCCTGCCCTGCCTATGTGACAGCTGTACATTTTGGCATATAGGTAGAAAGGGGCAGCTCCTCCCCGCAGAGAAGGTTTCTACAGCGCAAGATTAGGCCCCTTGGGAAGGCAGGAGATACCCACTGTCCAGCCCCTCTCCAGCCCCCACCTTGACCAAAGGTGCTGTGACCCCAGAGCTCTGCTGTGCCTGGCTCTTGGGACGTTTCCTGCAATAAGGGCCTCTGCTTCCCACCGTGAAGCTCCTTTCCTATGGCACCAACACATTCACCACTGAGAAATGCCCTCCATTCCTTCCAACCTGGAAGTCTGGACCCTGCTCTCCCCCAGCTTTCAACTTGCATCCATCCCTGACTGGCCATCACCTTCCTCAGCTTGGTGGCCTTTAACCATAAGGGACAAGACAGATGTTAGCCAAAATCTCTTGAGCACTGGAGGGGACCTGCATTCCCAGTAGCTCCTCTGGGCAGCCCAGCTTTGTCCTGCCCTGGCAGCCCAGCCAGCACAGATGAAGGTGGCTCTCATAAGTCCATGGCAACAGGGGCACCCCCAGGCCAGAGACAGCCCCAAGGCAGGGAGAGGGGCATTGCCCCATGGGTGGTGAGAAGAACCGAGGTGCCACAGGTCTCTCTGCACCAGCTGGGCACCTGCTGCTTCTCCCTTTCCACAGCCTGCTACCAGCCTCTGCAGCGCCTGTGGGCAGCAAGAGGATATGGAGCAGGGCCATGCATCCACGCAGGGAGCATTGGCAAGCTCCCCGGGCAGGTCTCTGTCCCAGAAAATGAGGGTGAAGCTGCTGCCCCAGGGCCAGCTGTGCTCATTAGGGAGGGTTCAGCCAGCAGCACTCCAGCTTTAATGGGGAACAAAAGCTCTGTGGGGGCTGCAGGGGCTGAGTCACGCAGCAAGGAGGGTGCAGAGCTCCCTGCCAGTCACGGTTCTGTGGAGGAGTGGGTGCGGGGGCTGCTGTGCCCCTGGGAGGCAAAATCCCCCAGCAGGAATAGACAGGGGGAGATGTCATAGTTACATTTAGGACCAGACAAAGGTTAGGTAACTTGAACTGAAGGTGCCAATGGGCTGTGGTTCCCAGGGAAAGCCACAGAACTTCTCCAGCCTCTGCTGCTTCCGAGGTTGGGGTCTGGAATGGCATGGGAATGTCCTGTGCCACAGCACCCTTCAGCAGAGATGCCACAGGGCCAGATGGAGGTGATGGGGAGTGCTGGCCAGATGAATGAGCTGCTCCTGACAACTCCCAAGGTAATACAACAGTCAGAGCACATTGAGGACGTTGAGGACGTTGAGGGTTCCAGCTCCCGTCATGCCAGACCTTCATGGGATGACACTGGGATTAGGGGTGATAGCAATGTGTTCTTGGTGTAATGCATGACTGTTGGGCCTTGTCATGGTGCAGGGGCTACATCTTATAGACCTGAAGTTCAAATTTTCCAGTGCCTAGCAGGTAAAGCCTCAGCATGTGAATCTGGGGCAGAACAAATCAGGCACATATGGGAACTCTGTGGGGATTTCTCATCCCAACTGGCATCCACAGCACCAGGGTGGGCAGGCTGAGGCAGGCCATAGCTGGGACTGGGGTCACAAAGTCCAGTCCCAGCCCAGGACAAACAGATGATGCAACTCTCCTGACAGATGTGGGCAGAGAACAGAAGGGCCTTTCTACCTCTGGATGCCAAGAGTGGAGAAAAAATTGTCTTAATTATGAAAAATCAGGGATAATGTGGCCTCCTAAGTGGCAAGGAGCTGAGCCAGCTGGGAGGAGGGAGGCCATGCTACAGCAATACCTCTGATTGGTTGAGTACCACTGCCCATAGCCAGGGACCCTGTCCCGGGACAGATCTCATCCATGTTGGATAATTGGACACTACAAAAGGTACTTTGCTCTGCTGGGGCTGCTGTCATGCAGTTTTCCAGGCTGCCTGACTTCACCTGATGGCAGGTCCGGTTAAGACAAGTGGCTGAGACCCAGCACCCTGAGCAGCCCTTGCAGGCAGGCAGATACCAGCTGGACTGCTAGCAGAGAAGGGTGGCTGAGTGGTCACCCTCCTCTGCCTCCCCAGACTCCGAAGGGTTAAGTGCAAGTTTCGAGTGTCTCTAAGGTGACACCAGGCTGCCTGCTCCGTGCAGCTCCCCGCAGCCCCCTCCCCACGCACACAGCACACACCACACACTCACGCTCACTTTCTGCTTTGTCTTTTGTGAGCTGCTGCAGTGCACAGGCACTTCCTCGCTGCCTATCTCTGCTTGCTGCTCCTGCTCGGCTGCTGCTGCTGGGGACGCTGAAGGACGTGCCTGGCAAGGGACCCTCGGAGAAGGCAACCCAAGCCCTCTTTTGCTTGCTGCAAGCATCGCCATCCCTGGACCGTGCTCTCTCCTAAGACCCCTTCTCCAGTGAGCGCTGTGTTTCCCACTCCCTCCCTGCTGCCCTCAGTGCCAGCACCTCCGAGGAGCGGCACCAGCGTCTCCGTCTCCGTGTTTCTCTCAGATATTCCTCCGCTTCGGAGTGGCAGGGCAGCAGAGACAGCGTGAGGCTGAACTGCTGTGTCTGAGCTGCCCAAGCTACTATCAAGAGGCCGATAAATACCACTGCAAAAAGTTGGACGCTGCTTTTTCTCTTGCTTGTGCTTCCTCAGGGCGTTAAGCCTCGCTGGGATTGTCCCACAGCCCTGGGAAAGCAGAGCAGCACCGTGGGACTCTGTGGGGCAAGACCAGGCTGCTCACGAAGTTTTGGAGGACTCCTCGCCTAGAGAGACACCTCACTTCAGCATGGCTGAAGGTCCCAGGAGCTGGAGAGACTTCTCCCCGGCCAGGAACGATGCTGAGGTGGCCAGGGGGGCCACAGCAAGCCTCCAAGGAGCAGCAGATGCAGAAAGCACTGGACGAGCACAGCGCTTGGGCCTCCGCAGCATGGATCCGGCTTGGGAGGAGATGAGAGGGGCAGTGGCCGTGGCAGAGGTGGAGGAGCAGTTCCTGCACTTGGCCATCAGAAAGCAAGTCTCTTACAGGTAAGAACACCTGGGTCCCCAAGTGTCAGGGCTGAGCTGGGGCAGAGGAGTGCCCTGTTCATGGGGCATTTCCCTCCTATGGGGTCAGGGTTGGCTCTTCCACTGACCACCAGCACCTTCCCACCAGAAACAATCTCAGCACAAAGACAAGGCAACCAGTTAGTCCCTTCTCTCCCCACCCATGCAACAACCCCCTCTGCAGTGGCAGTCCCATTGACACTTTTGCAGGTCCCCTTTTTTTCCTTCTACCCAACTGCCCCCTTTCCATCCTGGGGCTGTGATGCCTCCCAGGAGCAGACTGTGCCCAAGAGCCTCCCATGAGCTCTGTCACGGGGCCGTGGGCTGGAAGTTTTCCTCTTTCTCTGCAGCACTGGCTTTTTGTTGTTCAGTGCATTGAATACAAGGGACTTCTCATAGCACCTGCTCTCCTCTTCCTCCTCTTCCCCAAGGCAAATGTCCCCTTACTTGATTCCCAGGTCCAGAAACCTTGATCCCACATGGGGAAACTGAGCAGTGATACAAAGATGAAGGGCTTGCGATTAGGGCTTAGGCTATAAATGTGCTGTTTGGGGGCACATTGCAGCAAGAGGAGATCTGTCCTGCCTTTCAGTGTGACTCTTCTGCCAGGACTGCTCTGCTTACCCACCTCTGCTATAGCCAAGCAAAGCTGGTGGAGGCAAAGAGTGGGTTTCATAACTCTCAGAGAGCTTACAGCTTGTGGGAGCCACTGCCTGGTGACACTCAGGTGAGCTCCTATTCCCAATTCCATAATGTCATAAATTCCAACCATAATATCATAAATCCTGCTTGGTCAGCATCTCCAGGACTCAGCTCTACTCTGTCACAGTGAGAAAGGTCCAGTGTCCCGCCCTCCCCTTTTTTTCACTAGAAGGGCATTTGAGCCCTTCTACTATTTACTACCCCCAATCTTAGCAGAATGGCTTTCAGGTGTAATTGAGGAGAAATCCTTCAGTCCTGTACCTGCCCAGAGTAAATGCGAGCGCTTGCAGGACTGACCCTCGCTTGCTGTGAGGGTCTGGGACTGAGTAGTGGGGAGAAGGCAGAAGCTGCCTCCTTACCATTCTCCTGAGCTGGCTTGGCCCAGGGATGTCTCTGTGTCATTCTGAGCTCCATGTCACCATGTCATGCCATGCTTAGCAAGTGCCATGTAGTTTACAAGCAGGTGGAAAACTGACATGGAGGATCTTGGTGCCATGCTCACTCCCATGGTGGACAGAGGCTGGATGGGCTCTCCTGCCTCTAGTCTGGGACTTGGGGACACCAGGGTGCAGAGTTCCTCCGGGGAGGCAGATTTGGGGCAGGAGCTGTTGGTCACCCCCATCCGCACTCCCATGTGTACAGCAGCCCTTTTTCCCCCTTGCAAGGGCTGCAGTGCAAGCTGTGAGGAAATTGCTCTCTAATACTGCAGTAATGGGAACTAATAGGAAACTGTATTAGTGCCTGCAGAGCAGGAGAGGCCCCTGAGCTGACTCATCTCCAGCACTTGTTATTCCTGCTGTGGGTGATGAACAGGAGGTGGGGTGGCAGAGAGCTCCCTGAGGTGCCCTGCCTCCCTGAGCCTTGCCATGAGCTGGGGCAACACACAGCTCTCCTGGTCCTCATTCTGTACCCAGAGCTGCTCACTGAGGCTCTGCCCTGATGCCACTGAGGATGAGGAATTACCGTGCAAGCAGAGGGGGCAGAGCAGGCTTTTCTTCTCTTAGCTGTCTTCCTCCAGATGTGCACAGTTTTGCGAATGGATTAGCCAGCTGCAATTTTTCAGCCTCCCCATGGGAGGAAAGAACCATATTGCAACCTAATTTGATCAGCCTGAATTTGCTCCAGAATTGTCTAAGGTTGTTGGTGATTGTTTACATCCTACCTATCCCATCCCAGCTGCCCAAAGCATGAGGCTCTGTTGACATGCTCCATCCTGTGCTGCCCCTACACAAAGCACCTCTGTTCTACTCAACCCTCACCAGGGGTGTCTTTGCAAGAGACTTTGCTCCACTCAATGCAGGCTTTGCAGAAGAGAGGATTCTGGGGGGTTGGAGGGAATTCTGCAGCTATCTGCAGGCCAGCAGTGAAGGAGGAGATGATGCTTGGGATGAGCTGCGCTTTGGGCAGCCAAGCGAAGGGAAGGAGAAATGGGAGAGGAAGAGTCTGGAGGGAAGATCTGCTTGTGCTGTCTTGTGAAATCCATGGAGGTTTGCATCTGGGCAACCGATCAGGTTCGATCAGGTGCCCCTCCTGCATCATGAGAAGCCCTGGAGGGCTGATAGAAATCCCTTTGCTGTGCTGTCTGGATCTGGAGACACTTACTGAACCCTGGTACAGAGTTTGGAGGAGCTCCTCTGTGGGCCGCAGGCATTACAGGTGTCCTCAATGTCAAGAGAAGGTTGGAGGCCCCAGTCCCCTTGCTGCCAACCTGCCTGCTCCTGCTGAGACCCATTACTCATCACAAGGGGGAGGCGGCATAAGCTGCTATATAAAGGTTTGGAAATGAGCAGAAATTATATTAATCCCATGGAAATAAAGTTCCTTCCATAAATAGCTGCCACGGTGTATGGAGGCGCCTTGGGCGAGTGGAAGAGAGCTCAGCACTCAGGTTATATTTAGGGCTTTGAGTAGCAGTTTCGTGCCAAACTTATTAATGATGCTGGCTTGTGCACCAGATTTGCACATTCTGGGACAATTTTCCCAGTAGGGAGGTGCCTCTGCAACGCCAGAAGGACCCAATGCCCTCTGTCACTGCAGCAAACTCAGAGCAAGCACCAGGGCTTTGCGCCTCACTCCCTTGAGAGTCAATTCTGCCAAGGGGAGTCCAAAGTCAGCTCCTCCTTCCTTTGAGTGTCTCCACCAAGGTTTTGTGGTGGGGCAGGATCATCTCTAGCTTGAGAGTGAGGCAGCTCTGGTAGCAATAAGGCGAGTTAGAGGTCGGCAGAACTTTGCTCTAGGGAAAATCCTATGACCTGGGTCCAGGGAGGCCCAGAACAGGTGCTGGTGGGCTGCAGCAGCACCCTCCAACCTCTCCTGAGCAGTTCTGAGATCACTTTCAATTTCCTCACTTTCTTAGCTGCTTTCAGGGTGATGCTTGCAGCAGTATCCTTTGTCACTGCCACTGCTCCCAGCAACCCAGGCCAGGGGGGTGTTTACCCAGAAAGGAAACCACAAGCACACAAAAGCTCCTGCATGGGCTCCCCACAGGCTATGCTGCACATCCCCTGCCCCATAGATGTGCAGGGTGTCAGACAAGTGCCCTTCAGCTCTCAACCACTTCCAGAGGTAGAACCTGGACCAGCTCACGCCACACAGGGCTCCTCATGGCGTGGGCTGGGCATCTCTGGCAGCAGGAAGAGGGGGTCTTGTGTCCCTCTGTGCCCCCCAGCCTAGCGTTAGTCCCTGCAGAGCAAAGAGGGGTGTCAACTTGCCAGCTCCTGTCCCTACTAGGGAGATGTGGGGCACCTCAGCTGCTCAGCACAGTCCCCAGGCTGGCAGATAGGACACAGCTAATGCATCTCACAGTCTGTTCTGTGCCAGGGAGCTAAATATAACCCGGAGAGTGGAGCAGTGGGGGCTACTTTGTCATGTAAATAGCACGGGAGCTTGGTCAGAGGGTAGGCAGGACAGAGGGGAGAGCTGGCAGGGGCTACTGGAGAGAGGGAGGTAGGAGTGCTGAGGGGCCTGGGGGAAGCTGGTTGCAACTCTCTGCTGTCTTCTCTTCCGTCTGCCTTTAGATCTGCCTGGACTCTGGGTATTTGTGAAGTCCCAGAAAAGCCTGGGCAGGGCAGGGGCTGGGGAGGAAGGAAAAGATAACCTTCTCCTTCTGCAGGGAGAAAGGGGCAGAGAGGGGATCTCCTTCCTCCAAGTCCTGCCTGCTGGCCTTTTAATCATGTTAGCCTGGCTCTGCAGAGCAGCATAATCAAATTCCCATTCATTTCCAGCAAGCCAAGCCTGCTCTGCTCTGACAGAGACATCTGTCTCTGCATCCCTCTGTGCAGTTGGAGAAAGGAGATGGCTGGCACAGTCAGAGGGAAGTGCTATTAAGACCAGACACACTCCCTGATTTAAGCTGACCAAAGACCCTGCTGCTACCAGAGGGGATGCTTCTGTTCTCTCTCCTGCTGTGGTTTTTCCACATGAGGCAAGCTGGGTTAGCTCCCTGAGGCAGAAGACAACACCAAGTTAGCCTCCCCTGGTT